>CM038039.1:213008718-213671218 GCA_021397845.1 Areca catechu
ATCTTTCCTTTTATAACTTACATGACACCTCTAATTAGTAGCCAAGATGTTGCTTTACTGCGCTAGCGTCCATATTCGTAAATGCACCTCCATATTCGTAAATGCAGGTGCTCGATGTGGGTTGCGGAATTGGTGGGCCACTACGGGAAATAGCTAGATTTAGGTAACGCTCCAACTTATTGTATTATTTCCAAAACTGGTGAAGCTTCTAACGTGATACCGTACGGAGATACATCGATCAGATTAGCTAAGCTAACATTTTGAATTTAACCATCGCAGCTTAACATCCATTACCGGATTGAACAACAATGAGTACCAAATATCGAGAGCCAAGGTTGCTACAATTTTTGAGAAATATTCTTAGGATCGATCTGTCTTTCCTAACATCGATGTCCAATCGAAACTTGATGGTAATCTATCCTAACAATGTTTACCCCACAGGAGCTTAACCTGTTAGCAGGATTGAGCGAGTCTTGCGACCTAGTCATGGTATACTTTTCCCTTTCTTTCTCTCCTTTCCACTATCACTATTTTTCATATTTGTGCGGTTGTTTTCCGCTATATATCCGTACGTCTACTTGTACGTAATCATTTTCTCTCTTACTAAATTCTATGCCATTTCTGTTTACAAATATGCTTTTGTCTTTATCCTCCATAGATAAAACCAGTGCTCAAGCAAACCTCGATGTTTTGGTTGATGTTTTAGCTAATCTTCACGCCTAATCTTTGTTTATCGTAACTGCAGGGTGACTTCATGAATATGCCATTCCCTGATAATACTTTTGATGCTATATATGCAATAGAAGCAACATGCCATGCATCAGATCTGGTATAATCCAATGCAAATGCTTGTCTAAACATTTCCTTATGGTTTATTTTATGTTTGCATCACCCCTTCTCCAAATACTTCTAATGCCTTTGTGGTTGGTATATAGGTTGCTTGCTATACGGAGATTTATAGAGTTCTTAAGCCTGGTCAGTGTTTTGCGCTCGACGAGTGGTGCATGACTGAACACTTCGATCCCAGGAATGAAAAACATCAGAAACTTAAGGGTGACGTCGAACTTTGTTCTGGTGTCCCAGATTTAAAAACTACCGGACAATGCCTTGAAGCCATAAAGCTTGCAGGATTGAGGTAAGATGTCATACGCAATGTACTGGTCCGCCCTTGAATGATTTCTCCATGTAGACCTATCTGAGACCATCTATAAATGAAATGTTACAGGTTGTGTGGAGAGAGATCGCGTGTTAGATTCTTTTGTGCCATGGTTTCTGCCCATGGATACGAGCAGATTTTCAATAAGTAACTTTCGATCAACAGCCATTGGACGTTACATTACAAGATCTATGGTAAATGAGATCATTACCGTTTTCATTTCTCTTCTCCGTTTTATGTTCCCCACTACTTTCTTCTTTGCAATTGAAGTTTGGAGCTTCTTCCGTCTGCATCTTTTGTTTTATAGGTTAATATACTAGAATTTGTGGGACTTGCTCCACCAGGAAGTGCAAGAGTCCATTCAATCCTAGAAAAGGATGCCGACGCACTTGTGGAAGCTGGAAGGTGAGTAAATATTTCGAGTTCGATCACTTGCTATAATTCTGGATGCTCCCAATGTTCATATGTACTAGTGTTCGCCCACTTACCGCATGACAGTTTCACATGCACGAGGTAACATAGCTAATTGGTGCAGGAAAGAGATTTTTACACCAATGTACTTCGTCCTTGCTCGGAAGCCTCTTTGAACATCTTGAGGAGCAAGAGACAAAACTCTGGCTGTGGTTGTTCTGAGCTTTGTCGGCCATGGCTTAGTTTGATGATATCGGGGATTGTTTTTAATTATATATGTATGTATTTGTGTTTGTATGTATGTGTGTCTATGTACTTCGGTTGCCGGTGAACATTATGTCAGCTTCCTCCCTATGAAACTATCGATTTGATTTTGTGTACATGTGAATTTTGTAATTGTTACCCTAAAGAATAAAAGTGCTGAAAATTTAAGATCGGACATAATCTAATCACTTATATCATAGTCTCGAGTAATCATAATCTAAGTTCTGATACCATTCTGTCATGCCTCAAACTCAGCATCCGTTCGGCCACGCGACCGGCTGTACGAATCCTAGAATACATCCTAGAGATCATGCAAGATCTTAAAAAAAATCCATTACATATTAATTTCCAAGAGTACTATTTATCACAATTCATGAGAAAATACTTGATATAAAAAAAAATAATACAACTTATATATTTACGATTTCAGTTATCCTTCAATCATCTGATTGGTATTAATGACTCTTTACTTATTCATAATTTCACCATGAATCCAATCTACCGTCAAGCTGAATATCCTGCATAACTCTAAGAAGGAAGACAAGTAGAGGTATGAGCTCTACAACCCAGTAAGGATTCCATATTATCATACCATAGTAATCTAATTTAAAAATATCAAGAAATAATAGAATATCATGTCATTCAACCAAAACAACTCAACCGCCATATGTAACAAAATCTTTGATAAAACTAACTTTTCTTTTTATATTTCAGTTTAGTCATCCTTTTTTTAGGATTACGGACTAATCACGATCCTGCTTCGGTTCATGACTAGGGATGGCAATTTTTACTGACCCAATGGATATCCAACCCGACCACCCGACCCCCTAATTTATAAATGGATATGGGTTATATAAAAAAAAACCCTGACTCGGGTTCGGGTCGGGTACGGGTAGTAGTATCCGACCCAAACCCGACCCGTTTATTTATAAAAAAATTATATTTATAAAATATTTAAGAAATTGGATATGGAATGGATATACCCGACCCGACCTGACTCGACTCGATCCATTTAGGTTTTAAGTAAACTGGGTTTTATGAGACCAGGTATACCCAACCTGACCCGATCTAAACATGATTTTTTTATACCCGACCCGAGACTGTATGGGACGGGTAGGACGGATAATTTTTTGCGAGGTGGGTATGGGTTTTGGATGACCCAGCCAAACCCGACCGTTGCCATCCCTATCCATGACTAGTAATCTCAGTATCACACTTCAGCCTGTAACTAGCAAGCTCATTATCATACTCCAGCATATGATTGACAATCTCATTATCATACTTCAGCTTGTGATTGGTAATCTCATTATCACACTTCAGCCTATGACTAGCAATCTCGATGTCACGTTTCAGCCTTTGAATAGCAATCTAAGTAACCACAATCCTGCTTGTGGTGTGGCTAGTTCAAATACCTCTTCTTCTTTATTATCACTTTATCAAATCTCAAACATGTTTTCAAATCATATTCTTTGAAGATTTTTAATAATCGATATCATTATCCAAATCATTCAAAATAATCATGTTTGATATAAAGATATCATACGAAAAATAGTAATACCGGCAATCACAAATGTCCATCATGTAAAATTGAAATATATAATGCATAAACAATCATGCATGCCAATGCTCATGTCTAAGAATCATGCAATATAAACATATTTATAATCGATGATTATGTATAAAAATCTTTGTCTTTACTGGAGATAGATTTAATAAACTCGATATCAGTTTGTATCCGAATCCTTAATTTAGGTACTATGGAACTCGCTCAACGCCCTCTATAAAAAAATTATCATCTTACAATAATAATTTTATTTTTTATATGAATAATTTTATAGCATAACAACTATAAACCAAAACCTTCTACCTGGATTCCATCCGTATCCATCCGTTGATACCCTAACTTCATAAATTTTTTTAAAAAGAAATTTTTAGATCTCCTTTCTAAATATTATTTATTTATCTTATCTTCTCTCTCTTTTCTCTCTCTCTTCTCTCTTCTCTCTTCTGTTGACTCAACTTATTGATTTTGATGATAAGCAAAACAGTTAAGTATAATTTGAGGACTAATTTTTGCTTTAAGTGTGTTTCCAATTGAAAGGATGCTCACACAAATCGAAGAAGCCCAATTGTATTGAAGAACCAAGTTTGAGTGGAATGAATGCAGAAATCAAGTATTGGAAACTCAAAAATTGTTTGAATGGATGCTCAAGAGAAATAGAAACAAGTTCAGCCATTTTCTGCAAACTTTTTGGTGATATGTCGACTCAAGGTGTCGACACATGAGATGATGTGTCGACACATGAAGATGGTGTGCCGACTCTAGATGGCACGCAACATAACTCCAAATGGCACAGATGATGTGTCGACACATGAACCCTATGTGTCGACTCAAAGTGTCAACATATGGATCAACACATTGTTTGAGAATTTCAAGCAGCAGAATATGTAAAAGATGATAGAGCATTTGATGTGTCGACACAGACTTTATGTGTCGACACAGATGATTTTTCTAGAGAATCTGAATGGATTATTTTGAACTTGTGTCGACTCAAGAAGAGTATGTGTCGACCTAATGTGTCGACACATGAAGGGCAAGTGTCGACACATGGAGTTCTGACAACAGTAACGGCTAGTTTTTCTTGAGCAAAACTCTCTCTTTTGCCCCAAACGGCTAGTTTCTCGTGCTTAACAGCTAGATTTCTGTTTTGGGGACTTGCAAAGGTATTTAAATGGCTTCAAATCAATTCAAAAGAAGAGCTAAGCACTTGCATTGAATATAAAAGAGAGTTTGAAGAAAAAAGAAGAAAGAAGAGCCTTAACTCCAATTTATTCAAAGCTCAACCACTCTCAAGCCAAAGAGAAGCCTTCCAAGCATTCAAAGCTATCAAGTACATTGAAGATCATTCCTTCTTGGGCATTCAAAAGGCTTCATCAAGAGCAAATCAACTCTACTTCGAGCTACATTGTTTTATTTGCTTTTACTTTGAAAGCTTACATTGGTTCCTTCTGTTTATACTTCATATCTTGTAAAGGGTTCTTGGTTAGCCTTTGCAAAACCAAGAGAGGTTATTGGTTAACCTTGTAAAAATCACTAAGGTTGGTGGTTAGCCCGCAACACCACTAAGGTTTTTGGTTATCCCGGAAAACCAAGGAAGGTTGTTGGTTAGCCTTGTGAAAACCAATTAGATTCTTGATTAGTTCACAAAACCAAGGGAGGTTGTGACTTGTGAGCCTTGTAAAATAAGTTGGATTTTGATTAGTGAGCCCAAAAAACTAATCGACTATAATCGAGGAGATTATAGTGAATTCCCAATGAGATCTTGGGGAGTGGATGTAGGTGCATTGTTGGCACCGAACTACTATATATTGTTGAGTTTGTGATTGCTTGTCTCTTCATCCTAGCTCTTTATAATTCTCTCATTGCCTTTAATTTTCGCTGCACTTTTACATTAGAGCTTTACATTTAAATTGTAGTACCTTGTATTGATTGAGTTCTACTTGTTTATCAAGCTTAGTCTTAAATAATTTTTAAAGACCCAATTCACCCCCTCTCTTGGGTTGCTATCTGGGCAACAAGTGGTATTAGAGTCTTGTTCTCAGTTTATAGGCTTTACCGCCTTGAGTAAAGATCTATGGCAACCCCAATTGGTACTAGTGTAGTCGAGGGACAAGCCTCGAATAGATCTCTATTTTTCAATGGTGCAAATTACATTTATTGGAAAACTAGGATGAGAATTTATATGCATTTTATAGACTATAACTTATAGAAAGTAGTAGATAAAGGTCCTCATGTTCCTTCGATGGTGGTTAATGGTGTTTCCATCCCAAAACTTGAAGAGGATTGGGACGAAAATGATATTAAATAATCCGAGATCAATGCTAAGGCAATGAATCTCTTGTATTGTGCATTAGATCCTAGTGAGTTCAGTCACTTTATTTCTATTTGGATCTTTGATCATAAATATATAGAAGAGTGACAACAAGTGGGATTAGGTTCTAGTCTACTATTAAAACAATACCACAGAAATTCTCGATCTATATCAAAAATCCTTTTATCCATACCTACCAATAGATCAATTCAAGTGACCCTATTTGATTTATTTGACTCATAATATAATCTACTTTGCAAGATTTTTTATTTTTTGTAACACGACACTCAATTATTTAGTAATCAAATCTAAACATTTTCTTGAGGTTGGAAGTGGGCCGGTGCCAACTCGAGAAGGGAAACTTATATTGGCTATTATTCATCGTGGAGAGAGAGGAGAATAGGTGGCCACACTTGAGAAGAGGAAGATGAGAGAACAAGGAGCAGGCGGAGAAGCATCACGAATTGTTAGCTTTGTTGAAAGGTATCTCAAATCAATAATAAATTACTAAAGCATGCCAAATTGAAACTAAGGTAAATAATTATTGTTATCCTTCATCGTTTCTTTGTCCTTGTCATCACGGTTCAGCGACCTTTTCTCAAATTGATGATGGTGTTCAAAATGAGTAGGCTAAGCCAAATGACAATTGTTTCCTCCTTTTCTCCTATTTCTTGTCATTAAAAGTATTTTAATCATTGATGGAAAGAGTCTACAGAGCTGGAAGGTGGCTTTTTCTTGGTCCCCTTTTGTCTTTAAGACGGTTGGATGCGTTATTAGAAAGGAAAGTAAATTTTATGGAATCATTGTCAAGGGTGCAAGTAAAATGATCATTTATATATTTTTTATAAATAAATACTTTTATTTGGAAAAAGAACCATTTGTCTTTCCTTTTTTGTGAGTTTTCAAACATGCAAAAGCAGATGAATTTTCTTTTTGATCTTTTTTTTAATTTTATTTAGTTTAAAGCAGGAAAATTTCCGGTCTTGCAAGAGACAAAGCGAAGCGAAGTCAAGAACTCTAAGTTTTGCCATGGACGTGGGAGAAAAGATGGAGCATAAGGCAGTCAAATCGACATTGGAGCAGTAGATTACTCACCCTACAATTAGCTTAATTTTCTTTTATCATGTCTCTAAGTCAAGAAATTATTGCTCATAACATGCATCATGTTGCTATGCAAGCAGCCAATTACGATTACTAACTGCTATAGTGGTGCACCAATATGCATGCTTGATGAATGACACTCGTGGAAAGCAAGAGCTACGACTGGTTGCATCTATGTCCCAGAATATATAGTATGGGCAATAATTTCTCATATGGCTTTCTTTGATGCTATAGAGAGAATCTTCACAAAATCAAAGTAAATAACCTTACAACTCCCGGTACCATTCTGACAATCCACAAATAAATTCTTTCAAGGGAAAGGTGATCAAATATCATTTTGGTCAGATTCATGGCTCCTGGATGAACCGTTGAAAACAAGAATTGATTCATTTTGCTTCCTTCATGGAATTAAATCCTTTTACGAATACAGTACTGTTTGACACCACAGAGCAAACAAGAATTGATTCATTTTGCTGAACTAGCCCAAATAGTTGCTGTATCTACATTAGAGGATTCAGTTTTTTGGAAATGGTCCAAAAACAAGTTCTCGGTGCAAAATTTTTACTTCTTTTTATGCCACGGAGGAATAGAGTGCCAGTTGGCTCCCATAATATGGAAGCTTCCAATCTGAGAGAAGATTAAAGCGTTCTGTTGGTTAAGTTATAATGACAAAATTCTAATAGCAGCTAACATGAGATCGAAAGAGAAATTGTCAAGCTCCCAAAGTTTGCCCAAACTATGGACATGCTGATGAAACAAGTGATCATCTATCTCTCTCTTGCCCTTTTGCCACACTGGTTTGGCAAAACCTCTTGCCAATTTTATCCCTTCAAGCTCTCCCTCAACGTGTTACTGAATTGTTGACCATCTGGAGGAAAACCATTAAGGAAGAAGAGAGGAGGATGTCGTGGGATTGCTGGTTTCAATACTCTCATGGTTCATCTGGAAGGAAAGAAATGAAAGTGTTTGAGCTTCTAGCCACATCTCCTACATCCATCATCCATAAAGCTATGGCAATGGTAAAGGCTTGCACGCTTAATTTTGACGGGTTAGCAAAGCAGATGATGCTTCAGACATGCAAAATTCTCACAAATCCAAGCAGACTCTATGCAACAAATGAACCTCATGGACCTTGAAGCAATCTAAGAGCTCCAATGCTCATTACTTATCCCACACGGAACCAAATATGAACATTAGCCTACCACCACCTTCTATGCTGGGGGAATACGTTTTAGGCACCCAGGAGGAAGAGCTCCATTGCCTCTAAGCTGCACCTGTAATTCTCTTATAGCCAATCACTTATGGCTTTATGGGCCCAAGTTATCTCGCCTGGGATCCTTGTTAAAAATCCCTGGATCAGAGTATATGCCACAGAAGCACCGTGAGCGAGACCTTGACAAGATGATGGCTGTCTTCTTTTAAACCAAAAAGTAGGAGAAGATATAGAAGAGATTAGAAGAAAAGAGATTGTATTATTATCCTTGGAAAAGATCTTGATACAGGATACAAGACATCAGCCTCCTTTCAGAAACCCAGGAAGAAATTCCCAAACCTGCTGACTCCCTCATGCTTAGTTCCCTTCTCCAAGCCCATAGAACACCCACGTTCCAAGCCTTTCTTCCGCGTGATGTAACCCTCACGCTGATTCCTCACAGTGAGAAAGAGAGACCATGCACACCTCTCATGCGCCCTCTCTTATCTCACAGTTTTTCACCATACCAAACCGTTACCCCTTCATCACATGGGGCGGTTTGAGGCTTCTTAAGTTGGTTACAACCAACCAACTAATTTTTGGGCTTGGAGATTAGGTTCAAGGTGGTTAGGACCCCTAGGTAGTTAGGATCCTTAGTTGATTAAGCTTCTAGTTAGTTAGATCATGTGGGAGGTTAGGACTCAACCACCTAACCGACTAACCAACTAGCTATATACTAATCAACTAATCAACTAACTACCTAGTCTCAAATCCCTTTTATACCAAAGGGACAACCAACTACATCTCTAGACCTAAACCCCATAACCCAACTAGGTTATGTTACAATCTCTCAAAAACTCTCCCCTAAGTTACATGAGAAAACACTCAAACCTAGGTCAAGCCCCCTGACCCAACATGACTCACATGTTCTCTCAACCTCAGACTCAAAGTATCCTTAGAACACTTCCAAGACCCGCTTGGGACATGCCCCCAAGCACCAGGGATCTTCGAACATCCCTGCCATGGCCTTCTAAGTCTCTTCAAGGCTTGGGAGCACCACAAAATCTCTATAATCTTCACCTTGGTACCCCCAAGCCTTGGCAAACCCGATAATATCCTCATGCACATCCCCGCTATAACTACGTATCGTGACAACCTCTTGTATAGATCTCCTTGACAATGACAACACCCTTTAGCTGTTGCATGCCCATGAAGGCCTTTGGGATGACCGCCTCCACAACTAAAGACCATTGCTTATATCCTTGCACCATCATTATAGCCTTCCTTCTGCGTGGTAGTTGCATCAGATTTTTCCTTGGACTTCCTTGGAGAGACCCCAGTGAACCTGAACCGGCACTCGCTGCAACTGGATCTCTACCTGATACCATCTCCTCAGAGCCATGCCTAACTACCTGTTGTTGACTCTGGTCTTGATTTTGATGATTGACAAAATGTTTAAGTATATATGAGTATTAATTATATTTTAAGTGTATTTTTCAGATCTTAGTACTCAACCATGTTGAATGAAGAAATACTTGTATTTTAATTGAAAAAGTCCTTAAATTAATGAAAAATCAAGTTATAAGGACTTTGGAATATAAGGAAAACTTGGAAGGACTTAAAGTTTAATTTTGAAGAAGTTTTAGTACTGGCTCAACCGAGTGTCAATACCTAAAGATTAAGTGTTGACACTTGCAGGCCAAGTGTTGACACTTGCAGAACCAAGTGCTGACACTTGCAAACCAAGTGTCGACAATAAGTGTCGACACCTGTGAATCAAGTGTCGATACTTGGAGGTCAAGTATCGACACTTGACTGTAATGGCTAGTTTTCAAAAGCTGCAGAACTTCTCCAACTTGATTCAAATGGCCATATCTTCATCCCCAACGGTCATCTATGATTTGGAGAGCTATATAAACATCAAAAATAATCCTTTGGTGAGTTTTTTGAATATTATTCAAGGATTCAAGAGTTGAGTGATTTAAAGCCTTCAAGCTTCCAAGTTTCAAAGAGAGCATTCAAAGTCTACATCTACCAGCATCAATCAAAGGCTTCATCAACTTGAAGACAAGATCTTCATCAACAATCAAGAACTTCAAAGAGATATTTGCTTTATTTTAGAAAGCTTTTATTGTATTCATTTATACTTGCTCTTACATTATTTTACTTAAGGTTTTTGATGAGCCTTGGAAAACCAAGAGGTTTTTGGTAAGTCTTGAAAACCAAAGTGGTTGTTGGTGAGCCTTGAAACCAACTAGGGTTTTACTTGTGAGCCCGAAGCCAAAACAGTTGATTAGGTTCTTGGTTATCCCGTAAAACGAAGGATGGTTGTTGGTGAGCCTTGAAACCAACTAGGGTTTGACTTGTAAGCCCGAAGACAAAACAAGTTGTAAAGGTTATTGGTGAGCCTAAGTTATAAAACCAAACTTAGTGGAATTTCCAATGGGTTCTTAGGAGTGGATGTAGGTACTTGGTTGGCACCGAACTACTATAAATCTTTGTATTTGTGTGATTGTTCTCCTTGTGCTTTTATTTCTTTATTTTCGCTGCATTTATTTGAAATACACAAGCACTTGAATTGCATTAGCACATACTTGCTTTAGTTCACACTTTGCAAATAGTATAAAAATTTTATAAAACCCAATTCACCCCTCTCTTGGGTTGCCTACCTGAGCCTACAATTGGTATCAGAGCTCGGTGCTCTGATTGAAAATCTAACGATTTTGAGTTAAAGATTATAACAACCCTTGTTGGTATTAGTGTTAGACCACCATTTTTCAATGGCATAAATTATACATTTTGGAAAACTCGCATGCGCATCCATATTCAATCTATTAGTTATCATCTTTGGAAAATCATTGTTAGTGGTCCTCATATTCCTTCCATTTTGGTTAATGGCATTTCCATTCCAAAGCTCGAAGAGGATTGGAATGAATATGACATTAAACAAATTGAACTCAATGCTAAATCAATGAACTTGCTTTATTATGTATTGGACTTAAATGAATTTAATAGAGTTTCTACATGTACATCGACGAAGGAAATATGGGACACACTTGAAGTTACTCATGAGGGTACTCTTCAAGTAAAGAATACTAAAATTAATTTGCTTGTATATTCTTTCGAAATTTTTGAAATGATGCATTATGAATCTATATCTGATATGTTTTCAAGATTTAGACTATTATTAATGAATTAAAAAGTCTTGGCAAAATCTATACTAATACTGATTTGGTGAACAAAATTCTTAGATCCTTGTCAAAATCATGGGATCCAAAGGTGACGACGATCCAAGAAGCTAAAGATGTAGAAACCTTACCTTTGGAGGAGCTTATCGGTTCACTTATGACCTATGAGTTGAACTTATGGCAAAGGATAGTGGAAGCTGATACAGAAAAGAAGATAATGGCTTTCAAAGCGAAAAAGAAATCCAAGACAATGATGGCAACTTGGAGCGATAGCGAAGATTCAAGTACAGATGATGAAGTTGCCCATCTTTGTTTCATGGCAAATGAGAAAAGGTATGTGCTGAAAATGATTATAATTTTATCTTTGATGAATTACATGATGCATCTAATGATCTTGTGCATGAATATAAATTGCTAAAAATTGAGCACAAGAAATTAAATAGGCATGTAGATTCATTTCTCTTGATAACACCAATCTTGCCAATAAAAATGATGATGCCAAGATTGATATTTTGAAAAATGAAAAGAATAATTTCTTTAAAGAAAAATAATTTTTTAAAAAGAAAATATTGTTTTGAAAGATTTATGTGATAAAGTTTGAATAAGAAAAATATTTTGGATGAGGTAAAGAAGCAAAAACTTTTGAAGAATTTCTCTATTCCTGCTTCTTCCAATTTATCTTATAAATGTGGTTTTAATGCATATCCTTCTAGATTAAGAAAAGTTTGGTTTCCAAAAGGAACCATAATTGCTAATCATAAAGGATCCAAGAAAGTTTGGGTACCAAAAATGTCCACTTAGTTTGTTTTGCAGGAATGTCTTGCAGCCCAACTCGAAGAAAGGAAGTTTTTGATAAATGACTGTACAAGACAATTGAAGATGTGGACAAGCTACATTTTGGACTAAATGGTAAAAGGAAGGATTATGTAAATTGGTAAATTCTAAACATCTCCTTCCATGATTGAAAATGTAGTTAAATTTTTTGTTATAATTATTGCATCAATTACTTTAAAAAATTATTTTAAATGATTAATTAAAATCAAGTTTAGACTTATAATCATTGGTTATGATCATGGACTTCTTGATGTTGATGAATTTCATGCTATCATGATTAAACTTGTGATTGTGAGACCTTCACTTGATTTGATTAATGTATTTCATGAAAAATACTTTTAAAGATATATATTACTTTGAAAAATATTTTAAGTGATTGATTAGAATCAAGCTTAGACTAATAATCATTTGTTGTGATCATGACCATTTTGATGTTGATGGATTTCAAGCTCTCATGGTCAAACTTGTGATTATTAGATATTCACTTGATTTTGATTAATATAGTTTCTAAATTATTTCAAGTAAATGCTATGATTTATATGTTTTTATTTTTGGCATCTATGCATAATCTAGAAATGATTTGGATCAAGTATAGAACTAGTAGTTAAGGGTTACTTTTAAGAAGAAGGTATGCATATTGACAAACCCTTGCTCTAGTAGCTAGACTTGATATCATATTACTTCTAGTATTTGTATGGATATCAAATCATCTTAAAATGAATTTGAAATCATGCTAAAAGTTTTTAAGTGATATAAATGCTTTGTATTTTGAAAATCATGAATATCTTGAAAAATTTCAAATCTTGATGCATAAGCTATCATGTTTTATTCCTGAAATAAATGCATATTTTTAAAGGAGAATAACATTCAGGGGGAGTATCCAAAGATTTGTTATCATATTTGATGCTTTGAATATCTTGTTGATATCATGCTTTGCTTATATTGCTTGGATACTCCTTCTTCTTGTTTTCAGATCTAATTCTTTGAGGGGAGTTATATTCAAATGGTATCATATTCTATTGGTATCAAAATTATTTTTAAAAGAATTCTTAATAACCGCTTCGGATTGGGTTAGTCACCATGGCCGTCCGGTCATAGGAGATAAGTAGGGCTTAAAGACCCTCTCTTCCCATTCAATGGGCTCTCTTATGATGTGTAGGGGTGCCGCTGTGACCTTATCCCATGAACAAGTAAGGCGAATGGATAATATACATCAAATCATTTCTTGCATGTGCTTACATTCTGTGGTATCTTGTACAATTGTATCATATTCAATTGATATCATAATTATTTGATTTCATGCATTGATTTTGATGACCTACTTGCTATTCTTTCCGACTTCATTCCCACTTTATATTGCCTTTCACCCTTTTTCATGATGTCAAAGGGGGAGAAAATTGTTAAGTATGAAAAGGGGAAGATTGGATAAACATGAAAAGTCATTTGAGAAATGAAAGAAAGTGCAAAAGGAAAGAATAATGCAAAATATTTTTATCTAAAGGGAAGAATTAGTAAGAAGAAAATTGAAAATTTTGCATATTTTGAAAAATATTTTTGAAGATTTTTTGGATCATATTTTGAGGGGGAGCTTGGTGCTTATTGCTTTGAGCTTACATGTTTATCTTATTGTTAATCTTTTTAAGCTTACCCTATTCATATACTTAAAGGTTTTGTCATCATCAAAAAGGGAGAGATTGTTGACTCTGGTCTTGATTTTGATGATTGACAAAATGTTTAAGTATATATGGATACTAATTTATTTTAAGTGTATTTTTCATATCTTAGTACTCAACTATGTTGAATGAAAAAATGCTTGTATTTCAATTGAAAAAGTCCTTAAATTAATGAAAAATCAAGTTATAAAGACTTTGGAATATAAGGAAGACTTGGAAGGACTTAATGTTTAATTTTGAAGAAGTTTCAGTACTGGCTCAACGAGTGTCAACACCTAAAGATCAAGTGTTGACACTTGCAGGCCAAGTGTTGACACTTGCAAAACCAAGTGCCGACACTTGCAGAACCAAGTGCCGACACTTGCAGACCAAGTGTCGACACTAAGTGTCGACACCTGGAAATCAAGTATCGATACTTGGAGGTCAAGTGTCGACACTTGACTGTAACGGCTAGTTTTCAAAAGCTGCATAACTTCTTCAACTTGCTTCAAACGGCCATATCTTCATCCCCAACGGTCATAAACGGTCATAAACGGTCATCTATGGTTTGGAGAGCTATATAAACATCAAAAATCAATTGGGAAAGTAATCCTTTGGTAAGTTTTTTGAATATTATTCAAGGATTCAAGAGTTGAGTGATTCAAAGCCTTCAAGCTTCCAAGTTTCAAAGAGAGCATTCAAAGTCTACATCTACCAGCATCAATCAAAGGCTTCATCAACTTGAAGACAAGATCTTCATCAACAATCAAGGACTTCAAAGAGATATTTTCTTTATTTTAGAAAGCTTTTATTGTATTCATTTATACTTGCTCTTACATTGTTTTACTTAAGGTTTTTGGTGAGCCTTGGAAAACCAAAGAGGTTTTTGGTAAGCCTTGAAAACTAAAGTGGTTGTTGGTGAGCCTTGAAACCAACTAGGGTTTTACTTGTGAGCCAGAAGCCAAAACAAGTTGATTAGGTTCTTGGTTATCCCGTAAAACCAAGGGTGGTTGTTGGTGAGCCTTGAAACCAACTAGGGTTTGACTTGTGAGCCCGAAGACAAAACAAGTTGTAAAGGTTATTGGTGAGCCTAAGTTACAAAACCAAACTTAGTGAAATTCCCAAGGGATTCTTGGGGAGTGGATGTAGGTGCTTGGTTGGAACCGAACCACTATAAATCTTTATGTTTGTGTGATTGTTCTCCTTGTGCTTTTATTTCTTATTTCCGCTGCATTTATTTGAAATACACAAGCACTTGAATTGCATTAGCACATACTTGCTTTAGTTCACACTTTGCAAATAGTACAAAAATTTTATAAAACCCAATTCACCCCCCTCTTGGGTTGCCTACCTGAGCCTACACCTGTGCACACTGCTCCACCTACCTCGAAGCACCCCTGGTGCTGGTGTTGGGATGTGACCCCTCCCCGTACACCCCTCCGCTCTAATCTTGTGTCGAATCCTGCTCCACCCATGAAGCCACCTCTCCCTGGTGCTCTACCTGAGACTGAAGTCCACCTGATACCACAGAATGAAATCACAACGCTAGCCACTCAACGCTGCCCTACTGAGCCTGCCCCTGCACCTCGAATCCTATCGCTACCTCCTCAGACCCTTCGCATCCCACGAACCCCTCCAAGACCATTTCGGATACACTGCCTCCCGCAGGCTCCTTTGAAACCAAGAGCTCATCTAACTCTTCCTTTGACCCAGCGACTGAACCTGAGAAATCTGGACTTTTCTTTTCTCAATCCTTGCACTTCTTCCTAAGTATACACTCCCACTTAAAGTGCCCTGCTACACTACACCTGTAGCACTTGCCAGCCATGCCGCCTTTTCTAGACTATACCCATCCCACCTGTTCACCTTTTTTCTTCCATTTTCTTGGCCTTTCTGACACAGCCAAACCCTACTGGAAGACCTCCCTCTTCGTCATCCATTCCCACTGCTCATTGGACCTTAGCACTGATATGATTTCCTCATACACCAGCATCTCCTTTCCATTCAGCAGTGTAGTCACCAACGGATCGAAGCTCCCGGATAGTAAACGTAAAAGTAACAAACTCTTATCTTTCTCTGATAAATCCATCCCAATGTTGAGCAAATCCATACTCATTCGATCAAATCGCTGAATGTGTCCCGCAACATCCTCACCCTCATACATCCGAAGGCTATACAGTTGCTTCTTCAGCACCAACTTGTTACACATATTCTTCTCCATATACATGGTGTGCAACCTTGACCACAATTTCTTGGATGTCTTCTTCTTTAATCCGCCATACAAAATCTCATCCGCTAGACAAGTCCTAATTGTGGCACATGTCCTTTTCTCTAAGGACATCCACTTCTTATCATTTATATCCCCTGGTCTTTCTTCCAAAGCCGGATCTAATCCCATTTGAACCAGCAAGTCTTCCACCCTAACCTTCCACATGGTGAAACTTCTTTTTTCATCAAACTTCTCCACACCAATCTTCACCTCGCTGCCTTCCATAATCCAAAATAATTATAAAACAGTGAAAGATTGACAAAAATCTTGAAAAAGATACATGATATAAGGGGATGGATAGAAGCCCCAGATCTTATCCTTTCTCTCAACACCTTGAGGAAACCCTAGATCTGAACCCTTCTCCAAAATCTTGAAAAAACCTGATTCAAAAAATACCTTGATCAAAAACACCTTGAAGGGATCCTGGGATAGAAACCTCCTCTCTCTATGCTCAAACCCGCTTTGATACCACTTATTGGAAATCCCTGGATCAGAGTATATGCCGCAGAAGCACCATGAGAGAGAGATACTGACGAGATGATGGATGCCTTCTTTTAAACCAAGAAGTAGGAGAAGATATAGAAGAGATTAGGAGAAAAGAGATTGTATTATTATCCTTGAAGAAGATCTTGATACAGGACACAAGATACCAGCCTCCTCTCTGAAATTCAGAAAGAAACTTCCAAACCTGCGGACTTCCTTATGCTTGGTTCCCTTCTCCAAGCCCGTGGAATACCCCTGTCCC
The DNA here is from genome assembly GCA_021397845.1 of Areca catechu. Lineage (NCBI taxonomy): Eukaryota > Viridiplantae > Streptophyta > Magnoliopsida > Arecales > Arecaceae > Areca > Areca catechu. The sequence goes on from CM038039.1 coordinate 213,025,403, forward strand.
AAGCCCTTCTTTCGCTTGTAGGGGTGCGAATGAGTCAGGTCGAATCGGGTCTTGAGTGACCCCGATCCGACCCGGTTCTTTGATTGGGTCCTAATAGTAGACCCAGGCCCAATCCACTAGAAAATCGAGTCGGGTCGGGTAGGGTCAACTATTAGAATTTTCAACCCAACAGGTCATTCAGGTTGGATTGGGTCCATAAATAATCCGGTTCTAATTTATAAAGTTTAGATCTAAATATGATCCGAATAAAATATAGACAACTATATTTTAATTGTTACATAGCTAACTATTATTAACTATAAAATAGAAAACAAATAATATTTTTAAAATAAATTAAGATATAAAAATAATTATAACTAGTTCCATACAAGTTTTAAATTATAATTTAAAGGTCCAAATAGATATAATTATAACAGTATTAGTATGTTCGAATCGGGTTGGGTCGGGTCGGGTCCAAATTCAGTAAACCCAGACCCGACCTGAAAAATGGAACAGTCTAATTTTAAGATCCAACCCGGATCCACGGGTCCATATAAATGGGTTGGATCAGGTCTAAATGGGTTAGGTCGGGTCGGGTCACAGGTCAACCCGACCCATTTGGAGCCTTATTCACGTGATGTAATCCCTAACAATAAGAAAGAGAGACCACGAACACCTCTCACGCGCCCTCTCTTATCTCATGGTTTTTCATCACACCAAACCGTCACCCCTTCATCACATGAAGCAGTTCGAGGCTTCCTAAGTTAGTTACAACCAACCAATTAATTCTTGGGCTCGGATATTAGGTTCAAAGTGGTTAGGATCCCTAGGTAGTTAGGATCTTTACTTGATTAGGCTTATGGTTAGTTAGACCATGTGGGAGGTTAGGACTCAACCACCTAACCGACTAACCAACTAGTCACATGCTAACCGATTAACCAACTAGTCACATGCTAACCAACTAACTAACTAACTACCTAGCCTCAAACCCCTTTTACATCAAAGGGACAACTAACCACATCTCTAGATCTAAACCCCATAACCCAACTGGGTTATGTTACAATCTCTCAAAACTCCTCCCAAGTCACATGAGAAAACACTCAAGACCCAACATGACTCACATGTTCTCTAAATCTCAGACTCAGAGTATCCCTAGAATACCTTCAGGACCCATTTGGGACATGCCCCCAAGCCTCAAGGATCCTCGAACATCCCTGCCATGGCTTTTCAAGTCTCTCAAAAACTTGAGAGCACCATAAAATCCCAACAATGATGCTTTCTTCTTGTTAACCGAAAGTTCATAATATGTAACTTATAAGTAACTATTAATATATCAATAATAACGGGTGGTCAACCCTCCTGTTACAATCAAAAAATAAAAATAAATTTACATGAACAAAAGATGGTGCATTGAAGTTACTTGCTGGTGCTTACATCATTTTATTCACGAAGTAGTTCTTGCCAGTTCAATTACTTAACAGACCAGGCATGCTATTTCCATTTCACTAGGTTTAAGAAATATTATGATCGTGATCATGAGGCGAATGTGGAAACAAGAAAGGCCAACGCTGCTGACTTGGTAAGACAATTTAGTTATTTATATATTCTTTATTTATTTGTTGGTTGGTAATTCCAATAGTACAATATTATTTAAATTCACTTTTGGGGATTTGATATATCTCAAACTCATTGCTAGTGTGGACATTTAAAAGTGTGATCCATTGAGTTGAGCTTGTTTGTCTTGCGAGGGGATCTGTGATTTAACAAAGAAGCTTTTTTTTTTTCTTTTTCTTTTCTTTTCTTTTTCTTTTTTTTTTTTTTTTTTTTTTTTTTTTTTTTTTTTTTTTTTTTTTTTTTTTTTTTTTGAGTTAGGGGGGGCATTCATCATAAAGTATAAACTTATTAAAGCATTCATCATAAAGTATAAACTTATTTTAAATATTTTTAAGGATTCATTTGATTCACATGAAGTAAGGAAAAAGTGACAATTCCTGCAAAGTGAAAAGGTAGCATATTATTTAGTTAGAGTTTAATAAGAGAAAGAATGAAAAAAAGATCTTTCCATATAAAAATACTTTTCATATTTCATAAAAAATAAAAATTCATAAAAGGGTTGAATTTGGAACTTTCTCGAGGAATGAAAATTAAAGGTACTTTTTTATTTCTAAAAATATATTAAGATCAATGGCTAAAATTTTGTAAAATATTGATGGATGGATAGGATAAAATAGTAAATAATGATATTGTTGCTGCTCTCGCCGCCGCGCCCGTGCCACGGATCAGCCGATCCTTCCTGACCGCCTGGCGAGGGAGCCTCCCTTCCTGCGGAGAACCTGCAACAAAGGGGTTAAAGGACCCTGGCCGGGGATCCCGGCAAGGGAGCTCCGACGGTCAAGTCAGTAGACGACGAGAAGGAACAGACTCTCCAGCCGGATCCTCGAAAGGATTCCAGACTTAGAGAGTTAATGGGTGAAGGAAACGCTCTGGGGACCAGAATCTCGGCTGGGCCTCCTTGCCGAGCTCACACCCAGTGTTCCCCTCTCGGGATCTCTGGTTTCTCTCTCGGAGCAAGGCCTTTCGCCGATGCTTCCTCCCTGTCCCCAGGCTAATTGGCTTACCTCGTCGTCCCCAGATTCCTTCCTCTTTATCTCCTTTCGTCGTGTGCTTGTCCTCTTTTCTCCTCGGAAACTCCCCTCCCCCATCCTCTTCGCTTTTCCCTTTTCGGTGAGGAGGCCAGGCGGCTTTCCGACCTCGTCCGCCGGGCCCAGCAGGGAAAAGGCAAAGACAGAAGAGAAAGAGGGGAGGGCGGCGCTGGCAGGGCGGCCGGTCAGGCCTCGGGCTTAGTGAGAGCACTCTCTTCCCCAAGCATGGGCGCCACCCATCTATGGGGCCTGTTCCGTCAGGATCGGGTCCGTCGGCCGCGGGACCTGTCGGGCCGATGCAAGTGATGTTCCGCGTGCCGCCGCCCTCCGTACGGGACGCCGTCTGGGATTCGTACGGCCCGAGGGATGGCCTCGGGGCCCGTCTCTCTCTCCCCGGGGCCCTCTCCGTACGAGCGGTCTGACCTCGGCTGAGTTGGACCCGTCTCCGGGGGCCAACTGGCGAGGGGCGAGGGATCAGCCGACCTCGGCTTAGGTGGACCCCTCCTGGGTGGACACCTGGCGAGGTGGCAGGAGGTCGCCTGGCTTCGGCCGAGGTGTGCCCGTCTCCGGGTGGCCACCTGGCGAAGGGCGAAGGACCGGCCGACCTCGGCTTAGGTGGACCCCTCCTGGGTGGACACCTGGCGAGGTGGCAGGAGGTCGCCTGGCTCTGGCCGAGGTGGACCCGTCTCCGGGTGGCCACCTGGCGAAGGGCGAAGGATCAGCCGACCTTGGCTTAGGTGGACCCCTCCTGGGTGGACACCTGGCGAGGTGGCAGGAGGTCGCCTGGCTTCGGCCGAGGTGGACCCGTCTCCGGGTGGCCACCTCGCGAAGGGCGAAGGATCAGCCGACCTCGGCTTAGGTGGACCCCTCCTGGGTGGACACCTGGCGAGGTGGCAGGATGTCGCCTGGCTCCGGCCGAGGTGGACCCGTCTCCGGGTGGCCACCTGGCGAAGGGCGAAGGATCAGCCGACCTCGGCTTAGGTGGGCCCCTCCTGGGTGGACACCTGGCGAGGTGGCAGGAGGTCGCCTGGCTTCGGTCGAGGTGGACCCGTCTCCGGGTGGCCACCTGGCGAAGGGCGAAGGATCAGCCGACCTCGGCTTAGGTGGACCCCTCCTGGGTGGACACCTGGCGAGGTGGCAGGATGTCGCCTGGCTCCGGCCGAGGTGGACCCGTCTCCGGGTGGCCACCTGGCGAAGGGCGAAGGACCGGCCGACCTCGGCTTAGGTGGACCCCTCCTAGGTGGACACCTGGCGAGGCGGCAGGGGGTCGCCCGACCTCGGCCGACCTCACTTAGGCGGACCCCTCCGGGCCCGGGCACCAATGAGGTGGTAGAGGAACTCCGAGCCGAGCTCGACCTCGGCGAGGGCGGTTTGCCTTAGACAGTCATCGGGCGGTGTAGTCTTGCCGATCCTGGCTTTGAGGATGTGGCGCTGACTTGGCCGGGGAAACATACACGTGGCTCGCTCGTATTCGGTGATACCTGAGCCTGGCCACGTCACTGTCACGGCTGTAACAGTTGCCCCCCAGCCCGCCATTCCGTCGGGGCGTCGTAGAACGGAACGTCGGGATTAAATGCGGACATGACGTGGAGAGGCGAAGATCTTGCATCATAATTGCCACGATCCTCGGTGTCGTGGTTCGATGCGGCTAAAGACTTATGGGGAGCCGTCACGCGTCGCCCACTTGCCCGTAATTAATGCGTCGCTTCGAGGCAGAGGCCGTTACTCTGCTATCGAGGCATCGGTGTCGGGCGTGCGCCCACGTGGCGATCATCCAGTGGCCTGAGACGGAATGACGGGTACGGCCGCTATCGGCTGAGTTTGAAAGGGAGGGGACTTTCCAGAACGAGACCTTTTCCCTGCTTCGTGGGCGGTTTGCTGCAGGCTAACAACTCCTGTTGCTCGCGCTCGTCTGGCGTATTTTCGGTGAGTACCTCCTTCTTCTCCTCTAGCCCCCCTCCTTTCTCGTTTCTTTTCTGATCTTTTGTCCTTTCCCTTTCTATGGCGCGCCGTCGCCATGTCTCTTCCAATCCGGACGAGGCCGGTCCATCCCGGCGAGGACTCCATCTTCTTCCTCCTCAGATGAGGAGACAATCCCGGAGGAGGTTCGCCGGCGTCTGCAACCCGGGGGTATCACCATTGGTATCCCCAGGGGGATCCGGTCCCCTCCGGTTGCACCTGCCGTGCCCCTCCGTTCTCTTCCTGCTCTGCCTTCTCTTCCTGCTCCGCCTTCTCTTCCCGCCGGTCCCTCCGGTCATGCCTCCACCATGACCGAAGGTGATCTTTCTCTGCTCCGGGATGCTTACTGCATCCCGGAGTCCATCCGCTTGTTTGTTCCGCGGTCCAGGGAGCGCGTCACCATGAGTGGCCCCGGCCGCATTGCCTTCTACGAAGACTTCCTCCTTGGGGGTCTTCGGTTCCTCTGCATCCTTTCTTTCTTTCCTTCCTCAGCCACTTCCGACTTGTCCCGGCCCAGCTGGCTCCTAATGCCATCCGGGTCTTCTTCTCCTTTATTGTTTTCTGTCACTTCCACGGGTTCGTTGCCCGTTTTTCTCTCTTCGGGGCCTTGTTCACCCTGAAGAAGTGCTCCACCGATGACGGCTGGTGGTACATTTCGCCCCGGCCCAGGTGTCTCCGGTTCGACCTCCCTTCCTCAGTCAAGGGCTGGAAGAGCCGGTTTTTCTTCGCCTTGGTCGACGACGTCGACTGGGCCTGGAGTGAACCGGACCGGACCCCGAACCGAAATTCCCGGGTCGAGTCGGCGGACCAGGAGTCCTATACCCAGCTCCTGAGCGACGTGGTCCCGGCGCTCGAGGTTCTGCTCTCTGAGCAGAATCTTTTTGAGGCCAGTATCAGTCCCATCCATGAGACCGGTGAGATTTGGCCCCACTCTGACCTCTGCCCCCCTTTCTCTTCATAACCGAGCCGGCTGACTTCCTGTTTCTTTTGTTTTGTAGGGATGAAGTTTTCACTGGAGAATCTCTTGGAGGGGGCAGCCCAGCGGGACGTCATGGAGGTGGACGAGCCCGCAGCGAAGAGGGCTCGCACGGAGACGAGCCGGGAGGTCGTGGCGGCGACCGTGCCCAGCCCGGTTGCTGTCATTTCCCCGCCCAGGCTACCTCAGGGCGGGGCTACTGATACCCCGGCCGCGCGACCTGGCGGCGCCGCCGCCGAGAGGACTCCACCGCCTGCTGCTCCGCCCATCGCCGGGCCCGTCGTTGCTGCCAGCTCGACAGCGCCGCCTGTGGCAACCGCCGGCTCGTCGGTTGTGGCCTCGGCTGAGGGGGCGGCCGCCGCAGGAGCCGGCCCGAAGGCTCCGATGCCGGTGATCACCACCGGGACTCTGTCATCCTCGACAAAGGGCTGGCGGAGAAGATCATGGAGTACGCCTCCACCGCCCGGGACCGCCGAGCTCAGGGCGGCCGGGATTACGCAGACGCGCTGCTCGGGATCCTCCCGCAGCTCTTCACGGTAAGTCCGAGCTTCTTCCTTCTCCTTTTTCTTTCTTTCGAGACTTAGCTTCCTTCATTCTGACCTGTGTTGCTTTTATCGTTGCAGATCGGGAACGACGTTCTCCTACTGAGGAATTTCCTCGTAGGGAACGCCAAAAGGGACTCCGAGCGGGAGCTGAGACTCGGCAAGCTCGCGGCCGACGTCAAGGACTTGATGGAGAAGGGGGTCGAGTTGCGAGCCGATAAACAAGCCCTCCAGTCCGACCTGACGCGTTCCGAGGAGCGGAACAAGGAGTTGGAGGCCTCCTTGTTGGAGGAGCGGACCTCCAACCAGCGCCGAACAGAGGAGGAGGCGGCGGAGAAGGCCCGCCTGCAGGCCCACTCCCAATGGCTGGAGCGCCAGCTGGAGGAGGCCCGGCGAGACGCGGCCGCGGTGAAGGACCGGAGCGCGTACGTCAACGGGCTCCTGGAGGCAGCCAAGCGGGAGGCGCAAGAGGCCGTCCCAAATTCCGGGCTTCCGACGAGTACACGTCGGAGGTCCGGGAGGCCGTCGTGGACTCCTTCCTGAAGGGGTTCCGGATGTGCCGGGAGAAGGTGGGGGCCTTCTTCCCCCAGCTGGATCTGAGCGGGGTTGTGATCGGTGGCAGGAGGCCAGGGGGCGAGAGCAGGGCCTCCAGCACGGCCGAAGCGACTCCTGTGGCGCCGTCGACCAGCGATGCCTCGGCCCCGGAGCAGCCCTAGGAGCCGGCCGTTGTAGAAGTCGAGGACGCAGCACCCGCGCCTCCGGCAGAGGGCTCCGACCCCGCACCTCAGTGAACCCGGCGTCTTCTCCCTGATGTCTCCTTCTCTTTTTTGCTTCTGTTTGTTGTTTTTGTTTTATGTTGTTTTTTTTTTTTTTTTTTTTTTCTTTCTTTCTTTGGGGGAGTCCCGGCCTGTCGGGACCCCCAGCTTGTACCGACTACTCTCATCAATGGAAATCTAAGTTTATCAAAACCTTGAGTTTTCTTTCTCATTTCATCTCACCTTTCTTTTTCTTTCTTTCTGAGATGTCGGTTTGGAACACTTGAAACAGTTGCGGGCCTGGTCCTCCCATTGCTCAAATCGAAGGATGGGGCCTGCTGAGTCGCGTCGTAGCAGAGCAGGCCTTAAGCGGGCCCGACTTTGGGTCGCCTTCATGCTTGCGCAGGCAACACGGTTTCTGCACCGCCTTCCAGGCCGAAGCCCAGGATCTCCGGACTGAGCTCGGTGCCGCAGGCTTTCTCAAGCCTTGCGCGGCTTGCTGAGCTGTGCTCCGGGCTTGCGTGGGCGAACTGGGTTCAGCGCCACCTTCCAGGCCGCAGCCCGGGATCTCCGGACTGAGCTCGATGCCGTAGGCTTTCTCAAGCCTTGTGCGGCTTGCTGAGCTGTGCTCCGGGCTTGCATGGGCGAACTGGGTTCGGCACCACCTTCCAGGTCGAAGCCCGGGATCTCGGACTAAGCTCGATGCCGCAGGCTTTCTCAAACCTTGCACGGCTTGCTGAGCTGTGCTCCGGGCTTGCGTGGGCGAACTGGGTTCGGCGCCACCTTCCAGGCCGAAGCCCAGGATCTCCGGACTGAGCTCGATGCCGTAGGCTTTTGCGCGGCTTGCTGAGCTGTGCTCCGGGCTTGCATGGGTGAACTGGGTTCGGCGCCACCTTCCAGGCCGAAGCCCAGGGTCTCCGGACTGAGCTCGATGTCGTAGGCCTTCTTGTCGAAGTTAGAAGGGAGTGCTTGAAGTGGGAAAACTTTGTTACAGGAACTGGGAGCCTTACATCACTGATAGTACATCCTCAGGTTCGAGGAGTTCCACGTCCGGGGGAACCTGGCACCTCCCAATTCTTCCAAGTAATATGCTCCATGAGGGAGGGCTTCTGCCACCCGATATGGGCCTTCCCAGTTGGGTGATAGCTTGCCGCATTCCCGTGGCTGGGAGGCTTCGGCGCGCCGGAGGACCAAGTCTCCGGGACGAAAAACCTTCGGCCGCACTCGGGAGTTGTAATATCTGGCTACACATTGCCGGTACGCCGCCATTCGGATTCGGGCATTGTCCCTCGTTTCCTCGAGAAGGTCTAGGTTGAGCATCATCCTGGCCGGGTTTTCTGTCTCGTCGTACTGCTCCACGCGCAGCGTGGGTAGGCTGAGCTCGATCGGGATGACTGCCTCGGCTCCGAAGACGAGGTTGAACGGGTTTCATCGGTAGCCATCCTTGGGGTGGTGTGGTATGCCCAAAGGATGCTGGGAAGCTCGTCGGCCCACCAGCCCTTGGCCTGGTCCAGCCGCGTGCGGAGGCCCTGAAGAATGGTCCTGTTCGTGACTTCGGCCTCCCCGTTGGTCTGAGGGTGCGCCACCGAGGTAAAGCGATGCCTGATGCCGAGGTCGCTGCAGAATTCTTTGAATTCCTGGCAGTCGAACTGGCGTCCGTTGTCGGTGACCACGGTGTGGGGGAGGCCGAAGCGACAGATGATGGACTTCCAGAAGAACTTGGCGACGTTTGCTTCGATGATCCTCGCCAAGGGTTCGGCCTCGACCCACTTCGTGAAGTAGTCGATAGCCACTATCAAGAACTTCCGCTGGCCAGACGCCGGCGGGAATGGGCCCAGGAGGTCCATCCCCCACTGGACGAATGGCCAGGGGGCTGAGAGCTGAGAGATTGGGTTGGAGGGTTGCCGCTGCACCGTGGCGTGACGCTGGCACCAGTCGCACTTCTTCACGAAGTCGGCGGCGTCTTCCTTCATTGTCTCCCAGAAGTAGCCCTGACGGAGGGCCTTGTACACCAATGCCCTGCCCCCCACGTGGTTCCCGCAGATGCCTTCGTGAATCTCCTGGAGCACAAGCCTGGCTTCTGTGGGTCCTACGCACTTGAGGAGGGGGTAGGAGTAGGATCTTCGGTACAGCTGCCCGTCCATCAGGATGAACCGCATGGCCTTCTTCCTGATGAGCCGAGCCGCCTCTCGGTCCTCCAGCAGGGTGCCGCTGGTGATGTACGCAGCGTACTTGTCCATCCAGCTGAGCTCCTGGCTGACCTGATGGACCTCCACCGGTGCTTCGAGGCTTGGGACCTCAAGGCGCTCCACATGAGCGCATCCCAGCATCGTGTCCGGCAGGGTCGCCAGCTGAGAGAGGGCATCCGTGCGGGCGTTCTCCCCGCGGGGGATATGGAAGATGTTGAAGCGCCGGAACTTGGACGCGCCCGCCTTGACGAGCTCCAAGTACTTCGCCATTTGGGGGTCGTGTGCGACATACTCCCCGGATACCTGCCCCGCCATGAGCTGGGAGTCAGTGAAAGCTCTGAGGTTGGTCACGCCCAGCTCGCGGGAGACTCTCAGTCCGGCAAGAAGTGCCTCGTACTCCGCCTGGTTATTTGTTGCGGAGAATTGGAAACGGAGTGCGCACTCGGCGACGACCCCGTCGCCGTTGGCAAGGATGAGCTCAGCTCCGCTCCCGCCGGAGTTTGAGGCTCCGTCTACATGGAGGATCCAGGCGTCCTCTCCGGGCTCATCGGTGCCAACCTCCATTGGCTGGGCTGGGGGCCTCCCTCGGGCTCCTTGCCCAAGCCTGCACATTCGACCAAGAAATCGGCCAGCACCTGCACCTTCATGGCCGACCTTGGCCTGTATGTAATGTCGAACTCACTGAGTTTCAGTGCCCACTTGGCCAATCATCCCGAAGTATCAGGTCGGCTGAGCACCGCTTTCAGCGGTTGATCCGTCAAGACGGCGATGGGGTGCGCTTGGAAATAGGGCCTGAGACGCTGGGCAGACACTATTAGCGCAAAAACAAGTTTCTCGGGCCGGGAATACCTGAGCTCCGCATCTCGGAGAAGTTTGCTGGTATAGTACACCGGCCGCTGGAGCCCCTGGTCGTCGGTTCGGACCAAGACAGAGCTGACGGCCTCCGGGGTAACCGCCAGGTAGAGGGTAAGCTCCTCTCCCTCCTCGGGCCTGGACAGTAAAGGTGGCGATGCGAGCATCTTCTTCAGCTCCTCGAAGGCCTGCTGACACTTCTCGGTCCACGCAAAGCCATTCATCTTCCTCAGCACCTTGAAGAAGGGACGGCAGCGGTCCGCCGACGTGGAAATAAAATGGCTAAGGGCCGCGACTCGGCCGGTCAGTTGCTGCACTTGCTTCTTGGAGGCGGGCTGCTCCATGTCCAGGATGGCCTGGACCTTCTCCGGGTTGGCCTCGATTCCTCTTTGGGTCACCATAAACCCTAGGAACTTCCCGGCGGAGACGCCGAAGGCGCACTTCGCCGGGTTCAGCTTCATCTGATGGCACCAGAGGTTGCCGAACGTCTCCGTCAAGTCAGCCACGTGGTCCGAATCGAGTTTGCTCATCACCAGCATGTCGTCCACGTACACCTGCATGTTGCATCCTATCTGGTCTTTGAAGGTTTTATTGACCAGACATTGGTATGTCGCCCACCTGCCCTTGGCCTGGTCCAGCCGCGTGCGGAGGCCCTGAAGAATGGTCCTGTTCGTGACTTCGGCCTCCCCGTTGGTCTGAGGGTGCGCCACCGAGGTAAAGCGATGCCTGATGCCGAGGTCGCTGCAGAATTCTTTGAATTCCCGGCAGTCGAACTGGCGTCCATTATCGGTGACCACGGTGTGGGGGAGGCCGAAGCGGCAGATGATGGACTTCCAGAAGAACTTGGCGACGTTTGCTTCGGTGATCCTCGCCAAGGGTTCGGCCTCGACCCACTTCGTGAAGTAGTCGATAGCCACTATCAAGAACTTCCGCTGGCCAAACGCCGGCGAGAATGGGCCCAGGAGGTCCATCCCCCACTGGACGAATGGCCAGGGGGCTGAGAGCTGAGAGATTGGGTTGGAGGGTTGCCGCTGCACCGTGGCGTGATGCTGGCACCGGTCGCACTTCTTCACGAAGTCGGCGGCGTCTTCCTTCATTGTCTCCCAGAAGTAGCCCTGAAGGAGGGCCTTGTACGCCAATGCCCTGCCCCCCACGTGGTTCCCGCAGATGCCTTCGTGAATCTCCTGGAGCACAAGCCTGGCTTCTGTGGGTCCTACGCACTTGAGGAGGGGGTAGGAGTAGGATCTTCGGTACAGCTGCCCGTCCATCAGGACGAACCGCATGGCCTTCTTCCTGATGAGCCGAGCCACCTCTCGGTCCTCCAGCAGGGTGCCGCTGGTGATGTACGCAGCGTACTTGTCCATCCAGCTGGGCTCCTGGCTGACCTGATGGACCTCCACCGGTGCTTCGAGGCTTGGGACCTCAAGGCGCTCCACATGAGCGCATCTCAGCATCGTGTCCGGCAGGGTCGCCAGCCGAGAGAGGGCATCCGCGCGGGCGTTCTCCCCGTGGGGGATATGGAAGATGTTGAAGCGCCGGAACTTGGACGCGCCCGCCTTGACGAGCTCCAAGTACTTCGCCATTTGGGGGTCGTGTGCGACATACTCCCCGGATACCTGCCCCGCCACGAGCTGGGAGTCAGTAAAAGCTCTGAGGTTGGTCACGCCCAGCTCGCGGGAGACTCTCAGTCCGGCAAGAAGTGCCTCGTACTCCGCCTGGTTATTTGTTGCGGAGAATTGGAAACGGAGTGCGCACTCGGCGACGACCCCGTCGCCGTTGGCAAGGATGAGCCCAGCTCCGCTCCCGCCGGAGTTTGAGGCTCCGTCTACATGGAGGATCCAGGCGTCCTCTCCGGGCTCATCGGTGCCAACCTCCATTGGCTGGGCTGGGGGGCCTCCCTCGGGCTCCTTGCCCAAGCCTGCACATTCGACCAAGAAATCGGCCAGCACCTGCGCCTTCATGGCCAACCTTGGCCTGTATGTAATGTCGAACTCACTGAGTTTCAGTGCCCACTTGGCCAATCATCCCGAAGTATCGGGTCGGCTGAGCACCGCTTTCAGCGGTTGATCCGTCAAGACGGCGATGGGGTGCGCTTGGAAATAGGGCCTGAGACGCTGGGCAGACACTATTAGCGCAAAAACAAGTTTCTCGGGCCGGGAATACCTGAGCTCCGCATCTCGGAGAAGTTTGCTGGTATAGTACACCGGCCGCTGGAGCCCCTGGTCGTCGGTTCGAACCAAGACAGAGCTGACGGCCTCCGGGGTAACCGCCAGGTAGAGGGTAAGCTCCTCTCCCTCCTCGGGCCTGGACAGTAAAGGTGGCGATGCGAGCGTCTTCTTCAGCTCCTCGAAGGCCTGCTGACACTCCTCGGTCCATGCAAAGCCATTCATCTTCCTCAGCACCTTGAAGAAGGGACGGCAGTGGTCCGCCGACCTGGAAATAAAATGGCTAAGGGCCGCGACTCGGCCGGTCAGTTGCTGCACTTGCTTCTTGGAGGCGGGCTGCTCCATGTCCAGGATGGCCTGGACCTTCTCCGGGTTGGCCTCGATTCCTCTTTGGGTCACCATAAACCCTAGGAACTTCCCGGCGGAGACACCGAAGGCGCACTTCGCCGGGTTCAGCTTCATCTGATGGCACCGGAGGTTGCCGAACGTCTCTGTCAAGTCAGCCACGTGGTCCGAATCGAGTTTGCTCATCACCAGCATGTCGTCCACGTACACCTGCATGTTACAGCCTATCTGGTCTTTGAAGGTTTTATTGACCAGACGTTGGTACGTCGCCCCCGCGATCTTGAGGATGAAAGGCATCATCCTGTAGCAAAAAGTCCCGTGGTCAGTTATGAAGGCAGTGTGCTCTTCGTCCTCCGGGTTCATCCGGATCTGGTTGTATCCGGAGAAGGCGTCCATGAATGATAGGAGGCGATGCCCCGAGGTGGTGTCGACCAGCTGGTCGATCTTTGGAAGAGGGAAGCTGTCCTTTGGGCAAGCTCGGTTGAGGTCGGTGTAGTCCACACAGATCCTTCACTTACCACTATTCTTCTTTACCATGACCACGTTTGCCAGCCAACTGGGGTATTGGACCTCTCGGACAAAACCGGCGGCGAGGAGCTTCTCTACTTCCTCGTTGATCGCCTTCTGCCTCTCCATGGCGAAGCTTCTCTTCTTCTGGCGGACCGGGCGGCAACTTGGGTCCACGTTCAGTTTGTGCATGATAACCTCGGGCGGGATGCCCGGCATGTCGGCTGCTGACCAGGCGAACACGTCAGCGTTGGCGCGGAGGAACTCCAGCAGGTGGGTTCGCTCTTCCTTGGGGAGATGGGCCCCGACTTGCACCGTCTTCAGGGGATCCGAACCAAGGGGAAAAGTCAGCAGGCGCTCTACGGGCCCTCCCCTGGGTTCCTTCTCTCTCAGGTCGAGGTCGTCAATATCATGGGCGAGCTCCGCACCCCTGGCGCCTGGGACCGTCTGGAGGCAGAGCGGGACTGGCTGGATCGTCCCCTTCATCTCCCCGAGCCCGGAAGGCGTGGGGAACTGCACCAACAGCTTCCTCGTGGAGATGGTGGCGTCCAGTTGGTTGAGCCCGGGATGCCCGAGAATGGCGTTGTAAGGCGAAGGGAGCCTGACGACGGTGAATGTTATTAGGACGGTCGCCTGCCGGGGTGGGGATCCGGCAGTGACCGGGAGAGTGATCTCCCCCTCGACCCCCACGGAGTCCCCTGTAAAACCTACCAGGGGGTGTGCACTGGCTTCAGCTGATCGGGGGACAAATTCATCCGAGAGAAAGCATCGTAAAAAAGTATGTCTGCCGAGCTTCCACTATCCACCATGATTCGATGTACAGGATGCTTCGCGATGGTCATCTCGACCACCACGGCATCGTTGTTTACATTATCATTAATTTCCCCTCCCTTGGGAGGGATTACATTCTCCGGGACTTCCCGGGCCCTCTTCATTGCTCGGCCGAACCCGCGTGAGATCATGCCCACGTGCTTCTCCGTTGGGCGGTTGTCGATCACAGGGACAAGTGGTAGGGCCGCGAGCGACTGCCCTTCAGAGGGGGTCTCGTTCTTGACGAACTTCCTGAGGTAACCCCTCCTGATTAGCTCCTCAATCTCCCGCTTCAGATGGCGACACTCCTCCGTGTCATGCCCGTGCTCGCGGTGGAACTGGCAGTACTTCGATTTGTCTCGGACGGCTCTCGGGTTCTGAGGAGGAGGTCGGCGGAGGTAGCGCTCGCCCTCGATTTCCATGAGGATCTTCGTTCGAGGTGCGAGGAGGGGGGTGTACCTCCGCTCGGGGGTGGCTTCGCCCCTCGGCCTTGGATTTGGGCGAGGGTCGGCAGACGGCCCGGGCCTCCGAGCTCCCGGGGTGTCCCTCGGGAGCGGCTTCTTTGAAGTCTTCCCGTCCATTTCTCGACGGGTGCGGTCAGCCTCCTCCGCTCGGATGTACTTGTGGGCACGGAGGAGGAGCTCGGAGTACGTCCTGGGCGGCTTCTTGTCTAGGGAATAGGTTAAGCGGGACGTCTTAAGCCCGCGCTTCAAAGCCAGCATGGCGACGGGCTCGTCCAAACTGTAGATCTCCAGGGCTGCGGTCTTGAACCGGGTGATGTAGTCCCGGAGCAGCTCCTGGTCCTGCTGGCGGATGGAGAAGAGGTTGTCCACCTCTCTTGGCACCTTTCGACAAGCGTCGAAGTGCGCCACGAACTTTCCTTCCAACTGATGGAAGGAGCAAATGGATCCGGGCTCGAGGCGGGTGAACCAGACTCGAGCGGCCTTCCGAAGGGTTGCCGGGAAGGCGATGCATAGAAGGGCGTCGGTGGCCCCCTGGACCCTCATGAGAGCCTTATAGCTCTCTAAATGATCCAGGGGGTCGGTGGTCCCGTCGTAGGGATCCGCCTGCGGCATGCAGAACCGTTTCGGGATTGGTTCCGCCTGGATTTCTTTAGAGAAAGGGGGGCGGGAGTCATAGCCCGCCAGGTCTGCCGACGAGTTCTGCAGGTCGGCGAATCGGCGGGCGAACTCCGCCAGCTTGCGCTCATGCTCCTCCAGGCGCCTCTCGGCTTGGCGCCTGATGGCTTCGTCGGTGGAGTCTTCCACCGAGGCTGCGGGTGAAGGGGGCGCCGATCGGTCCCGGGGCGAGGTCTGGCCTTGACGTCGCTTGCTGCGATGCACCGTTTCAGTCCCGTCGGCCGGGGATCGACTCTCGTGATCCTCCGAACCGGAATAGTTTCTCTTTACGGGAGCTTGGTGGCTCCCCCGGGGGTTGGAGATGGCCCTCGGATGGGATGGCCTGCCCTGAATTGAGCGTAGGCTCCCGCGCTGCCCCGCGGCTCGGGCCGCGGGGGTCCCTAGCTGCGGCTGGGTGGCCAGGGACCGTTGCTGATGCTGAAGCTGCCGGACCGCTGAGGTCAAAGTCTGCAGCTGCTGGACGATGGCCGCAAGGGATCCGTCCACCGGTGTAGGCTATTGTGGAAGAGGAGGGGGAGCCGGAAGCTCCCCTTCGGGGCTGTGGCCCCCTGGAGGGGAGTGGACTTCCCCCACACGGCTGGTGGACGCCTCGCGACCACGAGTGACCACCATTGTTGGAGAGCGTGATACCTGCAGAAAGCTGGTTCCCGCTAGGGGTTAGTGTCCTGCCTCCCCCTTCCTGGCGTGCCAATCTGTTGCCGCTCTCGCCGCCGCGCCCGTGCCACGGATCAGCCGATCCTTCCTGACCGCCTGGCGAGGGAGCCTCCCTTCCCGCGGAGAACCTCCAACAAAGGGGTTAGAGGACCCTGGCCGAGGATCCCGGCGAGGGAGCTCCGACGGTCAAGTCAGTAGACGACGAGAAGGAACAGACTCTCCAGCCGGATCCTCGAAAGGATTCCAGACTTAGAGAGTTAACTGGTGAAGGAAACGCTCTGGGGACCAGAATCTCGGCTGGGCCTCCTTGCCGAGCTCACACCCAGTGTTCCCCTCTCGGGATCTCTGGTTTCTCTCTCGGAGCAAGGCCTTTCGCCGGTGCTTCCTCCCTGTCCCCAGGCTAATTGGCTTACCTCGTCGTCCCCAGATTCCTTCCTCTTTATCTCCTTTCGTCGTGTGCTTGTCCTCTTTTCTCCTCGGAAACTCCCCTCCCCCGTCCTCTTCTCTTTTCCCTTTTCGGTGAAGGAGGCCAGGCGGCTTTCCGACCTCGTCCGCCGGGCCCAGCAGGGAAAAGGCAAAGACAGAAGAGAAAGAGGGGAGGGCGGCGCTGGCAGGGCAGCCGGTCAGGCCTCGGGCTTAGTGAGAGCGCTCTCTTCCCCAAGCGTGGGCGCCACCCATCTATGGGGCCTGTTCCGTCAGGATCGGGTCCCTCGGTCGCGGGACCTGTCGGGCCGATGCAAGTGATGTTCCGCGTGCCGCAGCCCTCCGTATGGGACGCCGTCTGGGATTCGTACGGCCGAGGGATGGCCTCGGGGCCCGTCTTTCTCTCCCCGGGGCCCTCTCCGTACGAGCGGTCTGACCTCGGCTGAGTTGGACCCGTCTCCGGGGGCCAACTGGCGAGGGGCGAGGGATCAGCCGACCTCGGCTTAGGTGGACCCCTCCTGGGTGGACACCTGGTGAGGTGGCAGGAGGTCGCCTGGCTTCGACCGAGGTGGGCCCGTCTCCGGGTGGCCACCTGGCGAAGGGCGAAGGATCGGCCGACCTCGGCTTAGGTGGACCCCTCCTGCGTGGACACCTGGCGAGGTGGCAGGAGGTCGCCTGGCTCTGGCCGAGGTGGACCCGTCTCCGGGTGGCCACCTGGCGAAGGGCGAAGGATCAGCCGACCTCGGCTTAGGTGGACCCCTCCTGGGTGGACACCTGGCGAGGTGGCAGGAGGTCGCCTGGCTTCGGTCGTGGTGGACCCGTCTCCGGGTGGCCACCTGGCGAAGGGCGAAGGATCAGCCGACCTCGGCTTAGGTGGACCCCTCCTGGGTGGACACCTGGCGAGGTGGCAGGATGTCGCCTGGCTCCGGCCGAGGTGGACCCATCTCCGGGTGGCCACCTGGCGAAGGGCGAAGGATCAGCCGACCTCGGCTTAGGTGGACCCCTCCTGGGTGGAAACCTGGCTAGGTGGCAGGAGGTCGCCTGGCTTCGGTCGAGGTGGACCCGTCTCCGGGTGGCCACCTGGTGAAGGGCGAAGGATCAGCCGACCTCGGCTTAGGTGGACCCCTCCTGGGTGGACACCTGGCGAGGTGGCAGGATGTCGCCTGGCTCCGGCCGAGGTGGACCCGTCTCCGGGTGGCCACCTGGCGAAGGGCGAAGGACCGGCCGACCTCGGCTTAGGTGGACCCCTCCTGGGTGGACACCTGGCGAGGCGGCAGGGGGTCGCCCGACCTCGGCCGACCTCACTTAGGCGGACCCCTCCGGGCCCGGGCGCCAATGAGGTGGTAGAGGAACTCCGAGCCGAGCTCGACCTCGGCAAGGGCGGTTTGCCTTAGACAGTCGTCGGGCGGTGTAGTCTTGCCGATCCTGGCTTTGAGGATGTGGCGCTGACTTGGCCGGGGAAACATACACGTGGCTCGCTCGTATTCGGTGATACCTGAGCCTGGCCACGTCACTGTCACGGCTGTAACAGATATATACCAGGATCATATAATATTTTGATATATTTATATTAATATAATTGTTGCCGCTCTCGTCGCCGCGCCCGTGCCGCGGATCCGTCGATCCCTCCTGACCGCCTGGCGAGGGAGCCTCCCTTCCCGCGGAGAACCTGCAAAAAAGGGGTTAGAAGACCCTGGCCGTGGATTCCGGCGAGGGAGCTCCGACGGTCAAGTCAGTAGATGACGAGAAGGAACAGGCTCTCCAGACGGACCCCCGGAGGGGTTCCAGACTTAGAGAGTTTACTAGTGAGAGAGACGCTCTGGGGACCAGAATCTCGGCTGGGCCTCCTAGCCGAGCTCACACCCAGTGTTCCCCTCTCGGGATTTCTGGGTTTTTACCCTCGGAGCAAGGCCTTGTGCCGGTGCTTCTTCTTCTTCCCCAGGCTTGTTCGCTTACCTTGTCGTCCCCAGATTCCTCCCTCTTTATCTCCTTTCGTCGTGCGCTTGTTTCTTCCTCCTTGGAGACTTCCCTCCCCCGTCCTTTTCTCTTTTCCCTTTTCGGTGAAGGGGGCCAGGCGGCTTTCCGACCTCGTCCGTCGGGCCCAGCAGGGAAAAGGCAAAGACAGAAGGGAAAAAGGGGAGGGCGGCGCTGGCAAGGCGGCCGGTCAGGCCTCAGGCCCAGCGAGAGCGCTCTCTTCCCCAAGCACGGGCGCCATCCATCTATGGGGCCTGTTCCGTCAGGATCGCGTCTCTCGGCTGTGGGACCTGTCGGGCCGATGCAAGTGATGTTCCGCGTGCGGCCGCCCTCCGTACGGAGCGTCGTCTGGGGTTCGTACGGTCCGAGGGATGGCTTTGGGGCCCGTTTCTCTCCATGGGACCTTCTCCGTACGAGCGGTCTGACCTCGACTGAGTTGGACCCGTCTCCGGGGGCCAACTGGTGAGGAGCGAAGGACCAGCCGACCTCGGCCTAGGTGGACCCCTCCCGGGTGGACACCTGGCGAGGTGGCAGGAGGTCGCCTGGCTTCGACCGAGGTGGGCCCGTCTCCGGGTTGCCACCTGGCGAAGGGCGAAGGACCGGCCGACCTCGGCTTAGGTGGACCCCTCCTGGGTGGACACCTGGCGAGGTGGCAGGAGGTCGCCTGGCTTCGGCCGAGGTGGACCCGTCTCCGGGTGGCCACCTGGCGAAGGGAGAAGGACTGGCCGACCTCGGCTTAGGTGGACCCCTCCTGGGTGGACACCTGGCGAGGTGGCAGGAGGTCGCCTGGCTTCGGCCGAGGTGGACCCGTCTCCGGGTGGCCACCTGGCGAAGGGCGAAGGACTGGCCGACCTCGGCTTAGGTGGACCCCTCCTGGGTGGACACCTGGCGAGGTGGCAGGAGGTCGCCTGGCTTCGGCCGAGGTGGACTCGTCTCCGGGTGGCCACCTGGCGAAGGGCGAAGGACTGGCCGACCTCGGCTTAGGTGGACCCCTCCTGGGTGGACACCTGGCGAGGTGGTAGGAGGTCGCCTGGCTTCGACCGAGGTGGACCCGTCTCCGGGTGGCCACCTGGCGAAGGGCGAAGGACTGGCCGACCTCGGCTTAGGTGGACCCCTCCTGGGTGGACACCTGGCGAGGTGGCAGGAGGTCGCCTGACCTCGGCCGACCTCACTTAGGCGGACCCCTCCGGGTCCGGGCGCCAATGGGGTGGTAGAGGAACTCCGAGCCGAGCTCGACCTCGGCGAGGGCAGTTTGCCTTAGACGGTCGTCGGGCGGTGTAGTCTTGCCGATCCTGGCCTTGAAGACGTGGCGCTGACTCGGCCGGGGAAACTTCCACGTGGCTCGATCGCATTCGGCAGTACCTGAGCCTGGCCACGTCACTGTCACGGCTGTAACAATAATATTATATTTTTATATTTTAATAGTGATATATGCTAAGGTCATAGCTTTATACTAATATAATATTTTCATGGATATTCATGTATTATTTTTATAAATATATTAATATAAATATTATTATATTATTATATTTATATCTATATTAATAAATATATTAGGTTAAAATATTAGCATTATAATAATATAATAAATTATTATGATGTAATGTAATATTGTAATACATTTATATTATTATAAATATAATAATATTATTTATATAAAATTTGGAAGCAAAAATGTATGATTTTATATTTATTAAAGATATAATAAGTATTTTACATAAGCTCCTCGATACTCGACTAAACAAGTCATCTTAAAATAAGCTACTTTCTATTCAACCAAACATGCCGAAATCTTATTCCGAGAAAATATCTTTTTGGGAAGTAATTTTTTGAGAAGTTATTTCCAGGAAAGAAATTTCTTCTGGAGACCTACACCAGTTCTAAGCAATCATGACTGAAAACCTGACATGAAACAGTAATTATGGCTTCGTCCATATCCTCTATATGTAACTGTAAATGCTTTAATTTGGTAATTTCAGGTAAACAAGTATTTTTATCTTGTAACCAACTTAGTCGAATATTGGTGGGGGGAATCCTTCCACTTTGCAAACAGGTTATTCATGACTCTGAATTTACCATATTCGTCTTTCATAAGGAACTTGTATGTCATATTGTTCATGCATCTTTCATGATAACTGCATCTTTCCCGAATTCAACATCGGAATCAGCTACACGATTGCCGCACAAACCCATGATTTTATCCTAGAGATCGTGCAAGGTCTAGGTACACAAGAGTCGCTTACATCAAAAAAATATCATTCATCACCAAGCCCGAATATCTGCACAACTCTGAGAATGAAGAAAATAGGGATTGCAAGTTTTATAGCCCAGTAAAGTTTCCATATGATCACACCAATAATAATACAACTCTGGAGTAAGGTAAAAACATACTAGTATATCACATCATGCAGTCAACAACTCAAATATCATGTATGACAAAATCATAAAAAACCATATTTTTCTTTAGAGTTTTCGTTAATCAATCTTTATCTTAGGGTTCTGAACTAACCACGGTCATGCTCCAATCCATGACTGGCAATCATAATCAGCCATTTGCTATCCGTCGTGGCCAAACTAGCTCGTGTACAAGCTTGTTAATCGACTTTTTATTCGTGGTCAGGCTAGTCTCATCGACCATTCCTCGTGGTCAGGCTAGTTTCACAATCGACCATTTCTCGTGGTCAAGCTAGCTCACGTACAAAGCCCGTGGCTCAGTCTATCTCAGAACTCCATGATCCTGTGGCATGGCTAGTCCAGGCACCGTTATACTTTATCCTTTCACATCATCATTTCAAATCGTATCAGATGTCAAACCTGAATTCTTAAATCTTTCAATGATCGGCATCATGGTCCAAACCATACAAATATAACTTTCTTGGTAAAACATGATATATAGGAACATAATTAATAATCTCAAATATACTATCCATCTCGAGCAACCAAATATACGATGCAAAACAAACATGCATGCCAATGCTCATATGCACGGATCAAATCATGCCATGTAAAATAATATATGGAACTGGTGATCATGTCCAGAATCCTTACCTTCAATCGCTAATCCAAAATATCCTGTATCAATCTATACCCAGAGTTCGCTCAACACTTTGTGCTCAGAAGACACTACAGCAAATCTGGTTATTCCCGATACTTTTTTAGACCTTTTCCGATGCTTTAAAGCATCACTAGAAAACTTCCCGATGCTTTAAAAAGCATTTTTAAACGAGTGAAAAAATTTGCTACAGGATTTTCCCGATGCTTTAAAGCATTGAGAATGGGTTATTCTAGTGTTGGGAATAGAGTTATTCCCGTTGCTATTCAAAAGTGTTGGGAATAAAGTTATTTCTGACACTTTAAAGCATCGGGAATAACCTATCCAAGAGTTATTCTCGATGCTTTATAGTGTTGGAAATAAAGTTATTCCCGATGCTATTTAAAAGCATCGGGAATAATAGTTATTCCCAATACTTTAAAACATCGAAAATAACAGTTATTCCCGACGCTTTAAAGTATCGAGAATTCTAATTTTTTTAAAATAATAAAATAATTATTCCACTGTTGCCACTTAAAATAAAACCAATCTTTCCGGCCAGCTGAAACGGTAAGGCAGTGAGGAAGGCTTTGAAAATCCCAAATAGTGAGCTTGGACACGCTTCGGTTACGAGGTCTGATAAGTAATGCGGCTATCTTGGATGAATCCAGATTCTACATAGTTCTATGCTGTAAGTTATATAGAGGATTGTACGTAGTTGCATGTCCAACTACTTGTAATAACTCTGAACAAGGATATAAATAATATGGTCGATACTTAAATACCGTAATAAAGTGTGTACAAGATGTGGCGCATATGATTTATTATGGAGCAATTAATATATATCTTCCTGTTTATTAGATATAGTGCTGGTTCTTCAATCATGCAGGGATGTGTCAACATGGATGGCCACTAGAGATGGGCATGAGCATGCGTAAGATCCAAGTTATGATCTTTAAGCATATCTAAGTTATGGATGACACAGACCACCATATTGTTTTTTATATGGAAATTTGGAACACTTTGTAGTCAGCAATCAACATGTCTAAATTAAGATCCTTTTGAGATTTCTTTAAAAATTTGGTTCATTTGACAGGAATGGGTTACAAATGACAGAGTTTGCATCATGACTAGATACCGTTAACCTTTATAAACCACCCATTCGACTAGTACTGGTGCCAATCTTTGATATGTCTGTTGAAAATTGGTAGTTTGTGAAATGGGCACCTCCGTCGCTAATGATGGCACGAGAAAATCCGAACCTAGAGAAGATATTCTTTTGAACAAACTTTATGACTACCTTATGATCATTGGTTCGTGTTGCCATTGCCTCAATCCATTTAGAAACATAATCGACAGCCACCAAAATATATTCAAAACTATTAGAGGGTGGAAAGGGTCCCATAAAATCAATTCCCCAAACGTCAAAGATTTCAACTACCAAGATGGGATTTAAAGGCATCATGTCTTTTCTTGAAATATTTCCTAAGGCTTAATACTTAAGACATTCTTTGCCAAAAGTATAGGCATCCTTAAACAATGTCGGCCAGTAAAATCCACTTTGCAAAACTTTAGCCGCAGTTTTTCGACCAGAAAAATGTCCTCCGCAAGCAAGGGTGTGGCAAAAATTCAAAATACTCAGATGTTCAAATTCAGGAACACACCTACGGATGATTTGATCAGCACAGATTCGAAAGAGTTCAGGATCTTCCCAAAAGTAGTATTTAATTTAAGCAAAGAATCGATCCTTTTCATTCTTGGACCAGCCATCAGGGATTTGTCCAACCACTAAGTAGTTAACAATATCTGCAAACCAAGGGGCCTTTGCATGTGAAACTGCTAAGAGCTGTTTATCCAGAAAAGATTCTTCAATTGATGCAGGTTCACACTCTTCAACTAAAATCCTAAATAGATGGTCTACTACAACATTCTCAGATCCTTTCTTGTCTCGAATTTCAATATCAAACTCTTGTAGCAGTAAGATCCATCTAATCAATCGTGGTTTAGCATCTTTCTTTGAGAGCATGTATCTCAAAGCCGAGTGATCCGAATAAACCACAATCTTGGAACCTAAAAGATATGATCTAAACTTTTTCAGGGCAAACACCACAGCTAGCAACTCCTTTTCAATAGTGGTATAATTTTTTTGGGCATCATTCAAAGTTCTGCTAGCATAATAAATCACTATGGGACATTTGTTTACCCTTTGGCCCAAGACAGCTCCTATGGCAAAGTCTGAAGCTTCACACATGATTTCAAAAGGTAGTGACCAATCTGGGGGTTGGATGATTGGGGCTTGGGTCACAGCTTCCTTTAGAAACTCAAAAGCCTTAAGACAATCTTCATCAAAATTGAAAGGAATGTCCTTGGCGAGCAGATTACACAAATGACGGGAAATTTTGGAAAAGTCTTTGATGAAGCGACGATAGAATCCTACATGGCCGAGAAAAGATCGAATTTGTTTGATAGAGATGGGTGGAGGAAGTTTAGAGATCAATTCAACCTTTGCTTTATCTACCTCGATCCCTCTCTTAGATACAATATGTCCTAAAACAATCCCTTCTCGAACCATGAAATGGCTCTTCTCCCAGCTCAGAACTAAATTAGCCTCAATACATCATTTTAATATTTTCTTCAAATTATTGAGGCAACTCTCAAAGATTCTCCAAAGACTGAAAAATCATCCATAAAAATTTCTAAGAAATCTCCTACCATGTCCGAGAAGATTGATATCATGCACCTTTGAAAGGTTGCAGGTGCATTACACAAACCGAAAGGCATTCTACGGAAAGCAAAGGTTCCAAAGGGACATGTGAAGGTGGTCTTTTCCTGGTCTCCTGGATAGATTGCTACCTGGTTGTATCCTGAGTATCCGTCTAAGAAGCAAAAGTATTACTGGCCAGCTAATCTTTCTAGGATCTGATCAATAAATGGTAAGGGAAAGTGGTCTTTGCGGGTAGCTGCATTAAGTTTTCTATGATCTATACAAACACGCCACCCAGTAGAAAGTCATGTTGGCACTAAATCCCCATGGTCAGTACGGACAACCGTGAGTCCAGATTTCTTTGGAACGACTTGAGTAGGACTCACCCAGTGGCTATCAGAAATAGGATAAATAATACCAGCATCTAACCATTTAATCACTTCCTTCTTGACCACTTCTTGCATGTTTGGGTTGAGCCGTCTTTGCATTTCTCTAGTAGGCTTGGCACTATCCTCAGTATAGATATGGTGCATAGAAATTGATGGACTAATGCCTTTTAGATCAGCAATGGCCCAACCTATGGCCTCCCTATGTGTTTTCAAAATATCTATCAATTGGTTTTCCTGCTCAATGGTTAGGTCAGAAGCAATGATCACAGGCAGGGTTTTGTCAGGTCCTAAAAATACATACTTAAGTGATTCAGGCAAAGTTTTTAGTTCAAGTTGTGGTGGGGCCTGAATCGAAGGGTGCAAAGGCTCAGTTCCTAGGTCAGGTAAGGATTCAGTTTGCATTGACCAAGGTGGTGAAGGTTGAGGTGAATCAAGTAGGGCATTTACCTCTTGGACTTGGGTTTCAGCAATAGGCTCGTCATCTTCCATCAAATTGGAGGAAAATTCAGACTCCACAATCTCATCTACTAAACTAATCACAGAACAATTTTCCTCCTCTCGAGCAAACTTTGAGGCATTAAAAATATTGATTCTCACCTTTTGATCCCCAAAAGAAATGTCCATAGCTCCCGTTTTATAATTGATATTGGCATTGGCAATGGCTAGGAATGGACGACCTAAGATTATGGGATTCTGATTTAGCTCTTGGGATGGTTCCATGTCTAGTATGAGGAAGTCTACTGGAAAATAACATTGGTTCACTCTAACTAAGACATCCTCAATCAAACCACGTGGTGTCTTGACAGATCTATCGGCTAGTTGAAGAATGACTGACGTGGGTTTTAGTTCACCTATCCCAAATTTTTCATAGACCGAGGTTGGAAGAAGGTTCACACTAGCTCCTAGGTCTAACAGGGCTCGGTCAAAGGTAATGCCTCCTATAACACAAGAAATCAAAGGAGCACCGGGGTCTTTCATTTTCTGAGGTAATTGATTCAACAAGACTGCACTTACATCCTCAGACAATATGATTCTCTTTATGGTTCGTGGCTCTCGCTTTTGGGTGCAGAGTTCTTTGAGAAATTTAGCGTAAGCTGGAACGTGCTGAATTGCATCGAGGAGGGGTAAATTAATATGAACTTGCTTGAATAATTCCATTAGCTCCTTGTTGCGTGCTCCTTGCTTTTTACGGGAAGAGACAGCTTCTAGGGCTGAAGGGAACGGGGCTCTAGGTTTATAAGTCTCAGGTAATTCATCTGCTCTCTTCTTCCCTTTCTAATTTAAATCGGAACCAGTATCAGTACTAGTCCCGGGCTCAGGCTCTTCTACATGGTTAGTCTCAGTACTAACATCATCTTCTAACTTCTCATTCTTGCTAGCATCAGTACTAGCCTCTCTCTTCTGGTCTTGATATGGGTCCCTAAGAATCCTACCACTTCTAAGCTCAGAAATTGCTTTGGCATTCTCAAATTGAGGGTTCTTAGGTGGAACATTAGGCTGAAGAATGAGTGGGTTGTTTCTAGGATTCGGTATTGGTTGACTCGGTAGTTGACCTGGTTCTCTCCTCATAGTAGATTCAGCTAACTGTCCTATTTGAACTTCTAACCTGGCGATAGATTGTTGTTGGGTCATGATTAATTGTTGAAGTTGATCAAACCTATCGTCAGCCAGATTGGTCTGTTGAGGAGGTTGATGTGATAACTGATGATGATATGGTGGCTGATATGGTGGCTGAGCAGGCTGACTAGGCTGACCTCTATTATAGGCATAGTTTTGGTATGGGGGCCTATTTTGAAAGTTCCGTGTAGGAGGAGTTTGGGTCTGAACCTGAGTCTGTTGTGGTTTCCAAGAAAAATTAGGATGGTTTCTCCAACTCGGGTTATAAGTATTTGAAAATGGGTCATTACCCGGCTTGGAGAAACCTTGAGCAGCTTGGACTTGTTCTTGGATGAAAGGTGGTAACTGTGCAACCGTAGGACATTCATTCATGTGATGGGCTGGGCTAGCACAGATAGAACAAATCTCCTGATGATTAGAGGGTGATGGGTATTGTGATGGGTGTGATAGGTATTGTGCAAGAGATTGAGATTGTTGACTGAGGGCTAGGACTTGGTCCAACTTTTGAGAAAGGAGGTCGACTGTATCTAATCTTTGGGATATTAGGTTCAAGTCGACATTGGAATTTGAATGTGTAATTTCATAAATCCCTGCCCGCTTTTGGTGAGGAATCGATCTTTCATATGAAGTCAAAGAAGCATGGTTGATCGAATTTTCACTTAGGGTTTCAAACAAGGTATAGGCCTCATCCTCACTCTACTCATGAATGCACCTCCACAAGATGCATCCACCATCTGTCTATACTGGTCTCCTAATCCCTCATAAAAAGCTTGGACAATTTGCCACTTAGACAGACCATGATGTGGGCATTTTCTAAGGAGTTCCTTAAGTCTCTCCCATGATTCATGAATTTGTTCACCAGGAAGCTGAGCAAATCCAGTGATGGCTCGCCTCATGGTGTTGGTTCGACCTATAAGATAGAATTTCTTAAGGAACTCGTGCTGCATTTCAGCCCAAGTTCGAATTGGTTTCCCTATTATGCCAAGCCAGTACTTGGCCTTATCCTTAAGTGAGAAGGGGAACAAGGTTAGCCTAAGGGCATCATCAGTAAAATCTTGGATCTTCACCGTAGAACAGATTTCTAGAAACTCATCTAGATGCTTATAAGGATCTTCTTTGGTATTCCCATAAAAGGAAGGGAGAATCTGGATTGTGGCAGACTTGATCTCATAATGTCTAGCAGGTATTTCAGGTAAATGGATACAAGTCGATGGGTTGTAGGTGGAAGGAATAAAGTATTCCTTCATCTGTCTAGGTGGTTCTTCTGGGTTTCCAGCCATTTGATTTTTTGGTGTACTATGGATCAGCCGTTCAATTTCAGGGTTGAAGTCAACTAGGTCTGGAAATAAAGATCTTCTACCGTGCATGAAACAGTGCAACCCAAATATGTGAATCAAAATTTTTTTTATTATATATATATATATATTTGTTATTTTCAAACACTTATCAAACAGATTTTTATCCTAGGCTCCCTAATTCTAGACAGCTCCTAACTTCCAAGACCGCCTTGGAGCCCTCCAAGTCAAAGACCAATTAGCTAACTGGTCAGGTAAGGGTAAGGTCGGTGGAGTTTCCCTCTTTGCTTGCCTTAGACACCAATTGAAAATTGGCCAGGTAAGCAGATCCAACCACCTTCCTTCGGGACGTAATCCCTGAACCCCTTTCCTAGACACCAGTCAACCAACTAATCTTGACCCGGTCCAACTCTTCCGGGTGCCCTGTCCTATTGAGCTCGAGTTCCTTAGGGCTGACGTCTAGTTAATTTTATTTAGAAGGCTTAGGTATGCAAAATGAGGGGTGATGGTTTGTGGGCTAAGGAAGGGTATTGAACTCCCCACCTTATCTTGTTTATGGATAAGTGCCCTTAAGATGATTATGAGATTATGAAATGCAATAAGATGTCCAAAATAAAAGTTATAAACACACAAAATTAAATTAAAGCTATATATATATATATTTTTAATTTTGTGATTAAGTTTCTAATCCTAATAAATTATGAAATGTCTGGGCGATTTTTTTTTGGATTTTGCAGAAAAGATAAATTTACCTAAATGAATCTAAAAATGAAAAACAATTTTTTTTTTTTGGAAATAAGAAAAGAAACTAAAAAGGAAAATAATTAAGATGTAAAAGAGGAAAGAAAGTTTACTGATTGGGAGACTTTCTTCCTCTTCCGCTTTTCTCCCCCTTTTTTAAAGTTTTTTTTTTATCTGCAAGAAAAAGAAAAGTTAGGACGGTATATAAAAAAAAATCAAAAAGATCAAAAACTATTATTTTAATGCCCTCCCCGGCAACGGCGCCAAAAACTTGGTAGATCGCGGGGTTGTCGTTAAAACACCGTGGCTATCAGGTGCCTGGGGGCTTCCCAGGTCTTTGGTGTCGGAGGGTCATCCGGTCTTCGTTGCTGAGGAGCTCGGCTCGCTGGTGCCTAGGGGCTTCCCAGGTCTTTCATGTTCCTGCAAGGTAAATAAACCGTTGCATAGGAAAAGGACCTTTATTTCAAGAGGAGGGAGAACTTATACTATTGGCAGTAACTTTTCATATTACAAGCATTCCATGTGCGGGGGGAATCTTGTTCCACCCAGTCCTTGAGATAGTAGGCCCCCTGTAGGAGGGCCTCGGCCACTTTGTAGGGGCCTTCCCAATTCGGCGAGAGTTTACTGTGCTCTCTGGGTTGAGACGCCTCAGCTCAGCACAATACCAGGTCATTAGGTCGGAAGGTCTTCAACTTTACCCGGGTGTTATGATGTCGGGCGACCCGTTACCGGTACACTGCCATCCAAAGCCAGGCTCTGACCCTCGTTTCTTCGAGGGGGTCCAAGTTGATGAGGGGGTGAGCCGAGCTCAACTGGAATCACTATCTCCGCACCGAAGACGAGGTCGAAGGGTGCTTTGCCCATTGCCGTTCTGGGTGTTGTGTGGTATGCTCACAGGACGCTCGAGAGCTTTTCCACCCCTTGCCCCTCGGGCCTTCTTAGGGGCGCACCCAGTCCCCCAGTGTATCATCCCCACCGGTTTCTCAGTGGGGTGATTGTCGATCGCTAGGACTAGTGGAAGGGTGACAAGTGCCTGGGATTCCAACTGAGATCTGCCCCTCACATACCTTCTGAGGTAGCCTTTCTTGATGAGCTCCTCAATCTCCCACTTGAGGTCGCGGCATTCCTCGGTATCGTGACCATGGTCATGATGAAAGCGACAGTACTTTGACTTGTCACGGGTGGCAGACGGCTTCAATGGCGGTGGGCATCTCAAGTAGGTCTCGTCCTCGATCTCCATGAGGATCTTTGTCCTCGGGGTGAGAAGGGGAGTGAGATTCCTTTTAGGGATAGGAGTGTTCCTTGGCCCTGGTCCAGGGCAGAAGCTTCGAGCTGATGGCGCCAGCTTCTGTGCCCCAGGCAGCTCGGCGGGCGCGAGCCTCTTCAGTGGCCTCCCGTCGAGCTCTCACCGGGTGCGATTCGCCTCCTTGGCACGGATGCACTTCTGGGCATGAATGAGGAGCTCGGAGTAAGACTTTGGAGGCTTTTTGTCAAGCGAGTACGTCAAGCGAGAGGTCTTGAGCCCTCGCTTCAGGGCCAGTATAGCGACCGGCTCCTCCAAACAGTAGATCTCCAGGGCGGTAGCCTTGAAACGAGCCACGTAACCCTGCAGTGGCTCCTGACCCTATTGCCAGATGGAGAAGAGGCTGTCCGCCTCGCGTGGCATCTTGCGGCAGGCGACAAAATGAGCCACGAACTTCTGTTCCAGCTGGGCAAAGGAGTTGATGCTCTCCGGCTCGAGGTGGGAGAACCATACTCGAGCCGCCTTCCAGAGAGTAGCGGGGAAGGCGACACACGACAAAGCGTCGGTGGCTCCCTGGACCCTCATGAGGACCCGGTAGCTTTCCGGGTGGTCCAGGGGGTCGGTAGTCCCGTCATAGAGGTCCACCTACGGCATGCGGAACCGACGGAGAATCGGCTCTGCCAGAATCTCTTGAGAGAAAGGAGGACGGGCTTCATGGCCCATTGACTCAATAGTGGGGCCAGGCAAGTTGGCGAACCGGTGAGACAGCTCTGCCAACTTGCGGTCATGCTCCTCCAGGAGCTTCTCCGCCATACGCCTGATGGCTTCGTCCATGGTCCCTCCGCCAAAGGAGACGGAGAAGGTGACATGGATGCATGGCACCCATGGCAGAGGATCCTGCTTTTCTTGCCTTGGTGGGATCTGGGCACCTCCCGCCCGAGGTTTGGTGAGCGGCTCACTCTGTCAGCAGAGCCGGCCCGTTGGACTAAACAAAAGAATCAAAAGAGTGGCTAAAATTTAACTTTGCAGGACTCAAGGGTTAGATATAAATATACATGTTGCCGCCCGAATCGTCGTGGCCCGTAGCTACTGGTGGTGCCGGGTGTTCCGTGTCCGCCCGTGGGAGATGCCTCCGGTGCCTCGAGACCTGCAAGAAAGCCAACGTCAGTGACCCGAGCCGGGGATTCCGGCGGGGGCACTCTGACGGTAAGTCAGTGACGATCCAAGGGAACAGATCCTCCTGGTCGAGCCCCTCTAGATGAGCTCCATGCTAGGAGGAGTGAGTGGAGTGTATGAGAGTGCGAGGATGAGCTGGGAATGGTGTTGGCTGAGGTGGTCTTGCCCTCCTCTCTGGCCTTCTTCCCTTGTGTCGCTCTGGTTCCTCCCTTGAATTGAAGAGTATGTTCTAGGTGTTTTTTCTTCGAGTTAGATGCCGATACCTTTTTTTCTTACCATGGCGGGGTTCTCTACCTTGGTTTGCTTTGGGATCTCCTCCTGCTGTCGTGTACGGCGAGGTACCGTGACATGGACGGGACGCCTCTCCTATTTTGACAGTCGGGGAAGCCTCCATAGATTTTTGACATTCCTTCTGCCTATCCCTCCCCTGGGAATCTAATAGGGCCTCGATCGGCGGGCCGCCAGTCTTGGGACCTGCGCTCTCCGGTAGGGTCTTTTCTCTGGTTGTACGGCAGATCGACGAAGGGTATGGCACCTTGATGTGAGCTTTTCTTTCTTTCTAGAGTGAGTGACGACCGAGGGCATTAATTGCGACATGGTTGGTATCGTACAGCCCTCGGGAGCATCGTCACTATCCTCGAAGGAGAGGCATGGCTCCCATGGTGGCTGGCACGTTGGTTTGAACTGAGGGCCTAGCTGGAGGGGTAGGACCCATCTTCGATGGACTCACCTCGATGTTGCTCGGCAGGACGAAGGTGGACCGAGCTCGGTCACGAAGGGGCGCCTCGTGGCGGAGGAGGCTGGGCTCCACTCCTAACCATGGGGCCCGACCTCAGATGAGCTCGGCGCTGGGGTGCCGCCCAGCCCAGAGGACCTTAGCTCGGAGGGGCGCCTCGTGGCGGAGGAGGCTGAGCTCGACTCCTGACCACGGGGTCCGATCTCGAGGAGTCCGCCTTAGGTGGGAACTCGGACTCGGCTCCGGCCTAGGCGTCCCGGGCTTGCAGGAACGGACCTGGCGGAGGACGGAGCTTGCTTTCGGCGGGCAGAGGTGTTGCTTCAGGGAAGCTCGGCTCGGCAAAGGCGTTCGTGTTGAAAGCTTGTCGTGGCGTCTGATTGGGACTCCACGTCAGCTGCCTCATGCCACGTCAGCGTTCTGGCCACATCAATACCCATCCCAATAGTATTAGGTTTCAATCCCCCATTCCAACTAATGTTAATCGGTCAACATCTTCCTAGCTCTTGAATTTGGATCAAAGTTTCAGAATTCACCGTATCAGGCTTCATCAATATGAGCCCTTTTGATTGCTTTGAGATCACTGCTACCTCCTCCTTCCATTGATAGATTCGGTTGACCTTGCAGGAGATGGGTTGAGAGAAGATAATGACAAATAAGGATGAACTGTGGTGGAGGCATGGTGGTTATGGCATTGAGGAGGATAGCACTTGGACTAAGAAAGGCGACATCTGGACTCGTGAACAAGAAGCTGGGGGCCGAATCATGGAGGGGAGGCGAGGCGGCGGCATAGGCGGTTCCAGCATTTTCGAAAGGTGCTCCAATGGACGGCAGCGAACGGTGGTGGTTGGTAGTGGCGAAGGTATGGTTTGTCACAA
Organism: Areca catechu; assembly: GCA_021397845.1. Lineage (NCBI taxonomy): Eukaryota > Viridiplantae > Streptophyta > Magnoliopsida > Arecales > Arecaceae > Areca > Areca catechu. The sequence goes on from CM038039.1 coordinate 213,057,121, forward strand.
AAGAATGGCCGAATCTTGGTAGATCCGACCGAGGTGTATTGTGCTCTGATGGCGATAGGGTGGCGTCTCCGATGATCTCAGCCCAAAAAAAGCTCCACGGTCCATGGCTCTAAGCCGTGGACCGTTATTCATGGCTGCCCATAGACCGCTAGGGTTTCTATAGACCATTCAGCTAATCCATGATAGACCGGTTGCTTTAATAACTGTGCACATCCTTTAATAAATTTTAAATCTCGATTTCGGGCCCGTTTGTACTCCGATTTGAATACCGTCTACGCTGTTGGACTCCAAAAATCAAACTCTTTCAATTTATTGACTCCTTTTCTATAAAACATTAATAAAAATATTAATTCTTATTATTATTAATTAATTAATATTTATTTTAATGGTTAAATTGGGTTGATTAATAGACTTATCAGCTACTTTAATCAATTATTTATGGCATTGGGGCGTCAATAGCTCCGTAATTAAGTTCATCTCCTTCGACACTAATCCTATGCTCCATCCCATGGTATGGTTAAAATTAACTTTGATAGTTCTATCAGGGAGAAAGGTTACTGGTCTTATCGTACATGATCATTTAGATCAATGTTCTTCATGCTGGTTCAAGGATTTTTTCACACTACCCCGCATGCAACCAAATTAAGATCTGCATTAGAGGGTCTAATGACTTAATTCAGGGTTGGAAGGTGAGTCCGGACTGTTGATCACTGGATCCATAATCTTCCTTCAACTGATCTGGTCCACCCTCTGCTATGTGGCATCTCCTCGATGCCAACCCTCTCTAGAGCTTCCCACATCTCTAGAGATGGAACCAGCTAGCGGATTGGCCGCAGGCAAGCGGGGAAGTTATCAATGTATCATGTTTCGATTAATGTTTTAGCTAATCTTCACGCCTAATCTTTGTTTATCATATATGCAGTGTAACTTCATGAATGTGCCACTCCCTGATAATACTTTTGATGCCTATATATGTGCAAGGGCCTGGTCCATTAACCAACCCTTAAGACTTAAACAGGCTAAAAATTCCTTGCACGGGATTTGAAGCAACAAAAAAAAAAAAATCCATTGGCAGCTTTAAGGTTTCCTTTCATACTTTCTTCGTCCATCTTTAAGCTTTCTTGATATATTGCTATGTTAGGTCATATCAAATTCTTGGCATTTCATATATGATTGCTTTTCATTAAATGTGGTGGACAAACAATTACCCCACAAAAATAATATCATGTAGGACCAAGATAGGAACAAACGGTCTTTCATTTTCCAAATTAGGAACCCAAAACAACCATACCAAACTGGACGACCGGGAATTAATTTCTTGTTGCCAAGATATTGGTGGACTCGGTTAACATTTTCGCATGCAATACGTATTTTCGTTTTCAAATCCATAAGTCCTTTCCTGCATATCAGTTAGTTATATCACGTGGGACCCAATCCACAAGTACTTTCGTTTTCAAAGCTAAGAATCGGTTTCGTTTACCTTTTTTTTTTTTTCTTTAACGGCAACCATATTTCGGCATTGTTTTGAAACGTATTAATTAGATATCTACTTAAGAAATAAATATATTTATATTATATTATTTGTGGTCGATCTCAGAATTTTTATTAAGTTATATACAAGTATAGGATGATTCCTATTTCCTAGAATAAAAATTTATAGATTGCATTTGGTGCCAACAATCCTGAAAGATAACGTGAATTACTAGTAATATGTATTACTAGTAATATTTGATTATTATATTTGATACATGTAGATAGTACTGTATAATATAAAATTAAAATTTTTAAATATTTTTAAATTAAATCTATATTTTATTTATAAATATATAGATTTTTATATTTTATATTAAATATATTAAATATTTTATATTTTATATTTTATTAAAATTAAAATTATTTTTAGACTAATTAAATTTAATATAAAAAAATTATATATTAAATAGATAATATATTTAATATATTTTTAAATATATTAAATAATATATTAATTTTACATATTATATTATTAAATTTATATAATAATTATATTATAGATAAATACATAAAAATATATTTAATATAAATATCTACATTATATTAAATATAATATAATATAATATAACATATATTATAAATATCTATATATATTATTTATATTACTATAATAATATTGTATATTCTAATATTGTATAATATATGTTATAATACTACAAATAAAATAAAATATATTAATATATTATAGTACATATTATATTATATACTATAAATTTATATTATATTATATTATTATATAATATTATAATAATATAATATACTATACTATTAAAATGTATTTTATAATATAGAATAATATCATATATTATAAAAAGATATTATATTATATACTATAATATATTATATTTATAATATTATATAGTTATAATATATATTATATAATATTATTGTATATATATTATTATAATATTATGTTATATTATATTTTATATAATATTATAATATAAGAGGAAGGGAGAGGAAGGGTAATTTGTCTGAAGATTGCTTTGATGGTTGTAATCTGGATTACCACCCCTTCTAGAGGTCTTATCGTACATGATCATTTAGGTCATGTTCTCCATGCTGGTTCTAGGATTTTTTCACACTACCCGATGCAGGCAACCAAATTAAGATCTGCATTAGAGGATCTAATGACTGCTAATTCAGGGTTGGAAGGTGAGTCCGGACTGTTGATCACTGGATTAATTAATAATCTTCCTTCAACTGATCTGGTCCACCCTCTGCTATGTGGCATCTCCTCGATGCCAAGCCTCTCTCGGGAAAGTTATCGATGTATCATGTTCTGGTTAATGTTTTAGCTAATCTTCACGCCTAATCTTTGCTTATCATATCTGCAGGGTAACTTCATGAATATGCCACCCCCTGATAATACTTTTGATGCCATATATGTGTAAGGACCTGGTCCATTAGCCAGCCCTTGAGCTTAAACAGGCCCAAAAATTTCTTGCACGGGATTTGAAGCAAAAAAAAAAAAGAAAGAAAGAAATCCAATGGCAGGCGGTCTCTCATTTTCCAAATTAGGAACCCAACAACCATACCAAACTGAGGGGCCGGGAATTATTTCTCGTTGCCAAAATATACTGCAGATTAATAAACCTGACAACTATATGGAACCGAGGCGTTGGGAATTAATTTCTCGTTGCCAAGATATTGGTGGACTCGGTCAACATTTTTGCACGCAATAAGTACTTTCGTTTTAAAAGCTTGCTGTAAACATTCCCGACATTCCTCTATATCAGTTATTTATATCACGTGGAGCCCAATCCATAAGTACTTTCATTTTCAAAGCTAAGAATTGGTCTCGTTTGCTTCTTCTTCTTTTTTTTCCCCTTAACAGCAACCATATTTGGCCTCGTTTCGAAACTTATTATTTAGATATCCATTTAAGAACATAAATATAATTATATTATACAAGTTCATTCTCAAAATTTTATTAACTTATATACAAAAATGATTCGTAAAATAGAAACTTATAAGTTGCATTTGGTGCCGGACAATCTTGAAAGATAATGTGAATTACTAGCAATATGGATTGCTAGTAACGTAAATTATAGATAATATTGATTATTATATTTGGTATATGCAGATAATGTTGTATAATATAAAATCAATTTTTGAAAATATTTCTAAATTAAATATATATTTTATTTATAAAATATATTTTTTATATTTTATATTACAAATATATTAAATATTTTATATTTTTATTTAAAAATTTTAGAATTATTTTTATACTAATTAAATTTAATATAAAAAGTATATATTAAATAGATATATATTTATATTATATTAAATATATTAAATATAATATAATATATTTTCTATTATAATATAATTTATAATTTATATTATGTTATATTTTATTATTATTATTATTATATTATAATATTTTATAATATTATATTTTATAATATTATAATAAATATATTAATATAATATAATATTAAAATATATTTTATTATATTCCTATTTTATAATATAGCATAACATGATATAATATATTAATAAAAGATATTATATTATATTAGGTTATATACTCTAATAATATTATATTTATAATATTATATAATTTATATATATCATATAATATTATTCTATAATATTTATATTATATATTTATGTTATATTATATTTTATATTATATTATAACATAAGAAAAAGGAAGAAGGGAAGGATATATTATCTAAAAAATTACTTGAAAAGTTGTAATCTGGATTATCATCCTTTCTAGAGAATAGATTGAAAAATATACTAAATGCAGGTCTTATTAATTATCAGTAATTTGGATAAATTATCTACTACCAAATACAATTATATGGAAAAGTTAATGTATGCAAAGTCATATGACACCTCTCTTACAAGTATAATTAGATGCAAGTCTTTCCATGTCCAAGAGATGACGCCTTTTCCTATAAATAGAGCCTCCGAACCTCACTCATCTCTTCACATGGTCTCTCCTAAATCCTATTGTTTCTTCTTCCCCGAGATAACATTCCTTTCGCTCTCTTTGTTGTAAGACTTTTCTCTTCACCCATTCCCTCCAAGACGATGCTGATCCAATCTTTTTAGTTTTTTTTTTTCATTTTTAAATCTTTAGTTCATAATGAAAGTTTAGCCTTCTTTACCTTTTATTTTTGTTTTATTTTTTCAGATTAGATTTAGATGGAATATGAAAATTGTTGTTGACATTATTTTTCTTGTTGTTTCTTTTTTACTTTTCCACGTATTCTCTATCTTCTTCTTCTTCTTTTTTTTTTTTTTGAGGAGAAGGGAAGGCTGGAATAGATCAGCCACCCATGTTTATTAGAATAAAGATATTTACAACAGAGTAAAAAGTGTTGAAGGTTATAAACATATTCTTCGTGGAGTCATTGGATTGGATCCAAAAACATAAGAAGCCTAGCTCATTAATTTCACCCTCATTTCTTTTATGTCCTTTAACATTTTCTCACCAAATATATTGTTCACTTGGTTTTAATTCCGAGTATACTGCTGCTGGTACCCAGCTACCTAGTTCACCATTCCAACCTGGCAATAGGGATTGTTGTAGCATGTATGTATATATACATACATACATACATACATATATATATATAGAGAGAGAGAGAGGGAGAGGAACTATGCCTTCTTGGATGAAGATGAAGAGATTGAAAAGAAATTTGAGAAGATATTGGGTAAATTTAAAATTATAAAATAGAATAAGAAAAGCTGGTAAAAGCTTCCCAGAAGATGGCTCTGATATTATAAAAAAAATTTAGAGAAAGAATTTACAGAAATCTCATTTGATTCATCAAAATGAGTTTGCTCATATTATAAAAAGTTGTGATATACATAATTATAATTACAATATATTAGAAAATAAATACAAATTCAAACATTTCTAATTTACAGATTATAGAATCATGACTGATTCCTTGATTTATTTCGAATATTATCTTTATCAATTCATAAGGGCATGTTTATATAATCAGTCACTTTATTTCTATTTAGATCTTTGATCATAAATATATAGATGAGTGACAACAAGTGGGATTAGGTTCTTGTCTACTATTAAAACAATAACACAGGGAATCTCTATCTATATCTAAAATCCTTTATCCATACCTACCAATAGATCAATTCTAGTGACCCTATATGACTTATTTGACTCATATATAATCTACTTTGTAAGATTTTTTTTTTTTTTTGTAACACGACACTTAATTATTTAGTAATCAAATCTAAACATGTCCTTGAGGTTGGAAGTGGATTGGTGCCAACTTAAGGAGGGAAACTTATATTGGCCATCATTCATCATGGAGAGAGAGGAGAATAGGTGGCCACACTCGAGAGGAGGAAGATGAGAGAACGAGGAAGGAGCAAGTCGAGAAGCATCACAAATTGTTAGCTTTATTGGAAGGTATCTCAAATCAATAATAAATTACTAAAGCATGCCAAATTGAAACTAAGATAAATAGTAATCGTTATTCTTCCTCGTTTCTTTGTCCTTGTCATCTTTCTCAAATTGATGATGGTGTTCAAAATGAGTTAAAGCCAAAGGACAATTGTTTCCTCCTTTTTCTCCTAAAAGTATTTTAATCATTAATGGAAAGAGGCTACAAAGGAAGGTAGCTTTTTCTTGGTCCCCTTTTGTCTTTAAGACAGTTGGATACTTTATTAGAAAGGAAGTAAATTTTATGGAATGGTGGTCAAGGGTGCAAGTAAATTCACACAAGACATTTTAAAATATGATCATTTATGTATTTTTTTATAAATAAATACTTTTATTTGGAAAAAGAACCATTTATATTTTTTTTTCATGAGTTTTCAAACATTACAAAAGTATATGAATTCACTTTTTGATCTCTTTTATTTTATTTGGTTTAGAGCAGAAAAATTTTCAATCTTGCCAGAGAAGCAGCAAAGCGAAGTGAGGAACTCTAAGATTTGCCTTGGACGTGAGAGGATAGATGGAACATAAGACAGTCAAATCGACATTGGAGCAGTAAATTACTCATCCTACAAGTAGCTTTTCTTTTATCATGTCTCTAACTTGAGAATTTATTGCTCATAACATGGATCATGTCGCTTTGCAAGCAGCTAATTACGATTACTGATTGCTATAATGGTGCACCAATATGCATGCTTGAGGAATGACACTCGTAGAAAGCAAGAGCTACGACTGGTTGCATCTATGTCCCATAATATATAGTATGGGCAATAATTTCTCGTATGACTCTCTTTGATGCTACGGAGAGAATCTTCACAAAATCAAAGTAAATAACCTTACAACTCCCATTAACAATTTGACAATCGACAAATAAATTTACATGAACAAAAGATGGTGCATTGAAGTTGCTTGCCGGCACTTACAGCATTTTATTCACGAAGTAGTTCTTGCCTAGTTCAATTACTTAACAGACCGTGCATGCTATTTCCATTTCACTAGGTTTAAGAAATATTATGACCGTGATCATGAGGCGAATGTGGAAACAAGAAAGGCCAACGCTGATGACTTGGTAAGACAATTTAGTTATTTATATATTCTTTATTTATTTGTTGGATGGTAATTCCAATAGTACAACATTATTTAAATTCACTTTTGGGGATTTGATATATATCAAACTCATTGCTAGTGTGGACATTTAAAAGTGTGATCCCATGAGTTAGGCTTAGCTTGTTTGTCTTGCGAGGGGATCTGTGATTTAATGAAGAAGCTTTTTTTCATTTTTTTATTTTTGAGTTGGGGGGGGGGGCGGGGCGCGTTCATCATAAAGTATAAACTCATTTTTAATATTTTTAAGGATTCATTTGATTCACATGAGATGAGAAAAAAGTGAAAATTCCTGAAAAGTAGAAAGGCAATATGTTATTTAGTTAGAGTTTTAATAAGAGAAAGAATGGAAAAATCTTTTCATGTAAAGATACTTTCCATGATTCATAAAAAATAAATATTCATAGAAAGGTAAAATTTGGAACATTCTAAAGGAATGGTAATTGAAGGTACTTTTCTATTTCTAAAAATACACTGATATCAACAGCTAAAATTTTGTAAAATATGGATGGATGGATAGGATAAAATAGTAATAATGATATATACTGGGATCATACAGTATTTTGATATATTTATATTAATATAATATTTTATAATATTATATTTTAATATTTTAATAGTGATATATGCTAAGACCATAGCTTTATACTAATATAATATTTTCATTAATATTCATTTAGTACTTTATAAATATATTAATATTTATATTAATATATTATTATATTTATATCTATATTATAAATGTATTAGGTTAAAATATTAATATTATTATGATGTAATGTAATATTATAATATATTTATATTATTATAAATATAATATTATTATTTATATAAAATTTGGAAGCAAAAATATATAACTTTATATTTATTAAGGATATAATAGGTATTTTGCATAATCTGCTCAGAAAAATGGATATTCAACTAAACAAGTCATCCTACTTCTCTTAGTCAACCAAACATATGGGAATCTTATTCCTAGAAAATATCTTTTCAGGAAGTAATTTTTGAGAAGTTATTTCTAGGAAAGAAATTCTTCTTGAGAACTAAACCATTTCTGAGCAATCATGACGTAAAACCTGGAATGAAACAGTAATTATGGCTTCGTCCATATCCTCTGTATGTAACTGTAAATGCTTTAATTTGGTAATTTCACTTAAAACCTGACATGTAATTATGGCTTCGTCCGTATCCCCTGTATGTAACTGTAAATGCTTTAATTTGGTAATTTCAGGCAAACAAGTATTTTGATCTTGTAACCAGCTTGGTCGAATATGGGTGGGGTGAATCCTTCCACTTTGCAAACAGGTTGGTCATGACTCTGAATTTACCATATTCATCTTCCATAAGAAACTTGTATACCATGTTTATGCATCCTTCATGATAACTGCATGTAAGTAACCATTATAATAATGTTTATGAAGATATAAAGGGGAGACATTTCGAGAAAGCATCAAGCGGTATGAGCACTTTCTGGCCCTGCAATTAGGCTTGAAACCGGGAATGAAGGTTTTACCAGTCTTTCCTTTTATAACTTACATGACACCTCTAATTAGTAGCCAGATTTTCTTTTTTTTTCTTTTTTTTTTTTTTTGGTGAGTAGCCTGGATGCTTTACTGCGCTGGCTTCTATATTCGTAAATGCAGGTGCTCGATGTGGGTTGCGGAATTGGTGGGCCACTACGGGAAATAGCTAGATTTAGGTAACGCTCCAACTTATTGTATTATTTCCAAAACTGGTGAAGCTTCTAACGTGATACCGTACGGAGATACATCGATCAGATTAGCTTAGCTAACATTTGAATTTAACCATCGCAGCTTAACATCCATCACCGGATTGAACAACAATGAGTACCAAATATCGAGAGCCAAGGTTGCTACAATTTTGAGAAATATTCTTAGGATCGATCTGTCTTTCCTAACATCGATGTCCAATCGAAACTTGATGGTAATCTATCCTAACAATGTCTACCCCACAGGAGCTTAACCTGTTAGCAGGATTGAGCGAGTCTTGCAACCTAGTTAAGGTACACTTTTCCCCTTCTTTCTCTGCTCCTTTTCACTATCACTATTTTTCATATTTCTGCAGTTGTCTTCCACTATGCGGAACAATTTTCTCTCTTGCTAAATTCTGTGTCATTTCTGTTTATAAATATGCTTTCGTCTTTATCCTCCATAGATAAAACCAGTGCCCAAGAAAACCTCGATATTTTGGTTAATGTTTTAGCTAATCTTCACGCCGAATCTTTGTTTATCATAACTGCAGGGTAACTTCATGAATATGCCATTCCCTGATAATACTTTCGATGCTATATATGCAATAGAAGCAACATGCTACGCGTCGGATCAGGTATATTTCAGTGCAAATGATTGTCTAAACACTTCTTTTGGTTTATTTTATGTTTGCATCACACCTTCCCCAAATAATTCTAATGCCTTTGTGGTTGGTATATATAGGTTGCCTGCTATAAGGAGGTTTGCAGAGTACTTAAGCCTGGCCAGTGTTTTGCGTGCTATGAGATTTGCATGTCTAATCACTTTAATCCCAGGAACGAAGACCATCAGAAAATTAAGGGTGACCTCGAATTTGGTGGTGGTCTCCCAGATTTAAGAACTACAAGCCAAACCCTTGAAGCCTTAAAGCTTGCAGGGTTTGAGGTAAGATGTCAGACAAAATGTACCGCTCCTTGAATGCATTCTCCATGTAGACCTATTGAGACCATCTATAAATAAATGTTACAGGTAGTGTGGGAGAGAGATCGTGCGTTGGATTCTCCTGTGCCATGGTATCTGCCCTTCAATGCTGGAAGATTCTCCATGAGTAATTTTCGAGCAACAGACATGGGAATTTGCATTAGAATTTCTATGGTAAATGAGATCGTTACTGTTTTCATTTCTCTTTTCTGTTTTTCCCCCACTACTTTCTTCCTTGAAATTGAACTTTGGAGCTTCTTCCTTCTGCATCTCATGTTTTATAGCTCAGTATACTAGAATTTGTGGGACTTGCTCCGGTAGGAAGTTCCAGAATCGGCTCATTCCTACAAAAGAGTGGCAGAGTATATGCGGAAGCTGGAAGGTGAGTAAATATTTCGAGTTCACTTGATATATTTTTTGATGCTTCCAATCGTCATATGTGTACTATAGTGTTTGCCCACCTACGCATGCGCATGGCAGTTTCACACGAGGTAGCATCGCTAATTGATGCAGGAAAGAGATTTTTACACCAATGTACTTCTTCCTTGCCCGAAAGCCTCTTCTAAAATCTTGAGGAGCAAGAGGCAAAACTCTAGCTGTGGTCTTTCTGAGGTTTGTCAGTGGAGGCTTAGCTTGATGATAGTGGGGATTGTATACAATTATATATGTACGTATTTGTGTTCGTATGTATGTGTGCCTATGTATGTGCTTCAGTTGTGGGTTTGAACGTTATGTCAGCTTCCTCCCTATGAAAGTATCGATTTGATTCTGTGAACACGCGAGCTTTGTAATTGTTACCCGTAAAGAATAGAAGTGCTGAAAATCCGAGGTTGGACCATATTATAAATTGTTCAATATTCTTCGCAACCCCAGTGTGCAAGCAAAGAACACGAAGGTTGCACGTCAACACTCAGCAGCAAAGAACATACCTTTCTTAATAATTGCTCCAAATAAAAAGTACTGTTGTGATGGGGGACTAATATGCATGCAATTATTTTTGTATATTTTATATATGGGATTAGGTGATTAATTCCCGATTTTCAGATCAAAATTAGTTGTAGAGAATTTGTATAAATTTTTGAAGCCACGCATGCAGATTAGGACCTAGAAAAGTACTAAAGAAGGATCGTCGGACTGAGAAGCCTCGGTTAGGGCAAGTTCTCCTACAATATAATTACTGGAGATAGAGGGGATGTACCTGACAACGTCTGAAGCACCCGGTGAAGATCGCATCGAAGGGATCTCTCGTTCCTCGACGAATACGGCCTGGAAAACCGAGCCAATGATCCGCGGATACCCGGCTTTTTGCTCGGTGGTCCGATTGAGGCTTGGCTGGAGTCGTTGGATTCGTAGGAACTCGAGGACCTGCAAACGACCTATCAGGGGTTAGAAAACTCAGAGAAAATCAAGAAAACAAAGGAAAACAGCAAAGGGAAGAAAGTTTTGGAGGGGCTGGAAGGATGGTTGGCGGCAGGAAGATGGTTGCAAACACCGGGAGAAGAACTCTCAAACCCCTTTATGCACACAGCAGGGTAATCAAACAAAGCAATTGAAGAACTCAAGGTTTATTTCATATATCAAAATCTCCCTTCATACAAGAGACTAGGGTCTCTTAAATAGACCCTTAACCTTGGGCTCTAAGTAAGGGCACATAAGTCTTTATATAAGAATCCATTTCCCTCTCAAACCTTAGCTAGAACATAAGGAAATATTAGGTAGAAAAATTCCTAAAAATTCTCTTGACTTGGCCAACACTCCAAGGATGCCTAGGGGGGCGTGTTGGGCTTCTAAGAGCAGCAAGGGGCCGGCCCAAAGGGGCTCGGGCGCATGGGTTTGGGCCTCTGGAAGCTGGGGTGGCCTGGTAGCCAGGTAGCAGGAATATTCCCTGGTATCTTGCATCTTAGGGGCTTGGGCTTGGCGCCTAGCTTGATTTCTTTGGGCTAGGATGCAGATGGACCTCTAAAATCATGGATGACTTGGTATATGAATATTTTTGGCATCTGGAAGGGAATATGGGCATCTGGAGGGCATCTGCAAGGAATCAGGGTTTTCTGAATTTTCCTCCTGGGGTCTTCAAATCTTCAAGCTGGGTTGGACTTGGGCTATACTTCCATTTCTTCAATCTGGTTGGACTTGGTCTTCACTTGTATGATGTGGTCTTGAGTCTTCAATATGGTTGAATAGGACTTAAAAAAATAAAATTAGCTCGACATGATTGATTAACACTGGACTGAACTAGCTCAACATAAGCTGACTAATACATAACTGAAACTCAAAAGACTCAAATAACAACTAAAATGGACTCAGATGGGCTAAGCCCTTATTACAGATGGACTCATAAATTATTGATCAATTCATAGAGGTTGAAAAGCCTCCGTCTTATTCTGGTGCCTCCGGTGTCCCCATCATGTTGTTTGAGGTTTCTTGAGAGAAGACGGTCGAGACTTCGAAAGGGGAAGGCCCCTTGCGGAGATCAGGGGAAGAATGGGAGGCGATTGCTAAAGCGGTCGCCAGATGGGTGGATGCAACGAGATCAGGTCTTCCGTTAGAGGGAGGCCATCTTGGAGATCTTACTGTGATTCATACTGGAGAAAAAACTCCCATTTCCTGGAACGACGGTGCTCATTAGAACGGGTCGGTCTGCAATGAGGAACCGACGCCGAAGAACCTCAAGAAACCACTTACTGAGTAAATGCAAGAGGCAATGAACCATTAGCAACGCGCTTGGCCTCGTCCATGAAGGGCCCCTTCACTACCCCAACTACCTCCAACCACCAAGGGCCTCTCCTAAATCCTCCATTAACCCTCTTCTTTTTCTTTTTCTTTTTTTTTTTTGAGATAAATCCACCATTTACCTAGGCTCCACTATCTCTATTTTTAAAAAGGCCTGCGCCTCAGCCAAAGCCTTACCAACCTTTCTCCAAGCAAAAAGATCTTGGAGGTTTCCAAAAGGTGTCCCCTTCTAGTGTTGGAATTATGGTTCTGATAATTGTGACAACTACTCACCCGGCCTTGAGATGGTTATCGGACCATTGATTAAAATGAAGATAGCCATTAGATAACCAACTAAGAAGCAATTATACTGCTGACTACATCATTGATAAAAAAGGAGATAGTTACCAACTATTGACTATGGAAGACAGCTAGCTCAACAACTACATCAACTATTTCTAGTACCCTACATCGAGAGACTTTAGACGGCCATCCCCTGACATCCCTTTATGCATCCACTAAATATTTACTCGAGTCCGACTAACTTTTAAAATAAACTTAGTCGAGCATGCTAGGGTACAATGTCGAAGCTCTTTCTCAGTAATTGGCAAGCTGTCCAAGTACTCGGAGTCCATGATGTCGAGTAGGTGACAAAGACTGACCAATCATAGTAGTCCCAGTAGAGACCATAGCTATCCTAATAGGGATCATGATGGATAAGATCATGGCAGATAAGATAGTGAGCAGTAGGGTCTCAACAGAACCTGCTATTTTAATAAAAAGATGCCAACAAAAAAGATTACATGGAACAAGATCCTAACATCCCAATGGATTTCATTACACTTATCAAAGAAGGCCACCTCCCAAACGATATTTAATTACTTCAGGTAATCCTATAAATTGGTAAGAGAGGACCCTCGATGAATGTTACACACATCTCTAGCATGCTTAGTCTCTGCCTCCCAAACGATATTTAATTACTTCAGGTAATCCTATAAATTGGTAAGAGAGGACCCTCGATGAATGTTACACACATCTCTAGCATGCTTAGTCTCTGCATTATCGCTCTCAACTTCGGCTACTTAGCCCATCTCATCTACTCACTAACTTGAGCATCGAAAAAAATCTCCCATCGGTTACCACCAGTCAATGGATTATTCTTGTAGATCCTCATCCACAAAGAACCTAGAAGCAGCAACTCATTCCACTAGAGAAGGTTGAGAGATCCTTATGCACTATCGGAGCCCAATGGAAGGTGATTTGTTAGCAATAGATTGGCACGCCAAGAGAGAACAAAGCATCAAGATCCCAGAGCTTAGAGCCATACAATGATGATGCAAGCCCACGATGCATCTACTAGCCATACCAGACACTCTCTTCATCGTGACAAACAACCCACTTTAGAGATGGAGCTTCTCACTCCACCTCGACCATTGATGATCCAGCAGGACTTGCTCGCTACCTTGATGCAAGAGGTCCAAACCTGGCATCGTGATGCAGGGATTGCAGGAATAATAGTAACAGATTATAGCGACGTAGCTGCAATAAGAGATCCTAGTCATTCCCACTGCTACTACTTACCCTAGCCATCGATCTCCTAAACGGAGATCTTCTCACTAATGGACTTCTCATCGACTGTAGTCCCCCTTCATCCTACCAAGCCATTGGCCCCCTAGAGGAAGATCCTCTAATCAACGGACCATCCATCAGTTGCGGTCCCCTATGCTGCATCGAGAAAGTTCCCTGCATAAAGAACAATAACTAGAACAAGACCAAAAATAGAAGAACACCCCCATCTTCATCTGAGTCATCATCCAAATCCTTTCAAGAGGGACCTACTTTTGAAGATATTCAGCAACTATCCGAGCAACGCTTCAATGACTATGATCGCAAGCTATGTGATATCGACTACTAACTTACTGATCTTTAAGATGGAAGCTAGAATGCGATGGAGTTCAATACCCATCCCCTCTTTTCCACTGAATCCTAAAGGAACCGATTTCTACTCGGTTCAAAATGTTCCAGCTGGAATCCTATAATAGCACCTCTGACCTGCTAGATCATCTAGAGAGCTACAAGACTCTCATAAAAATTCAAGGCACCTTTGATGCCTTACTCTGCTTTGCCTTCCCGGTCACTTTTTGCAAAGTGGCCTAAGCATGGTATTCCTGACTTGAGCCAAGGAGTATCTACTCCTTCAAATAGCTAAAACAAAAGTTCATGGCTCACTTAATGCTAGCTGGAAAATACCATGAAAACTTGATAGTCTTTTCTCCATTGATAGCAAGATAGAGAATCTTTGAAAGACTCTGGCATGATTCAAGGTGACCATGTTAGAATTGTACCACTTGGACAAGTCGTGGCCATGCTAGTCCTGAAAAGGGGGACTCCGCACCTCTCGCTTCACCTACTCTCTAGATAAAATTATTCTAAAATCTTATTCAAAAATGCTGACCCTCATATAGAAGTACATCCACATAAACGAGGATGCTTTCACTCTGTGAGAGGCCAACAAGAAGCCAAAGAAGAAGTAGGCTTGAGGATAGCCAAGCAAAATCCAAGCTGAGAAACCCAACTTATCCGTCGATATAGTCCCAAGCCAAGGAACCCTGCAATAAGTCTAGTAATTATACTCCTCTTCACACCCCCAGATCTAAAATTCTTATGGAGATAGAATGAGAATAATATTTGCGAAGGCCCCATCCGATGAAGCCTTTCAGCCTCCGTGATATAAGCAAATACTGTCATTTCCACCGAGACCATAGCCACAATACAGTAGATTGCTTCCAAGAAATTTAAGTATTAGCGACGGCAATTAACGAAGGCTAATTACCATCACTAATACCATTTTTAACAACAAAAAATGATCAAAATTTTAAAATTTTTATTTTTTTAATTTCTTAAATTTTTTATTAGTGAGGATTTTAGTTATTTGCGACAATATAGTTCATCACTAAAAATTTTGATTTTATTATGAAGGAAGAAATTAGCATAGCGCTTGTCATTGCTAATAGTGGAACAAAAAAGTTGTTTTAGTGACTACTATTAGTAACAACGAGTATCGCTATTGCTAATAGTGGTCCATTTGACCTAGGGAGCCCAAGCTAGAAAAAAATTTCCAAAAACTATCACTCCTCCAATCTCCCCTTCTCACCAGTTCACCCTCCCAGATGGCATTCCTACACTGTTGTCTAGGCAATTTCCCTGTCAGATCAGCTCTATCCAACAAAAAAATTGATTCCCCTTCCCCTCCTTTCCCTGCCAATTCCCCCTTCCTGCTAGAGCTCCCTCCCCTGCTGGACCATCTCTGGAGGACTAGACCACTAGGGGCAAGCTCCTCGAGCGGAGCAAGCATATGCCAAGGTGGCCCAGATGGGGATCCCTCATCCAAATGTCAGAAGGTGGGAGAGAAGCCTATCACCATTTCCATTGTCGATGTTGATAGAGTATTATTTCGACATGATGATTCTATGGTTGTTTTCCTTGCCATCTTAATTGTGATGTAAAAAGAATCCAGGTGGATAATAGAAGCTCCGTAGATATTTTGTTCTACTACATATTTAGAGAATCTTGAGAAGCCAAGTATCAAGGAAGAGCTGGCCTGATCCTATAGGCAAGTAGTGAGCCTTGCTGGATGGATCCCATAATTTGCTACCTGCATGAGAGAGCTTGCTAGAGCATGCAGCAAAGGCAAGAAAGCTCAGGTGCTGGTTCATCCTATTCGGGTGCATGGTAGAAATTTATACAAACAATCTTATTCAATGCCACTCCACTGCCTTTATCCCTCAAAAATGGATTTTGCCTTTAGGGAGGTTTACGAAGGAATCTACGGTAGCTACATGGAAGTCGCACCTTAGCCTACAAGATCCTGAGACAAGAATACTACTAGCTAAACATCCTCATTGATATTATTAAGCACATGTGGCACTATGATCATTGCCAGAAGCATGCCAACATCTAACATCAATCTGCAGTACCTCTAACTCCTTGAGCTCCCCCTGGCCTTTTATCGATGAGGGATAGATATTCTCATCCCTTTTTCACTGGCCACTAGCCAAAGAAAATTCCTAATCATCACCATTGACTATTTCACTAAGTGGGTTAAGATGGAGCCATTGGTCCAAATCATTAAGCAGAGGCCGAAAGTTCATCTGGAGATCAATGATCTATCACTTCGGACTTCCCTATGTTATCATCACCAATGATGGCGGACAGTTCAACAATGCATTCTTCAATGAGTTTTATGAGGATGGATAGATCAGTCATCGATTCACTTCAGTTACCTATCCATGGACAAATAGAGAAGTTGAAGTCACCAATCGGATGATTTTCCAAGGATTGAAAACCTGACTAGATAAATTTGGAAGACTCTAAGTAAAAGAATTGCACAACATCCTCTAGGCTTATTGCCTCACCCACCAACTCCTAATGGGCAAGACGCTATTCAACCTCGCCTTCAGGACTGAAGCTATCATCCCCTTATAGGTAGGCATGTTGTCACCCCGAGTCAAAGTCTACGATGAGCAGTGCAACTCGAAAGGTCACAAGGTGAATCTCGACCTCTTGGAGGAAATGAAAGATAGTGCCCGAGTCTAAATGACTGCTTATCAATAGTGCACGACCAGCTACTTCAATGCCTATGTGGAGGTGAAGTAATTTTGGCTAGGAGAACTCTGATGCAGAAACAAAAGCTCTGATACCAAATTGATGCAGAACAAAAGCTCTGATACCAAAATGATGCAGAAAAAAAAGATGATGCGATGCAGAAGTAAATTAAGACTATTCTTTTTTTGTTATTTTTTTTAATATTTTCAGAAGTCAGCTTTGACTCAAAGAAAGTTAAACTAAATTGAAAGAAACTATGTAATAATTGAAAGCACAATTTAAAGAAACTAGGTTATCAGAGTAGTTCAGACGATCGGGGGGTTGAGAAACTCCCAGACCTAGGGTTTCGCTCTGAACTTTCAACATGATAGAAGTAAAGAGAAGAGAAGGGTTACAGACCAGGCAGTGATCTTCACAGAGTTTAGTGGAAGGACTCACTTGAGTAGATTGTTGGATCCCCGGATTCAGATATCTTCGCAATGGATCCTCCAATACTGGTCCTTTGGCAAAGTTGGCTTCTCCTGAACTCAAGATCTGGGAAAGAAGAAGAACAATTTATGGAACCAGATACTCAAGGAAGGATTTACCAGATAGAAGAACTTGAAAGTTGATGTTGCTGAAGTCCTGGTTCTCCTGGATGCTGATCTGGCTTCCTCTGGATTTGCTCCATATTCGAAGTAGCCGAACTGGACCTGGATGCTGGTGGTCGGCCACTACTTGGAGAGAGGGGCCGTGAGAGATGGGTAGGCTAGGGTTGGTGGAGTGAAGAGGATGATGGGGCGGTAGGGTTTGGAAGTGAAGTGCTAACCTAGAGTTTAAGGGGTTGGAGATCTCACACCTCCTCAAGGTCCGGGAACCCGGATTTACTCCCTCACGGAGCTCAACACTTGGATGCAAGTGCGGAAGAGAGAAACATAAGTGCTCACACAGAAATTTGAATTCATTCATCAGTTATTTTTAAAACTTACAAGAGGGGTTTAATTTATAGGACTTTACAAGAGAGCAGGGTTTTACATCTTCCCATGTGGGACTAATAGGATGGATCTTCAAATTAGGTTTGTAGAATCAATTCCACACATATGGCCGGCCAAGAGGTTCCTAAAGTATTGATTGGTGGCTCCAAAAGGTAAGTAGGTGGCGCCTCCTAGCCTTGCTCTCAAGAGAAAATTTCTTTCCTTCCATGGCTCAACTCTTTGGACACCTCCTTTTCTTTCTCCCTAAGTCATGGTTCTTCCATCTTTGCTTGGGCTTTTTAGGCATGGATTGGGCACCCCATTGAAGTGCTCCCCAAGAAGTGCTTCTTTCTTTACATAGCTTGGCTCTTATGGAAATGTTTTGGCCGCCCCTTGAATTGTGGATCCCAGATTATTTTCTCCTTAAGTGGCGCATGAGAGAAGGGACCTGCTATCTTGTGGTGTGGGGACCAAAGCATACTGGATGGAGATGTGGCACCCCTGGACTCAGGCGTGTGGCTGGAAGTGTGGCTGGGAGTGTGGCGCCCACTTGCTTGGTCTGGGGAGAAAATATGATACCCTGGAGAAGACCTAGACCACTACTAGGACTTGAACTGAGTCAAACATGACTCAACAAAATTTAAATTACAGGGAAATACAGACTCAACTAAAATGAGTTGACCATGTCAACCCTTATTACAAAACCAGAAAACTCTAAATTCTTCGGGCAAGGTTAATCAGAGATCCAGATGGGGCCCTGAAGTCTTCTTCTGAGTCTGGTGCTCGCACCAATTCTCCCGGGATGGGAGGAACTCGACCTGTCGAGTATGGATCAAGTTGGCTCTGGTATCTCTCCAAGAGGTCTGGGTCCAATTCTTGTAATTCTGGTGCGGGCACCAGACTCAGAAGAAGACTTCAGAGCTCCATTTGGATCTCTGATTGACATTGCCCGAGAAATTAGGTTTGTAATAAAGGTTGACCTGGTCAACCAGTTTATTTATTTTATTATTGAGTCACCATTTAAATTTGTTGAGTCATGTTGACTCAGTGCAAGTCCCAATGTGGTTTCAATTTGGTCCAAAATGGTGCCACATTTGTCTTCCAATCAAATCAAGGTTCAAGCAAGTGGAGGCCACACTCCAAGCCACACGCCCAGCCACACTCCGAGCACACGCCAGAGTCCAGGAGGTGCCACAGAGGCATCCAGTGTCATGGTCCCCACATCCAAAGAAGAAAAAATCAAATTGGAGGCTACTTTAAAGGAGGCGCCCATACCTGCCTATTTTACCTAAGCAAAGAAGGAAGAAGACTTCTCTTGGAGAAGAAATCAAAGAAGGACATCCAACCTACTCCTAATTAAAGTTCAAATCAAAATCAAAGAGCTTAACTTGGAGTGGAAGAAAGAAGAAATACCATAAGAAGAAGAGGACTCCAAATCCAAATCCAACTCCAAAGGGAGGCACCAAAAAAATTCAAAAAAAATTCCTTTATGGCCGTCCCAATTTTTTTTGAACTCTGGTCGGCCAAGAGAGAAGATTTTCTACCTAATCTAGTGTTGGAGGAGTTTAGTCCCACATGGGAATTTGTACAAGCTTGGAGAAAATTTTAGGTCTATATAATAGACCTCTCTTTGTAACTTTAGAAAATCAATGAAGAAAAATTATTTTTGCTATTCTCTTGTGTTGAGTAACCTAGGTTTCTCTTCTTCCGCACTATTCTAAGTGTTGAGCTCCGTGAGGGGGTAATCCGGGTTCCATTGGAGCTTGAGGAGGTGAGAGATCTCCATCATTATCCAAAATCCTAGGTAGCCACTTGAAATTCCAAAACCTAGCCACCCTTCATTATTTTCAATCCATCAAACCCTAGATCCATCCATCTCCACGGCCTCTCTCTCTCTACAAGTCCAGGCCGTCCACCTTCATCCAAATCCAGTCCGGCAACTTCAGATCCAAAGCAAGTTCCAAGGAAAATCACATCAACATCCAGGAGAATCCAGTTTCAGCAATTTCAATCTTCTAGTTCATCAACCTGGTAAATCTTTCCCTTGACTCTCTGATTCCATCAATTGTTTTTCTTCTCTTCCAGATCTTGAGTTCAGGAGAAGCCAACCGGCCAAAGGACCAGTATTGGAGGATCCATTACGAAGATATCTGAATCCGGGATCCAACAATCTGCTCGGGAGAGTTCCTCCACCAAAATCTGTGAAGATCATTGTCTGGTTAGATAAACCATCTCTCTTCTTTATTTCTGTTCTTTTGAAAGTTCGGAGCGAAAACCCTAGGTCTGGGAGTTTCTCAACCCCCAGCGATCCGTTGCTTCTGAACCAGGCCAGTTTGTTGGGGACACACAGGGTTGGGTTCACTCAAGAGCAGGTTAGGCTCAAAAGGCTCACTGGGAATCACAGCTGGCTCTCTATACTCTACTAGGTCTTTAATGTTGAAAGTGGAGCTAATGCCTAGTTCTGGAGGCAACTCGAGCACATAAGCATTGGATCCTACTCTCTTCACCACTCTAAATGGTCCAGCTCCTCTAGCATGTAACTTTCTAACGGTTCCAGGAGGAAACCGTTCAGGCCTTAACCTAATCATTACATAGTCTCCCTCAACAAAAGTTTTGACTCGCTTTGAGAATCAACCAACTTCTTATAAGTTTCATTACTTAAAGTTATTTTGGCATGAATTTATTTATGCAAGTCCTTTACATGCTATGAAAGTACATCAAGAGACTTATGTGTGTGGGCTAATAGTGAAATCAGATCAAGTGGTGTGTGAGGCTTGTATCCATGAACAATTTCAAAGGGACTCTAGCTTATAGACCTATTGATCGAAACATTGAATGCAATTTCAGCCCTGGACAAAATACAAATCCCAATTCCTGGTGCTCTCAATCAAACCAAAATCTGAGCCAAAGCCTAGTAAAGGGTCAAGAAAAACTAAACTAGACTAACGACGCATTCCTAAAGAATGGACTTTATTCCAAAGGAACCCTAGTCTAAGCCTAACAAACTAAGGCTCTCTAGGTTTGACCTTGGGTCGGAGGATGGCATGCAGAGCATGAAACTTATCATGGGTGCCTAGTAGGTGCCATAAGGTCTTCCAGAAGTAGGTGGCAAACCTAATAGGTTCTGACACGTGTTCACTCTAAAGACTTTGACAAGTATACTTGGATGGTGTAAGAAGCATTGGAAGTCCTAGAGAAAGGGAGGAAATATGAGGTGGAGTCTCGAATTACCTGTTGACTAAAGGTGGTGACCGGAAGGTTTGAATGGTGATCTATGAGTGTCAACTGATCATCCTTACGAAAGGAAAAGTTTGCTACTCCCAGGAATGGATCAAGAGATGGTTCGGGAAGTAGCCTAGGACATGTGATTGCAACAGTTAAAGTTTGTTCTCTAAGCAAATAATGATCCATTTTCTCAAGAACTGGATTGAAGAATGATTCATGGAAGGGTCTATGGATGATGACCTCAAGACTTGAAATTTGACATATGGGTGCGGAAAGGTATACTCTATAGAAGGGTAGGTCAGTCATGCGAAGGAAGGGGTCTGGGTCATAAGGAGGACTTCTACAGGACTGGGTGAATCAATCCGCTCAAGACAAGGATGTTCAACTGAGATTACGGGAGAGACCTTAGTGGCTGGGCATGGGACAAGGTCCAATTGTAAGAGGCTTGATTCAGCCATCCCAAGGAGAGGATCTACCATAGGGTGGGCAAACTTAAACAGTTCAGTGCAAAGATCTTCAATTGGTACTTGGGAAATGACTGTCATTAGAGGGTACGAACTGATAGCTCGGGCTAACACTATGAGTTCTTCCTGGGGTATTTGACTAAAGGAACCTGATTCTCACAAATCTCTTGATTTTTTGAACTAGGTCCTACCACTTGGTTGCTCTCCAAGGTCTCCTCAGGTAAGGAACCAATAGTATCGATGTCACATTCTTCAAGTTCTTCCCCTCATATTCATCAACTAGACTCAAGCCAGCATCATATACTTCCTCGATGCCATCTTCAATGGGTTTCGGGTCAGTGGTAATCGGGTCAACTGATTCTAGGCTTGTCATACCTAACCTTTTTTCCTCATTGGTAGGCTTGGGTTCTCCCTCATTAATGTCATCCTTAGGATTCTTACCACTTAGCTGTGCACAAGCTAGTCCTATGCATGGGCACTAACTAGATTTATGACCTCTTTCTCCACAAAACCAACATTCTTGCGATATAGGAACCTGGGTCACACTAGTTTTCAAGCCAGTAGAGACCTTACTTGGGCATGGGTGTGGACCTAAATGGTTTGATCTAGAAGACTTGGGTTGTTGAGTGACTGGTCTAGAATATTGTAAGGACCTCTCATAGACACGATCCACACTATAGATATCATGGTTAGGCTTCCTAAGGTTATGCTCGGGATCACGGTATAAGGTCCTCCTAGGCTCCTGGCATGGGTGAGGTTGGGGCCTATTAAATTTTGGATCAGGGGTCCAATTTTGATGTCTACGTTTCTCAACTACTTGGACTCGATCCCTAAGCTGGGTAAAATTCTCATTCATATCCTGACTCAATTTGTTCATACTTTCAGTAAGAGCTCTAACCATGGCCTCTAAATCAGGTTGGGTTTGACCAGGTTGGTAGGGTACTCCATTCCGGGTAGACATGATAATGCAAGCAAACACACCAAATGAGACTCGACTGAAATGACTACGGGCTAACTAGACCTAGAGCCCAAACTAGATACCCAATCAGAGTGGCAAGCTAGCCTGTAGTAACTCAGGACTCAGCCAGGCAGGTGTAAGGGGAGTGTTAGGTCCTTAAATGCCAATCCTAGACACCAATCAGAGATTGGCCAGGTAGGCGGACCAGCACACAAGCCCTTCGGGATAGAATCCCTGAACCACCGTTCTAGACACTGAGTACAAAGCACACATAGAGTAACTAGACAAACTAACTCAACACTAGCCTAGACCCGACTTATTGGTGTCCCTAGCCCACTAGGGCAAATTAAGTCTAATAAATTTTAAAATTAGGCTTAGGATCAAATGAATGGGTGGTGGTTTTGGGATAAGGAGAGGTTATCAACTCCTCCCCTTATCTTAGATGCTCAATTGCCCTTAAGATGAATTAGGAGATGATCACTCAAAAAAAAAAAAAATTGAAATGCAGAAACACAGAAATAGAGTTGCTATAATTTAACTTTCAGAAATTTTACGAAAACCAATAAATTTTAGTAAATTATTCAATTATACTGGTTCCATCAAAATAAAATCACATAATTTGGAGTTACCTGCAATGAGAAACAATTCCTGCAACAGGATAG
The DNA here is from genome assembly GCA_021397845.1 of Areca catechu. Classification (NCBI taxonomy): domain Eukaryota; kingdom Viridiplantae; phylum Streptophyta; class Magnoliopsida; order Arecales; family Arecaceae; genus Areca; species Areca catechu. The sequence goes on from CM038039.1 coordinate 213,080,456, forward strand.
TTACAGACTGAAAACAGAATGCTTCCCCCGTTTACAATTCCTGCTACGAAGTTGTAACCCAGCGGATCCCCTACACGCCCTAGGAACACCCCATGGAATGGGAAGAGGAGATTTGCACCTCGCTTCGTTCCTAGGACCGGACATCCTGGGAGTCTACTTCGAGCAGACAAAGTAAAAAAGAGAGATACTCAAAACAAGCAAACAAGACAGAAACCCTAGACAGGGCTCTGATACCAAAATTGATGCAGAACGAAAGCTCTGATACCAAAATTGATGCAGAACAAAAGCTCTGATACCAAAATTGATGCAGAACAAAAAAGATGATGCGATGCGGAAGTAAATTAAGACTAATTCTTTTTTTGTTATTTTTTTAATATTTTCAGAAGTCGGCTTTGACTCAAAGGAAAGTTAAACTAAATTGAAAGAAACTATGTAATAATTGAAAGCACAATTTAAAGAAACTAGGTTATCAGAGTAGTTCAGAAGTAAAGGATCGCTAGGGGTTGAGAAACTCCCAGACCTAGGGTTTCGCTCTGAACTTTCAACAGGACAGAAGTAAAGAGAAGAGAAGGGTTACAGACCAGGCAGTGATCTTCACAGAGTTTAGTGGAAGGACTCTCTTGAGTAGATTGTTGGATCCCCGGATTCAGATATCTTTGTAATGGATCCTCCAATACTGGTCCTTTGGCAGAGTTGGCTTCTCCTGAACTGAAGATCTGGGAAAGAAGAAGAATAATTTATGGAACCAGATACTCAAGGAAGGATTTACCATATAGAAGAACTTGAAAGTTGATGTTGCTGAAGTCCTGGTTCTCCTGGATGTTGATCTGGCTTCCTCTAGGATTTGCTCCGTATTCGAAGTAGCCAAACTGGACCTGGATGCTGGTGGTCGGCCACTACTTGGAGAGAGGGGCCGTGAGAGATGGGGTAGGCTAGGGTTTGGTGGAGTGAAGAGGATGATGGGCGGCTAGGGTTTGGAAGTGAAGTGGCTAACCTAGAGTTTAAGGGGTTGGAGATCTCACACCTCCTCAAGGTTCCTGGGGAACCCGGATTTACTCCCTCACGGAGCTCAACACCTGGATGCAAGTGCGGAAGAGAGAAACATAAAGTTGCTCACACAGAAATTTGAATTCATTCATCAGTTGTTTTTAAAACTTACAAGAGGGGTTTAATTTATAGGACTTTACAAGAGAGCAGGGTTTTACATCTTCCCATGTGGGACTAATAGGATGGATCTTCAAATTAGGTTTGTAGAATCAATTCCCACACATATGGCCGGCCAAGAGGTTCCTAAAGTGTTGATTGGTGGCTCCAAAAGGTAAGTAGGTTGCGCCTCCTAGCCTTGCTCTTCAAGAGAAAATTTCTTTCCTTCCATGGCTCAACTCTTTTGGACACCTCCTTTTCTTTCTCCCTAAGTCATGGTTCTTCCCATCTTTGCTTTGGGCTTTTTAGGCATGGATTGGGCGCCCCCTTGAAGTGCTCCCCAAGAAGTGCTTCTTTCTTTACATAGCTTGGCTCTTATGGAAATGTTTTGGCCGCTCCCTTGAATTGTGGGTCCCAGATTATTTTCTCCTTAAGTGGCGCATGAGAGAAGGGACCTGCTATCTTGTGGTGTGGGGACCAAAGCATACTGGATGGAGATGTGGCACCCCCTAGACTCAGGCGTGTGGCTGGGAGTGTGGCGCCCACTTGCTTGGTCTTGGGAGAAAATGTGACACCCTGGAGAAGACCTAGACCACTACTAGGACTTGAACTGAGTCAACATGACTCAACAAAATTTAAATTACAGGGAAATACAGACTCAACTAAAATTGAGTTGACCATGTCAACCCTTATTACAAAACCAGAAAACCTTAATTCTTGGGGCAAGGTCAATCAAAGATCCAGATGGGGCCCTGAAGTCTTCTTCTGAGTCTGGTGCTCGCACCAAACTCGTCCTTCGAAAGATAGCAGTCAGCTAGCCCACAGAGCATGAAAATCTCTTCCCTAACTAGGAAGGACCCTGTCGTGTCACTAATGTAATCTGACCTAGCACCTACCATTTGCAACAACTAGACAACTTGCCCATTGCCCTGACTTGGAACTCTGATAATCTTTGGCCATACTACTAATGAGATATATCTTAGTTACTGTACTTGATCCATTCAATGTGAATCCTTTCCTTTTTTGTCTCAAAAAAAGAAAGTAGTCAAAGATAGGGATACCCTGAAAATCTTGGGATGGAGCTATCTTAGGTTGGGTTATTACACCCCTTATTCAATAAGTCCTAGAGCAGGATTGTTCCAAGCAAGGTTTCAACATCCCTTATTCTTGAAGCCCTGGTTGAGCAATCAGATGCCCAGGTTGAGCCTAGATGCCTATAATCCCTGGCTAAATAGTTAGCCTCCTAGGCACCCTAGGCGAGGTTATCCCAAGAGACATCTCAACATTCCAAAACCTTGAAAGAGGTTGCCCCAAGCATCTTGATCAAGCTATCAGACTCCTGGGTAGGTCATGATACTCCTAAGTTCCAGTAAAGTGGTAAGCCTCCCAGGTTCCAAACCCTTGGGCAACGTTGCCCCAAATATCTTGATCAAGCTATCAAACTCCTGGGCTAGATCATGATATCCCTAAATTTTGGTTAAGCAGTAAGCCTCCTAGGTTCCAAAGCCTTAGATAAGGTTTTTCCAAGCATCCTGACTGAGCTATCAGACTCCCAAGCTATGTTATGATATTTCTAAGTCTCGGTTAAGCAGTAAGCCTCTTGGATTCCAAAGTCTTGGATGAGGTTGCTCCAAGCATCTTGACCAAATTGTCAGACTCCCGGGCTAGGTCACAATACCCCTAAGTCCCAACTAAGCAGCAAGCTCCCATATCTTGAAGCCTTAGGCGAGGTGGTCCAGGCAAGGTTAAGGCACTTCTTATTCTAAATCACTCTAGGTGAGGTTGTGCCAGGCATGGTTGATGAGCCCTTCATGTAACACATAATACAAGCATATAGGCTCAAGCAAGTATCAAAAGAATGTTCATTTTATTAATAAATACTTGATACACATATTTTTAGCTCATAACTAGATTATATCACTCCAAGGGTGCCTTAAGAGATAGATGGAGGACAGGGATAAGTTACACAAGTTGTACAAGACTCCCTGAAGCTCCAAAGCACCTTCGATGCCTTGCCTGTAAGAGGAGGATTAAGATCAAGTCAAAGCTTCTCAGAGTTCCCAAGACTTCCACAATTAGATGGGAGTCCTCCTAAGGAGGACTGTGAGGCCCTTCCTCTACTGGATCATGAAAGGCTCCTAGATCCTTCAAAAAGACTCAAAGGTGATGACACTGGCTGACAAAGGGAAGATGTACATCACCCATAGAAGACCCGACTGGTGTGCAGGGAAGGTGGAGGCAAGCCACAGGCATTGCTAAGCCTCGCCCATCGAAGATGGAGGGAAAGCCTTAGGACATGTCAAAGATCATGCCAGAATACCTCACCATGGCTTCAATGCAGTTCCATTGATTACTAGGCAAGGTGACATTTTCAAGGCTGCTCCTACTCATAACCTAGCTAACTCCTGACAGAGAGCCAAACCCTACTCGTTAAGGTCTAGAACCGCATCACAAATGGCAAAGGGCCACCATTGTGCCTCCCCCATTCGGATTCACAGGCGACAAGTGGGATGAGTTTCTAAAGTTGCACCCACCGCAGACCCACCTATCACCGAGCATGAAGATGGGACATGGTGGAGGGAGAACTAGATAACAAGGTATACAACCATCACTCCTCCTCCGACTCCACCATCAGACCGGTAATAGCTACGATCTAATGATTGAGCACCGATATTTTCTAATACCTCCCATGCCAAGAAAAGTATCTACCAGTACTCCAACATTGCAAAGGTACCTACCTTGAGAAAACCCTTCCAGTGAGAAAGATAACTCCAAGGAACCAACGCAGAGAACCTCCACCAGTGTCGTGGCATTTCTCTGGTCATTGGGATTTCAGAAGGATCTAGCAAAACCTAGCTACCTTGATGCCCTATTTATAGAGGGAAAGAAGGAAGGTCACCATGCCCGTAGCTAATCGACACATGGTAGGTGGCATTGTCCCATCGACCGGGTGACCGCTCCTATGGAACCAAAAGACAAGGCATTGGGTAGCTTCCTCAAGATTGATGATTCTCTTGGGAGGTCATGTATTCATGACCCTCTACACTTCAATAAAGGTGACACCGCTAAAGCTTCTGTCACCTCCAACTACACTAGGATTGGGTCTGTCTCAAGTGGTGCGACATGCCACATTACGCCCTATGATTAGTGGGCAAGTCAAACCTCCATGTCTCATCTATCGGAATGATCAAATCCAGAGACCCTAGCGATCCCCCGAGATCCATGCGAAGGTGTTCTTGAGTCGACAATGCATCAGGTGCTAGACAGAACTGTTCCAAATGATACAGAGATATACAAGGCAATTTAAAGTACCGGACATGAAGAAATAAAGTTAAAAAAAAATAAATTCTTATTCGATTCTTAGAAAAAGATGGGGGAGTACAAAGTCAATAAATCCTAAGGCCCTCATCAGTCTTTCCCTCCTGCACCTTGTGGCATTCACAATCTCTTCAGGTATGGCATAGCGAGGAATAAGCAGTTCAATCGCCCCTCCTATTCTAAGGAAGTGACCCTGCATGATGAGTTTGCACACCTCAAAATCAATATTGTACCCCTACAGGCACACCTCATCCACCACCCCAAACGATCATCGAACTTCCCTAATGGTTGGAGGTTCGCACTTTCTCCTTGGAGGCTTCTTCTTGAAGGCTCTTGTGCCTGGCTAAACCTCTGAGGCCCAGGCAAGCTCCACCTCTAGGTGATCAGCCTTCATCTCTATCTTCACTACCCAGGCCCATAGCATTACCAGGTGTCGAGCTTCGTCCAACCTGGTAGCCCTTTCAAAGACAATGGTCTCTTCCGCACCTATCAACTTTCCTCGCAAGAAAGCAAGTTCACGTTGTAGGTCATCGGTTGGCTTGACAGACCAATGTTTCTTTCATTAGCTCTTCCCATCACCTAGAGCCCCACCCACCAGAGAAGGAGCTGCATTGTACTCCTTTGCTGACACCTAATCAACAGTGCCAGATAATGCACTCGCTTCTTGAGGTACCTCGCCTTCCTCTATGGATGCCTCGTCAGTAGCATCGAATAGCATGCCCCACTCATGGGAGGACTCCACTATTACAGCTTCACTGATGGTGCCAAACAATGCACCATGCCTGCAAGGCATGCTTGCTACCGATGGATTGGAAGCTCCCTGCCGTGGGACCTCACACCCTCTGCTGGCACCTTCAATTTGGATCACTGCATCAACCCTCATTGGAATCTCGAGACTCTCCATCTATATGCCCATGAAGAACTTAGCTACTACTACAGAAGCTTCACCCATGCCTGACCTAGTTCTGGCACACTCTAAGAACCGAGCAAACTTATAATGGGCAGCATTCAGCTCCTGAATCAGGTCTTCCTTCATGCTCATGCATAGGTCTAGCTAGTGCTTGATCATCTGCCTGGCCTCCTCGATCATGACTAGTCACATTCTGTAGAAGCATATACACCTTCAATGATCTTCAACCTACATCTATCATAGATGAGCTCTCTCTTCATGCTCTCAACCTCTTTCCAAAGCCACATGGTATTGGTCTCTACCACTTGCTAGGAAAATGAAGCCATTAGCCAAGTTGAAATAGAGAGCTCGCAAAAATAATAGGCGCCTCCCTACCTTTAAGATCTGGTAAGGCAATCAATAGGCCTCTCGGGCATCGGGTCGAGCATTTGGCTGGTGCGAGTAGGGAGTCTAAAGCCAACTACTGCTGCTATCTCCAGCCAGTACGGGGAGTATTCGCAATGGCAAGCCATCCCTGGAAATGCCACCAAAGAAGTTGCAACCTCTGCTTGTGCACTAGCCTTGCCCATAATCTCCCTACCACCTCAATCGCTAGCAACTCGACTATGGTAAAGAGAACTCTAGCCACTACCTAGTGTTGAGAATTATGTCCCAAAATCAATCGTCTAGGCTGTAGACGGTTGTGCTAATTTTGTAATTGTATATGAATTTCTTAATGAATAAAGTTATTCTTTTGGCTGTTCATCACATGTGCATTTTTCTGAAAAAAATTCTTGTGTGATGGAGTCCTTAAAACTACATTATATTTGATATAGAGAGGATATATCAAGTAGTTTTTAAACTGGTTCACAACCAAAGAATACATTATTATAGGACGACGATGTATCAAGTATAGGTTATTGTATCTCATATTGGTTGGTTGTCCTCTTGACCAAGGAGTGTGGTGACACTGATGTGACATACAAGTGAAATATGTGACATCTCACAGAACGTGACCTTCCACGGAGCTCCCTTCTGTCAAAGGGTTACTCAAGAAGGGATATGGATATATGTGTCCCTCAGACCTGAGGTCACCATGGTAGCTTGCAAGCAACTCACTATACTTTCGTACAGGACTATCTGGATTTCTAATCCAGTGATGAAAGATTTCTGGGTACAGTTAAGTACTTGTGGAGCAATGATGGATCAAGATAGAATTGACCCCTCCAAATAGTTTGGAGTGAATGACTCGATGTGTCTCAATTTAGCAAAATCTTGGCTAAGGTAGTTTTTGTGAGGAGTCACGGAACTTGTGAAGTTGAGACACGATTTGGATGAACCAAATTAGGATTGGCAATCAAATCCTAGGTCATCCTAAGCATTATAAGGTCAAAGGGATACATTATACAGTAGCCATATACCAGAGGTTCTTGAAAGTTGCTCTGCAATCTTCGACCTATCCGGACATCAAGTATCATTGCTAGATGAGGACTTTGATTAGTACTAGAAGTATTCCAGTGTTATCGACTTAGTATTTGAACCTATGGGGTCACACACCATAGGGGTCTTTATCTGATCTTAAGGTTGATCGATGATTAAGAATCATTTGCTATCACTGGCGATCAATATGATTAACCATATGTCAACACTTGAGGGGTCGACACTTGGCTATGATGAGAAGTATTTTCGAAAGACTTTTCTAGACAAGCTGACTCGACCCCTGCTCGAGCCGACTCGTTCCTACTGAAAAAATAGTCCGATTGTTCTGTGTTCTAGACAAGCCAACTCGACCCCTGCTCGAGTTGACTCATCTCTGCTCGACCAGAAAACCCTGAACGGTATTTCTGGGAAGCTTTTTGAGAAGGTTTTGACATGGTTTGAATTTTGAATTCAAGCTATTTTGGCTCCAGACTTTCATGAAATGATTGTCATTCCTTCATAATATGGTTAGAGCCAAATTGGTATACTCCTTGACCTTCTCCCCCAATCACTCCTCCTTTCACTTTCTCTCTCTCTTGGCTGCCTCTATAAATAAAGGTTATTTTAGGGGCTGCTGGTTGGTTGAAGAACTATAAGAGAAAAGGGATTTTATGAGGACTTGGGATTGGGTATGAGAATACCTAGCATTTAAGCTAGGTCTTGGAAAGAGAGAAAGTTGGGAAGGGTTCCACCTCTCCTCCTTGTCTTTCGAGAAGAAGAAGATCGACCCGAAGGATCCCAAGGAGCTAGCACTCCGAGGGAGTTGATCAGAGTCGAGCCCCTGTGTGGATTACCTGTAGAGGCCAGACACATGTGTAGCTCAAGCGCTTTACCCTTTTCACAGTATTTTCAAAGATATAACGGTAAGATACTTTTATATCTTTGATTATTTTTCTTGCTCTTGATGTATATTGCATGCTGCATTATCTCACTAGATCCTGTTGCTGGTAGATTGGTAGATCATTTTGATTGATCTACCAAGCCTTCCACTGTGTTTATTTAAAATAGTTTTTAAATGCTTTTCATTTTCCTGGTTATGTTTTTCCTTCAAATGGTATCAGAACACAGGTTTTCTTCGTAGTATTATAATGCTAGCATGCTTTAACATCATTATTTTCTTTTAAGTACTTAGATTGAGTGCTTCACCATGGCCGTCCAGTCATAGGAGAGAAGTAGGGTTGTAAGTCAGAACACAGGTTTTCTTCGTAGTATTATAATGCTAGCATGCTTTAACATCATTATTTTCTTTTAAGTACTTAGATTGAGTGCTTCACCATGGTCGTCCAGTCATAGGAGAGAAGTAGGGTTGTAAGATCCTCTCTTCCCATTCAATGGGATCTTCTATGGCGTGTAGGGTGTCGCTTATAATTGACTCATGAAAAACAAAATAAGAGAAAATGTAAATTGAAAAATATTTTAATCTAATATTATGATCATAAAACAAATTTAGATAAGATCTAAGAGTTTTATATTGATCGTGTTTAATCTTTAACTTTGAATAGTTCAAGTAAGATGCATGAAATTGAAGTCACTATTTTTTGTACCCATAGATGAGCTGACTCGAATCTTGCTCGAGCTGACTCATTTATGCAGGTAGAACTGTCTGTCTATTTTGGTTCTGGATGAGCCAACTCGACCCTTGCTCGAGTCAACTCGTCTCTGTTAACAGATGAATTTGTCAATTTTTGGTTCTGGACGAGCCGACTCACATTCTTCATGAGTCGACTCGACCAGAAAGCCCTAAAACAATGAATTCAAATTTGCTTGTAAAATTGTTTTACATTCTTAATTGAAATTATTTCGATTAATTATGGCTATTGGACTTAACTGAGATTTAAGTTATATTGAATGACCAAAAATTTAGGAATATAATTCAAAGATTTTAAGTCATTTTAATAAGCCTTAAGGGCATGCGTTAGCTTCTTTTGGGTCCTTAATTGGGTTAGACCTAAGTTTAGATGCATTGGACTAAATGGAGAACTAATCTAATCAAATATTGAGTTAGGGTTTCTTCTCTATAGATCTCTCTAATAGTTAGATTGATTAGTCCATAGATCTAAATGGACCTAATTTATGGCTCAGTGGTCAGCCCGAGTCATTAGGTTAGTCTAATCAACTTTAATGAACCAATTGGTGTCTAGATAAGTTTGGCAGTTTGATCATGGTTTTTTGGGGCTACCTCTTACCTGGCCAACTCGGTTGGTGTCTAAGGCAAGACGGTTAATGGCAGAACCCAACCCATAATCGCACTTACCTGGCCAATATGGTCGATCAGAATTGATTGGATAGCTCATTGACTCGTGTTAACCCATGTCATCCAAGGTTAATCAGTCTTGACTGATTTTAGGTGCACATGGATCATTAATTATGTGTAACCCACCTTGATTGCTGATGTGGTCAGTGGGAGGTTGATCCATGTCTTATCATCTTTTCTTCTGTCACATTAAATTAAATTCTCTAAATTATTAGGTCCATAAAAGGATAAAGTTATAGGGATAACCAAGTCCTAACCTCCCATTAAGTGAGATGGTAATTGGTCCAATAGTTGGGTGTTCATTGGCAGATCCAAAGATTGGATGTTCATCGGGCTATTGGAATTGTTGTTCCTAATATGATGGCTCAGTGTGACTCTCTTAATGGTAGTCAGGTGGGCTGACCAAAGTCGGGCTTGACTATTCGTTAGTTAAAAGCATTGAATTTTATCATGTTAATGGTTGGACCTAACCAGGACCTTCAATAGGAGGCCCAAAGGCCGATTGAAGTACACCTTGGAGCAAAAACCTAAATACTAGAGGTTTCTTAGAGAAGTAATCGGTTGAAAAACCTACCTTTAGACGCGCATGGGTGGGCCAGCCAAAGTCGGGCTCATGTGTTGTCTATTAAACTCTAGTACCCACTAAGGAATTAAAGTAATTCCTCAGATTCAAGGTAGAGGCTACCAGTCTAAACAAGTTAGTGGGAGGGGCCTTTAGATTAAAGTCCATGTCTTTAGGTTAATAATTCATATACATATGTCTTCCAACTTGTCGCTCCAGTCTCTTCTCGATAATGAGAAGCTCAAGGGTCCCAACTTCGATAGCTGGTATCGAAGGCTTAGTATTGTCCTAAAGCATGAACGAATCCTGTATATGATATCAGATCCGGTACCTGAAATCCCTATTCCTAATGCTCAGGGTTCAGTCAGAGATACTTATCAGAAGTGGCTCTCTGACAAGACCATTGTCCGATGCATAATGCTGGCAGCGATGAACGACGAGTTCAGTCGCAAGTTCGAGGAAGCCCGGCCAGAGAAAATCCTTCAAAGGTAGAAGGAGTCCTTCGGCACACCAGATGACATTGAGAGGCACAGGATCTGCTGTGCTATCTACAACGCGCGGATGCATGATAGGGCCTCAGTCACTGATCATGTACTGTACATGATCGAGATGATCGAGCGCCTGGGCAAGCTCGAATGTCCCTTGCATGAACAGCTTGGAAAAGATGCAATTCTGAATTCCCTGCCCTCTTCTTATTTAGATTTTCTCAATCATTATAGAATGAATAAGCCTGCAGTTAACTACCATGGTCTGTTGGGGTTATTGCAGACTTATGAGAAAGACCACCAACTAAACAAAGGGATGGTAAATCTAGTGGGAGGATCTTCGGCAGGGTGTCATCCCTTTAAGAAAGGGAAAAAGAAAAATAAAGGAAAAAAGGTGCTGATGCTTCTGGGCCCAGTTAGGCCAAGAGGGTGAAGGCTGATAAGAGCCATGCAGAGTGCTTCTTCTAAAAGAAGCAGGGTCGTTGGAAGAGGAACTGTCCTCTTTACATTACGTCACTTGACCCGAACAGGTCTAAGAAGAGGAAGCAACAGGACGGTGCTGGACAAGGTAATTATATGATAGCACCTCATAGTTTCTCTATCTGCGATACTACTAATTGCGTATTGGGTACAAGAAGTCCAATTTACATTTATAATTCTTTACAGGATTTCAAGTTAGTAGGAGATTCGAGAACGGCGAAGATTCTTGAACATGGAAAATGGAAGCCAATTTCCAGTCCTGGTGTTGGGAGTCCTCAAACTTATTTTTAAGTCTTGTACCATCATTTTGAATGAGTATCATTATTGTCCGTCTTTTATCTTGAATGTCATTCTATATGTCAATTGGCCATGTATGGTTATGAACTATCAATAAAGAATGATATTCACAAAATCATTTGGAATGGTTCTATAGTGATGAATGGATATATGAACAATGGCATTTATGTATTATCATGACCTGTTGTGTAATGTACATGTCTAGCAAATGCCCTAGGATATATGATATCAGCGATGCATACCTATGGTATTGTAGGCTAGGTCATATTAACAAGAATAAGATAAACAGGTTGAAAAGCAAGGGTCTCCTCGATTTTAGTGAAAATGGTTCACTACCAACCTGTGAGTTTTGTCTTCTTGGAAAGATGACAAAGTAACCTTTTACTGGAAAAGGTGAACGAGCCAAAGAGATTCTAAGTCTGGTATATACTGATGTATGCGGACCCATGAATGTTAGTACCAGATGTGGGTACAATTATTTCATTATATTTATAGACGACCTTTTGAGGTATGGTTATGTCTTCTTGATGAGTCATAAATCTGAATCATTTGAAATGTTCAAACGATATCGTAGTGAAGTAGAAAAACAAACTGGAAGGTGTATCAAAATCCTTCGATCAGATCGAGGTAGTGAATACCTTTCCGGTGAGTTTATGATATATCTCGAGGAGAATGGGATTCTCTCTCGGTGGACACCTCCAGGGACACCTCAGTTAAATGGAGTGTTTGAAAGGAGAAATCAAATCCTGTTAGACATGGTTCGATCCATGATGGGCTTTGCTTCTCTGCCCTATCCTTTTGGGAATATGCTCTGGAATCAGCCTGTTACCTTTTGAATAGGACTCTGAGTAAGTTTGTTAGCAAAATCCCAAATGAGATATGGACTGGACGTAAGCCGACACTCTCACACCTTTGGGTTTAGGGTTGCCCGGCTTATGTAAAATGTTTGGAAATGGACAAACTTGGACCTAGGTCTGACCGGTGCCTATTTGTTGGGTATCCAAAAGAGTCTAAGGGGTATCACTTCTACTTGACCGAGGAACAAAGGTTGTTCATCAGTCTGAGGGCTATCTTTTTGGAAAATGAGTTTCTTGGTGAAGGAACTGTGGCCACTAAGATTGAACTTAGTGAAGTTCAACAAGTAGAAGAACAAACACACTTAAGGGACAACATAGAATCGGTTATGATTAGATCACATCCTGAGCTCACACAGGAACCATTAAGGAGATTCGGTAGGGTATCGAGTCGACCGGACAAATACTATGATTTCCTGGTCCGGGATGATAATCCCATTAAACTTGATGAGAACAATGAGGATCCGATCACCTATATGGATGCGATGTAGAGGTCTGACTCTGAGAAATGGCAGGGAGCCATGAAATCCAAAATGGAGTCCATAGAAATCAATAATGTATGGATATTGGTTGATCCACCTAAGGGATAAAACCCATTAGGTGCAGATGGATTTTCAAAAGAAAGAGGGGTGCAGACGAGCAGGTTGAGACCTATAAAGCCCATCTGGTTGCCAAGGGGTATCGTCAATGTTATGGTATTGACTATGATGAGACGTTCTCTCCTATGGCAATGCTCAAATCCATTCGGATCATGATTACTTTAGCGGCACACTTTGACTATGAAATCTGGTAAATGGATGTCTGAACAACTTTTCTGAATGGTGAGTTGGAAGAAGAGGTGTATATGATACAACCTGAAGGGTTCACATCCACAGACGAATCAAAGGTGTGCAAGCTTCAAAAGTCCATCTATAGACTGAAGCAAGCATCAAGGAGTTGGAACATGCGATTTTATAAATGTATCAAGTCATATGGCTTCATTAGGAACAGAGAAGAACCTTGCATTTATAAATGGATTAATGGTTCTGTGATTGTATTCTTTGTGTTGTATGTGGATTACATTCTCTTAATCGGGAATGATATCCCAGCACTATAAGGAATAAAGGTCTGGTTGTCATCTTAGTTCTCTATGAAAGACTTGGGTGAAGCCTCTTACATACTGGATATGAAGATTTATAGAGATAGGTCTAAAAGGCTTCTGGGACTATCCCTGGTGGGGACACCAGAGGCACCAGAATAAGACAGAGGCTTCTCAACCCTCTGTGGATTACTTAGTCGCATTTGAGTCCATTTGTAATAAAGGCTTAGTCTATTTGAGTTGTCTTTTTTCTTACTTGAGTCCTGTACTAGTCAGCTCATGTCAAGCTAGTTTTCTTTCTAAGTCCTGTATGTAGCATTTGATCCATACCATTAGGATCAGTCGGTCAAGTCAGCTCATGTTGAGCTAATCATATTTCGAGTCTTGTAATCATGTCCAGTTATATTGAGTCTGTTTGAGTCAAGCCCAGTCAAAGAATACTCAAGCATGTGAAAGACACCACCCAGCATGCCACCTCAGTAATCGCATGGAGCCCAGTCACACCCTGGATTACGCCACCTAGGATTACTTTGAGGATCATGAAGTTGGCCCATGCATGAGGAGTTGATGACCATATGCCAGCACACCCCTTCCACACCCTAAGCACACCAACTCCACACACCAGCATGACAAGAAGGAAAGTCAAAACAGATAAACATGAATCCCCTGATTCATGCTAGCATGCTTAGGAAAGAAGTGGTCCCCCCCCTTTGGATGTCCACACCTACCTTGTTTGGAGGGATTTTGTATGGCATGAGAGTATTTTCTTCCATATATTTAGCCCCACACTTTAGGAAGAAAGTGGTCAAATCTTATTTTCATTATTTTCTTTTGCTTGGGCCCTAAGTCTCGTGACTCTATATAACAGACCCCTTGTATGAAAATTTAAAAAACTTTTTATCATGAAATAATATTGAAATTCCCTAATTGTTGTGTGCTACCTGTTGTGTTCTTAAAGAGATTCTATGTGAGCCCTTCTTCTTCCTGGTGTCCTGCGCCTGCCTCTAACCTCCATCTACCACTCTAAGCCCTAGCCGCCCTCTTCAAATCCCATCTTTCCTTTGTTGGTTTTTCAATTAACTCTCCACCTGTGCTTTGTTTTCTTACCCTAGATTGGCTATTTGCAGGTCCCTCGACTCTGATGAATCCAACGACTTCAGCCAGGCTGCAATCGGATCATCAAGCAGAAAGCCAGGAATCCGCAAGTCTTTGGCTTGATATCCCAAGCCACATCCAAGAGTGAGAGTGACCTCTTCGCATGCGATCTACACCATGTGCATCTATCGTTGCCAGGTACACCCCCTCTGCCTGCCATATGCTTTATTATAGATAAACTGGCCCAACCGAGACTTCTCAGCCTCGGCGATCCTCTTTCCATTGCTTTTTAGGTCCTGTTATGCATGTGTTTAGCTTCTTATTTTCATATAGAACTCTTTATAGCATTCCTTGGTCTGATCTTCGGGATTCAAACATCTAAAAATACAAAAAAAATATTCTGCATGCATATATAGTTTCGCATCATTTGGTATCAGAGCCCATTTTGGGCTTAGTTCTCTTTGGATACTCGGATCGGGCGCTTCACCATGGCCGCCCGGTCATAAGAGATTAGTAGGGCTTCGAAACCCTCTTTCCCAATTGATGAGATCTCCTATGGCGGTAGGGGTGCTGCTGTGAATTGGCTCTTGAAGAAGAACACAAAGAGTTCCTTAGAATTTTTTTTTATTTTTAGCCTCTTCAATATATATCCTATTGTTTTAATTGTTTTTGCTCACAGAAAACTCAGAAAAATCTGAGATTTATTTTTATGGATTTCTTATAATTCAAATTAATTTTCAAAATTTTCTTAGGAATTATTTTGGTCTATGGATTTTCTTGCAGTCGAAATACTGCCTGAGAACAGTTTTGCTTTGTTTTGGCAGCAAAATCGATTTCGAAAAGTTCAGGATTTTTTTTAGTAAAATCTTTGCATATCTTTAATTTTAGCATATTTCCTACATATTATATCATAATCTGCAATTATCTTTCTATTTAAGAAAAATTCCAAAACAAAAAAAAAATTACATATATTCAAAACAATACCAAAACATCTAAATCCTAATTTGCATCTTCATCTACCTGCCATCATTGCATAAATTACTTTAAGGGCACTTTCTATATGTCAAATAAGGGGAGGAGTTGATAGCCTCTCCTTATCCCAAAACCACATCCCTTGCATTCGGTCCCAAGCCTAATCTAAAATTAACTAGACTCAATTTGCCCTAGTGGGCTAGGGACACCCATCGATTGGGTTCAGTCTTTGTGGGATGACTAGTGCACCCAATTCATTTTCTATTACTGAATACTAGTGTCTAGGCAAGAGGTACAATGTCAAACGACTTAAGCGGATCGGTGGTTCCTTAATTGGGTCCCTACGAGAGCAGGGGGCCTCCCATCATCCCACCTTTTACATGGCCAGATTGAAGGATTAGGATTTGAGTTATGTATAAGTTGAGTCAACCCATTCTGATTGGGCTCTAGGTCTAGGCAGCTGTAGTCGAGTCAGTGTTGAGTCTTGCATGAGCACTAGATCAGGAGTCCCATTTCATCCACCATCTCCCTGAGTCCATGGATAGGCTGGGAGCCAAGATTCAAGCCCTTACAGACCAAATAGCCCAGATGAATACCCAGATGACCCAGTCCAATACTGATAGCCTCAACCCAACTCAACCTAGTGAAACCATGAAGCCCAACCCTAGGAGAACCCCATACCATGACCCTTATTTGGAGCCCAACCCCAGGAGAGCCCCTAGGTATGTTGTGTTGGTAGCACCTAAATTTTGTGATCTTGAGTGTGAGGATTATCTTGCTTGGAAAAGAGATATGGACGTGTATTTTGAACAAAATATGGGTTTTGATTATGAAAGATGTCAGTTCAAGTTTGCTGAAACTAAGTTAGTTCACCAGGCCAAGTTAGACTGGGATAATGTTGAGAGAATACTTAGGCTAGAAGGCCGCGAACCCATAACTACCTAGAGTGATATGAAACTTGAACTAAGGAGAAAGTACCTACCCAAGTCCTATCAGTCCAAGAGATCCACAACCTATAAATCTTATGACTCCAAATCCTATAAACCTAGAACCTATGTACCCAAAACCTATGAACCTAGATCCTATGACTCTAGATCCTATGACTCTAGATCCTATTTACCCACATCCTATAAGCCTAGTATACCCACAACCTATAGATCTTATGACTCCAAATTCTATGACTCTAGAACCTATGAGCCTATATCCCATGAGTCCAGTAGACCCAAGATCCATAGAGCTGAACCCAAATCCTATGACCCCAGATCCTATAATCCCATGACCCATAGATCTGCACCCTTGTCCTATGAGCCCAGGGAGCCCATAACCAGGTATCAGCCTAGTACTAGTCAGGTTTTCCCTAGTCAACTTGAATCCCATAGGATTAGTACCCCTAAATATGAGCCCAAGGGTGAGCCACTACCCCTTAGGCAACCTGAACCTACTAGGAGTAGTGCCCATAATCAGAAAGCAGGACCTAGCCAATTTTCTCTTAGCCAACCTTCCCCTACCATCCCTTTGATTCACAAGGTTTACATTAAAGCGGAAGTGTATGAAGCTGATGTGAACTTAGCGGATGAGTATGAGGGAGAAGAGGAGACACCTCTAGAAGACCTAGAATTAGTTGACCACGTAGGTACCCAGGTAGAAGCCAATCTAGAGTTAGTTGACCCTGACTATACCCAGCCTAAAGTTATAGTGGAAGAACAATTAGAGGAAGAGAACCCAGAGACTGCTGCTAGAACCTTACCTGAGAAAACCATAAAGGAGAGCCAAATTTTAGAGTCTAGTCCTAAAATACAGGAACCAGAAGAATTTATTAAGGACCTGATCTCTTTCAATCAGCATCCCAAGGATGAGCCCCCTCCTATAGTTTTTATTAAGGCCTCTTCCCTAAGATTAGTAACCCAACCTTCCATTACGCAAATCCTGTAGATATACCTCAACCTCATAAGGTTAGCCTCATTAGTCTAGAATTAGTTCCTGACACCCCTTCTTTTATCCTACCGTATCCAACTAACCCTGAACCTTTTTTCCTACCCTACCAGACTAATTCTGAACCCACTTCCTATTTTCTACCCTTTCTAAACACCTCCAGCATTTCTAGGATCATTAGATTGCATTTAGTTGAGATTAGCATACTGCATGCATTCATTATGCATGTTAGGTTTGTATTATACTTTCGGCATATCCTATGGAATTTGCTAGGAGCCCATTGTAAGTTTTCATATGCATGTCAAGCTAGAACCAAACCTAGAGAACCTATGATATGTTAGGTTTAGGTCCAAAGAGTTTAATAAAAATTCCTTCGATAGGAATGCATAGTCAAGTCTGTTAGGTGATAGTTTGAGTCCTTTGTATCACCTGTTAGGAGTCTGCATGTGCCCAGCATGTTCACCACCTGCACTAATTTTGAAAGAAATTGACTAATTCCCGAAGAAGGGCCAAGGAATTTGTGTAGTGAATTCTGTCTTGGTTAGGCTTGGGCCTAAAAGAGAAGCTTCATGCTCGCAGAGCCAGACCTTTTAAAGTGATAAAGAAGGTTGGACTAAATGCCTATGTATTATATTTGCCTACGAATTTGGACATTAGTTCTACCTTCAATATCGCAGACCTGATTGAGTATAGAAAATCGACAGCGATACCCAGTGATGCCTTTGGACCTACTCCTTCCATTGTGAGTGACCCTAACCTAGAGTGTCCACCAATTAATTGGCCTGAGTGAGGAGAACAGATCGAGCGTATCCTGGATGATCAAGCCATTACAACCCAGGGTCGCGGCTATCAATGCTAATTGGTCCGATGGCAAGGCCGGCCAGAGTCGAACGATTCGTGGATTTCTCGAGAGGACTTGCAGCGCCCCAACCCAAACCTCTTCGAGAGATATGTGAGCCGGCCTGACTTCACTCGACAAGATCGAGTTCCTCCCACCTCGGGAGAATTGGTGGGGATACCAGAGGTACCAGAATAAGACAGAGACTTCTTAACCCTCTGTGGATTACTTAGTCGCATTTGAGTCTATTTGTAATAAAGGCTTAGTCCATTTGAGTTGTCTTTTTCTTACTTGAGTCCTATACTAGTCAGCTCATATTGAGCTAGTTTTCTTTCTGAGTCCTATATATAGCATTTGATCCATACCATTAGGGTTTTGGATCAGTCAGTCAAGTCAGCTCATGTTGAGCTAATCATATTCCGAGTCTTGTAATCATGTCCAGTTATATTAAGTCTGTTTGAGTCAATCCCAGTCAAAGAAGACTCAAGCATATGAAGGACACCACCTAGCATGCCACCTCAGCAGTTGCATGGAGCCCAGTCACACTCTGGATTGTGCCACCTAGGATTACTTGGAGGATCATGAAGTTGGCCCATGCATGAGGAGTTGATGACCACATGCCAGCACATCCCTTCCACACCCTAAGCACACCAACTCCACATGCCAGCATGACAAAAAGGAAAGTCAAAACAGAAAAACATGAATCCCCTGATTCATGCTAGCTTGCTTAGGAAAGAAGTGGTCCCCCCCTTTGGATGTCCACACCTACTTTGTTTGGAGGGATTTTGTATGGCATGAGAGTATTTTCTTCCATGTATTTAGCCCCACACTTTAGGAAGAAAGTGATCAAATCTTATTTTCCTTGTTTTCTTTTGCTTGGGTCTTAAGTCTCATGACTCTATATAAGGGACCCCTTGTATGAAAATTTAAAAAACTTTTTATCATGAAATAATATTAAAATTCTCTAATTGTTGTGTGCTACCTGCTGTGTGCTTAAAGGGATTCTGTGTGAGCCTTTCTTCTTCCCGGTGTTCTGCACCTGCCTCCAACCTCCATCTGCCACTCCAAGCCCTAGCCGCCCTCTTCAAATCCCATCTTTTCCTTGTTGGTTTTTCAATTAACTCTCCACTTATGCTTTGTTTTCTCACCCTAGAATGGTTGTTTGTAGGTCCCTCGACTCTAACGAATCCAACGACTCCAACTGGGCCACAATCGGATCATCGAGCAGAAAGTCGAGAATCTGCGAGTCTCTGGCTTGATTTTTCAGGCCGCATCTGGAAGTGAGAGTGATCTCTTCACATGCAATCTGCACCAAGTGCATCTACCATTGCTAGGTGCATCCCTCTACCTGCCATATGCTTTATTGCAGATGAACTGGTCCAACCGAGACTTCTCAGCCTAGGCGATCCTCTTTTCATTGCTTTTTAGGTCCTGTTATGCATGCTTTTAGCTTCTTATTTTCATATAGAACTCTTTATATCGTTCCTTGGTTTGATCTTCGAGATTCAGACATCTAAAAATACAAAAAAATATTCTGCATGCATATATAGTTCCGCATCAATCCCAGTCTACGTACATTGATACTGTGTTGAAGCAGTTCAGCATGAAAAATTCCAAGAAAGGCTATCTCTCGATAGGCTCTGAAATTTCTCTATCTAAAAAGGATTGTGCGACTACTCCGGAGGAGAGAAAGCGTATGAGTAGAATTTCATATGCCTCGATAGTGGGATCGATCATGTACGCCATGACATGTACTAAACCAGACATGGCATACTCACTAGGCATAGTGAGCATATATCAGTCTGATCCAGGTGAAGCTCATTGGAGGGTGGTAAAAACCATCCTTAAGTATTTGCAAAATACTAAGGACCAATGGCTGATTTATGGAGAACTTGACTCGAAACTTGTGGGATATACTGACTCTAGTTTTCAATCAAATAAGGATGACAGCAAGAGTGTGTCAGGTTTTATCTTTATCCTAAATGAAACAGCTATCTGCTGAAAAGTTTCAAGCAGCCTACTGTGGCGGACTCGGTATGCGAAGCAGAATACATTGCAATATCAGATGCAGCGAAGGAAGCTGTGTGGTTGTGAAAGTTTCTTGGGAGCTGGGAGTGGCACCTTCCATGGATGGTCCTGTTCTGGTGTATTGTGACAGCACTGGAGCCATTGCTCAAGCCAAAGAGCCAAAGTCTCATCACTGCACAAAGCATATTCTACGGTGCTTTCACCTTGTACGAGAGATCGTGGAATGAGGTGACATTGACCTTCAGAAGATCGATGGAAAGGAGAACCTGGCTAACCCCTTCACTAAAGTTGTCGGAATTCAAGAGTTCGACAATTGTAAATGAAAAATGGAAATAAGATTCTGTACCGATTAGCTTTAGTCCAAGTGGGAGTTGTTGGGAATTATATTCCAAAGCCAATCGTTTAGGCTATAGACGGTTGTGCAAATTTTGTAATTGTATATGAATTTCTTAATGAATAAAAGTTATTCTTTTGGTTGTTCATTAAATATGTATTTTCCTGAAAAGAACTCTTGTGTGATGGAGTCTTTAGAAGTACATTATATTTGATATAGAGAAGATATATCTAGTAGTTCTTAAACTAGTTCACAACCAAAGGATGCATTATTATAGGACAACGATGTATCAAGTATAGGTTGTTGTATCTTATATTGGTTGGTTATCCTTTTGACCAAGGAGTGTGGTGATACTGATGTGACATACAAGTGAAATGTGTGACATCTTACTGAACGTGACCATCTGCGAAGCTCCCTTCTGCCAAAAGATTGCTTGTAAAGGGATATGGGTATATGTATCCCTCATACCTGAGATCACCATGATAGCTTGCAAGCAACTCACTGTACTTTGGTACCGGACTATCTGGATTTCTAATCTAGTGATGAAAGCATTCTGGATGCAGTCAAGTACTTGTAGAGTGGTGGTGGATCAAGATGGAATTGACTCGTCCAAATAGTTTAGAGTGAATGACTCGCTGTCTCAATTTAGCAAAATCTTAGCCAAGGTAGTTCTTGTGAGGAGTCACAGAACTTGTAAAGTTGAGACACGATCTAGATGAACCAAATTAGGGTTGGCAGTCAAATCCTAGGTCATCTTAAGCATTATGAGGTCAAAGGGATACATTATACGGTAGCCATATGCCAGAGGTTCTTGAAAGTTGCTCTACAATCTTCGACATATCCAGATGTCGAGTATCATTGCTAGATGAGGACTTTGACTGGTACTGGAAGTGTTCTAGTGCTATCGGCTTAGTGTTTGAACCTATGGGGTCATACACTATAGGGATCTCTATCTGATCTTAAGGCTGATCGACGATTAAGAATTGTTTGCTATCATTGGCGATCAATATGATTGACCATGTGTCGATACTTGAGGGGTCGATATTTGGCTATGACGAGAAATATTTTTGGAAGACTTTTCTAGATGAGCCAACTCGACCCCTGCTCGAGCCAACTCATTCTTGCTGAAAGAACAGTCTGACTGTTCTGTGTTCTGGATGAGCCAACTCGACCCCTGCTCGAGTCGACTCATCTCTGCTCGACCAGAAAATCCTGAATGGTATTTCTGAGAAGCTTTTTGAGAAGGTTTTGACATGGTTTGAATTTTGAATTCAAGCTATTTTGGCTCCAAACTTTCATGGAATGATTATCATTCCTTCTTAATGTGGTTAGAGCCAAATTGGTATGCTCCTTGACCTTCTCCCCCAATCACTCCTCCTTCCTCTTTCTCCTTCTCTTGGCTACCTCTATAAATTAAGGTTGTTTTAGGGGCTGCTGGTTGGTTGAAGAACTAGAAAAGAAAAGGGGTTTTGTAAGGACTTGGGATTGGGTGTGAGAATACCTAGTATTCAAGCTAGGTCTTAGGAAGAGAGAAAGTTAGGAAGGTTTCCACCTCTCCTCCTTATCTTCCAAGAAGAAGAAGATCGGCCTGAAGGATCCCAAGGAGCTAGCACTCCAAGGGATTAATCAGAGTTGAGCCTCGGTGTGGATTACCTGTAGAGGCCAGACACATATATGGCTCGAGTGCTTTACCCTTTTCACAGTATTTTCAAAAGTATAACGGTAAGGTACTTTTATATCTTTGATTATTTTTCTTGCTCTTGATATATATTGCATGCTGTATTATCTTACTAGATCCTGTTGCTGGCAGATTGGTAGATCGTTTTGATCGATCTACCAAGCCTTCCGCTGTGTTTATTTTAAAATAATTTTAAAATACTTTTTATCTGCTTAGCATATTTTATCCTTCACCTGGATTGCTAGCAAACCCACCATGGTCAACACCATCATTTCTCCTAATACCTAGCTCATCTGTGCTTCGATGGTGGCTGGGAGAGCTTTGACTATAGCCTTGATCATTGGTGGACCCGTCATGACAGGCTCCTCTTCTTTGGCTATCTCAGCAATGATTGGCTCCCTTGGAATTGCAAACACCGAATGCTCAGTCACCTGTGCTTCCTCCTCTTCTGCAACAGTGAAAATTACATGCAAGACAATCGTCAGAGCTATCTCCATCACCCCAACATCTATCGGGACAGTCGAAGCCACCACTATCCTTTCGATTAGGGCACCTACCTCCAGGTCATAGATAGGCACCCTTGAGATCACCTCAATGATGTTCCTCGAAGAAGCCATCATCTCTCCGCCCGTTGTAGCACCCTCCTTCTCCATCTCGATCCCACCATCACTCCTCTTCTTCCTCCATGACTCCTTGGTGGAACCCCCGATTAACTTCACAAGTATAAATTAAAACCTCATTGCCTAAACAATATAATAGTGAGCCAAGTTAAACCCCAAGCACGGAAAACAGAAGGCCAAATGCATTGAGATTGGAGCTAATTAAAATTAAATTTCATTTCAGTGGGTTTGCAAGTATTTTGTACGGGCCGTAGTGGCCAAAGCAAAAGAAAGGAAAAGGAAGAAGAATAAAGGAATGCATGAATCAATCAGCGGAGGTTAGCCTGATCTCCCTCCTCTGTAAGGGCCTTTCCACTGGAATCTACAAAGTTCCCCCCACTACATGAAGGTAATTCCATCTTCAGTCTCCTAACATCAATATCAAGAAACATCTCAGTGACCTACCCCTTCAAAGAATCAAAGCTCTGTCGGAAAGCATCCCTCTAGCTTCCAATACCTTTACATGGTACTCCTCTCTAGTCTTGAAGGTCACGATCGCATCTACTACTGCCTTAGAGACCAGTGCCTTTGCCATTAGTGCCTCCTTCATAATTGATGCGTGATCCATGGCCTTGCGCAGCGCTTCCTTTACTACCCAGGCCCTCACCTCAGCCTATGTGACTTTCACCTTAGCATTGGCGACCCTCATGTTAGCTTCGATGCGCTTGGCCTCTCCTCACCAAGTGCTTTCTCTACCTTGGCAGCCCTTGCTTCGACCTTGCCATGTGCCGCCTGCACTTTTGTAAGGTCCTTCTCCCTTTGATCCCGTGCCTCAGCCAACATGCGATAGAGTTCTGCACAATCCGCTGTGCTCTTATCAAGACAAGCAGTTATGATTACTAAGGTGGCCTCAGATGTGTCTGCCCTCACCCTCTCAGCCATCAGTTGATTGTTGGATATGACGGTCAATTATTATGATAGGATTGTTTCGATAATAAAAAAGATGCTATTGAATGATAAGAAGCTTGTTGGGAGCTTCTATGCTTCAAAGAAAATGGTGAAAGAGTTAGACATGGGATATGAGAAAATAGATGCATCCCGTAATAATTGCATACTTTTCTATAATGAAGATCAACTGAAGAGCTCATGTGATGTATGTAGTGAAAGCTAATTTAAGCTAAGGCAAGTGGGTAGAAATCAGAAGGATATATCATATAAGGTTCTTTGATACATTTCCCTCATTACTAGACTTTGGATGCTCTACTTATCCAAGAGTACTACCAGATAGATGAGATAGTATAAAGAAGGGATTCACAAACACATTGATCTTATGAGTTATCCATCAAATAGTGAGGCATGGAAGAAATTTGATACTTGCTATCCTTTATTTACTCATGAATCATGCAATGTCTGACTAAATCTATGTATGGATGGATTTACACCATTCAATCATGTAGTGGCCTCTTATTCATATTAGCCAGTCTTTATTACTTCATACAATCTACTACCTCGGATGTACATGAAAAAACATAACATTTTTCTTACATTAATCATTCCTGGACCATGACACCCTGGTAGAAGAATTGATGTATATCTAAGGACTCTTATTGATGAGCTAAAAGTCTTATGGTCCGATAGCACACGTATTTTTGATACATTGAAGAAGCAAAATTTTATAATAAAAGCTGTATTAATATGGACCATTAGTGATTTTCTTGCTTATAAAATATTATCATGATAGAGCACTCATAGAAAGCTAGCATGTCCCTATTGAATGGAGAATATAAAATTATTTCAACTTGAGCATGGTCATAAGCCCAGCTAGGTCGATTGTTACCATCAATTTCTTTCCAAGTATCTCCCTTTCAAAAGTAGCGGGATAGTTTCAGGATGTAGGATCGACGCCCCAACCAACTATCCAAAAGGAAGCTTCCTATTTAGAAGTGGCGATTTATCTCTCTTAAAGCAGGCAGCGCAGCAACCTCGAGGTGCACGAGTCGACCCCCCCACCAAGCACCGCAGCACCAACCCAGCATACTATTATCAAGCCGACTCCCGCCTGGAGATGAGCACCGCAGCACCATCCAAGGGGCGTTGACGTGGCACCAGCCTCACCTTAACAGTGGCACCCACATTTCGTGGGCCTAGACCCCTGCACCTCAAGGGTGTGAGCTGGCCCACCCAACATCCCTTCCAGCGAAAAACTCCTCGAGAATTTTGCCTGTGGAAACTCGAACCCGTAACCTCGGCTTTAATACCAACTGTAAGATCAACGTCCCAACCAACTATCCAAAAGGAACGTTCCTAATTAAAAGTGGCAGTTTATCTCTCCTAAAGCAGGCAGCGCAGCAATCCCGGGGTGCACGAATTGACCTCCCTACCGAGCCCCGCAAGACCAGCCCAGCGTACTAACCTCGAGTCGACTCCCACCTGGGGACGAGTACCGCAGCACCACCCAACGGGCGTTAACATGGCACCAGCCTCACCTTAACAATGGCAACCACATTCCGTGGGCCCAGACCCTCGTACCTCGAGGGTGTGAGCTGGCCCACCCAACACAGGAGGAATAAGATGGAAAAGGATCATGTACCCCCATACCTCAGTGGTATGAAAATATTTCAGAGGGTATCCCAAGTTGATGAAGTCTAGTTTAGCATTCTATTTGACAAGCAAAATTCTCAAAAATTTGGTAGAACTCATAACTAGGTGAAGTGCAGCACTTTCTGGGAGTTGCCATATTGGTCCAACAATTTGATCAATCAAAACCTTGATGTTATACACATTGAAAAGAATGTATTCAATAATATTTTCTACAATATTATGGATATCAAGGGCAAGATCAAGAACAACCCCAAGGCTAAGTCGATATGCAGAATATATGCAAACATCCTTTCTTAGAATTGGTTGAGGTGTCACCTAGAAAATTTTTGAAGCCAAAAACATCTTACTCCTTCACAAGAGAGCAGTTGAAGGATGTATGTGAATAGTATAAAAATCTTAAATTTTTAGATAGTTATGCAAATAATCTAACTCGGTATGTCAATGTCAAAGATTGTAAGTTCTATAGGCTAAAAAGCCATGACTATCATATGTTCATGCAATGATTACTATCATTGGCTTGGCATGATCTCCTTCTCAACTTTATATGGAGTTTTTTGATCGAGCCTAGTCTTTTCTTTAGAGATATTTGTCCTACCAAACTATCCATCGACCACATCTTTAATCTTGAAAGTAGTAATGTAGAGACCATATGCAAGTTGGAGAAGATATTCCCTCCTAGTTTCTTCAACTCTATGGAGCATTTCATCATTCATCTAGCATATGAAGCTAGGGTAGGGGTACCAATGTAGTATAGGTGAATGTATCCATTTGAAAGATACATGCACGGTCTCAAAAAAAAAGTGAAAAATATGGCTATAGTCGAAGGCTATATTATGGAGGCTTACATAATAGAAGAAATTTTAAATTTTAGTGAACACTATTGTAATCCCAGTGTGTAGACTAAGCTAACTCAAGTTAGTCGAAATGATCTGATAGTAGTGGTGAGGGATTAGAGCGAGAGCTCTCAATATTTGCCTATCCTGCTCGTGAATTTAGCCATGAGATTCATCGGGTTTTAACTGATACTAAATTTCGAGAGGCAAGGATATATATTTTACTAAATTGTGAGGAGATTAACCCATACATTGAGAAGTACCATCATAGTCTCAATTTTTCAATCACTTCTTATAGTTTACTAATTTTATGCATGTTCAGATAACATGATGAGATGCTGAGATAGGACAACTAGATAATAAGTAAGAAAATTTCACATGGTATTCACAAAACTTTATAGATTTGTTTCATCAACTGATAAGCATTCATTATTATTATAGAAAATATGTGTATTGTAAAACCATATCCCACTGAAAATCCAACTATGATTCAAAGAAACTAACAATAATGAAAGTTATAAATTAATGTACAAACTTACAAAACTGAGAAAGTAATTGATTGAAGACATGCAGTGCACTTCTTAAGGCAATTCTCGACCTTCGTGCAGATTGTTTCGAGAACTCCATTCCAACATACAACCAGTACCTCTCCTACGAGCACGATCGTGGAGAGGATAACAGAGCTTCAACCCAGTAGATGAAATTATGAAAAAGTTGGAAGAAGAAGAATTGGAAAGAACTAGAAGAGAGATTGGAAAAAATTCTTTTAGAGAACTTTTTTTTCTCTCCTTTTGTTTTTCATGCCTTAGCCCCTTACAATGGACTCTATATATATAAGCCCAGGAACTAGCCATTTGGGCATATCCAATGGCTAAACAATTAAAAAGGTGAATTAATCGATTAACAACTAAATTAATTAGATAATGGTAGATTTAATTGGATAACAATAGATTTAATTGGGTAATGGCTAATTTAATTAGGTAATGATTGATTTAATTAGATAATGCTAATTTAATTCGATAGTGATTGATTTAATTAGGTAATGGCTAATTTAATTCATTATTCAATGGATAATTAGTGGTGCGGGCACCAGACTCAGAAGAAGACTTCAGGGCTCCATCTGGATCTCTGATTGACCTTGCCCGAAGAATTAGGATTTTCTGGTTTTATAATAAGGGTTGACCTGATCAACTCAATTTTGAGTCTGTAATTTTGTCATTTCAATTTTTGTTGGGTCATGTTGACTCAGTCCAAGTCCAAGGCCCAGGTATGTATCATTCCCTTTGCCATAGGGCACCACATTTTCCAGCTACAAGTGGGTGCCACACTCCCTGCCACATCTCCATCCAGTGTACCTTGGTCCCCATGCCTCAAGTAAGCAGGTTCTTTTTTTCTTGCACCACTTGGGGGAGAAATCCATCAAGATACCTCAATCCAAGGAGGAGCCAACTTCTTTCCAGATAAACCCAAGCCAGGATGGCAAGAATTTTTCTTAAAGAGAGGATCAAGGAGGTGCCCCACAATGTTCCATAAAAATCCAAGTTATAAAAGGGAAGAGAGCATGTCTTGGGGAGAAAATCAAGGAGGCACCCAAAAGTTTCCAAAAGTGCCAAAGCCATGAAAGGAAGAAGCCTAAACTTGTGGAGCAAGACTAGGAGGTGTCCAAAAGAGCCAAACCATGAAGGAAAAATCCTTGATTCATGGAGAGATACTAGGAGACACCCCCATAACCTGCCATTTGGAGCTGATTTTCAAGTTTTCTTGGAGTTTTTGGGCTGCCCACTCATGGAAGGAGTCTTGGGAAGAGAATTTGATGCCTAAAGTATGGGTTAGTCCTATTAGTCCCACATGGGAAATGTATAAAATTTTATTTCTTTGTTATGTCTATATATTCAACTCTATGTAACTCTTGAATTTAAATGATGAATGAAATCAATTTCTTTGTGAGCAACTTTGTATTTCTCTCTTCCGTACTTGTATTCAAGTGTTGAGCTCCGTGAGGGAGTAAATCCGGGTTCCCTAGGAACCTTGAGGAGGTGTGAGATCTCCAACCCCAAAACTCTAGCTTAGTCCACCCATCTCTACTCCACCACCAAATCCTAATTTTCCATCTACATCCCACGGCCCCTCTCTTCCATATAGAGGCCGGCCACCAGCATCCAGGTTCAGATCAACTGTTTCAACTACAGAGCAAGTTCAAAGAAGAGTCAGATCAGTATCAAGATCTCCGGAACTTCTACATCCAACAATCTTCATTAAGTCCTCAGGTCAGTGTCTTTCTTTGAGTTTCTGGTTCTTTTTTTTTGTTCTTCTTATTCCAGATCCTGAGTTCAAGAAGAAGGCCAACCTTGCCATAGGACTACAATCCGAGGATCCATTGCAAAGATACCCCGTCTCCAAGGATCATACAATCTGCTCGAGAGTGTCCTTCAATTGAAGCAACGAGAGATATCACAGTCAGGTATAAAACCTTCTCTTCTCTCTTCGTCTATTTCTTGAAAGAGGAGTAAACCCTAGGTCTGGGGGTTTCTCAATCCCCAGCGATCCTACTTCTGAGTTACTCTGATAATCCGCTCCTTTTAATTGTGCTTTCTATCATTTCTTAGTTTCTTTCAACATTAGTTTATCTTTCCTTTGAGTCAAAGCCGACTTCTGAAAATAAATAAATAAAAAAAATATATTAATTTTAATTTACTTCCGCATAACATCATCTTTTTTGTTCTGCATCAATTAGGCACGATAATAGCTAATCAAAAAATGGGTCTGTGATTAACTCGTTAAGTAATAGCTTAAATTAAATATAGAAATAGCCAAAAAAATACAAAGAAGAAAAAGAAAAAACTTGCACCACACCATGCTGCAGTAGCAGTGCGATCGTACGTGTGTGAGCCAAGCTGGCCCGGGTCACGCACACACATGTGGGAATGGGCTAAAACAAGACAAAGTCCAAGAAAACCACTTTAAATATAAACCAGTAACTAGATTTATTTTTATCTCATGTGAAACTAAAAGGTTTAAGGAAAGGAAGAATTTTGGTAGAGGAAATTTTAAGTTTTCCCTCCAAAAGCATTAACAATCCCCCTCAAAAGTCAAAATTCATGGAATAATCAAGGAATAAACAACATAAAATATTTTTTTATTGGATATATATAATGTATAGTAGGTAAAGTGTCTTTCATGACTTAACTTCACTTAATATCAATAGTATTAACCAGAAAAATCCAGGTGAACCAGATCTTAAACTATATATTTTTTTAATTTAGATTTTACTATCGTACACACAGTATAGAAGCTCAAGTCATGGGTTTTTACATTAATGGCCATGTACAAGTATCTTGATTTTTTCATAAGAGTTTCTAGAAATTGCCTATGTCTGTAATCGCGGTCATATACGGATACTCTTATATAGCTGAGCCCTTCCAAAGATGTATGTAGTGTCACATCTCGAGAAATATTTTTCGGATCTTATTTAGAGTTAAACTCTTTCTAACCACTACATAAGAGCAAATAATCACCATAAAGATAGGATGGAGTCTATAACTCCTATATCAAAAAGATCATATATGCTTCTTGACTAACCAATCAGCTTGTTATTACCATATTGAATCTCTTTCAAGGGATCTCCTATTATAGAGGTAGGTTCTCATTACTGGAAGATCCTTTATAGGTTAGGTCCCATCCCCTCGATGGCATCGGGACCTTGTCCTATTTAAAACTTTTGTAAGGTAATCAGCAAGATTTAGATCTGTAGTAATATGATTTATTGAAATAATTTATAATTTTTTTATAGACTTTTGTCTTAATTTGATATGTTTGCAAATTTTAGTATTCATTAATTTCTTTTTGTAAAAGTTTATTACAGCTCTTGAATTATAGTAAATTGATATAGGGGAATAGGAGAAGATATTAAAGAAATCTCATATAAGAGTTCTGGTGGGACACCAGGATCAGACACAGATCACTAGATCCCATATGGTTTAATTAGTCATGTGTTAAAGTTTTGAAAGTTTTGTAATCAATTAAGATTGAGTCCTGTAATAAGTTGAGGTTAGTTGATTTGTCTCAACCCTCAACCTAGTCCAATTTTGAGTTCTGTACTTCATCCATAAGTCTAGTATAAGTCTAAATTTTGTACAAGAGAGGAGGTTACACTATTTTGGAGTTCCATCAGACCACATCCAGGAGTCAGAGGCCACCACGTCAGTCTATTGAATTTTGTGTGACAACCTAGGATCCAAGATGCTTCCAAAAACCCTGATTCCTTCCAGATGCCCTCCAAATGCCCAGATTCCAGTCCAGATGCCAGAGCATATTCCTAAACCAGGGCATCCATGATTCCAGAGGTCCATCTGTGCCCAGCCCAAGGAGATCAAGTCCAGGCGCCAAGCCCAGGTCCATAAAGAAGCAAGATTCCACTTTGATTCCATGGAATATTCCTACCAGGCCACCCCAGCTTCCAGGAGGCCCAAGCCCATGTGCCATTTTCCCTTTGGGCCGACCCACTTGCTACCTTGAAGCCCAACATGCCAAGCTTAGGCATCCTTGAAGTGTTGACCAAGTCCAAGGTGTCCTTAAGTGAGAAGGAGAAGACTAGTCTAACCTAGTTAGGATTTATATTCCTACTTGTTTTATGATTTGTAATTCTAACCTAGCTAGGAGAAGGACTTGTAATCTAACTAGGAAAAGGCTTGTTTACCTAAGAGTAACCCTAGTTAGTGAGGGCATGGGAACTCTATAAATATCCCACCCCTCCCCCTCTTGTATCGACTTTTCTCTTATGAATACAATATTACTGAATTTCTAAGTTATTGCTTTGTGTTGGTGTGTTGGTTCTTATTTTGAGTGCTCTCCTTGTGTACCCTGGCCGAACCCCTACTATCCTAGCTCTCTTCTGTGTCCTTGGAGATCATCCATTCCCAAGGAAAGGGAGCCCTAACTACCATCCAAGACTAAGAGCTCTTTCTTCCCCGGCCGCTAGATTTTGACCCTAATCCCGATTTCGTCAAAACTCTAGTTCCTTTCTTTTTTTTTTAATTGCTGTTTTGATTGACCCTAATGCTTGCAGGATCCTCGAGGTACTTCACCTCCCCAGAGGAGGCCTTCTTTGCTTTCAGGACCACCTAGATCAGTCATCAGATTCAAGGGAACCGAGGCTTCTTCTTCCAGACTCCAATCAGAGTGCTGTGTGATCTCTTCATCGGAAGTTCTTCAAATCACTGATTGGTAATATCCTTCCCTTCTTTTAATTTCTAATTTGATGAAGATAAGCTATCTTAATCCGAGAGTTTCTCAATTCTCGAGTCCTGGTTATTTATTATTTTTGAATGAGTTTGCCTGCAATATGATGATTCTTTGCATTGCTACTCTATCTGCTAGTTCTTTGCTTAACTTTGGAATTTAGCCTACAAATCTAAATTATAAAAATCATAAAAAATTATTTTACTATTTTTCATACATGATTAGTAATATTAGAGTCATCCTGCATCAGTTTGGTATTAGAGCGGGTTTAGGATAGTTTTCATTTGTATTAGATTCATAAAACCCTAATTTCTGAATTTTCTGCATCCTATCCACTGCATTAGGTGTCTGTTCTTCATCTGATTTCGACCATTTAGGAATTTTATTTTTTCATGAAGTTTGCTTGAATTGTTCTCTGACTAGTTCTATATTTTATCAAAATTTTTAATTAATTTTACAGAAATCCTAGATCCTAAAAATTTGTCATATTAGAAACCCTGACAAAATCCTGAAATTCCTATAGCAGTCCGAAAATCCTAGGATTTGCATCATCATTTGATTTTTTTCTGTATCAAATTTGGTAGAGATCGTCACCACCATCCATCCTTTGTCCTAGAATTTTTTGTTTTTTTTTTGCATCGAAATCTATGTCAAAATCTATATCTTCTGAAATCCTAATTCTGATATTTCTGCACTTGACTCAACCTAACCTAATCAACTTCCACACACCCCAATCCCAAGCCCAATTTGATTGCTAACCTAATCAACTTAAACCTAACCCGCCAAATCATAAAATACATAAAAAGATATTTTATTTTTCTGATTATTTTAGTTTGCATTAGGACTCATTGAATGTCCATCATCTGATTAACCTAATCTTAAGGGCAATCAATATCTAACATCAGGGCAAGATTTCATCACATGTCCTGGGCCCAAAACAACCATCATCATACTGACCTAAGCCTAATTAAAATTAATTAGACCTAATTTGCCCTAGAGGGCTAGGTAACACCTACAGGTCGGGTCTGAGCTGTGTGGGCCAACTAGTGCATTTAATCATGTGGCTATTACTGAAATATGGTGTCTAAGGCTGAGGGTCCAGAGTCAAACGACCTAAGTGGTTTATGGTTTTTAATTAAGTCCCTGTGAAAGCAGGGGGGCCTCCCACACTCCCACCCTCTACCTAGCCAGAGGAAAAATTAGCTACTAGGTTAAGTGTAAGTTGAGCTAACCCATTCAATTTTGGCTCTAGGTCTAGGAAACCCTAGATTAAGCTAACCCAACTTGCATGCTTGGCTACACCATCTCATTCTGACTAATTGTTTGATTGTATGACCACTAGATTAGGAACCCAATATCAGAAGTCTAAACCGCAAACTGACTTAGCCACGGATTCCAACTTTGAGGCCATCATGAACCAGTTTGCCCAAATGAATCATAGGTTTGACCAATCCGAAGGTCAGCTAGCTTAAATGAACCGTAGGTTTGACTAATCTGAAGATCAGCTAGCCCAAATGAATCAATTAAATATCCAAACCCAAACCCATCTTGCCCAATTAACCGCTTAGATCAACCAGATGACCCAATCGACTAATCAAACAACTCATGGAACTGATCCTATAACCTATAAGCCCATAACCTATTACACCCATCACCTACAAACCCATAACCCATGAACCCATAACCTTTAGTCAGCCCGAACCCAATAAGGTTACTATCCCTAGATATGAACCCAGTGTTAGTCCACTTTCCTATAGTCAGAACCCTAGTATTAGTCAGGAACCCTCTAGTCAACCCATCCCTGCTACCCTAGTTAATAGTCAATTTTCCATTAGCCAAACCTCTCTTACCACCCCATTGGTCCACCAAGAAGACATTGAAGAGGAGATATATGAGGCTGACCCAAGCTTAGTGGACGAGTATGAGGAGGAAGAAGAGGAATTCTCTATAGAAGATTAGAGTTAGTTGAATCAATAGATACCCACATAGAAGACCACCCAACATTAGTTGAACCTGACCACACTCAAGCTGAACCTGTAGTGGAAGAATCATTAGAGGAAGAAACCCATGACCCTATGACTGCAACTCTACCTGAGGAGACTTTAGAAGATGATCCAATTGTAGAATCTTGCCCTGAACTTCATGAGCCAGAAGAGTTTATTAAGGATTTGGCTTATCAGTACCCTCAGGAAGAATCCCATCCTGTAGTTTTCATTGAAGATCTCTTTCCTGAGATTAGTGATCCATTCTTCCATACTATAAACCCTGTAGGTATCCATCAACCCCATAAGGCAAACCTCATTAGTCTAGGACTAATTCCTAACACACCTTCTTGCATTCCATTCTATCCAATCAATCCCGAACCCTTTTTCAATCAGACTAACCCTGAATCCATCTCATATTTTCTGTCTTTTCATGAATTTTCTTATATTTCTTTAACCATTCATTTGCATTTTATAAAAGTAAGCATACTGCATTCATGCATTGTGCATGTTAGGTTTGCATCTTACTTCTTGCATACCCTTTGGCATTTAGTAGGCATACATAGTAAATTTTCATGTGCATGCCATGCTAGGGTCAAACCTAGAGAGTCTATAGTGTGTTAGGTTAGACCCTAGAAAGTACAATAAAACTTTCTTCGATAGAAAAGTTTAGTCGAGTCTAACAGGTATTAGTTAAGTCCAATAAATTCATAGCCTGAATTACATGTCTACACTTATCTCTGCACAGCATATGCATCATGAAATTAGTCAAGAGTTGAACATAACAAATAAACTAAAGAACAACTTGGCTAATTTTCAAAAGAGAGATAAAGAATTTTATGTAGAGGATTTTGTGATTGCAAAAGAATTTTCTGCTTGCGAAGCTGGCCCATCCAAAATAATGAAGAGTAATGGACCCAATACCTATGTGCCTAAGATATCACCTGATTTAGGTATTAGCTCAACCTTCATCATCTCAGATCTTATAGAGTCTAAGGAGCCAGCAGTGATACCCAGCGAGCCCCTTGAGCCACTCCCTTTCTTTGTGAGTGATCCTTTCTACTGCAAAATTTCCAATCTCTGATCGGTAAGAAATCTTCCTTCTCTTGATATCTATTTTGATTGAAGATAACTATCCTAAGCCGAAAATTTCTCAATTCTCGGGTCCTATTAATTTTATTATTTTGCATGAGCACACTTGCATGATGATTCCTTGCATTGCTAGTTTCCTTGCAAGTCTTTACTCAATTTCGAGAATATAGCCTATAAATTAAATTCTAAAAAATTATAAAAAAATTAGTTTACTATTTTTCCTGTATCTTTAGCAATCTTAGAGTCATCCCGCATCAAGTTCTTTTAGCCATTCAGTTTTAGAACAAGTAGAGTCAAGAGCAACGAGTTCAACTTTCATAGTACTTCTAACTAAAATAGTTTATTTTGAGGATTTTCAAGAAATAGCACTACTTCTAAGAAGAAAGACATAGCCAGAAGTAGATTTAATATCTAATATGTTAAAAATCTAGTTTGAATCACTATAACCTTCAAGAACATTTGGATAACCTATAAAGCATAGAAAAAAATCAGAGATACCTTTAAGATATCTAAATACTCTCTCTTAAGCAGTCCAATGAGTTATATTAGGATTACTAGTATATCTATTAAGTCTGGTTCGATTAGATAGATACATTAATGATCCAATAATCTGAGCATATTTCTCTTGATTTATGGATATTCTTGTATTTTTTAAGAGATGGATGGATGGATCATAAAGAGTAGTAATAGGAGAATAATCAGAATATTCAAACTTATCAATAAGTTTTTGAGTATAGTGAGATTGAGATAAGCAAATTGAGTCAGAAGTTTTAATAATTTTTATTCCAAAAATTAGATTAGCTTTACCTAAATATTTCATATCAAAATGATGGGATAAGACATTCTTGACATCGTTGATTAAGTTTAAATCTAGAGCAAAAATCAAAATGTCATCAACATAAAGACATAGAAGAATAAATCAATCATCAATTCATTTTTGAAGTTCAAGGATTTTATAGGTGACACTGGTTTAATTGATCTGGGTTATTCTAGGTCTAGATTTACCTGGTATAACAATCGATCCGATACTGCCAGGTTTGGGAGAGGATTGATCAGGCGCTTGGTTCTACTGATTGGATGCAATGGTTTCCTGGGTATTAGGTACAGCACTTACTGAGGATTGCTTCGGATCACTATCCTCTTCTCATTTCCCCTGATGGTACTTGCTCACTCAAATCTCCTTTCTACATTGAAAAGCTTTGAACCTTCATTCCGAGGTCTTGGGAGCTGATTAAAGTAATTTGGAGGGTACCAATTCATGGGGATGCGAGATACCGACTGACCCAGTAATTGGAGCTTGCTAGACATAGGCTTATTCACTGGAACCGAACTGAGATTGGCAATATCTTCAAAAGGATTTAGGAGGTAGAGACCAACATTGCTGAGCTTCAAAGGCATGAGGATCGGGAGGGAGGTCTCCAAGAGGTAGACCTAGAGAGGCTTCGTTGTTACCTCTCGCTCCACCACTCTTTATTGAGTCAGCAGGAGGTTTTCTGGAGGCAGAAATTAAGGGTGCAATGGATTAAGGAAGGGGACAGAAATACCATATTCTTCTATCAAGCCACGATGATCCGAAGGTCTGCCAATCAGATTAGGCAGCTTAGGGATGAGTGTGGAAACATGATTACTAATAGTCAGGAGATCAGCAAGTAGATGCTACAGTATTTCAAATCCAGATTGACCCTTCACTTGGGAGAAGATATAACTACCCAGGGTCACTATCCGACGAACCAAGTCTCTGACCAGGAGAATTTGGTCTTAACTCACCCCGTTACTTTTTTTGAGATGAGAGAAGCCCTCCGATCCCTCAGGGAAGATAAATCCCCGGATCTAAATGGTTTTCCTTGTTTTTTCACAGGTACTGGACCATAGTTGGGGATGAGGTGGTCGACGCAGTTTAGGCGATCTTTGTTTCAGGCATCCCTGCTGAGTGGAAGAAAACTTTGATTACTTTGATTCCTAAAAGACCTGATTCTTATTCTCCTAGCCACTTCAGATCGATCAGTCTCTATACCACTCTCTACAAGATATGTGCGAAGGTCTTGGTTGACCGGTTATAGTTTATTGTGCCCCATCTCATCAGCCCTGAGTAGGGGGCTTTTATCAATGGATGCTCTATCACTGATAAAGTCCTCCTTGCCTAGGAATTCATGCATGATCTTAGGTGTGCTCCATCTCGATAGAGTCTTATGACGATCAAACATGATATGGAGCGTGCCTATGATCGAATGAGCTGGTACTTTTTATGTCAGACTCTTCATCAATTAGGCTTTCACGAGAGGTGGATCAGGTGGACTATGGACTATGTGGAGAATCCTTCTTTCGCCATTCTAGTGAATGGTGGTGATGCAGAACGAAAGCTCTGATACCAAAAATGATGCAGAACAAAAGAAGAGATGATGCGATGCGGAAGTAAATTGAGACTAATTCTTCTTTTTTTATATATATATTTTTAGAAGTCGGCTTTGACTCAAAGGAAAGCTAAACTAAATTGAAAGAAACTAGGTAATAATTGAAAGCACAATATAAAAGAAACTGGGTTATCAGAGTAGTTCAGAAGTAACGGATCGCTGGGGGTTGAGAAACTCCAAGACCTAGGATTTCGCTCTGAACTTTCAACAGGACAGAAGTAAAGAGAAGAGAAGGGTTATAGACCAGACAGTGATCTTCACGGAGTTTGGTGGAAGGACTCTCTTGAGCAGATTGTTGGATCCCCGGATTCAGATATCTTCACAATGGATCCTCCAATACTGATCCTTTGGCAGAGTTGGCTTCTCCTGAACTCAAGATCTGGGAAAGAAGAAGAATAATTTATGGAATCAGATACTCAAGGAAGGATTTACCAGTTAGAAGAACTTGAAAGCTGATGTTGCTGAAATCCGGATTCTCCTGAAGGCTGATCTGACTTCCTCTGGGAATTGCTCTGGATCTGAAGTATCCGGACTGGACCTGGATGCTGGTGGTCGACCTTGACTTGGAGAGAGTGGCCGTGAGAGGTGGGGTAGGCTAGGGTTTGGTGGAAAGAAGAGGATGATGGGCGGCTAGGGTTTGGAAGTGAAGTGGCTAACCTAGTGATGCGGGACAGAGATTGGACTGGATCGCTGGCGAGCATGAAAGTCACCAGAGATTAGGATTTGCAAAGAAGGAGGAAAGAAGAGGGTGCAGGGTTAAGAAAAAAAATACTGGGGTTCACATAGATTCCCCAAGAAGAACAAGCACATAGAAAAGGGGCTCACACAGATGCCCCAGAAGAACAAGCACATAGCAAAGGGGCTCACATAGATGCCCTGGGCTCACACAGATGCCCAAAATCAGGGATCACACAGAAACCCTGGGAAGATGGAGAAGGGATCATACAGATACCCTAGGAGCACACAGATCCTTCACACAGAACAATAGAAATTTTATTCATCCATCCTCCTGTTACAAAAGGCTGAGGGTGGTATTTATAGATTTTCCAACCCTCATTTGAATTTGAATACAAGATAAAAAGATAAGAACGAATCAAATTCAAATATAAGATAGGATAAGATAAGCCTATCCATATATCAATCCTAACCAACCAAATCCTAAATCAAATTCAAATATAAGATAGGATAAGATAAGCCTATCCATATATCAATCCTAACCAACCAAATCCTAATTCAAATTTTAAACAAAAGATAAATCCTAAATAAATTTATTCCAAAAATGCTTCAAGATCTGTGCCACTCCAAGAATTATGCTTGCTCCAAGATCCGTGCTTGAGATGTCCCCATCATTCTCCTACGGTGGGGTGAACTCGACTCCGTCGAATCAGGCTGAGCGAGGTTGATGGAACTGAAACCAATCAAAAAGGACTCCGATGCTAAGCGAGGTTGATGATGGTGGCGGCCATGGCGGAGGAACGCGGCTAGCCAACGGAGAGCACTGAGGCGATCCGGTGGAGCATTTGATCTGAAGCTTGAGGGCGACGATGAATCAGGTGTTAGGGGTCTCCGGCTGTACGTAGGGGAGATGTCATTGACGGAGAGAAGAAGACGACCGCCAGTGGGCTCGGAGGTGATCTCTCCGGTGAGGTCGGCGGACCAGAGTCTTTCACGGAGCGGCTGGGAGCTGGGGTTGAGGACGGCTGGGGGGAGAATGGTCCGACATCGATGTTGGTGAAGGATCCGTGGACGAGATTTGAAACAGGGAAGAAAGAGAACAGTGGGCCGGTGATGAAGCAGAAAAATCCTAATCCTTTAGCTCTGATACCATTTGAAGCGGGACAGAGATTGGACTGGATCGCTGGCGAGCATGAAAGTCACCAGAGATTAGGATTTGCAAAGAAGGAGGAAAGAAGAGGGTGCAGGGTTAAGAAAAAAAATACTGGGGTTCACATAGATTCCCCAAGAAGAACAAGCACATAGAAAAGGGGCTCACACAGATGCCCCAGAAGAACATGCACATAGCAAAGGGGCTCACATAGATGCCTTGGGCTCACACAGATGCCCAAAATCAGGGATCACACAGAAACCCTGGGAAGATGGAGAAGGGATCATACAGATACCCTAGGAGCACACAGATCCTTCACACAGAACAATAGAAATTTTATTCATCCATCCTCCTGTTACAAAAGGCTGAGGGTGGTATTTATAGATTTTCCAACCCTCATTTGAATTTGAATACAAGATAAAAAGATAAGAACGAATCAAATTCAAATATAAGATAGGATAAGATAAGCCTATCCATATATCAATCCTAACCAACCAAATCCTAAATCAAATTCAAATATAAGATAGGATAAGATAAGCCTATCCATATATCAATCCTAACCAACCAAATCCTAATTCAAATTTTAAACAAAAGATAAATCCTAAATAAATTTATTCCAAAAATGCTTCAAGATCTGTGCCACTCCAAGAATTATGCTTGCTCCAAGATCCGTGCTTGAGATGTCCCCATCATTCTCCTACGGTGGGGTGAACTCGACTCCGTCGAATCAGGCTGAGCGAGGTTGATGGAACTGAAACCAATCAAAAAGGACTCCGATGCTAAGCGAGGTTGATGATGGTGGCGGCCATGGCGGAGGAACGCGGCTAGCCAACGGAGAGCACTGAGGCGATCCGGTGGAGCATTCGATCTGAAGCTTGAGGGCGACGATGAATCAGGTGTTAGGGGTCTCCGGCTGTACGTAGGGGAGATGTCATTGACGGAGAGAAGAAGACGACCGCCGGTGGGCTCGGAGGTGATCTCTCCGGTGAGGTCGGCGGACCAGAGTCTTTCACGGAGCGGCTGGGAGCTGGGGTTGAGGACGGCTGGGGGGAGAATGGTCCGACATCGATGTTGGTGAAGGATCCGTGGACGAGATTTGAAACAGGGAAGAAAGAGAACAGTGGGCCGGTGATGAAGCAGAAAAATCCTAATCCTTTAGCTCTGATACCATTTGAAGCGGGACAGAGATTGGACTGGATCGCTGGCGAGCATGAAAGTCACCAGAGATTAGGATTTGCAAAGAAGGAGGAAAGAAGAGGGTGCAGGGTTAAGAAAAAAAATACTGGGGTTCACATAGATTCCCCAAGAAGAACAAGCACATAGAAAAGGGGCTCACACAGATGCCCCAGAAGAACATGCACATAGCAAAGGGGCTCACATAGATGCCCTGGGCTCACACAGATGCCCAAAATCAGGGATCACACAGAAACCCTGGGAAGATGGAGAAGGGATCATACAGATACCCTAGGAGCACACAGATCCTTCACACAGAACAATAGAAATTTTATTCATCCATCCTCCTGTTACAAAAGGCTGAGGGTGGTATTTATAGATTTTCCAACCCTCATTTGAATTTGAATACAAGATAAAAAGATAAGAACGAATCAAATTCAAATATAAGATAGGATAAGATAAGCCTATCCATATATCAATCCTAACCAACCAAATCCTAAATCAAATTCAAATATAAGATAGGATAAGATAAGCCTATCCATATATCAATCCTAACCAACCAAATCCTAATTCAAATTTTAAACAAAAGATAAATCCTAAATAAATTTATTCCAAAAATGCTTCAAGATCTGTGACACTCCAAGAATTATGCTTGCTCCAAGATCCGTGCTTGAGATGTCCCCATCACCTAGGGTTTTGGGGTTGGAGATCTCACACCTCCTCAAGGTTCCTGGGGAACCCGGAT
The DNA here is from genome assembly GCA_021397845.1 of Areca catechu. Taxonomy (NCBI): domain Eukaryota; kingdom Viridiplantae; phylum Streptophyta; class Magnoliopsida; order Arecales; family Arecaceae; genus Areca; species Areca catechu. The sequence continues at coordinate 213,120,671 of CM038039.1, forward strand.
TTACTCCCTCACGGAGCTCAACACCTGGATGCAAGTGCAGAAGAGAGAAACACAGAGTTTGCTCACACATAAATTAGATTCATTCATTAAATTGCTTTAAAATTTACAAGAGGGGTTTAATTTATAGGACTTTACAAGAGAGTAGGGTTTTACATCTTCCCATGTTGGACTAATGAGGGGGATCTTCAAATTAGGTTTGTAGGATCAATTCCCACACATATGGCCGGCCAAAAGGTTCCAAAAATGCTGATTGGTGGCTTTAAAAGGAAAGTGGGTGGCGCCTCCTAGCCTTGCTCTTCAAGAAAAAATATTTTTCCTTCCATGCTCGGTCTTATTTGGAAGTATTTGGGCGCCTCCTAACCTTGCTCTTCAAGAGAAATTTCCTTCCTTTCATACCTGGTTTTATTTGGAATTACTTGGATGCCTCCTAGTCTTCCTCCCCAAGCTTTGCTCCTTTCTTTTCATAGCTTGGCTCTTATGGAAACTCCTTGGCCGCCCCCTTGAATTGTGGATCCCAGATTGTCTTCTCCTTAAGTGGCGCATGAGAGAAGGGACCTGCTATCTTGTGGTGTGGGGACCAGAGCATACTGGATGGAGATGTGGAGTCCCCTGGACTCAGGCGTGTGGCTGGGAGTGTGGCTGGGAGTGTGGCGCCCACTTGCTTGGCCTTGGGAGAAAATGTGATACCCAGGTTGAAGTCCTAGACCACTACTGAGTCAACATGACTCAACAAAAATAAATTGCAGGGAATACAGACTCAAGCTAAAATTGAGTTGATCAAGTCAACCCTTATTACAAACCAAAAAACCCTAATTCTTCGGGTAAGGTCAATCAGAGATCCAGATGGAGCTCTGAAGTCTTCTTCTGAGTCTGGTGCCCGCACCAGGTGGTCTGATTGAGTACTTCTCCTCTACGGTCGGGCTTCGGCAAGGCTGCTCTCTATCCCCATACCTACTCATCTTATATACTGATGCTCTCTCCCGAGCTCTGAATGGTGTTGTCCAATGGTCATTATTAGTCCCCTACTGGCCCGCCCCTAGAGCCCAGTCTCTCTCTCATATCCTTTTTGCAGATGATTATCTTCTCATTGAGAGGGCCTCTCTCTAGAATGTAAGATGTTTGGTGTCCATTATGGAGTTATACTGCAATGACTCAGGTCAACTGGTCAATTGATAGAAGTCGATGATCATTTTCAGCCCTAGAATGAAAGCTCAGATGAAATATTCTATCATGGCTATGTTGGAGATATTTGAGCAGGTGGGGATCCTGACTTACTTGGGAGTGCCTATAATCGATGGAAGATTGAAGAGGTGGAGTGTAGACCCATGGTGCAGTGGTTCGAGATTGACTAGAGGGATGGCAGGCTTCTACCTTATCCATGATGGACAGAATTACTATCATCAAATCTGTTCTAAGATCAATCCCTGTTTATCTTCTGGCGAACACTATGCTGCCCATATCTTGCTTGAGGGAGATGGAACAACTCTTCCAAAATTTCCTGTGAAATTCCAGGCAGTATAGTCAGGGAGTTCACTTGCTTTCTTAGGATACTGTTTGCTAGCAGGTTAGGGATGGAGGACTGGGGACCCCTTCTGGTCAAGAGGGAGGTGCTCCTCGCTCGACATGCAGTAAGATATCTTCTTCAGTCTAATTATTTGTGGAGTAGAATGATGAGAGCTCACTATGGGATTTGGACTCAAAGGCTCCAGATTCAGACCTCCCGTAGCTACTCTATTATTTGGAGAGAGATCTGTGCCCGGGGTCCCACTGTGATGGCCCATATCGAGTGTGTGATTGGTGATGGGTCCTCTATTGATGTTATTCAGGATGCTTGGATCTCTTCTTTACCTCTATCCAAGTGGCCGACCTTTGTTAGCATGGAGGTATTGGACAACCTTCAAGTCTGTAACTTGATGATGGATGATGCCAGGACCTGAAAAGTCCAGGAGGTTACCAGACTATTTGGGAACCAGCTGGGGGATCGAATTCTTACTATCCTGATTCCTAGTCACCATTGTTAAGATCTGGGGGTGTGGGATCATTCTTGCTGGTCCAAGATCCCTTCGAGTACCCTCTATGATTTGTGCAGGGGACCATCGAATAAGAGTATAGTAGTGGATTGGATCAGGAGACTACCCTCCACCCGAGAGTGTGCCTCTTCTTTTGGAAGATGGCTTGGGACCGCCTCCTGACAAGTACCTTGCTCAAGCATAGAGGCATGGACATTACTGGGTCTTGTCCACTTTGTGTCCTACAGGATGAGTCTACCGAGCATGCCATTCTTACCTGCTCTAGGGTAAGGTATATCTAGAGGCTTGCAGGGAGATAGCCCTGGGATGAGGAAGACGGACCCTGCTTAGGCACTTTCTTTGATTTTCTCAAATAGTGCTTGCCTGAGGATCAACGTCGTTGTGCCTACATTGCTTATCACATTTGACTATCCCAGAATGCTATAATATTCGAGGCTGTGACGACTCTACCACACCGAATTATCTAGAGAGTCTTGTTCATGGCGATGGAGTTTCATCATTTCGGTATTGCTTCGCCCCTTGCGATCCTATATTCCTGGGACTCCCATGCTACCTCGTCAATGGCCCAAAGGGCTTTATATATCTCATGGGAGTCCCTCCTATGGGATTTGTGAAGGTAAACTTTGATGGTAGTGTACAAGATACCTCTAATGGTACAGGATATGTTATCCAGGATGCTGATAGCAAGCTCCTAGCGACAGGAGGTTTCTTTTTTCATGAGCCTTCAGTCCCAGAAGCTGAGCTCAGTGCAGCATGGGCAGGTACCAGGAGAGTCATTCATGAGCTTCATGCAGAGAGGATTTTCATTGAGGAAGACTCTTTCACTGTTATGAGTTGGATTCAGGACAGGAGGGAGCATTGTGATGGCCACCCTCTTTTTCATGATATCTGGAGCTTCTTTCAGCCTCCTAGGATGATTTTGACTAGACATATCTACCAGAAGGTGAATTGTACAGCCGACTAGATTGCATCTTTTGTTGCACAATATTCTAGCGATTCATCTTGGCACCAGGGTGACTGCATTCCGGAGACCCTTCAAGAACTCCTTTCTCTTGATCTTTTGGGCAGTTCTCGCATTCGTCTAAGGTGACCATCCATCTATACCAAAAAAAAGCTAATTATCTAGTTCATTAATTTAAAATTTATAAGATAAAATCACTTGATCAAACTTTTTATGCCATTATTTAGAAGCTTGTTTCAATCCATAGAAAGATCTAACAAGTCTATATACTTTATTCTCTTGGCCTGGCACAGAAAAGCCTTTAGGTTGATGCATGTAGATCTCTTCTTCAAGATCTCCATGCAGGAAGGCAGTCTTAATATCTATTTGATAAACAAAAAGTTTATGGATAGAAAGTAAAGCAAAAAGAATTCTAATAATGGTAATATGGGCTACAAGTGAATATGTATTAAAGAAGTCAATGCCCGCTTTTTGTCCAAAATCTTAAACAACAAGCCTAGCTTTATATTTTCTATGGTTTCATCAATCATTATTTCTTTTTAAAGATCCATGTATTATTTCTAATAATACATTCGATTTCACTATTTATTACCTCTTTTCACAAAAGAGTATCAGGTGAGTTTATTGCTCTTCATAAGAAGTTGGAATATCTTTTATTAGAAAAGTAAAGAAGTCTTTATTAAAATTCTTTTCAATCCTAGTTTCTCTTGCTCCTTCTTAGCTCAGGTTCAGGGGTTAATACTATTGAGTAAGAATAGATGAAGATGGTAAATTTGAAGAAGATAGATGATTAATGATTAATCTAGAGATCCGAGTTTTAAAAGGAAAGATATTTTCAAAAAAGGTTGCATATCTAGATTCAATGATGATATTATTTAATATTGAAGGAATTTTGGAGTTGACAATAAGAAATCTATAGGTATTACTATCAAGAGAGTAGCCCACAAAAATACCATCCATGGTTTTAGATCCTATCTTAGTTCTCTTTAGCTCAGGAATTTCAACTTTAGCTAAGTATCCCCAAACTCAAAAATAACTAAACCTAGGTGGATGACCTTTTCAAAGTTTATAAGGAGTCTTATCTCTATCTTTGGCAGGTATTCTATTAAGAATGTAGTTGATGGACAGAAGACCCTCTCACTAAAGATTTTCTGGAATACCCAATCTTATAATCATAGCATTATCATATCTAATAAAAGTTGGTTTTTTTGTTCAGCTATACTATTAGATTGAGGTGAATAAAGAACAATGACTTCACGAATTATCCCATTATCTTCACAAAATATGATCATTTCATTTGAAGTATACTTACCTCCTTGATCAGATCTTAGTATTTTAATCCTTTTTCAAGTTGGTTTTCAGCTTTTACTTTATAAACCTTAAACTTGTTAAGTACTTCGTCTTTAGTCTTCAAAAGATAGATGAAGCAAAACTTAGAGAAGTCATCAATAAAGGTCACAAAATAATGACTGCCTCCATGAATTAGTAGCCTATTAGAGTCACAGACATCACTATGGATGAGTTTAGGAAGTTGAGTATTTCTAGATATTACTGGTTTAAAAGGTTTTCTAGGTTATTTTAATTGAACACAGATTTCATATTTAGAATTGTGCTTGATATTAATTTTTGGAGTTAAATTAAGATTAGATAATTTTTTGATCGACCTAAGATTAACATGTCTCAATCTTCCCTACCATGTTTCACAAGATCTAGAATTCATAACAAAAGATTTAGAGAAGTTGATTAAACTTTTATTGAGATTGATAGAAGGAATTATATTTAATTTAAAAAGTCCCTTAGATACATAGCCTTTATCAATAAATACATGTCCTTTAGAAACTCTGATTTTATTGGACTCTAAAACAACTTTAAACCCTAATTGAACAAGTAATGAGCTATTTAATAGATTCCTTCTAATTGCCGGTCATGCTGTATATTATGAAGAATCAGTGACTTTCTTAAAGTAAACTTCAAATTGACAACTCCTGATCCTAGTACTTTGACAGCTATTCTATCATCCATGATTGCACGTCCTCCACTTGATCCTTGATATGAGGAAAACCAAGACCTATCAGTACATATATGGATATTGGCTCCGGTATCTAACCACCATCTAATTCTAAGTAGGTTAAATTGACTAAAGGAGTAAATGAAATTGACCTAAAGAATGATGGTTCACGTTCAACCATGTTAACTTATAGTTTAGGTTGGTGTGGATTCTTTGTTCCATTATTTTTCTTGTAAATAACTTTCTGCTTTTTTTTATAGAAACACTAAGGTACGAGATGGTTGTCCCAACCACAGATAAAAAAATAGAATCTCTCATCACCTAGTTCCTTAGATCTTTGGATTTGGTTGTTGGTCCTATGTTTTTAATTTTTATACTCAGGCTTACCCTTTTTTTATATTTTTGACCTTTGGACCTAAAATTTGGATTATAACCTTTAAAGTTTTGACCCTTTAAGGTTTTGACTTGAATTTTGAGATTTAGTTAGAATAACCTTTGCTTTGAGTTGATTTTCTTGAATCTCTTTAAGCCTAAATTGCTCTTCTATCATAATAGATTGAAGAATAAACCTAAGAGTGAGAGAAGACTGGGATCTCTTAGGATCACGGGTAAATTAAGATCAAGAGAGAGGAAGTTTGTCTATCAAGCTTGATACTTTGTAGTTTTCATCAAGTGTAGATCCCTCTTTATGGATCTCTTATATTAAATTTTGGAATTGATAGATCTAATCATTTATAGATAAATTATCTATTATTTTAAAGTTATGGAAGTCCTGAAATGGCGAATCTTATAGCCTCTTCATTATCTTTGGTATAGGTTTCTTCAAAGGCTTGCCAGAGCTCTTTAGAAGTTTAAAATTTTCTATGTATTTCATATAATTCATCAGAAAGATAGCTTAGTATTCTAAATCTATAGAGATAATCAGTTTTTTCAGGTGATTTAGAGGTTGGCCCTGATTCTGAAAAAGTGGATTTGAGAAAAAGGAGATTTTTCTATGACGGATATTAAGTCTAGAAAGATTAACCATGCTTTTAATTATTTTTACTATCTAAGAAATCCTTTTCTATTGAATCGATGGAGCTTGAGGCTAAAAAAATTCTCCAAACTCATGAAAAGATATTTTAAAAAGATATTAAAGAACAAAAGTAAGAGAGATAAAAGCTACATAAATAATATATTAAACTCTTTTAGAAATTTTATAACTTACATATCTATTATATATATAATTTAAATCTCACTGATTTGAATTTAACTAGGAATTTTAAGTATTTAATTCAAGGATTGATAATCGAACTATAGCAAAAGTGAACTAAGTAGACTAATAAACAGAGATAAATGCTATAGTTATCAACATATAATTGTATAAAAAAATATGTTAAACTATGATGTCATAGTTCTATATTGTTAGCATATTAATCATAATCGAACAGGGATTCACCTTAGAATGTAGGAAATACGTGTATTGCAAAATTGTATCCCATAGAAAATCCAATTATGATTCAAAGAAACTAACAATAATGAAACTTATAAATCAATGTACGAATTTACAAAACTGAAAAAGCAATTGATCGGAGGCGTGCAGCGTACTGTTCTAAGGTGATTCCTAACCTTCGTGCAAAATTATTTTGAGAACTCCATCCTAAGATACAACTGGTATCTCTCCTGCAAGCACGATCATGGAGAGGATAATAGAGCTTCAACCCCGTACATGAAATTATGAAAAAATTAGAGGAAAAAGAATTGGGAAGAACTATAAGAGAGTTCGGAGAAAATTCTTTTAGAGAACTTGTCTTTTTTTTTCTCACCTTTTATTTTTCATGCCTTGGCCCCTTACAATGAGCTTTATATATATATAGGCCCAAGAACTAGCTATTTGGACTTATCCAATGGCTAGACAATTAAAAAGGTGAATTAATCAATTAACGACTGAATTAATTAGGAATGACATATTTAATTAGGTAACGGCTAATTTAATTAGGTAACTGTTGATTTAATTAGGTAATGATGGATTTAATTTGATGATTGTTGATTTAATTAGGTAACGACTGCTTTAATTCATTATTCAATGGATAATTAGTCATGATAATGGCTAATCAAAAAATGGATCGATGATTAACTCGTTAAATAATGGATTAAATTAAATATAAAAATAGCTAAAAAATATAAAGAGGAAAAAGAAAAAATTGTACCACACCGCGATCATGTACGTGCAAGCTGGACTGAGCCACACGTTCATATGGGAACAGGCTAAAATAAAACAAAGTCCAAGAAATCCACATTCAATATAAATTAGTGTTTAGATTTATTCCTATCCCACGTGGGACTAAAATGTTCGAGAAAAAAAAGAATTTTTGTGTAGAGAATTTTAAATTATTTTTTCAAAAACATTAACCGTTATTTTTATTTAATTTATTTTTTTATAATATACAGATCATCAAGGGATTTGGAAAAGACAGATTGATGGTACTGTAACTACTGTTAATATGGAGATTTTGATTTGGCATTTTGAGTTTTACGATTTACAGCTGATCCTGGGGTTCTGGTGACTAACTCGTCTACGAATCGTGCCACCTTCGACTCGCCGGGAGTTTGGCTGTTGGTTGGCCAGCTGTGGATTGCGGCAAGTGGGCAATGTTCGGGGTTTCTTCGCGAAGGCTTTAACGCATGATTCGCTAGCATATGACCTATGGGTATGGCTTTTTTTTTAAAAGCTATATATATTTTCGAAATATAATATAATAATATAAATTATAATAAATAAAATTTTTAATGGTTAAATTTTTGTTATATATAAATTATTGAACATTAAAATAATACTTAAGTAGAAACTCCTTAGATTAGCACCAGCACTCTTGATACTAGTTTTTACAATATAAATAAAAAACCCAATACAAGTATATTCGTATAGAAACTTTTGTCATTAATATCGGTACTATCTATACACAAGATATTTTTTCTCTGAAAATAACAAAATATTAATATTAATTATATAAAAAATATATTATTTTTAAAAATAAAGAATATCTTTAAGATGGTAGCTTGGTTGGTAGAGACAGGTCATAGATTCGAGGCATCATCCCAGTGATGACTCAATTAAATAATATATATTATAATATGAATATGGCCATGACAATTTAATCTAGTATTTTCTTACACATTAGTAAGTGCCTTTTACTAATAATCTTAACATTCATATTATTAATATTATTTCACATTTGCACACTAAGGTTTAATCTTGTTTCATACTTCTTATAATAATTTTTTTAATTAATATTAGATATAGTGTTATCGTACATAATTTTAATAACATGTGTCTACATATATATATATATATATATATATATAATAAGAATATAATCCAACATGTGTTGATATAAAATAAAAAAGTTATACCTCTACAAATTTAAATGCAATATAGTATTTGTCCCATTATTTTTAAATGATAATCATGTTGTTGTGGAACATATCGCTATGGAATACGAAATTCATAGAAAAAGAAAGAAAAACCTGGCAAATAAATCACAGTACAAGCATAACATAATGGATTACGTGGTTCAGAAACTCCTGCTCTTACGTCCACGGCCGCACAAGAATAAATCTTCACTATAGAAAAGATTTACAGGAAGTTTTACAGGATGCTCACCCAGCCCTCGAATAGGAGAAAGAAAAGAAGAAAACAAAAAATACTCCAAAAAATATCTCTCACCCGAAAATAATTTTTAGTGGAAGATCTCTTGCCTCCCTACAGTTTTCTCTCTCACACACTTTCTCTGTCTTTTTCTCTCTTGGAAAAGATTTTCAGAGCTTCTGTCGCGCCCTCTGTGTCGACACAGGTGCTCTATGTCGCAAGCCACGGTGGCTCTCTGCTTTAAAGAGCCCGAAAATAGGAGAAAACGCGACTCTTGGTCACTATAGAAGACCAAAACACCCAGGAACCAACTCCAGCCGTCCGATCGAAGATCAAGAGCCCATATCACATAAAGAATAGTGCCAGATCAAGCCCAAATCCGTCCGAATCCATCTCAGTCATCCAATCGACCAATCGGACAGTCAGGATCATAAGAAACACCATGGATCGCTGTGCACCGCGAGAAAGGCCCTTGGGAAATGCCGGGAAATGCAGGGGAAATCCCCAACGGGGCTGCCATAGCGAGCTGGGCCGAGCCCACATGCACACGCGTGCTCGCCGCATGGGCTTGGGCCGCGCGCTGGGGTGGGCCGCGCGCCCGCTCGTGTCGGGCCTGGGCCTGGGCTCCATGCGCCCATGCGTGCGTGCCTGGGCTGTGCGCGTGGGTCGGGCCGAGCTTGCACCAATCCGATCGATCCAAATTTTCTTCTATTTCTTTTTTTTATTTTTCCTTGGGCTTGGTTTTTGGGCTAGGCTGCTGCTGGATAAAGCTCACGCCTAACAACTCTCCCACTTGGAGACATAGACACCATATCAGCATTCACCTGAAAAACAAAACAAAACTTCCAAAACAAAAGTTAGTATCTTGTGCGGCGCCTCAATCAACTAGCTCCGGAGGCCAATTGAGGCCATACACAACCCCAATTTCTTTAAGTGATCACCTTTGTCAGCATATCAACTAAATTCTTTGAGCTATGAATTTTTTCCAGTGACAAACATCCATCTTCAAGCAATACCCTGATGAAATGATACCTCAGTTGTATATGCTTTGTTCTCATATAGAACATCGGATTCTTCCCAAGATGAAGCACTCTGACTGTCACAGAACAGTACACTGCAGCTCTGCTCTCTACCAAGCTCCTTCAACAAATTTTGCAGCCAGATCATCTCCTTGCTAGCTTCAGTCATTGCCACATACTCTGCCTTGGTGGTGGAAAGAGCCACGATCTTGTATAGTTGCGAGATCTAGCTCATCGTTGTCCCGCCAATGATATACACATACCCAGTCATGCTCCTCCTTGTGTCGGCATCACCACCCAGGTCTGTATCTACATATCCCTGTAAAGTCAAACTGCCCCTCTTGCAGTATAGGCCGACATCCTTGGTACCTTTAAGATATCGCAGGATCCACTTGACAGCTTCCCAATGTTGCTTGCCCGGATTTGCCATGTACCTGCTCACAACTCCCACTGCATGTGCAATGTCCGGCCTCGTGCAAACCATCACGTACATCAAGCTGCCAATGGCTGAAGCATACAGAACCCTGGCCATTGTCTTCAGCTCATCATCAATCTTGGGTGATGTTCCTTCGAAAGCTTGAAATGTGCAGCCAAAGGTGTCTTCACCGGCTTTGCATCTGACATGTTGAATCTGTCCAACACCTTTTCAGTATAGCTACTCTGAATCAACTTCAGTGTGCCCACTACTCTGTCTCTTTCGATCCTCAACCCAAGTATCTACTTTGCTACACCCATGTTCTTCATTGCAAATTTTCTAGACAGCTCTCGCTTCCATCTTTTAATTTCTTGCATGTCTGGCCCAGCAATCAACATGTCATCAATATACAAGAGTAATATCATGAAACTGGCTTCGAGTATCTTGAAATAACAGCAATGATCCTCTTGGCATTTAGCAAAACCATTGTTGATCATGAATCCATCAAACTTCTTATACCATAACCTCGGGGCTTGTTTTAAACCATACAAGCTTTTCCTCAGCTTGCATACTTGATCTTCTTCATCAGGGACCTCGAAGCCAACAGGCTGCTACACGTAAATGTCTTCATCTATCTCACCGTGCAGAAAGGCAGTAGTAACATGTAGTTTCTCTAGGTGTAGGTCCTCCGTAGCTACAATGCTCAGAACAACTCAAATAGTAGAGAGCTTAACAACAGGAAAAAAAATCTTGGTATAATCTATACGCTCTTTCTATCAGAATCTTTTCACGACCAACCTCACCTTGTACCTCTTATTATCATCAGGTTCCTCTTTGACCTTGTAGACCCATTTATTATACAGTGCTTTCTTTCTATCCGGTAGTGTGCTGAGCTCCCACGCCTTATTTTTTATCAAGGATTGCATCTCATCCTTCATCGCCAACTCCCACTTGACTAAATCTTTGCTCTCATGGCCTCATCAAAGCACTCTGGCTCCCCTCCATCTATCAATAGTAGGTAATGTAGCGAGGGTGAGTACCTTACACGTGGTTTCGGGATCCTTGCATATCTTCTCAATTGAGGTGTCACTGGCTCATGCTCAGAAACTCTTGCTCCCTCGGCAATGTCCTTCTCAGTGATTTCTTCCAACTCTACTTGCTTTTTCTCCTTGTCTGCCTCTTCTGCTCTATCTAGAATACCTTAGTCCTTGTACAGGCTTCTCTCATTGAAAACCACATCCTCGCTCCTGATGATTTTCCTGTCCTTCTCGCTCCAGAGCTAAAAACCAAAATTATCAGTGCCATAACCAATGAAGAAGCACTTCTTCGACTTTGCATCTAGCTTGTCTCTCTTCTTAGTGTTGACGTGGACATAGGAGACACAGCCGAAGACCTTCAGGTGAGATAAGTTTGCTGATTTACCCGTCCACTCTTCTTCAAGGATCTTACAATCAAGAGGGATGGAGGGACCTCTATTAATCAAGTCGGCAGTAGTGCTAACTGTCTCAGCCCAAAACATCTTGGGCAATCCAGCATGGAGCCTCATACTCCTCGCTCTCTCGTTCAGGGTACAGTTCATGCACTCAACTATCCCATTTTGTTATGGCGTACTCGAGATTATCTTCTCCATCTTGATCCCATTAGCTGCGCAGAACTCCTTGAACTCAATACTACTGTACTCGCCTCCATTATCTGATCTTATGTACTTGATTTTCTGTCCAAACTCATTTTCCACTGAACTTTTTCACTTCCTGAAAGTGTCAAATGCATTAGATTTATTCTGCAGAAAATAAACCTATACCTTCCTAGTGGAATCATCGATAAATGTCACATAATACTTTGAGCCTCCAAGGGATGCCATCGAAAAGGGACCCCACACGTCGGTGTGAACTAGCTCCAACTTTTCTGAGCTTGGTGCTCTGCCTGTCTTGATGAAGCTAACTCTCTTATGCTTCCTAAGAACACAGTGCTCGTGAAAACCAGCATCCATCATCTTCAGACCAGCTAGCTTGCCCTTCTTCTGTAATACTTGCATTCCTTTTTGCCCCATGTAATCCAGACGGTAGTGCCACAACTTCGAGTCTACCTGTACTAAAGCCACTACATCTTTCATGTTACCAGTCATGTAGAGGGGCCCAACTTGCTTCCACGTGCTATCACCATAGCACCCTTGGCGATCTTCCAAGAGCCGCTAACAAAAGTTATGACATAGCCCTCTGAGTCCAGTTGCCCGACTGAGATCAAGTTTCTCTTTAAACCAGGGACATGTCTGTCATTCTTCAGCTTCCATACCGACCGATTTGGTATCTTGATATGAACATCACCTCTCCCCATGATGTCCAAAGGCTCATCATCTATCAAATAAACCTTTCTAAAATTACCAGCTATTTAATTTTCCATACATTCCATATGTGAGGTAAAGTGAAACAAAGCACTGGAGTCTAGGATCCATGACTCCATCGGGTTGTCCGCACTGAGAAACAAAGCCTCTTCAATATTCTCAGTCACTGCATTGACTGACTCTTCCTTCTGTCCTTTGTTCTTCCTCGCCCAGCAATTTTTTTTGGTGTGCCCCTTCTTACCACAGTGCCAACAGCCATCACCCTTAGATCTTGACTGGCTCCTGTGGTTGTGGCTATGCTGTGCAGTCCTCCCTCTGCCTACTTGGATCATCAAAGCATATCCAAAGCTCCTACTGGCTTCTTTTCTCCTGATATCTTCACTAAGAATTAGGTTCCGGATCTCTTCAAATTTTAACTTATTTGATCTGCGGGAACTGCTAACAGCTGTCATAGTTGCACTCTAGCTCTCGGGCAAAGATGATAAGAGGATCAAAGCACGAACTTCATCCTCAAAATTGATATCGACAGAACTTAACTGACTGGTAATCAAATTGAACTCATTGATGTGATCCGTGACAGACATACCTTCGCTCATCTTCAGATTGAACAGACGATGCATAAGATAAACTTATTTGGAGGCCGAAGGCTTCTCATACATGTCACACAGAGCCCTCATCAAACTTGTTGTCGTCTTCTCCTCCAGGATGTTGAACGCTACATTCTTGGCCAACGTCAGCTGAATAACTCCTAAAGCCTGGCGATCCAGTAAATTTCAATCATTTTGCCACATATCGGCAAGTTTTACACCCAATAGTGGTTGATAAAGCTTCTTTTGATACAAATAATCCTCTATCTACATCTTCCAGAAGCTGAAGTCCTTCCCATCAAACCAGTCGATCTTAACTTTTCCTTCGTCTCTTGCCATTGCTCCCACTGAAACCTGGTGCTCTGATACCAGTTGTTGCAGAACGGATCGCAGTAAAATACAAAATTCATAGAAAAAGAAAGGAGAACTTGGCAAAATAAATCACAGTACAAGTACAACACAAGGAATTACGTGGTTTGGAGACTCCTGCTCCTATGTCCACGGCCGCACAAGAACAAATATCCACTATAAAAAAGATTTACAGGAAGTTTTATAGGATGCTCACCCAGCCCTCGAACAGGAGGAAGAAAAGAAGAAAACAAAAAATACTCCAAAAAATATCTCTCACCCGGAAATAATTTTTGGTGGAAGATCTCTTGCCTCCCTACAGTTTTCTCTCTTTCTCTCTCACTTTCTATGCCTTTTTCTCTCTTGAAAAGGTCTTTAGGGCTTCTATCGTGCTCTCTGAGTCGATGCAGGTGCTCTGTGTCGCAGGCTACGGTGGCTCTCTGCTTTAAAGAGCCCGAAAATAGGAGAAAGCATGACTCATGGTCGCTGTAGAAGACCAAAACACCCAGGAACCAACTTCAGCCGTCCGATCGAAGATCAAGAGCCCAGATCATGCCAAAAATAGTGCCAGATCAAGCCCAAACCCATCCGAATCCATCTCAATCATCTGATCGATCGATCGGACGATCAGGATCACAAGAAATGCCATGGACCACTATGCATCGCGAGAAATGCCCCTAGAAAATGTCGAGAAATGCAGGGGAAACGCCCAAGGGGGCTGTCGCAGCGAGCTGGGACGAGCCCACGCGTGCACTGCGTGGGCTTGGGCCGCGCTCCATGCACCAGCTCGTGCCGGGCCTGGGCCTGGGCTCCGTGCACCCACCCGCATGCGCCTGGGCCATGCACGTGGGTCGGGCCGAGCCTGGCCCAATCCAGTCGGTCCAATTTTTTTTTGTTTCTTTTTTTTTTTGATTTTTCCTTGGGCTTGGTTTTTGGGCTGGGCTGCTGCTGGATAAGGTTCCACGCCTAACACATGTAATAAAATTTAATAAAATAGTGTAATCTAACGACCCATATTGGATTCAGACAAAGATAAATAAATGAAAATTAGTTTTCATTAACATAAGCAAAAATTAAGTAAATATAGTTACCCGTTAGGTTTGCATGAGATGACGGAAGCCCCACGCGTAGGGGAATGCCTAGATTTTGAATCTAACCAGAGAGTATCGCGAATGGTGGCAGGTGTTCGAAAAACCCATGAATACAAGCCCCTCTCTCCGCTATCATCCGACCCTTCTCTTCTCGTTCTTTGGGCGGGCTGCCAAGAGGGAGCTCTCATGTCCCCCGCCTGCCCCCCAGGGAGGCGACTACTGTCGTTCCATCAGTTGGAAAGCTTGGATCCTCGATCTTGGTCGAGATCCTCTTAGCTCCTGAATCATCTGCCGCTCGTGCCCCCCTTTCCTGGTGTACCAATCTATTGCCACCTGGATCATCGTGGCCCATAGCTCCGGCGCGTCGCCACTGCATTGGGTGCCTCCTCCCGCCGGGAGCGCCCCTCCTCTCCCGGGGTCAACCCTTCGGTCTGATCGACCTGCAAAATAGAGGAGACCTGGCCTGGGATTCTGGCGATGACACTCTAACGATCAAGTTAGTGGGACGATCGAGGAGAACAGAATCTCTGAGACAGAGAGCTTGGGGGACTCCCTCGCCCCAGAGGGTGACAAGATTATATGATGAAATAGCAAAAAAAAAAGAGAGAATGGAGAGCGGGGAACGTGGAGGATCCCTTCGACCGGTTCCTTGGTCAACCGAGCTTTTGGGTGCTTGCTTACCTCTCTCCCCCTCCCGCTCACTTACCTTCTTACTTACCTTCCTCCTCTTTTCTGTGTTGGAGTTCTCCCAGGAACAGTATATTGCAATAAATCAAGCATCAACAGCTTGACACAGTGGAAGTAGATATAAAAACTATTTTATATTTAATAATGTAATTTATAAATAAATCTAATTTATTCATCATAAATTTATAACATTCTGTAATATATGAGAAAAATATTAGATCTGAAAATAAATTTATTTTAAGCATAAAATACTTACCTGGATCGCTATCCTGGCATGCTTTGAAAAACATGCCAATCCATTTATGAAACCGGGATTCTATCGGAGCCGTGCAATTGCCCAGCCTCTACTGGTATCCATACAGAGCTCGCGTAACCGAGTCATAGAGAGCACCGGACTGTTAGATCCTTGCAGCCCTCTCCTCTTTCAGCAAATCAACTGCTTTAAAAACTTTGCCGATCCGTAATTAGATTGACTTCTGGCTCTATCTTGCAAATCAAACTATGCAAGACCTTTGGATCTCTTACTTTCTTCTCCCTCTTATGTAGAAGATCTCTCAACACTCTTGAAGAGAAGGACTCAAACCTCACACAAGGAAGAGAAAACAAATAAAAGGGAGAGGAGGAGTTGGCACCCTATGAGAGAGACTCTTTGGAGAAGATGCCTAAGAGATGTTCATGCCAAAAAAGAAAGTCACATAGTCGGCCACCCTCTTTCCCCTTTTATTTCTTATGGTTAATCCCATCTCCAATTCCTCCACGCCAAAAAGAACCGGTGTTTAATTTCAACTTCTTGAAAATTAAGAGGAGTAAAAGAAAAGGACGCCTCCTCCCCTCTTTCTCTTCAAGCCAAAACTCTTTTAGCGCCCATCTTGGATTTCATGCCCCTCTTCTTTGTCGCACAAAGCACTTCGGCCCACTTGTTGGCATGTGGTGGCAAGGGGGGACAAGGAGAGAGAGTCTCAATCTAACTAGACTCTAGGTCATGGTCCAAATAAACTGATTTGATAATCAAATCGAAGCTAATTTTAAATATGATCGAACCATTTCAAAAAGGCTATTGACCCAACTCAATTAAGATCAATTAACTGAGTCTAACTTAATTAAATTAAATCTAATTTAATTTAATTAATAATTAATCTATAATTATTTAATTGTAACATTTATAATTAGGTCCAAATGTACTAAAATTATCAATTTTAGTAATATTTTAATTTGCTGATTGGTTACTTAAGTTCCTAATGTGTATGACCCTTCAGGTCCTATCCTGTCTGGTAATGAAACATGCTATAATCTCCATTATACATCATCGAAACTTCTTTCGATGGACTGAAATAATTCAACTCAATCCTAATCAAGATCATCGATCTGAGAATGATCCTGATGGGCTCTCATAATCCACCAGTGATACCTAGCAGTATGTAGTGGCAACCCAGCAGAATAAAATTGAAATCCCTAAGTGTAGTTACCATATGATTCTGTTTCTCTATCAAAAATCCTGACATGATGTTGGTTACGGATACTCGTCAAACCCATCAGTCATATGCTTAACTTAATTGACTCGAGTCCAATTATGATACTAATAAAAACACATTTTCATTATCACCCTGCTTTGGCCATAGACTTCTGGACTTAGTCACATTAAGCTACATAGGATTATACCTTACTACTAAGACTGATAAATCCCTACAAGTGAACACCCTACTTCTACAACAAACTTACTGCAGCCAACAAACACCGCAAGGTCCTGAATGGATAGGAACCATGTGTTTGTGTTGTCAAACTACAGCAACCTTATTGTGAGCAGCTGAGACATTCTAGGTCAAAGAATTATTCACACAACTACAGCATCAGGAAGTTATTGACGAGTGAGTAGTCATCCGTATAACTTCCTGTACTTGGTCACGCTCAGTACAATTGATCTCTATCAACTACTTGCACTCTCACTCCAGTGTCACCACACTGTAGGTCAAAGACTCATCTACCCAGAAAGGGAAGTGATCTGTACACCGATGTACACCGATTTTAATGGATTAATCACCATCCTCGTGATACTTCAATAATTGGGAGCTTTTAGAGTTAATCTATAAAGACACATGCCTCAGATTCTCAACTCTTGAAAATATACGTTATTGCCCATTAACCCCATGGACGATTTATAGATACATCAATATGAATGAAACTAATACCCTTTTATTCATAAAAAGATTAAGTACAAAATTCATGCCCTGAAAATTAGAATGTATCAAGCCAACTTGGCTTTCAGAGCATACATCTAACAATCTCCCACTTGCACTGAAGCCAATTGGCTACATTTCTAAGTCCCATCTTCTCAAGATGGACTTTAGCCTTCTGCTGGCTTAGAGTCTTAGTCGGTGGGTCTGCAACGTTATCCATGGAGTCTACTCTTCGCACCTCAATATACTTCTTTTCGAGGTAGTCGTGTATGATATGAAACCGCCGCTCAATATGCTTAGACTTCTTGTGAGACCTGGGCTCCTTAGCAAGAGCTATTGCATCATTATTGTCATAATATATGGAAATGGCATCAGATGGCATCACTCCAAGCTCCGCAACAAACTTTTTGTACCAGAAGCTTCTTTTGCAGCTTCAGAGGTAGTGATGTACCCTGCTTCCATTGTTGAATCTGCTATGATGGGCTGCTTGGAACTTTTCAACTTGTTGCCCCACCATTACATAAAAATACAGACCCTGTTGTAGACTTTCTATCATCATGATCAGACATAAAGTCTGAGTCTGTATATCCCTTTATCCCTAATTCTGAACTCCCTCCAAAGACTAAGAACAAATCTTTAGTCCTTCTCAAGTACTTAAGAATGTTCTTCATAGCTATCCAGTGTTCTTCACCTGGATTCGACTGATATCTGCTCGTGACACTCACAGCAAGAGCTATATCAAGTCGAGTACACAACATGACATACATAAAGCTTCCAATTGCCGAAGCATATGAAATCTTGCTCATGCATTGAATCTCTTTAGGTGTGTTAGGACATATTTTCTTGGAAAGATTAATGCCATGCCGAAGAGGTAACAATCTTCTTTTAGAGTTCTCCATGCTAAACCTTTTCAGCACTTCCTTTATGTATAATTTTTGTGAATGGCCAAGCATCCGATTAGATCTATCTCTATAGATCTTAATCCTCAAAATATAAGATGCTTCACATAAGTCTTTCATAGAGAATTTCTTAGATAACCAACTTTTGACCGAAGTCAACATAGAAATATCATTCCCTATAAGGAGGATGTCATCCACGAACATTACAAGGAATGTCACCGCCCTCCCACTGGCCTTCCTGTAAACACATGGCTCATCCTCATTCTTGATAAAATCAAACGATTTGATTGCATTATCAAAATGAGTATTCCAACTTCGAGAAGCTTGCTTCAATCCGTAGATTGATATATACAGCTTGCAGACCTTTTGATCTTCATCATTGGAAGTGAAACCCAAAGGCTGCTCCATATAGATATCTTCTTCAAGATATCTATTTAGGAATGCAGTTTTCACATCCATCTACATATCTCATAATCATGATATGCTGCAATTGCAAGCAATGTATGGATGGGTTTCGGCATAGCTACTGGTGAAAAGGTGTCATGATAGTCACTGACTTCACGTTGACTATACCCTTTCGCGACTAACCTGGCTTTAAAGGTCTCTACCTTACCATCTGCACCTATTTTCTTTTTGTAGATCCATTTACAACCAATAGGTACAATACCCTCTGGTGGATCCACTAAGGACCATACATGGTTAGAATGCATTGATTCAATTTCTGACTTTAAAGCATTTAACCATTTCTCGGAGTCGATGTCTGATATCGCCTTATCATAAGTCTTAGGATCAATCAATTGATCCTTGTCCCCAACAAGAAACATTTCCTTTATATCCTCTGTAAGCATACCCAAGTACCTTTCAGGAGGTTTGGAGACTCTAATAAACCTACGAGATGGAAGAGCATTTATGTGAATTGGTTGATTGGGTTCGATCTGATCTACAGCTAGTTGCTCTTTAGAGACTTTCTCATCGAGCTCAATTAACCTCCCACTACCACCTTCTTGAATAAACTGATTTTCAAAAAATGTGGTATGTCTACTCACAATCACATTATGATCTTCTGGAAGGTAAAAATAATATTCTAAAGTTTTTTTGGATATCCAATAAATCAAGCTTTCACGGATCTAGATTCCAACTTATCCGTCATTAGTCTTTTGACATAGGCTAGACATCCCCAAATCTTGAAATGAGCAAGACTTTGCTTCTTACCATGCCAAATCTCATATGGTATGGTAGTAACAGATTTAGATGGAACTCTATTTATAATATAGATTGAAGTTTGTAGGGTATATCCCTAAAGAAATAAAGGCAATTCAATGAAACTCATCATGGATCAGATCATATCTAATAGTGTCCTATTTCTCCTCTCAGACACCCGTTGAGCTGAGACGTACCTGGTGGAGTCCATTATGAGACTATGCCATTGTCCTTAAGATAACCAAAGAATCTCCTACTAAGGTATTCACCTCTCTAATCTGATCGGGGAACCTTAAGGGCTTTACCTGTTTATTTTTCTATCTCATGTCTAAATTCCTTGAACTTTTCAAAAGCTTCATATTTGTGTCTCTAAATTCCTTGAACTTTTCAAAAGCTTCATATTTGTGTCTCACAAAAATCATATAACCATACCATGAACAATCATCAGTAAAGGTTATGAAGTAGTAAAAACCACCCCTAGACTGCACATCAAATGGACCACACACATTAATGTGTACCAGGGCAAGTAATTCTGTGGTCCTCTTCCCCTGTCCTACAAAGGATAACTTGGTCACTTTTTCTTGAAGACATGACTCACAAGGTGGGTATGATTCAGAATTAACTGAATCTAGGATCACATCCCTTTCTGGTTTGTTTATTCTGTCCTCACCTATATGATCAAGCTTTAGATGCCACATATATTTATCATTTAGGTCATCTCTAGCACGTTTATGTCCTATGGCATTCACTTTAATTTTTTTCGTTAATATACAAAGATGCATCGCATGCAAATGATAGAGACTGTCAATTAAAATAGCTTTTGTAACTAATTTATTTCTCAAATAAATACTATAAAAATCTTTATTGAATATAAATTCAAATCCTTCATGTGCTAGCATAGAGATAGAAATTAAATTTTTACTAGCTCCAGGCACAAAATAATAGTCACTAAGTACTAATCTAAATCCTAAAGGTAACACCAGAGAATATGATCCAACAGCTTGAGCAGCAACTTTTGCTTCATTTTCGACATGTAGGACCATCTCACCTTCTCTTAGTATTCTACTTCTTTCCAGATCCTGCATTGAAATGCATATATGAGCACTAAAGTCAGAGTCTAAAATCCAACTAGAAGTAGATGAAACTGTTAGGTTAGATTCAATAACAAGTATGGACTTACCTTCAGAAGGTGCATCCTCCTTCTATTTCTTTAAGCTTTCCAGGTAGAGAAGACAATTTCTTTTCAATGACCATCTGTATTGCAGTGGAAACATTTTCCTTTGCTAACCTTGGCTTTCTTTGGAATGTCCTTCTTCTGTTTGTTCTCCTTCTTCTGCTTTTTTGCAGGTTTCTTCTTCTTCCAAGTAGACTTTCTTTTGGAGGAAGACTGCTCCACAGAGAAAACAGAGCCCCTTGAACTCTTCAGGGTCCCCTCATTGCTTACCAACATGTTCAATAATTTAGGTAAAGTGTAATTTAACTTGTTCATATTATAGTTCATAGCAAACTGAGCATATGAACTAGTCAAGGACTGGAGGAACAAATCCACCTAAAGCTCCTTATGAATAGGAATGCCCAACTGCCCAAGCTATTCGATGTCCTTAATCATTGTCAAATAAAGATCGTAAATAATTGCCCTTCATGCATCTTGTTGTTGAAAAGCCTTTTCGACATCTCAAAGCATGCAATCCGACTTTGTTAACCATATAACTCTTGTAGGTGAATCAGAATCGATTTAGCAATTGGCATATCCTCATATTGGCTCTGCAATTTATTTGACATTGAGGCCAACATGTAATACTTAACCTTATTATCATCTTCCATCCATTTTTCATATGTAGTCGTTTGACGAGCATTTGGATGGTCAGGTAAGATAGGGGGTTCCTGGTCAAGCACATAGCCCAACTTTTCAGAACTCAAAATAATTTTGATGTTTCTCAACCAATCTTTGAAATTAAGGTCTACAAGTCGGTTTATCTCTAGAATACGGCCTAAGAAATTTGAAGCAAACATGTTTAACTGCAAGAGTAGAAGATTCAAATTAGATGCTTTATACTTAATTATAAAAATTATTCTAGGGTCTTTAAGAAATAATTTTAAAACTTTACTATTTTCTCAAATCTCTCACACTCCCCGTGGAGATACGGAACCCTGCGACTTTAGGTTCTAGTAGGTGCTACGGTCCCATCAATGTGTGGCACCTCATCATGCCCGGTTATTGGTAACACGCTATACCAATAAGTGGCCAACTCTTGCCCAATGTATATAATACAAATTATAGAATCTTAGTCTCTAAATCATAGAACCTCAACGTGCCCGTTTATTGGCCAATCATTAGTTAAATCAGACCCATCATTCCTGCTAGACAAAGCCATCAATGAGTCTCTCAACGTGCCCGTTTATTGGGCCCAACCCCTTTAGTGCCTAGCAACATCTCATGCCTAATAGGGTGATTGTGTCTTCCCGATATAACTAGACCACTGTAACCAGCCAAGAATAATCAACACCAGTAGGACACCCGCACACCTACAATGGTGGAAGACCTAAGACTTAATATTTATGGGAAGCTTAGGTTCAAGTCTCTTCTAAATTGATCAGCCAAATTGTGTCTGATCAATTACATCAAGTCAGCACAATCTCATGTCTGACTTAAAATAGCTAGCATGCGTGAACTCAAATCAAAAGTGACCATATTGAAAACTTAATTAACCAAATTGGCCAGGTCAGTTTGATACATGGGAGGGTTATGCCTTCTTCAGCACAGCAGCCCGTGGGCAGTCGATCATCTTCACATCGGTTAGATACAAGTCCCTCTATTTCTGCACATTCGGTCGATGCTAGTACCTCTCCACTTCATGACGATGCCATTCCCTCCGAGTCCGCACATCACGATCCTCCTATAGATCATCTGATGACGAGCCTATCGTCAATGACATACAGATACAGGATAATTTAATAATTTCATCATATTTCAATTCATACATATGCAATAGTTTTGATATATAACTTTATTTATTTTTTTTGTACATGGATCGGGAGACTTAGGCGGAGGCGAGGACCTATACTAGTCCATGATGTGTGGCAGTTACCTGAGGGCGAGAGGATAGTCATAGAGTGCAACAAGCTAGGGGAGCCTATTAAGAAAGATGCTAGCTTGTTGACTGGTTTTCTAGGGACAATAGCACGCCGGGGTCAACTATGTCCCCTGAATTATTCGAAGTGGAACGACATGCTTCCTGCATATAAAATAGAGATGATACGAGTTGTACAGGTAAAAAAATTAATATATTATTTTATATCTTAGTTTTTAACAGTTGAATTACTTATTTCATTTAATACTTATTTTATTATTTATTTAAATTGTGGAGCAAGTTCGTTATTCCTTCAGATTCTTCTGAATTTATTCTTAAGTCTATCAATCGCAAGTAGAAAGAATATAGGGCAAAGTTGAAAAAAGACTATATGCGAGAGGATAGACAGAGGAGCAGGTTGCAGCTACCTATCCTCCTGATGTTCACCCTCATCAGTGGATGGAGCTAGTGCACTATTGGTTCTCCGAGAGGGCACAGGTTGTGTAGCATCATCAAACACTTCGAAATTTATTAATTTTCACTTGTCATAATTATATTTATACAATATATAACATAGTTTTAATTTTATTTTGTAGACATATTCTGCTATTGGTAGAGCTGCACGAGCAGCTCAGTCTATTCCTCACACAGCAGGGTCCAAGAGTTATGCACGGCTCAGGCATGAGTTTGTATGTTTCTCATCCTATAATATTTTTAGTACACTTATAGTTTTAACATCATGTATCATGCATGTGCCATGTATCATGGTACAGGGTATAAGATATGTTAGTTTAGATTTTTTTGTAATACTTACTCTTTATATAGGCTGATCAGCAGGGGAGGGAGCCTGGTGAGGTGGAGTTCTATGGATGACTCACGTTCACCAGGATGGCAGTTTTGTTCGGGAGGAGTCCAGAGATATATATGTATAATTTTTTTATTTATATTATATTATGATTTATATTTTTATTTTTATTAAGTATTAATATATGTTTTTTATAAAATAAAGAATAGGGCTACCTCTATGATCTCCGAGCGTGCTGGCGAGGGTTCATCATCTACTCAGAGCAATCGCATCGAGGCCGAGGTATTCTCAGAGTTGATGGGACCAGAGCATCCTGGACGAGTGAGGGGTTATGGGATTGGAGCTACCCCTACTCATTATCTGAGATGAGTAGATATACTGGGATACTAGAGAGAGTCATGATTAATTACATGTTCGTCAGCTCCAGGAGGAGATAGCAGAGCTCCGACAGACACGTGATGCAGACAGAGCAGAGAGCAGACCATTAGGTCTCAGCTAGAGCATGTTACATCTGTGCTGCATATGTTCATGTCATCTCAGGTAAGTAATTATTTATTAATTTTGTATGTATCTAATTCTTTAGAATATATATAATGTATGTATCATAATTCCTGATGTATATCTTGTAGGTTCCTGGTGCATCTGCGAGTCGCAGACCTGACGACGACCAGCGTCCCGCGGATCAGTGATGCCAGCTATTTTTTTTATTATTTTTGTATGCCTTTTTTTTTATTTGAACTTGGATTGGTACTATATATATATATATATATATATATATATATATATATATATATATATAAATCTTTATGATTGGCTTGTGTTTGTGTTTCTGTATGTTGGATGTGATACAGGTTTGAATGTTTGAATGTTTTTATTTGTTTGTGTATGTTGGATGTGATACAGGTTTGAAAATTTTATTTTGATGATGTATACAGGTTGTGTTGTATAGCTATCTATTTAATTTAAAAAAAAAAATTTCTACCGATGCTTTAAAGCGTCGTCAGTTTTAAATCTAGACGACGCTTTAAAGCGTCGTTAGATTTAGACCTGGCAACGCTTTAAACGTCGCTAAAGTTAAATTGTAGCGACGCTTTAAAGCATCGCCAGGTCTAAACTTAGCGATGCTTTAAAGCGTCGGCATTTTCCGATGCTTTTAAAAAGCGTCGGCAGGTGGCGTCCCCATGCTTGCATAGACGACGCTTTGGCGACGCTTTAAAAAGTATCGGGAGGTTTCTTGGCGATGCTTAAAAGCATCGATAAAGGCCAAAAAATGCGTCGCTAAAGCCCTTTTTCACTGTAGTGTATGGAGTTCCCAAGGATTGATTTATAAGTATATACATATATATGTATGTATGTATGCATCATTTTTTTTTTTTTTTTTTAGTTATCAGGGTGATGTAGTGGATGGTTGTGATGTTCTTTTATTTTTTTACAAAAAAAAAAAAAAAAGGAAAACAAAGGAGCCAAATTAAGGTGGAGATCACGGGTGGAATCAGAAATTCTTTTAGAAAAAGATTAGTTTAAGTTGAAAGATCAAAGATATGTATTTGCTATTTGGCAAGTAATGGTTATGATGTCCTAAACTTGTGGAATATTAAATAAAATTAAAAATATAGATAGGGCTGGAACTGGGCCGGCCCAAAATCCATCGGTTGGAACTGGGCCGGGCCAGCCCAATGGGCTTTGGATCGGCCTGAAATTGGGTCGGGCTTCATGCTAGATTTTAAGAATTTTCGGGTTGAGCCTGTACACCCCTTTGGTCCAAAAATTGAATGGACTCTATTTTAAAGCCCAAAGTCTAGCCCGATATGCTCAAAATATGGCCCGAAGCCTGACCCGATTTCGGGCCGGCCCGAAATTCATTGGACTGGCCCGGCCTGTTCCAGGCGATGGACTTTGCACCGATCCAGTTCCAATCCTAAATATAGATGGTCTAAATTTCAAGAACATCGTGATCTATTTCCAGGGGGTTGATTTATTAGAAAGTCAAACACTTTTGAGAGCAGGACCAATTATATATATGTGACATTATTGGTAAATCATGTTAAGAAAAAAATTCTAGAAATATAGTTTTGATAAACTTTTTTAAACATGATTTACTCGTAACATTTTAAGATAAAGTTCTGACCTTCGTGCTAGTATTCTTAGAAATTTTATTTCAAGATATAACCAAAATATTCTTTCTTGATGCATGATGTCTTTAATATTTAATGAATATGAAAAGAAGAAAGAGTAACAAAATACCAAGCAAAAAAGAGTTTGCAGAAGATAGAATTTTCAGGAGGAAAAAAAGAAAAGGCATTGTTTTTTGAGAACCATTTCATTAATTTTTAAGAGAAAGAACTAAACCGAATATCATGGATAAAGAGAAATCTATGTTTTTTAAAAATAAATAAAAATATTTAAATAATAAATACTAACCATCTAAAATAAGTACAAACTTGTTAGGATAAATATCTGGTCCTTGCCTTGATAAACAAAAACATCAATCACAAAAATAAGTAGAAATAAGCAAGGACGGAAGATATATAAACATAAACTATGGATATAAAACATAAACTAATCAAGGACATCAATCACAAAAATAAGTAGAAATAAGCAAGGACGGAAGATAAACATAAACTATGGATATAAAACAAATAAAACAACGAAAAACAATTATAAACATACCATGGATAAGTAGAAACCTATGAATTCACAATCTTCTTATGCTCCAATCCAGAAATAAATGGAAACACCTGAAAAATAAACATAACCGACCATTAATAAACATAAATGCTTTAGGATAAGCATCTAGTTTACAATTATAAATAGAAATATTATAGACATATATCCCAAGAATTAATGAAATATATATATATATATTGAAATGTGGTGTTACCATTCCAATAATTAATGAAGTGTTTTTTTTTTTTGAAATATGGCATTGTTGTAATAGAGAGAAAAGGAAGAGTGTTGGAGTGGATCATTAGTGCTTCCTATTTTTTTCCTTGATGGTTTCATTGACTTGTTAACCAGAGCCTTTGTTACTTTAGGATCGATGGGGGATGTTATTGAATTTGCTTCTTGATCAATTCAAATGAAGCATAGTCTCTCTCTCTCTATATATATATATATATATGTGGTGCAGGATGAGGGCATCTTTGGAGAAAAGGAAGAGTGTTGGAGTGGATCATTAATGCTTTCTATTTCTTTCCTTGATGGTTTCATTGACTTGTTAACCAGAGCCTTTGTTACTTTAGGATATGGGGGATGTTATTGAATTTGCTTCTGGATCAATTCAAATGAAGCATAGTCTCTCTCTCTATATATATTGTGGTGCAGGATGAGGGCATCTTTAGTCTTATATCAGTTATAAGTTAAGGAAAATTCTAGTTAACGATAGAGGCCTTTCCTTTCCCAGCAAAGTATTTTTAAACGACAAAATTGTAAGACCCCATGCCATAGCTATCTAAGATTGAAGTAGACAATATCTCACATGGATCAAAGAAGAATCGACCTTCATATAGCCACATATTGGCACCCTTTGTGGGGCTTGTGGTGCACCTCTATCAACCTTGCACAGGCTGACTAGGAGAATATATTATGGTGTAGGACAAGGATATCATTAGTTTGATACTAGTTATAAGTCAAGAAAAATTTTAGTTTATGTTGAGGAACATTCATTCTTATGTGAGAGGCCTGAATGAGATATCTTTTGAAAGGCAAAACTATGAGGCCTCGTGCCATAGCGGTAAGACCAAAGCAAAAATTTCTCATGTGGATCAAAGAGAAATTGGCCCCTGCCATGAGCCTTTGAATAATATTATATATATATATATGATGTGGCAATATCTGTTGATGTGGAGCCTACATAGTCGCCAGCCGGCAGCCGCATGGATGGGGACTGCCACGTAGATGCGGCCCATGAGTGGAAGGCCGAGGTCAGCTCCCGGTCGGGTCGAGCTCGTAAAGCGAGCCCTCCTGACAAGGTCAGCTCCCAGCCGGAGTCGAGCTCATGAGGGGAGCCCTCCATCTAAGGTCAGCTCCCAGTCGAGGTCGTGCTCACGCTGCCAATGGCAGACCTCCCGAATGGAGGTCCTTCCCTGCCATACGAAGATCAAAATTCTCGCCAGCAATGAAGGAGGGAAAGATCAACAGGAATTCAAATCACTGCGCGGATATCCCTATCCACTTGCAACCTTCAGAAGGTGGCGCATGCCCTGTCACCAATGCTAGCTCTGCGACACGCCGCCCGCACGCTCTGCACAAGCCACGTCCACTACCGTACAGCCGGAGGATACTGACCCACGCGGTGCGAGATCCAGAATTTCTCCATAAGTAGAATCCTGTCAAAGCTATAGGCCCTGCAAAGCTTGGGCAGTCCCTCTAGGAATGGAATCTTTACATCATGGCATGGGGCTCAGTGGCACGGCGCTTGCCTCTCTTAAGCAAAAAATAGCACCCCCAATAGAGGGGGAGGACCAGTCGGAAGAAAGGAAGGAGTCCAAGAGAAAGGAAGAGGCTCTAAGTGGCCCACAGATCGCCTCCTCCTCCGAAAGGACCAATCCGAGAGGGGGGGAAGAAGAAGAAGCTATAAGCAGTGGCAAGCCCCTTCGGAGAAGACTTCGGGAGAGGGCACACAAACGACACCAGGACAGCCAGAATGTTAGATGTATGCCCTAAAAGCCAAGTTGGCTTGACACATTCTAATTTTTAGGGCATGAATTTTGTACTTAATCTTTTATTAATAAAAGGGTATTAGTTTCATTCATATTGATGTGTCTATGAATCGTCCATGGAGTTAATGGATAATGACACATATTCTCAAGAGTTGAGAATCTGAGGCATGTCTTTATAGATTAACTCCTAAAAGCTCCTGATTATTGAAATATCACAAGGACGGTGATTGATCCATTAAAATCGATACACAGATCACTTCCCTTTCTGCATAGATGAGTCTCTGACCTACAGTGTGGTGACACTGGAGTGAGAGTGCAAGTAGTTGATAGAGATCAACAGTATTGAGCATGACCAAGTACAGGAAGTTATACGGATGACTACTCACTCGTCAATAACTTTCTGATGCTGTAGTTGTGTGAATAGTTCTTTGACTTAGAGTGTCTCAGCTACTCACAATAAGGTTGCTGTAGTTAGATAGCACAAACACATGGTTCCTATCTGTTGCCGATCTCGTCGCCGCGCCTGTGGCTTCGGAGCCGCTGATTTGACTAGACCGTCTCGCCCCGGGGTCTCCTAGCTCTCAATCCTACAAGACAAGGTCAGAAACCCTGGCCGGGGATCCCGGCGAGGGAGCTCCGATGGTCAAGTTAGTAAACGGCGAGAGGGAACAGAATCTCTGAGACGGGCCCCCGAAGGAGTCCCAGACTTAGAGATCGTGCTAGCAAGAAAGGTCCCAGGAAGAATAGAAATCCGGCCGGGTTCCTCCACCGAGCTCACGCCAAAGGTCCCCTCTCGGGATCTTGGATCCTGCTCTTGGAACGGAATCTCCTCTCCCAGCCTTTGTTCCTTGCTTACCTTGTCGTCTATTCTCCCCTTCCTTTTAACTCCTCACGTTGCCTCTTCGCTTGCCACCTTTGGGAAGCCCGCTCGTCGCTTTCACCTCCTCCCCTCCATCTCTTTCCCCTTTCCCTTTTGGACCAAAGAACCCGGCGGCCTTCCTGCCTTGCTGGCCAGGCCTAGCGAGGAAAAAGTAAAGGGAGGGCACCGGCCAGACCACCGACTAGACCTTGGGCCGAGCGTGAGCGCTCTCCTTCCCAGGCACCGACGATGCCTGTTATCGGGTCCTGTTTTGTCAGGACTTTGCCTATCGACTGCGGAACCTGTCGGGCCGATGTAAGCGATATTTCGCGTGTCACTGCCGACCGTACGGGTGCTTCTTTCGGGGTGCGGCGCGCACGGCTCGAGGGGCAATCTCGAAGCTCGTGCTCCTGCTCCTCGGAGGCTTCACCGCACAGGTTGGCCGGCTTCGACCAACGTGGACTCCTCCTGGGGGACACCTGGCGGAGCAGCAGAGGGGCGCTCGACTTCGACCGAGGTGGTCCCGTCTCCGGGCGCCACCTGGCGAAGGAGCGAGGGGGCCCGGCTTGACCTCGGCTGAGGTGGGACCGTCTCAGGGCGCCACCTGGCGAGGGAGCAAGGTGCCGCCATCTTCGACCGAGGTGGACCCCTCCTGGGTGGACACCTGGCGGAGCGGCAAAGGGGCGCTCGACTTCGGCCGAGGTGGTCCCGTCTCCGGGCGCCACCTGGCGAAGGAGCGAAGGGGCCTGGCTCGACCTCGGCTGAGGTGGGACCGTCTCAGGGCGCCACCTGGCGAGGGAGCAAGGGGCCGCCGGCTTCAACCGAGGTGGACCCCTCCTGGGTGGACACCTGGCGGAGTGGCAGAGGGGCGCTCGACTTCGACCGAGGTGGTCTCGTCTCCGGGTGCCACCTGGCGAAGGAGCGAGGGGACCCGGCTCGACCTCGGCTGAGGTGGGACCGTCTCAGGGCGCCACCTGGCGAGGGAGCAAGGGGCCGCCAGCCTCGGCCGAGGTGGACCCCTCCTGGGTGGACACCTGGCGGAGCGGCAGAGAGGCGCTCGACTTCGGCCGAGGTGGTCCCATCTCCAGGTGCCACCTGGCGAAGGAGCGAGGGGGCCCGGCTCGACCTCGGCTGAGGTGGGACCGTCTCAGGGCGCCACCTGGCGAGGGAGCAAGGGGCCGCCAGCCTCGGCCGAGGTGAACCCCTCCTGGGTGGACACCTGGCGGAGCGGCAGAGGGGCACTCGACTTCGGTCGAGGTGGTCCCGTCTCCGGGTGCGACCTGGCGAAGGAGCGAGGGGGCCCGGCTCGACCTCGGCTGAGGTGGGACCGTCTCAGGGCGCCACCTAGCGAGGGAGCAAGGGGCTGCCGGCTTCGGCCGAGGTGGACCTCTCCTGGGTGGACACCTGGCGAAGCGGCAGAGGGGCGCTCGACTTCGGCCGAGGTGGTCCCATCTCCGGGCGCCACCTGGCGAAGGAGCGAGGGGGCCCGGCTCGTCCTCGGCTGGGGTGGGACCGTCTCAAGGCGCCACCTGGCGAGGGAGCAGGGGGCCGCCGGCTTCGGTCGAGGTGGACCCCTCCTGGGTGGACACCTGGCGGAGGAGCAGGGAGGCCCGGACCGACCTCGACTTCGACCGATGCGGAGCCACATCTGACCTTGCCGAAAAAACTCCACGTGGCTTGAATCACGCCCAGCGAAATCTGAGGTATGCCATGTCATCGTAACGGCCGTAACAGTTGCCCCCCATCACCCCGTTCCGTTGGGGTGTCATGGCTCGGAACGTGGGGATTTAATGCGGAGATGACGTGGGGAAGGCGAAGATCTCGCGCCATGATTGCCACGATCCTCGTCGTCGTTCCGCACTGCGCCCAAGGTCCTATAAGAGGCCGCCACGCGTCGCCTTTCCGGTTGCAATTAATGCGTCACTTCGAAACAGAGGCTGTTTCCTCGTAACCGAAGCGTCGGTGTCGGGCGTGCGCGCACGCGGCATCCATCTGACAGTCTGGAACGAAATAACGGGTACGGTCGCTGTCAGTCGGATTTGAAAAGGAGGGGACTTTCCGGAACGAGGCCCTTTCCCTTTCTCACGCTCCGTCGGCGGTTTGCAGCAGGCTATCTTCCACTCCCCCGGGTTGCCGCCTCTTTTGCACAGTGCATTTCGGTGAGTGCTTCCGTTTTCCTTCTTGCTCTGTCCCTTTCCTTTAGCGACTTTTCCTCACCACCTTCTTCTCCATGGCGCGCCACCGCCATGTTTCGTCCAACCCGGACGAGGCCGGTCCGTCCCGGCCGAGGACTCCATCGTCTTCCTCCTCGGAAGCGGAGGTGATCCCGAAGGAAGCCCGCAGGTGACTCCAGCCTGGGGGAATCACCATAGGCATTCCTAGGGGTCTTAGGTCTCCCCCCATATTTTCTGCCCGTCCTATCTCTTCTCTTCCTCCTCCGGCCCTTCCTTCTGTAGGTCCCTCCGGTCACGTTTCAACGATGACCGAAGGTGACCTTTCCTTGCTCCGGGAAGTCTATGGCATCCCGCGGTCGATCCATCTTTCTCTTCCGCAGCCTGGGGATCGCGTCACCTTGAGTGGCCCCAGCCGTATAGCTTTCTACGAGGACTTCCTCCTTGGGGGTCTTCGATTTCCTCTGCACCCCTTCTTTCTTTCCTTCCTCAGTCATTTCCACCTCGTCCCGGCCTAGTTGGCTCCCAACGCCATCCGGGTCATCTTCTCCTTCATCGTTTTCTGCCACTTCCACGGGTTTATTGCCCGTTTCTCCCTCTTCAGGGCTCTTTTCATCCTGAAGCGGTACTCCACCGATGATGGCTAGTGGTACATTTCGCCCTGACCTAGGTGTCTCCTGTTCGACCTCCCTTCCTCCATCAAGGGTTGGAAAAACCGGTTCTTTTTCGCCTCGGTCGAGGACGTCGACTGGGCCTGGAGCGAATCGGATCGGTCCCCGAACCGGAATTTTCAAGTCGAGCCGGCGAACCAGGAGGCTTACTCCCAGCTATTGAGCAACGTGGTCCCCTCGCTCGATGTTCTGCTCTCGGAGCAGAACTTGTTCGAGGCGGGGATCAGTCCCATCCGAGAGCCGGGTGAGGCTCAGCTTTTTCTCTTACTCTGCACTTCCTCCCTTTTCTCCCCTTCTTTCTTTAACTGGGCTGACCGACCTCCTTTCCTTTGCAAGTATGAAGTTCTCGATGGAAAATCTCTTGGAGGGCGTGGCTCAGAGGGACACTGCCGAGGGAGATGAGCCTGCGACGAAGAGGGCTCGCACCGAGGTGAGCCGAGAGGCTGTGCCGACGCCCGCCTCCGGTCTAGTAGCTGTAGTTCCCGCGCCCAGGCCACCTCGGGCCCGAGCCACCGATGCCCCCGTCATCCGCCTTGACGGGGCCGCAGAAGAGGGAGGCCCGGCTCCCTCCCAGGTAGTGCCCGCCTCCACCGCAGCTCTGACGATGCCGCCTGCGACTCTAGCTGCCCCGCCGGTGACAGTCTCGCCCGGGGGGGCGGTCGCTCCTGCCGCCGATATGTCCGCCCCGTCGCCGACCATCACGAGTCGATGCTCCGTGATCCGTGATCCATGATCAGGGGCTCGCGGAGAAGGTGATGGAATTCGCCTGCACTTCCCGGGACCGCCGACTTCGGGGCAGCCGGGACTATGCCGATGCTCTGCTCGGGATCCTCCCGCAGCTCTTCACGGTAAGTCCGAGCTCGAATCCTTCTCCTTTACAATTCTGGCTAACTCCTTACTGACCAATTCACCTTTTCGTGCAGATCGGGACCGACGTGCTCCTGTTGAGGAATTTCCTCACAGGGTACTCCAAGAAGGATGCCGAGAAGGAGGAGAAGCTCGGCAAGCTCGCAGCCGACGTGAAGGGCCTCTTTGAGAAGGGGGTCGAGCTGCGGGGGAGTAACCAGGCCCTGCAATCTGACCTGGCGCGCACCGAGGGGCGCGTCAAGGAGCTGGAGGCCTCTCTGTCCGAGGAGAGGATCTCCAACCAGCGGCGCGTGGAGGAGGACGCGGCAGAGAGGGCTCGCCTCCGAGCTTAGTCCCAGTCGCTGGAGCACCAGGTGGAGGAGGCCCGGAGGGAGGCGAGCGCGGCCAAGGAGCGGAGCGCCTACATCAACGGACTGTTGGAGGCTTCGAAGCGGGATTGTGAGAGCTCATTAGGATTGTGAGAGCTCATTAGGATCATTCTCGGATCGATGATCCTGATCAAGATTGTGTTGAAATTGTTTCAGTCCATCGAAAGGAGTTTCGATGATATATAATGGAGATTATAGCATGTCTCATTACCAGACAGGATAGGACCTGAGGGGTCACACATATTAGGAGCTTAAGTAACCAATTAGCAAATCAAAATATTACTAAAATTGATAATTTTAGTATATTTGGACCTAATTGTAAATGTTACAATTAATTAATTATGAATTAATTATTAATTGAATTAAATTAGATTTAATTTAATTGAGTTAGACTCAGTTAATTGATCCTAATTGAGTTGGGTCAATAGCTTTTTCGAAATGGTTCATCAGATTTAAAATTGGCTTTGATTTGATTATCAAATCAATTTATTTGGACCACGACCTAGAGTTTAGTTGGACTGAGACTCTCTCTCCTTTTCTTCTCTTACCACCACATGCCAACAAGTGGGCCCAAGTGCTTTGTGCGACAAAGAAGTGGGGCGTGAAATCCAAGATGGGCGCTAAAAGAGTTTTGGCGTGAAGAGAAAGAGGGGAGGAGGAGTCCTTTTTTACTCTTAATTTTCAAGAAGTTGAAATTAAACACCGGTTCTTTTTGGCATGGAAGAATTGGAGAAGAGATTAACCATAAGAAAAAAAAGGGGAGAGAGGGTGGCCGACTATGTGACTTTTCTTTTTGGCATGAACATCTCTTAGGCATCTTCTCCAGAGAGTCTCTCTCTTGGGGTGCCAACTCCTCCTCTCCCTTTTATTTGTTTTCTCTTCCTTTTATGAGGTTTGAGTCATTCTCTTCAAGAGTGTTGAGAGGTCTTCTATATAAGAGGAAGAAGAAAATAAGAGGTCCAAAGGTCTTGCATAGTCTGATTTGCGAGATAGAAGTCAGAAGCTGGTCCAGTTGCGAATCAGCATAGTTTTTAAAGTGACTGATTTGCTGAAAGAGGAGAGGGCTGCAAGGATCTAGCAGTCCGGTGCTCTCAATGACTCAGTTATGTGAGCTCTGTGTAGATACCAGTAGAGGTCGGACGATTGCACGGCTTCGATAGAATCCCGGTTTCAAAAGCGGATCGGCACGTCTTTCAGAGCATGCCAGGATAGCAATCCATGTTAGTATTTTATGCTTAAAATAATTTTATTTTCAGATCTGATATTTTTTTTATATAATATAGCAGGTTATGAATTTATGATGAATAAACTAGATTTATTTATAAATTGCATCATTAGATATAAATTAGTTTTTATATCTACTTCTACTGCATCAAGCTGTTGATGCCTGATTTATTGCAATATACTGTTCCTGGGAGAACTCCAATAGTGGTATTAGAGCCACGGTTCTCCTTTCTTTAATATGCATGGATGAGAATCAGATCTGAAAAATATTCAGATCAGACAGATAGATTATGATTGTATCAAATCTATACTGAAATGAGATTGTTCTAACATAGAATTGTTATGTTTTAAAATTTATTTTTAAAATTAAAATCATAATTTTTAGATCTGAAATTAAATGTTATAATTTGAAATTTAATTGATCAAAGGTTGTACAAAGTGATATAAGGTTATCTTGCTATAGGGTTTACCCCCTATAGTGCAAAGGTTGTCCTATTTTGATGTATACTTGGTTTTGAAAAAAGATTTTCAAAATGATTTTGATTGATTTATGATTACATATGTGATGTGTTGTTAAGCATATTTTAGATATATTTAATTACATTAGATGTATTTTAATTATATGATCTAACATGTTGATGTATGTGATGCACCAAATTAGGTTTAGATCTTAAATTTGATTCATGATCATAAGCCATTAAAGTCATGCATTTGAACCTATTTTAAAATTGATTTGATCAAAAAATTAAATAGGTGCATGAGGGTTTGGGTTGAACAAATTAGGTCTAGTCAACTTAAAATTATTTTTAGATGATGTCTGGTCAGATCAATTCATCTGATTGTGAATCGATAAGTTAAAACCTAATTTGGCTCAGTGATGAGCCTAGCTTATTAGATTGACCTAATTGAATATTATTAATCAATTGGTGTCTAATGAAGGTTTTTTTATGGTTTTTAATTGGGGCTAACTCTTTCTCAACCAACTAGTTTGGCGGAAAGAACTGGGAAAACTGAAACTGTACATCTGATAATCGTTTCCTTCGAGGCATGATGTACCTAACATGCATTATTTTAAAACAAGTCAGTCAACATTATAATCAAATTATAACGGAAATGAATTGCAATTTAAAAGATAACATAATCATTCATGCAAAAATATAAACCATCTTATAAACTACTTACTTGTCATAATCAACCAGTTGTACATTCTTCGGAATCTAACCTAACCAAAATGGTTGTATCATTTATATGATCATCTAGCACAATATTATAAGGCATACACTGAGTGTAAGTATCATCATCATCTTTCACCCTTTTTCCCATGTTATATAAGTCTCTGGGTTCTGTCTTAATAACAGTAGCCCATTCTTTATCTTTCAAGTCTTGTACATAAAAAACTTGTCGAGCTTGAGATGAAAAAATGAATGGATCATCCTTCAATAACACACCCGTATATATCAATCTTGAAAAATTGACAAGTATGAATCCGTTTGAGTCCTTTTTCAAACCTCTCGGTGTATTTATATCCACCCAATCGTATCGAAATAATACAACTTTAAAATTTTCATAATAATCCAACTCCAAAATATCTTTAAGTATACCATAATAAGATTCTGCTTCTACCATAACACCACTGTTATGAGTTTTTCTAAGTTTCTCGCGCTCCTTGGTATGAAATTTAAAGCCATTTTTAATAAAACCATTATATTTGTTCACAATATAATTTGGACCTCTGGCAAGTGCTATTATGTTCTCATGGAATATATTTGGGCTATGCATTGATGGGGATAACCTTACATACTGTCTGACAAACTAATACATGAAGCACGTACTATTTTCATGCATGTACATACAGTTTTCAGTTTGGCAAAATATATGGCCAACTTAAATGTACTGAAGATATGGATATTCTTATCAATCGGGAGAGCACATGAGCTAAGCTACTCGTGAGCTACTTGAACTTATTTAGATCCAACTATATCAAGCTCGAGTCAAGTTTAAGTAACTCAAGCAATTTTTCAAGTTAAACTCGGATAGTAAATTACTTGGCTTGAATTAGCAATGAGCCGTGGCACAAGCCATCAGCAAGGAGCCGAAGATGGGTGCATTCATCTATGCTTGTTCTGCAGCAATTTCTTAATTGTAAATATGTGATACAGTCCCCTTCTTAAAAGCAAATTTGTGATATATGTCGTTCCTTATCTCATCTTACTTTTATTTTCTTCAAAGCCTGATAATTCTGCCAGCCCCACGAAGTGGACTACTGCCTAGCTATCACAATTCTATTAAATAAATTAAGGTGGTTTTCACCTCTGAAGCTTGGAAGTTCCTCCAATATTTTTTAAGATGGTTCGTGGCAGTCTGTAAGGCCTATTATTATTTCTAGAGGGGAAAAAAACTAGACCGGGTTGTCCAAGGAAAAAAGCTTTCACTACTTGCGATTATCGTAAATAATATATGTATAAGGAAGCATGAAACAAACGGTAGGCCACATTTTATGATACCTATTGCGAGCAATGAAAGATGGTCAATACCTTAATTTAGGAGTAAAATTAATCATGGCAGAGAATGGGGATTAGCCCTATGTATGATAAACCATTGCTTAGAAATATAGTGAAAAGTTGCCGAGGGTTTGTTAGCATTAGCTAGCTGATACCATTTTTTGGAGGGATGAAGAGTGCAATCATAAGGTTTTAATGCATGTACATGCTAAAACTAAACTTGAAGTTACATTTGCTCAGACTCAATTATTTATACCATTTTTAATTTCAGGAGATGAAGAGGACATGTTGAAGCTAAGTTTAGCAAAAACTTACATTTCCCGTACTCCATTATTCATATTAAGTTTTATTTTAAGCTTACATTTCTTGCACTCAATTATTTGTATAAAAATAATTTATTTTTTTTATTATTTATTCGAACCTTCCATACAATTTTTAATAGAAACTAGACATTCTACCAAGACGTGCATGATTGACACAAGCTTAAATTTGGACATATTGTGAAACCATATCTCGGACGTTCTTAGGGTATGCAGGAAGATTAACTTAAGATCATCAGTCCACTTTTTCTTTTTTTGGGCCAATAAGAAATCCAGTTGAAATCAGATAAGGGCAGAAGTAGAACCTAGGTTGTAAGTACCAGCTCAAAATGATTTTATATACTGTACTGGCCGATTAGCATCCTTTACTAGTTTATGGCTTGATCTTTATTAAATTACTAGTTGCAGAAGCTGGCCCGCCCCATGTTTTATCCAAACTCTTGTCATACTTTACTGCTTGTCCTTGCAAGAATCGAAAATTCCAGCTGTAGCAGCCGACCTTGCTAATTTCTTTATGCGATCCCACATGTGATATGCAGGAATGTTAAGACCATAAAAAACCTATCAATTTCTAAAATAATGAGAAAGAGGATCTTCCATTTTGAAATTTCAGCTACCATAAGAATATCCACAGTGCATGATACCAAGTAAAGACGAGAAAACGTAAGGACAGCCCGGTATAGTTGAATGTAACCAAAAACAACAACATTACGATCCTCTGAACTTCCAAATTTACGATCGGTATAGTTCAATGTAACCAAAAACAACAAAAAAATTAATCGGAGAAAAAAAAACTAACCTGTGCATGGGATATTTCTTGCTTGACCTGGCCGGTGGAGCAGGCAGGGTAACGGGTGGGAGGGAAGGGCTTCGATTGGTGGGCCAGTAGGGAGGAGGTGGTGGTCGGCTCGGGCAGCGCACCGGAGATGAAGGAGGAGGGAGAGGGAGGAGGAAGAAAAGGGTTAGGGACGGCGGCGGCGGATGGATCTAAGGCAAACTAGGGCTCGGTCGGGGGAAAAGAGGGAAGTCCGGCGATGCTGAATCCGCCGACACTTTTAAGCATCGGCGGGTTGAGGAGCATACCGACGCTTTAGAAGCGTCGGCGGATTCCTGGGTGGCGATGCTTATAAGTGTCGGTAAACAGGACGAATTGCCGATGTTTAAAAGCGTCGGCGGGTTTCAGAGGATGCCGACGCTTTCAAAAAGCATCGACGGGTTCCTGGGTTTTCCCGACGCTTCACAGAAGCGTCGACAGAAAATGGTCGGGATAACTCTGTTTTACTGTAGTGATATGCCACCATAGATTCTACAACCTATCCATGGAATTGTTCCAACCCCATCTTCTTTTTTTTTTTTGATAAAACGGTGTATTCATTGTACATAACGAGAATGAATACAATCTAAAAAGTCAGATAAAATGATATCCCTGAACTGTACAGGGAAGGTCCGTCACTTCGACTACAATACCGGGATCCCATCTAACTTGAATAGCCCATTTCAACCTACCAAAGTACTTCTAGCAGTCTCAATAAAGCCCTGACATAGTCTTATTCCAATTCAAACAATAGAAGTAAATGTGTCCGGTCTACGCATTGAATTTAAGACCTAAAGCTAATTCAAATACAATTTAGGCCAAGCTAAACTAGCCAAATCCAACCCAACCCACTTGCAGTGTCTTGCGGTGCCTCCTCATCAGCTGATGCGAGAGTACGTACAACATAGGCTTGGTCATCCAAACTTCCATATCTTGAACGTTATGAATTTTTTTTTTTTAATGATTCGAGCTAAAAATAAAGGCAAAACAAGATTTGGATACGGAAAAGAGCCTCCAGATTGGATATATTTAAATAAAAAAAATATCTTCTAGATATGATGAAGTGTATTTTATAAAAAATAAAAAATAAAAATGAATTAGATAACGAAAATATCTTCGTAGATTTGCCGAGTTAAAAGTCGAGGATTGCGGATCCATTCACTGATTCACCCGGCGGATCCGGCAATAGTGGAAAAAAAAAAAAAAAAAAGACTTCGAAAGCGCTGCCTCGGGTTTCCATATTTAACTTATTCCACCTTATCCCTTCGTCATTGCCTTATCCAAATTTCGAATTATCATCTTGGAACGCTGAAAAGATCTCCCGGATCTCATCATAATAAGTCAATAAATAGTCACCACATTAACCTTACCATTTTTCCACACGATTTTATCCTGCCTGCCAACAACCTTGTTATTCGGATCACGCATTTTACGGCAAATATACCATTCATATATTTATTTGTCGATCCAGATCATAATAAGAATTAATCTTCGGTTATCCGCTACGTGTCTTTCTAGTTATAATAAGATTTTTTTTTTATTCCGCGGCTATCTGCGGCTTTATATATACTGTTCTGCCATCCAGGTTCTGAGATCATACTCTTGGTTTATTTTATTCTTCCTCTAGTTCTACTTCTCCCGCCATTTCTTTGGCCGGGTAGGGGTTGGTTCATCACGTACTCGTTCTTCTGTTCGTTAGGGGTGGGTTTACAGGAAGAAAATGGCGGGCTTCGCAGTGTCAAGCTCGGACGACAGTCCGAAACAATTCGAGGGGAAGATTACGGTCTATGTAGTGTTATGTGGAATAATTGCGGCCACAGGAGGATTGATGTTTGGTTATGATGTTGGGATCTCGGGTATGTCAAACGCTTTGTAGGTACCAATTTTAGATCTTAGTCTTGTTATCCCAGTGACATTAGCTATCCTCTAGGTTGAAATCTTTGAAAAAAAAAAAAAACACAAATGCATGCATTTCACTGCATGCATCATCTATATATCGTACAATAAACAGCTGTACATAAACATGAAATATGCGATGCACATTATACATGCTTATATACAACGATCATGCAGTGCATCATCGGTATTACAAATAATATATTAAAAAAAAAACTATGGCAAAGCACTTGAAATTATTTTGAAGTTGCTTTTTTGTCAATTTTTTTTTCTGTAGAAGCTCGTTAGTGATTTTTCTTTGATTTTTTTCCTGGGCTTCAAATTTTGAGTATTACTGGAAAGTAACTTCTTATGAAAAAGAAAATTACTTTGCAGTATGCCAAGGTAAATATATGTATGTGGAGCGAATTTAATTTTGATATGTTCCTGGACGAAGGGGATATGATCCCTATAGTATATTTAATTCATATTAATGGTTTTTTAAAACGCTGACTCAAAAACTCACTCAAAAAATGTGTGACGTGTTGCTCGCTTAGAAGTTATTCATCAAGGTCGGTGTAAACTTTGGATATGCATGAATATAGCCAAGTGAAGCTTCAAAGAATTCTAACAGCACCGGCTTATTCTTAAAATTAAGGATAACAAAATATGGTCTCGAATCACATCCGATGCAGTAGATAAAGTTTATATTTAATTTACTTAATTTTTAAATCAGATCAAATCAAATAATTTATTTAACCTGATTTATTTATTTATAAATAGATTCAATTAGATTGAATTAGATAAAAAAATATATATTTATTTATATATTAAATAAATTAAATAGATCAGATTAGATTAAATTAATAAATATTTTATTTAATAAATAGATAAATTAAATAGATGAGTTATCTATTTATTAACTATGTCATGTTCTGATTTTAAATTATAACTCGTCAAGGACTTTTCCTGATCTGAACCGTATATGGCTCAAACCATATACTCAATCCGATCCGCTTGGCGCCCCTGTGCCACTAAAATAACCCACCTTCATATCTTCCACCGTGCGGCTTGCCCTCCGCCATCCACCTCACCGGCGCCACCGTCGTGCTCGCCCCCATCATCCCCGACGAGTACATCATCCACCGCCGGCCCGCGACTCCGGCGCCGAGCTCATCATCGACACCCCGTAGGAGGCCCACACACCCTCCTCCGTGCTGCTCACCCTCCGACGACGTCCGCCTCACCAGTACCACCATGGCTCTCGCCCCCGTCGTCACCGACGAGTACAGCATTGCCACCGTCGACGCCACTTCCGGGTCGCCGTCCTTCATCAACTTCTTCATCGTCATCGGCTCGTCCGAGCAAAACTCGCCCAGCATCAAGCGAGTGGTGGCGATGGTGATGACATCGGCAGCGATCTTGTAACCCCCTCAATGGCGGCGATGACGAGCTCGGCGCCGGAGTTGCAGCCCGGTGGAGCGCAAGCCAAGAACGATGTACTCGTCGGGGACTACAGGGGCGAGCACGATGGTGGTGCTGGTGGGATGGACGACGGATGGCGAGTGACAGACACAGCGGAGCATACGTAGATGTGTTATATAGTAACTCAAGTTTTAAAAGGAGGTTGGTGCTATTAAGATTCATCAAGGAAGGTATCCATTATTCGAAGGTACCTTGGTGACTTCTTTTCTGAGGCATAGCTCATAGTGGTTTTAGCTTTATTTACAGAAGGTTACCCTGATTAAAAGTTATAAAAAGGGCAGGGAAGCCTTAGTTTTATCTTCTATCTTCTACAAAGGCTCTTCGTATTCATGAGGGAAGCCTCATGTCAAATGTCTATTAAATTACACTTAGTTTGTAAATTTTAGAATTCATTTTCTTACATGTTTAAACTTGTTAGTATTAGCATGTTGATATTCTCATATAAAACCTATGAAGGCAATCCCAGTTACCACTTGTTCTGAGAGCTTGATGGAAGCGAGAAAGAACTTGCTAATGCTATGATGTTAAAATATTCATACAGCTTAAGATTCTATAGCCTTTTCTTCTGATAATAAGTTTTCAGTATGTTAATTATTATATTCAATATACGTATTAAAAGCTGCAAACAACAAAAATGACCATTACTCTGTTTCGTTGTCTTTTTATCTACAGGAGGGGTGACATCAATGGATGACTTCCTTGAGAAATTCTTCCCTACGGTCTACGTGAAGAAACACGAAGCCAAGGAGGACAACTACTGCAAGTTTGATGACCAAGGCCTCCAGCTCTTCACCTCATCCCTCTACCTCGCTGCTCTTTTGTCGAGCTTTATTGCCTCCAAATCATGCAAAAATTATGGTAGAAAGTTGACGATGCAGGCAGCATCCATCTTTTTCTTGGTGGGTGTTGTTCTTAATGCGGCAGCTCGAGATCTAGCCATGTTAATCATAGGACGAATCCTCCTCGGCGTTGGTATAGGATTCGCTAACCAGGTGTTATATCTTTTGCTGATTTTTCCTTTTTCTCTATTTTTTTTTTTTTTAATCAATTGCCCTTACGGAAATGATTCGACACTCATAATTAAAATGCCTAATTGCAGGCATTCCGGGTTTAATTCTATGTAGATGAAAAGCCATGTTCTTCTATAAAATAACAAAAATCTCAGATAATTGCAAGGTTCAGCATACGTTGTGTTCATCTTGAAGCACATACGAAAACGGATAAAAATTTCAGAAAGAGATGCCACCTTATCTTTTGCTTCGTAGTTACATGGATGCCTTCAACCATCACTAAACATTCCACCCGAAATGATTTTTATTTTCCTGTTTAGATAATGCATTTTCATGATCATGAAATTACAATCCATGAAGTAAGCTTTTATTCTTATTATTATTTTAAAACATGTTAATATTCTTATATATACCTGGCTAACATGATCATAAATCTGCGATATTTGCAGGCAGTTCCACTGTTTTTATCAGAAATTGCACCAGTACGAATACGAGGAGCCCTCAATATCCTTTTTCAGCTCGACGTGACGATCGGGATTCTCATAGCAAATGTTGTGAACTATTTCACCTCATCTATTCGACAATGGGGATGGAGATTATCGCTCGGCCTTGCCGGTGTACCGGGAATAATTCTATGCTTGGGCTCATTGTTGATCACCGAGACTCCCACGAGCCTCATCGAGCATCAGAAATTGGATGAAGGTCTAGCCATGCTCAAGAAGATCAGGGGTACCGAGAAAGTAGAGTCGGAGTACAATGAGATTGTGCAAGCTAGCAAGATTGCTCAAGAAGTGAAGCACCCATTTCGAAGAGTGATGATGCGATCGAGTCGCCCGCAATTGGTCATTGCAATTTTGATGCAAATCTTTCAGCAATTCACCGGAATAAATGCCATAATGTTCTATGCACCTGTCCTCTTCCAAACAATTGGATTCAAGAACGATGGTTCATTGCTGTCAGCAGTTATAATGGGCTGCGTAAACGTTTTAAGCACGGTCGTTTCTATTCTCTTGGTGGATCGGCTTGGGAGAAGGATCTTGCTGCTTGAAGCTTGTGTCCAGATGTTAATTTCACAGGTTAGGAAATGAATATTAGTTGTTAATTATATTTCACGTAATTGTCACATTTATTAATTGGTTCTGATTAACCTTCTAATTGCTGAACATTGTCAGGCCGCAATTGGTGTCATTCTACAAATATTTATGAAGGCGAACAACACCCTCCACCAAGATGTGGCCATTTGGGTGGTCGTGCTGGTGTGTCTATATGTGTCGAGCTTTGCATGGTCATGGGGGCCTCTTGGCTGGTTGATTCCAAGCGAGACCTTCCCCCTTGAGACCAGGACGGCTGGGTTTGCCTTCGCTGTGAGCTCCAACATGCTCTTCACCTTCATCATCGCTCAGGCCTTCCTCTCCATGATGTGCCACATGAAAGCAGGGATTTTCTTCTTCTTCGTCGCATGGATCGTGATCATGGGGCTGTTTGTGATCTTCCTACTACCTGAGACGAAGGGCATACCCATCGATGAGATGATGGAGAGGGTGTGGAAGAAACACTGGTATTGGAAGCGATACATGGATCACGGAGACGATCATAATAATACGAGTGATATTGAGGATGCTGCTACCAACGGACGTCAAACTAGATCAGAAGGATACTGAGATGCTGCGATTTTTCCCCCAAAGATTGTATCTCGTTAGTCGATCGATGGTCAACGTCGGTGCTAATTTTTCTCATATGAAGAAGTTTATATATATATATATACATATGAAGCCGTTTCGATGCTTACGTTGTTACATGCATGTTCGGACAATTTATGGTTACCATGTGATGCTGCCCTCAGTCGATGCTTGCGTATAAGAATCCTCATGAAAATAGACCTCTCTGCTACATAGAATTTTTCACATCTACGTGGACCAATCCATTGAAAGAGCACATACATATACCTACCAGTCTTCTATGAGCCATTGACTGGATGCATGGTTAATTAGGTACATCGATGATATTTTTTTTTAAAAAAAAAAAGAAGAGTAGTTTAGCAAAGATAGAAAATTTTACATGTTCTTAATATTATAGCTCATAAGATTTCATTTCTAGTTTTCCCATACGGTAAGCAGTGAGATTTAAGTTCTTTCAGGCGGAAAATAATTTCTCCACGACTGCTTTACGTCAAGATGTAGTAGCTCTTCTTCCAACCCAGTCCAGGCCCATTCCAAAACAAGTCTCGAATTTAACATGGACATTGACCTGATACCCAAGTATGGATCACACGCCTCCGTCTCCTCCAACCTCCCACTTCCTATTTAGAGTTACACACTGTGTATGCTTTAAGCAAACTCTGCCGCCTCTTCTCGTTCCGCCCACTCAAAGAGTTGGGACACTTTAAGTATACTCCGCTTCTCCTTGTTCCGCCCACTCTAATGATGCTCGCATGAGGCAAGCCTGAAGCAAGCATTTACAAGTGTCATGATAGTCGACAAATTCCAATACCCAACATGAAAGAAAGCATTGGGTCCGCGGCAAGGTGGCCACTGGCCTGGCTCAAGCGTGCTGCCCCTTCTCTGAATATAGAATGGAAGCCACATGACTACGGTGGGGCCGGACTCACATGGGACTAGAG
This sequence comes from Areca catechu, assembly GCA_021397845.1. Lineage (NCBI taxonomy): Eukaryota > Viridiplantae > Streptophyta > Magnoliopsida > Arecales > Arecaceae > Areca > Areca catechu. The sequence continues at coordinate 213,165,381 of CM038039.1, forward strand.
AATGGCCTCAAGCCAAGTAAACATGGATTTAAAGTAAAGGACACACCGAACATTTGCATGCACCATGAGCCTTCTCATGGGTGGACCACATTTATTTTTTAAAGAAAAAAATTTAAAAATATAATAAATATTAATAATTAACTTAAATTAATTTAAATATTATTATAAATATTATTTGAATTATATTTATATTATTTTATATGATTAAATTCAACAATAATAAAATTTACCGTATAATTGGTAGCTATCTTGTTATAGATGCAAGCGGTTAAAGAATTGACAAAAAAATTATCTTGCATCTTATTGCACAATCTGTTTTTGACGATCTTCGTTATTAAAAATACTCTATCTATTATCACGAAAAAATCATAAGTATCACGGATTCGTAGAGGATGCGCGCGCAACGACCGTAGTTATGATAACGCCGCGTCAAGTGCCGTTGGCGCTGCATAACAAGATGAGACGTCCATCGAATGGTGGGGCCAAAGGCGATGGGGCGCGAGTGCAATAGCATCGGTAAGAACCCGGGATATGACAGGCGCCCGCCCGTCCGTACTCTCCAAGACCCGATCATGCTACGCGATGAATCCGCTTGCTAGGATGGTGCACGGCTTCATTGTACATGGCTTCCATCGATGCGGCTAGGCTGATAGAAACCACCAAGATGGTAGCTATAGGCCAATGCATCGATAGTATCCGGCCTTGCATATGCACAATCGTCTGGTCTCATTATGGAGCATTCTCGCCGGTCGCACTGTATGACAGGTTCAACGACCATCTTATCTGTCGATGCGGTGAATGAGATGATATCGGTTACTTGCGGTGGCTTCGGTCATGGCGATTCTGGAAACGAGGGCCGGTCGAGCAATAAAAAAAATATTTATCTTTTTTAAAAAAATTTGAAAAAAAATAATAAAATGAAAGATAAAATTTGAGATGATCCGACTTTCAAGTAAAGAAACTAATTTATAGTATTTATATATTTTAAAAAAAATAAAATTATTCTTATTATATTTAATATTTTTGTTTTTAAAAAAATAAATATATAACTATATATATGTATTTAAAATTTTATATAAAATTTTAATTTATAAAAAAAAAAATTAAAAAAAAAAAAATAGGGAGCCTGCTCCCGGCGGTCCGCCCCTGCTTCTGGTGCCATGGTCTCCATACTGGTTGGATTTGAAAGCAACGCGGGTGATGCTAACATGCCTAATAAAGTGGGTGACTTGAGGTGGTCCGGTCCGTGACCGGGCTTAATTACCTTGCCAGCCTTTGGTAACAGGCCATGACTAGGTTTTAAGGTTTCTCCGCAAAGCAAGGGTGGAAAAGCTGGAGGTGAGCCTACCAACCGCGACTAGATCCACCTTAGTGAGTTTGGCTAGGAAATGGCCCACCCAGACCTATCCTCTTCCAGTTTGACAGGTGGCCCCATTTGGTCGGCCACCATCAAGTCCTCGTGGGTTAAATTGAATTAATTAATTGATGAAATTATGAAGTGTTACGGTAAATTTGATATTTTTTAAAAAAAATAAAAAAAATTATATTAAAAGATAATGCTTAAATTATAAAATATAAAATTTATATCCACGAATTTTATACATTTATTAAGATTTTAATTTTTTTTATTAAAAAAAAAATGATGAACCACTATTTTTCTGTCCAAATCAGAGGCTTTATATTTTTCGAATCAAATAGAAAAGAGGTATGGAACCGCTTACCTCATTATCTTATTTTAATTTTAAAAAATTAATTATTTTTAATATAAATATATTAAATTTTTATATATTATATTTTATTGTTATATATAATGTATAAATTTTAGCAAAAAAAGATAAAAATAATAAATACTATTTTAGCCATATATAACATATAAGAATATCAAAGCTGTTTTAATATAGCAAAATAACAACAAACAAAAGATAACCTAAATGGTAGATATAACAAAAATAATACAAACCGTCGACTGGGGGATGATGCAAGCTTGTCAACCGGGAGAGCAACAGTGTCTATTAATATAGTTATAAAGGTGTCGACAGTTTCCATTAAATGGGTTATGGTGAATTTGATAACTTAAAAGGTAACTTATAAACAGCAAAAGATTGATATAAGTGGGTTAGTGATACATCGCATGATTCCTGGTGAAATGTCAAAGTTAGTGGTATGAATCTGACAGGCAGCAGATATAAAGCTACGGCCCACCACATTTCCGAAATGTAGTATCTTCAAACTATACTTTATATGGTTAGGCAACAATAATAACGTTAAGAATTATTGAATATTAAGAAACATTTTTAAATACTATTTTATAAAGGTACATATTAAATATAAATTGAATATTTAAAGAAACATTTTTTAAATACTATTTTATGAAATTAATGATAAAATGGTAGTAGATACTGCCATATTTATATCCATATTAATTTTATTTAATGAATACATATAAGGTAGATATTAATCAGATATAAAAATTTATATTCATATTTATTTAAAATGTATATAAATATAAATTGAATATGTAAAGTATAGATATAAATATTGATATAAATTGGATAATATATAAATTTAGAATTAAAGAACTCACTAATATATTAATATGATTATTTATTTTTTATTAAAGATTTATTAATATTAAATAAATTAGATAAGATAAAAAATAGAATTGGATGTTGTATATGAATTAAATAATTATTTATCTATATCCTTTTTTTTTTATAAATATAAATAAATATTATTTAGATATAGATAAGATAGTTATTATTTATCCATATCTGTGTTTATTTGATGAATTCAGTTATACATATTATTTAAATATTTAAAATAAATTTAGATATAAAAATATATTTGAATGTTATTTTGTTAAAAAAGATGCTATCTAATCCACATTTATTATGAAATAATTAAAATATTTGAAACTTCGATGACATCATGTCTATCCTATCCTGCCAGATGAGTAAAAGCGGAAAAACCTTAAAAAAAAAAAAAGGAGAAGGAAAGAGGGAGAAGCAAGTAGGGAGCAGAGGCCAACGTTTTCTCAATCTGGTAGTATTTTAATCAAGCAATTCATTTTGATAGTTCAAAAAATCCAACAAAATTGCTGGAGGTATGCATGCAAAGCTGAATTAACGAAGCCCCTGCATGATAGTACATTTTGCCCTCTCTTTTTATTGTTAAATTATTTTTTATTCATAAAAAATAGTATAAAAAATATACTATCAAATATAATTAAATTATACAAAAATCATATAAACTTTGTTTTTTCACATATATTTAATATTTATAATTTTATTTTTTATTAAAATTTTGAATAATAAAAATATTTTTTATAAAAATTATTACATCTCTTGATTTATATCATGAGATTCTATAATTTGAAACATGACATACTGTATCATAAAATCAAAAAAATTATTTTTATTATTAAAAATTTAATTCTTTTAATAATAAAAATTTTCAGCATGATAACATATTGATTATAATACATGTTTGTAAAAAAATATTATAAAAAAACATTTTCATTATTCAATTTTTTATTAAAAAATAAATTACAAATATTAGATATATTTTAAATGTCAAAAATATCTTTTTCTCGCAACATTTCTCAATGAACAGAAGACCATGATTCTATACATAAAATATATAAAATCAAAAATATTTTCATCATTTAAAAACTTTTTATTTTTTTAATAAAAAAATATTTATGGATTTTATGATATATAAATATCATAATCAAACTAGAAAATATTATATTTTTTTAAAAAAAATATTTGTATTATTTATTTTTTAATAAAAAATAAAATTATAGATATTTAACACACGTTGAAAAATAAGCTTTACACAATCCAATCGGTTGTGCAGTATATTTTTCCTCAACCGTAGTACACAAAGACTTCTTCCTCTTTTGCTGTCAGAGGGTCAAATTCAAAATTATTACAGCCAGCACACAGAAACAACAAAATTCCTAGAGATATAAATGTCAAAGAACTAGCAGCTTGCAAACATTTTCCCTTTAAGCATGAAAAATTAATGATGATCCAGCCGATAGCACCGAAATCAGGGCCTTTTACTGTTAATTTACATTCTGCAATTATTGAAAAGAGCACCAGATTTCACAGAGATCGTATACCACAGCTGCAAACCACTTCAGGTAACACCGCCAGCCATCAAATTACTCGTGAAGAATTAGATCGAGATCGAGAACACAATTGCAAAATTATTATTTTTTTTTTTTTTTTTTTTAATGAAACAATCCTAAAATAAGCCATGGACAATATGTTCTCATTTATGTGTGATAATAACCAAAATCACATAACGAAATCAACCACGTCCGCAATAACAGAAATTGTTGCCATCCACTTCTCACCCTTCAAACCACTAAAAATTAATCACAAAACCAAAATAACCACAAAGCCGTCCCGGAGTCCAGAATGAAATTTAATCGACTAAGGCAAGATGAGACCACCACCAAAAGTGACAGCGAAGGCGAGCACAGCCAGCGCGAGGCCCACAGCACTGGAAGCGGCGGTGGCGGGGGCGCCGCTGGGCGGGGGGCAAGGGGGGAAGTTGCGACGTTTCCGTTTCCGCCTCCGGCGGAGGGGGCGCCAGCCGGGGAGACGGAAGGGGCAGGAGTGGAGACGAGCTTGGGGACGCGGATGTCGACCTTCTGGCCGATGCCGCAGTGGCCCGGGAAGCCGCAGATGAAGAAGTGGTGGCCCCGGCTCTTGATCGTGAAGGAATCGTTGCCGGAGTTGTGGGTGGAGCGTGGGGACCCGCCGTTGCACGCCCTGTAGTCTTCCTTGCTCACCTCCAGCACGTTGTGGAAGTTTTTGTTGTACACAAACACTGCACCCACCACCACCACCACCACCACCAGCAGCCCCCCAAGCACTCATGAGCACAAACAGTAATTTTTAGTTGCTACCAGCAACCAACAAATAAATAACAAAGTTTAAATAGTGTCTTTAAGCATCAAGTGAAGTCCTAATTTTTACTTTAGCATTAAACGGGAAAAGTGACAGAACATTATTTATATAAAAAATAATAATAATAGACGCAATCGTTCATGGTTATTTTAACAATGACCAGAGTAAAAAGGGGTACATCTTATTCAGTTATTCCCTGCATAGGATAAATTAGACCTACGGATAAATTATCGCACTGCACCTGGTCCCAGAGAACCGCGGCAAATCCCGGAGCGCATGCACGGTAGGTAACGCGCAATCGGGAATTGGCGAAATACAAGGAGTGGTGTGGCGTGTTATCCACCGTGGGATTTTGGAACATCCTTTTGGACTTGGTCCAGGCAATAATTAGACCTACTTAGGAGAGCGCATAAAAAGGTTTTTGAGCTTTGCCTAATCCTATAATGACAACTATATTTTTTTTGAAAAGTCTAATTTGCAAGGTTGATAGTTAATTAATACACACAGGAGAGGCCGGGTCCCACCAACACCCACTTTTGCAGAAGATAGAGAAAGACCCTCCAGAAAGATCTAAAACTCGTCACGAGTCACAACAAAACAAAAAAAACAAAAAAAACGAAGCCCGATGTGACCCGTCGATGATGATGGAAACCAAGAGCACCATGAAGCGATACGGTTCTCCTTGCCACCTTCTCAAAGCCAGTTGGAGAGAGCGATATCAAAGGCCGCGATTTGGATTTGGGGATACGTGGCACGCATGCCACACATCTCGCAGGCCTCAAACAAAAACAAAGTCATCGCTCTTCTGTATTCCACTTCTGCCGCTCCACTCGGCGGTCCATAGACGGTGGGAAATAATTTAATTGTACTGAAATGCGTTCACCCGTCTACGACCACGGTTAGAAAAGATACGAAAAACTTATACCACGAAGCTTTTTTTTAAAAAAAAAAACGATAGGGAATATATCCGACATAGTTATCCCGGCAGCCCCTATCACGCCGAGAATCGTTCGATTAAGTTAGAATTTTTCGTACCTTTCTCCGTCCAAAGATGACGTCAACCTAACACTATCAAAATACCAGCTAATCAAAACGAGAGAAAAAAAAAAACCTACACTCTCACTCACCCAACCATGAGTCAAGAGATAACCCCTGAATTTAATCGAGCCTTCCGCGGAACCACGCCTGGAAGTTCAAACTAGTGCAAATTTGATGTCACCCAATCCTAATAACTTTTGCTACCATCCTTACAGAGATTCTCAAAAAGAAGCCTGACAGCAAGACAAGGGGACAGAATAAATCGAAATCAAACTAAAACAAACGCTCCTCCTCGATAAATTGAGGGAAGCTTTTGCTTCCTCCTTTTTCCTATCAAAAAAATCAAACTAAACCAAACGATCTCTCAAAAATAGACATGAAAATATTTAAGGAAACATCCAACTTAATCTTAGTTTTCAGCCAGAGAGAGAGAGAGAGAGAGAGAGAGAGAGAGAGAGAGAGAGAGAGAGAGAGAGAGAGATCTACCAACAAAACAAAAAAAAGAGATAGTGATAGGGGGCGTACGGATGATATCTCCAAATTGGAAGTTCTTAGTAGAAGCCCAGGCGGTGTAGTTCACGTTGCCTATGATCGTCCACCCGGCTTTATCTCCGACTGTATAGACCGCCCCTGAGGAAAACTCCACGGAAGCCAAGGCCACTAGGGCAGCAATGACCACGGCCTTCTCCATGGCAGCACGAAAGAAAAAGAGCAGCACTTCACGGAGAGAGGAAAGAGAAACAGGGGAAAAGGATTCCTCCTTTTCTTTCTCCGCTGTCCTTCCACTTTTTCTCCCCCTTTCGAGCTGCCGGTCCTCCACCTATATGGTGCCCTTCTCACACTCTCAATTCCAATAATGCCCCTCGCTCACCATCAAAAAGGGAATGTAATTATTTTTTTAACCAACCTTTTAGGCCTGGGACGGCAAAGTTCTGGTACGTTTTAACTCCCGGAAGGCGGTGAGGAGATCGATGCTAGGTAAGCCGTTGGATGCTAATCCACCGACGGTGATCCCGGAAATCAGCAGTTGGAGCCTTTCAAAAAGGAAACAAAGCACAAAAAATTTCTCTTTTGAAACGCTAATAAAGATTTCTTTCCCAAAAAAAAAACGCTAATAAGATTTCTCCCCCAAAAAAAAAAAAAAAAAGTTAATAAAGATTGCTAGCTAATGCTCTTAGCCGTTCGTTGCAGATTTGAAGGTCTTAAATTGAATTTAAAAGCAAGTTGATGACGCCATGGCCGGTCGACCATACGTCAAACGTATGTCAGGCTTACGGATACCTCCTTGACACTGTCGAGAAAATCCGAGTTCAGACCTGGTTGTCTTTGGCTCAGAGAGTCAACTTAGGTCGAGTCTAGATTCGGTTCAATTTTTAGGCCGTTCCAAATTAAATGTTGAGCGACTTGTTGCGTAGCCCATAAACCTGATGTCAAGCTTCAGCACAAGCATTTATGCAGGCGGTAGAGGAGAGCATTCCTGTCAAGACTTGGTAGCTAGTACTGGAATTAAAATGTGATAGGATGGATGGTGAAGGGTTTTTATTGTGATGTGGGTGAATGCTATGGCTTCTTATCTACATCCCTTATTCTCCATTTTCGACATCCCTTGTTTTCCGCTGAAATGATATTTTTCGCATTCATTTATTTAATACCGAATTGTTATTAAAGAGCTTGTCAATATGATAGGGTACCACCACGGTTCCATCATGAATACTGCTGCTGATCATCCATCCATCTACCAGGTTGGGTGGCTGCTGATTGGGAATCTGGGAGCATTCACCAACTTCCACCTCAGACCGGTGAACAATGTAGAATGAGTTACCTTACCCATATCAGATCGCAGTTAGCAAGGAATGTACCTTATCAGGTTCTACTTTGTGATTTGGCTGGCACCTAAAATAGCAATTTTTTTTTCATCTTATTATTTAATAACTCATAATTATATCTTGTTAAAGAAATATTTATTACTTGACAATTTTAAATAGACTTTCTAAATACTTAAATACCGTTTAATAGATAAAAATAGAAGGATTTATAATCCTGATCCATGCGGTAACAAAATTTTGAATCCATTCCATTTGAATTGATACTTTCTCCGTCACGTTTATTGTGAAGAGACATCTACAATAATTAGCCTTGAACAATTTATTTGTGAAAATGTATGTCTATTCAAATTCTTATATAATTTAGGAGATATAATTTTATTTGACTATCTGGATTCTATTCATTCTCATTTTTTGAATTAAATACGACATTTTATCAAAAAAAAATTCATGAATTTTTTAAATAATATTATTTTAATAAATATTTTCCAAACTAACATCATTTGAAATGTATTTATCATAAACCACATGTTCAACCTATGATTTCATTTTAATAAAATTACACATACATATTTAAAACAAAAAATTAAAATAAAATTTAAAATAAAAATAAAAAATATTTAAAATAATATAATAATATTAAAAAATTAAAAAATAAGAAAAGCTATAGGTTCAATATGCAACTTCATTTTCTAAAAAAAAAAATAAAATTTAAAAATTAAAGAATTAAAAAATTAAAAATATATAAGTAAAGTCATAAATTATTATCTTAATAATAATATAAAATATTAATATTATAAAAAGAATTATTGTGATATATAATGAATAATATAAATATTATAATAAATATAATAAGTCTATTATAATATATTAAATTATATATTATATATTACATCATAAAATATAATAAATATTTTATGATATAATATATAATTTATAATTTAGCCGGTGCTTGTCTGGCTATTGGTTCGATACCAATCTAATCATCAGTCCAATCGCCAACCCGATACTAGTCCGGTCGTCAGTCCGCATGTCAGGTCAATGCCAGTCCAGTCACCATGCCGGTGCCAGTCTAGTCACCAGTCTGGTAACAATTCAATCGCCAGTCTAGTCATCTATCCGATCGTTAGTCTGGTAGCTAGACTGGAACCAGTTTGATGGCCAAACTAGTGACCGGCCTAATACCTGGCTAATGACCGGATTGGTATTGGCCTAACAGGCGGACTAGCAACTGGATTGGCACCAAATCGGTGGCCGGACTAGCGACCAGACTAGTATCGATTTGGTGGCCAGATTGGCATCGACCTGACAACCGAACTGGCGATCGAACTGGCACCAGCTTGGTAGCTGGACTAGCAATCGAACTGGCAGTCTGACTGACACCGGCCTGGCAGGCAGACTGGTAACTGGATTGGCACCGAACTGGTGATCAGAATAGCGACCGGACTAGCATTTGGCTAGCGACCGGACTGGTAGTCTAACTGGTACTGAACTGGCAACCGGACTTGCACCGAACTGGTAGCTGGACTAGCGACCGGACTAGTACTAAACCGGTGACCAAACTGGTACCGACCTAATGGATAAACTAGCGACTGGACTAGCACCAAACTAGTGGTTGAATTGACGACCAAATCGGTACCGACTTGATGGCCGGACTAGCGACCGAACTAGTACTTGGTAGGGACCATACTGGTACTAAGCTAGCGACCAGACTGGTACCAAGCTAGCGGTCAAACTAGCAACTAGCACCAAACTGGTGGTTGAATTGACGGCCAAATCGGTACCGACTTGATGGCCGGACTAGCGACCGAACTAGTACTTGGTAGGGACCATACTGGTACCAAGCTAGCGACCAGACTGGTACCAAGCTAGCGGTCAAACTAGCGATCGAACTAGCACTGGGCTAGTGGCCAGACTGGCACCGACCTGACAGACGGACTGATAACCAGACTGGCACCAACCTGGCGATCGGACTAGCACCGGCCTGACGAACAAATTGGCAACCGAACTGGCACCGACTAAATTATAAATTTTATATTATATTATAAAATATTTATTGTATTTTATAATTTAATATATTATAATATTTATATTATTTGTTATATATTATAATGAGTTTTATTTTATAATATTAATACTTTATATTATTATTATTATTAAGATAACAATTTATGAATTTACTTATATATTTTTTATTTTTTTAATTTTTTAAAAAAATTATTTAAAAATAAAAGTGCAAAAATAAGATGACCTGCACTTCTCTTAATTTTTTAATATTTTTTAAAATTTTTTATTTTATTTTATTATTTTAAATATTTTTATATTTATTTTAAAATTTGAAGTCGCTGGTTTAATTTATGATTTCTGATGTGGCCATCACATACATAAAACTATGCTAATTTGGTAAATATATTTCAAATAAAATTAATATCATAAAAATTTATTATAAAATATTATTTTAAAAAAAAATCTGATGTCTCACCGAATTGGCTTGTCTTACTATCCATTTAATCACAGTCGCCAAGTCGTGAAGTTGCCTTCGAAGAAGATATGGTTAGCAACCAATACAGTGACATCGTATCTTAATCCTTCCCAAGCGCCTTATAAGCTTCCAAATTGCTTGCCCATGATGGGACAGCGAAGGGATGCACCATAATTTTTTTAAATAATATTAAATTAATATTTAATTATTAAAATATAATATTTTATAAAATATTTATCAAAGTCGATGTTTTTCTTATAAGTGGTAGCTTAGTGGATGCGCAGCAGCTTGACTTGTCAAAATCGCATGAAGAAGTTATGATTTCTCTGCTGCGTTTTCTCACCAGAAAATAATATTTTCTTCTCCTTTCTTGAAATATTTTTTCGATCCTCTTCTCTATTCTAGTCCTTCCTGTTCCACTCCGATCCCAGCTATCGATCCAAGTAGCTCTTCTCCATTCTGGTCCCTCCTTGTCCGACTTCGATCCTCGCTATCGATCTGAGTACATCCGGTCACTATGCTCGTCTCCTGTCCCTCTTGGCCCCATCCAATTTTTGGTAAACTTTCCAACCCCATCTAGCCCCCTTCTAAGCTCCTATCCATCTTTACATGTCCATTTTCATCCAGCATTCCAGATACCTTTTTTTGGAGGTTATTTTTTATTTTTTTAATAATATTGTTATAGCTTGTTGCTTAATATTCCAATATTATAATTTTTTTTGGGTGCATGCATTATTTTAATTTTTGAAATTTGATATTCCAGTTGTTGTCCAGTGATGATGCAACCCAAGAGGGGGATGAATTGGGTTTTATAAAATTATTTGAATTATTTCAATATATATAAAACAAGTATGTGATAATTGCAATTAAGTGCTTGTGTTTTGCCAAAGTGTTTGTGTGCTAAATGAAAATATGCAACGGAATTAACAGAGTAAATGCAAAAGTAAATAAGCAATAAATAAGAGCAATCACAAATACAAGAATATATAGTTGTTCAGTGTACTCCAAGATACCTACATCCACTCTCCAAGTTTTCCTTGGGAATTTTACTATAATCACCAAGATTACAGTTGATTAGTTTTTCGATCTCACTAATCAAAACCCAACTTATTTTCCCGGCTCACAAGTCAAATCCCTTGTTGGTTTTATAACTTAGACTAACCAACAACCTCCGATGGTTTTACGGGCTCACCAACAACCTTTTTGGTTTTCCAAGGCTCACAAAAAATCTCTTCGTTTTTCCAAGGCTCACCAAAAATCTTAATAAACAAAGTAAGCACAATATGAAAAGAACACATTAAAAGTTTTCTTAAACAAAGCAAATATCTCTTTGAAGCCCTTAATTATTGATGAAGAATTTGTCTTCAAGTTGTTGAAGCCTTTGATTACAGCTTGATGATGTGAACCTGGATGTACTCTCTTATTTTTGGAAGCTTAAAGGCTTGAACCACTCAACTCTTGAATCCTTGAAGGATATTCAATAATCTCACCAAAAGATTGCTTCCTCATTTGATTTTTGGTGTTTATATAGCTCTCCAAACCATAAATAACTGTTTATGACCGTTGGGAATGAAAAATTAGCCGTTTGAAGCAAGTTGGAATCAATTCTGCACTTCTGAAAAATTAGCCGTTACTCCAAGTATCGACACTTGAATCTGGTGAGTCGACACTTGGGTCAGCTCAAGACAAAAATTTTGAATTTTTATAGTTCTGTATTTTTCTTGTTCTCGGGTATTGAGTTGACACTTGAACTTCTTCATGAGTCGATGCTTGAATGTGCTAGTACTGAAACTTGTTGAAACTTCACCAAAATCAAACTTTAAGTCCTTCCAAGTCTTCCTTATATTCCAAAGTCTTTATAACTTGAAATTCCATGAATTTGAAGGACTTCTTCAAATGAAATACAAGTATTTCTTCATTCAACAAGGATGAGTATTAAGATCTGATAAACATACTAAAATACACAATTAGTACTTATATATACTTAAATATTTTATCAATCATCAAAATCAAGATCAGAGTCAATACCAGTGTTATAGTTTCTTTATTTTTTTAATAATCTTGTCATAGCTTGTTTTTTTAATAAAACGGATCATTCAAGAAACAATCATAGAGTAAGAACAGCGAAGAGAATCAGACAGCAAAATGTCCTTGAGCGGCGAAGGCACCTCAGTTAAGTAGGACCAAGAAACCTCGCCCGAATGATGCGCTACATAAGAAGCCATCCAATCTGCCGCAGAGTTGGCTTTCCTGTAGATGTGCCTGACAATAAACCCGAAACAACCCTGTAAGAGAGTCCTGATGTCTCGAAGTTGTGGGAGAGCCTGAGTAGAGTAAAAAGCACTCTGGATCCAGGAAATAACCGTCAAAGAATCTCCCTCAATAATTAGACGGTCAAGGTGGAGAACCATCCTGGCATACCTGATTCCCAACCAAGCTCCATGAAGCTCTGCCAAAGGGACTGAAGAATCAAAGAGATGAGATCCCCCCGCAGCAATAAATCCCACTCCAGCTGCCCGAATAACAAAAGCAGCACCCCTAGTCCCGGATCTGATACTCCCATCAAAACTGACTGTGGCATATGTCAGAGGTGGGGGCTCCCATGAGATAAAAATCCGGCGAGGTACTCGAAAAGCAGAACCGGAGCCCCAGATCTCAGAATAATTCTCAGTCAAACTCTGATACTCCAAAGTATAAGCTCCGGCTCTCTCAACAATAAGCCTAGTAGAACTAGTGTCCGAATCGAAAACCACAACATTTCGGGACAGCCAAAAATGATATGATAGATGTGCCATAAACACCCGGGAAGAAGAGGAGGGAGATGAACGTAAAAGGTGCAGAAAGGTATCAACAATATCCTCACCCCGGTCCATCCAACTACTACAGCCAGCCAAGGACCAAATCCGCCTAGCTCGCAAACAATAAAACAATGCATGCCCAATCGACTCATCATCCTCCCCACAAATAGGACTAGAAGGAGGAAGGTGAAGTCCTCTGGAATATAGGAGAAATCTAGTAGGGAGCCGCCTCCATGCCACCTTCCAAATAAAAAACTGCACCCTAGGGTGAATAGGCAAGGTCCATATCCACTTGGCTTGGAAACCCCTCCGAGGCTCCAAACAAAAGATGGAGTAGAGATCAGCCAGAGGGACTTTAGAAGAAGAGGAGGATCTTCAAACTCTGACATTAGGATAAGGGCTCACTGGAATCCCAATAGATAAGACTCTCTCTCCTAACAGACCACCAAAAAATTGGGTGACCACACTCGGATTCCATCTATGCAACTCGGGGAGAAGAAGATCATCAATGGTAATGGAGTCCGGAGTATCAATAGAAATAAAAATTGGCCACCTGTCCAAGGCAATATATGAAATCCAAGGATCAGATAAGACCTTGATAGATCTACCATGGCCCACAATCTACCTAAAACGATGTATAACATCCAGCGCCCTAATAACCATCTCCCTCCAGATAGCAGACCCTCGTCGGGATTGAGGTACCACCCCCGTCTCCAAGGATCGCAAATCATATCTGGCATGCATGATGGTGGACCATAAACTCTTAGGAAACAGGAAGAGCCGGGTAACATGCCGAGCCAAGAGAGCCTCCCTCCGGGTAATAAGTGAGTGGATGCCCAACCCACCGACTCTAACCAGTTGACAAACAAGCTGCCAAGCCAAAAGGTTAACTCCCCTTGAAGCCCCCGTCGATCGCCATAAGAAAGTTCAAATAATTTGCTCAGCTTTCATAATAACAGATTTCGGGATTACCGCATTGGAGAGCATGTAAACTAGTAGGGAAGAGAGAACATACCTAATCAAAGTAAGTCTGCCCACCGAGGAAAGAGCCCGACCCTGCCAGCCCTCCACTCTATCACTAACAGCCTGCAGCAGTATACGAGAATCATCTCTTCGAAGAGTACGACCAGAGATCGGAATACCCATATAATATAAAGATCCCTCCTTATGCTCAATACCCAGAATAGAAGTAATCAAATGTCGTCGCCGTACCAGGATCTTAGGGCTAAAATGGACTTCAGACTTATTAAGGTTGACCCATTGTCCCGACGATGAGCAATAAGCATGAAGCACTCTCCTGAATCCCTGGACAGAATCCTAGTGGCCCTGCCGAGAAGTAAACAGTCATCTGCAAACAGGAGGTGCGAGATCGGGGATACTATAGGAGCAGCAACAAATGACTGAATCACCGACTCCCAGACAACATCCCGCGGAGCTTGCGAGAGAGAGTCAGCACAAATAATAAACAAATAGGGGGAAAGGGGACAACCTTGTCGCAGTCTAATTGTAGAATAGAAAAACTCAGTTGGAGAACCATTAATGATGATAGAAAATGAAGGACTGATGATACAAGCCATAATCCTAAATATCCATAAAGGATGAAAACCAAAATCCAGTAGAGACTTCTCCAAGAAGCTCCACTCCAATCGATCATAGGCCCTCTCCATATCAAGTTTGATAGCCATGAGACCCCGCCTAGCTGAAGCTTTCCGTAGATCCATCATAAACTCCTGAGCCAGTTGAACATTGTCAGAAATACTCCGACCACCAATGAAAGCCCCCTGCTCAGGACAAATAATTTATGGAAAAATAGGCTTCATCCTGTTAGCCAGCAACTTAGAACACAATCTGTATAGAGTGGTGCAAAGGCTGTTAGGTCTAAAATGAGTAGGATGACAAGCCTGCTGGCGCTTGGGAACAAGAGTGACATAAGTTTTCTTCCAACAATCAGGCATCTGACCCGTGGAGAAGAAGACTTGAACTGCAGAGACCACATCATGTCTAATGATACTCCAATATCTCCTGAAAAATAATGGGGGAAAACCATCTAGACCAAGAGCTTTGTCCTCCTTCATAGACCAGAGAATAGCCGCAACCTCAGAGTTAGTAACAGGAATAAGAAGAGCTGCATTTTGAATGTTGGAGACCATAACCTCCGGGGGAGACACATTGAAGGGAGGAAGAGACCCAGTGGTTGCCCTCCATCTAGATCTGAAGAAGGAGACAACCTCCTGCCTGATGTCCACTTCATCCTCAATCCACTGCCCACCCTCAGCCTTCAAGGCCACAATTCAGTTCATGTGCCTCCGAACAAGAGTAGCCTGGTGAAAGAAGTGAGTGTTTCTATCCCCCTCAACCAGCCACTGCACTCTGGACTTCTGTCTCCATAGAATCTCGTGCTGCCTAAGAATAGAGTGATAATAAGCCATGTTCCTCCTCAAAGAGTGCAAATCATCATCCTGCAAACCCCCCTCCCTTCCTCCTTCAGCTGCAGTTCATGGATAATCCCCTCACTCTCCTCCAATTTGGTAAAGATGTTCCCCACCTTCACCTCGTTCCATCTCCGGAGTCGATGCTTGAGGAGTTCCAACCTTCGGGATACCCGGTATTGAGCATCACCCCGCACCGGGAGCCACCACACCTCCTTAACCACCTCCCAAGAAGCTAGATAAGAGAGCCAAATGCTTTCAAATCTAAAAAAAGCATGAGAAGGAGCCTGAGGGGAGGTAGAGAGCAGTAACGGGCAGTGATCAGAGGCCACTCTGTCCAAGTGATATATTGTATGCTGAGGAAACATATTAAGCCAACTCGGCATGGCAAAGGCTCTATCAATCCTCTCCCACACCCTCGCCCCGCCAGATCTATTATTACACTAGGTGAATCAAGATCCAACAAACCCCAAATCCAACAATCCATTGAAATCCAAGAAGTGGCAGAACTCCTTCGTGGCCAGATCATGTACAAAGGGTCTACCACCTCTCTTATCCTCAGCATTAGAGATGCAATTGAAGTCCCCAATAACAACAGTGGGTATTCCTTGGTCAATTAGTAATGACACCTCATTCCAGAGAAATCTCCTTTCCTTGTAGTTGGTACTGGCATAAACTCCCAACAGGAGCCAAGTCAGTCCTACAGTTTCAGTCACTACCAAAACTACATACTGAGAGCATTTGTGGAAGACATCAATTCTAGCAACACTTTTGTCCCAAGCAACTACAATTCTCCCTGACAATCCTTTGGAGTCAATTGCATAAAGGTCCCGGTCACTCGAAAGATGCCTGCGAATCTGTTTCAAACTAGACCCACCAAGTCTAGTCTCAAGAAGAAGACACACATTAGAATTATAACGATGACACAACCTTTGAAAAGAAGAGGCAAAGGATGGTTTTCCCGCCCCCCTCACATTCCAAGATAAAATCTTCATTACAAGTTTTAACACTCCCTAGCAGGGCCATTCCCTGACCCTACCTCATCACAATCATTCATACTCCTTCCTGCCTCTATAGTGTCACCACTATTAAACAATACAACTTTCAGTTTCCCTGCAACCTCTTCATGAGCTGGAGACTCTTGGGCATCAGAGATCAGAACTGAGATTGTAGGAGCTGAGACAGCCGTTGCCTGCTCCCGGACAGGAAGAACATAGGAAATCTGAACAGGGGCACCTCCTTTGGTTCTGAGCCGACTCCTGTTCAGTCTCACCACCTCCTAGCCATTACAGCCGAATCCAAGACTTCCCCACCACCCTATTGAACCCCAGCCCGGTCAATCAGTAGCTTCTTCCCTTTTGCCACACTGGAAGACTGTTCTCCCAATCCAACATGATTCAAACCACCATGCTTCTCCCTGATATTCAAAACAGCAGCCTTCCTAGACTCCCCTGAAACCATGTCAACAGTCGGTGTAATGGACAGAGGATGCCCTTTACCCCCTAGAGCCCCATCCATACAAGGTTCAGAGGCACACACCTTGTCCACCAGCATTGCCGTAGTAGGTTTTACCGATGAGGAAGGCTTCAGCAGAGCAGTAAAGGCATCTCTCAGACTGGGCATAGGCGAGGTCGATGAGCTACTGCCATGCTTCAGGGAGCCGGAGCCCTGGTCCACCATATGCTGATCCTTTGGCCCATCTTCAATAAGGCTCAACTCCATGCAATCTCCCAGAGGACACAGAACCCCAATCCCAGAGCCTCCAGCTTCAGAGACCTCACCTGAGTTTAGCCCAGGCGATCGCCGACGCGCTACCTTGGTCCATTTCTGCCAGCCGTCTAAGTCCGGTGACGAGCTTGGAGTGGAAGTCCCTTTCGATGGAGAGGTTCTGGGCAGGGAGGAGGATGGAACTTCAGCAAAAACACTTGCAGTTGGCCTGTCCTTACCAGAATCCTTCCACTCTTTTATCAGAGTTCTTGCAGACCGGGGAATGCGAATGCGAGTGGTGACAACCCACGATCCCAATCTCGGCCGAGAAGCCTGTTCCATCTCCAAATCTGACGACTCCTTCATCGAAGACAGAGTAGCGAAGCCCTCACTAGCAGCGGAACCTTCATCCACAGCAGGCCCCCTTTGTTCACCGCCAACAAAGCTAGCATCCGATTTCTCCATATCCGAGTACACAGTCACCATCTCCATGACCAATTCTTCCGCATCGGTAATAGATTTCTGACAAGTTCTCAAAGACGAACTATTGCCAAAAAATCCTCTCCTTCCCACGGACAAGAACCCCTGGTTTGAGAGGCAGCCCTGCATCCAGTTCAACCCAGACTCGTGCGTACCTTGCATTTTTTAGGTGGTCCGTGAAGCCATCGACAGAGATTGGTCTCCCTACTTCCTTTACCACTGCCATAATCCTCCCTGGCTTCCAGAACTCCAGTGGAAGCCCAGGAAAACAAAGCCACACCATAGTCTTGCTGATCATTCACTATCCCGGAATAAAATTCGGCACCCAATCCTCCATCGCCAGTAGCTGTCCTCCGATGAACCACGGTCCATCGACTCTAACAAGGGAGCAGTCCCGTTCTGGTCGAAGCCGAACAACAAAGTGATCTTCAGCAAGAAGAATAACCTCAGGATCATACTCCATATTAGATTTAGACCTAATCTCTTTCAACACCCATTCCGTTGCCACCCGCCTACCCAAGCTCTTAATCAGGACAGCCAGCCCTAACCACTCCCGGCGACCATCCTTCTAATCATCTTCCGGGATCTCCAAGACTTTCGTGAAATAAGCTTGAAGCTTCTCCATCTCCTCCGTTGGTAGCTTGTAGGAAGTCCACAAGGCACCACGAGACTGACCCTGCACCACCTTGGACAAAGTGCGTTCGGCTTCATCGGAGTTCAGCAGCTCGCCACCCGTCGTCGGCCATTTACCCCCCATCATCCACCATTGTGCAAGAGATGTTCGATGCTTTGACTCAATAGAAACTAGGTAAGGCACAACTCCCAAGTATTGTTATAATTTATTTATGGTGCATGTATTGTTATTTATTATTTTAATCTTTGATAAAAATTAAATTTTATATGTTACAAAAAATTATAAATTTTATTTTTTTTAGTGATATGCAATAATCAGATTATATATAACGTTATATATTAATTACGAAATTAAAAGTAAAATTAGAAAGCTGAATTATCTAAGGAGTTTATTCTACCTAGTATAACTGATTAAACTAATTGTGGTTCGGAGAATTGTTAGGTTATTAATTATTTATGATTTACTAAATCAAAATTTTAGAAATTAATTTATAGTCTCCATACCAAAATAAATAATAATTAAATATTTAGTAAGTAAGTGTAATTATAAAAATAAAAAAATAGAAAATAAAGTTAAACTATGTATTGATTTTCTGTATTATTATGGTATAAATTAATGATTCAATTTCTTGCATTATTATATACTATAAATAAATAATTAATTATAAATAAGCATTTCATGGTATAAAAGTAATTTATTAATTTATAAACAATTAATTAGTTATGGTATAAAACTAATTAATTAATTTAATATAAATAAATTATGATGTTAATACAAAATAATTAAAATATGTAAATACTTATAGCATGTAAATAAATAATTAATTATAAATGAGTATGTCATGGTATATAAATAACTTATTAATTTATGAATGAAGTTGTTAACATATACGCTGCATTAATTAATTTATAAATATATTTATTAAAGGAAAACAATAATAGTATAATAAAATTTATTATGTAAGTAGAATACAATACAAATATGATATAATTTGTTTGATATAAATAAATTATGGTATGATTGCTAAATATTTATAATGTATGAATATTTATAGCATGTAAATAATTAGTTAATTAAATATGAGTATATGGTGGTATAAAAATAACTCATTAAATTATAAATAAAGTTGGTAATGTATACACTGCATTAAAGTAATTTTTAAATGTATCTATTAATTACAAACATTAATAGTATAATAAAATATATTATATAAATAGAAGACCTTGGTAAATGTATGATATTGTTTGTTTAATTTAAATAAAATTTAGTTTGAATACTAAATATTTAAAATTTATAAATATTTAAGGAATATAAATAATTAAATAATTATAAATGAGTATGTCATGGTATATAAGTAATTTATTAATTTATGAATAAAGTTGTTAACGTATATGCTACATTAATTAATTTATAAATATATTTATTAAAGGAAAACAATAATAGTATAACAATATATATTCGAGCAAAAATATAAAAATATGTAGTCTACATGTTTGTAATTTTATTTTTTTATTTATGTATATGTATAGCATGCATGTTTATAGTATATAATATGTAGAAATTATTGTTATTGACATAATTATGTTTTGAAATTACTTATTAGGTTAATCATTCGATTTTTTGTATATATACATAAAATTTATATTGCATTGAACCATAGACCCGTCAATTGATTAATATGCATATTCTATTGTATCCATATTTTTTATATTTTTATATGAATCTAAGAATTATATATATTAATTAATTGATTGTCTAATTTGGATAGTTTGAGAAATGTAATTAATTTTATATGTCAATGTACTATAAATAAATAATGTATAATAGATCAAACGAAATTTTGAACAATATTGTTTTTAGTTTTCTGCACACATAATTATTCATGTACGGAGAATTAAGGAAAAATGCTGTCAAATTTTATTCGGTCCCTATTACAAATCATTTGCTTGCTATAATTGACCTATAAAATTAATGCAATTCTTGAATGGGATAGGACCTATCTTTACCTACTAGTTGGTGATAAGATATATTTATCATGTTAGTCATTTTAAACTCCATACATAAATATTAATTCAAAAATATGTTATAACCTAAATTTTTCTACTTAATAGGATAATTGCTTTTCTAATTTTTGTGTCGGATTATTTACTTTGTTTAATTATTTTCTTAATGTTATCATTATAAATTTGAAAAAGTAATTATGAGAGTAGTTCTATTTTATGGATTTTGATGAATTCTTATTTCTATCTTAGTGTATAATTTTGTTTCCATATGTACAGCATTTGTCTCTTTGAGGATTTCTTGTTCACATTTTTGTTGTACGTACTTTAATTATTATTTTTAAAAAAATTGTTCATCAAGTAAAGTTTGTGCTTAATAGATTTGGTATAATTGATTACATATTATAGTTATGGATCCCAGTCCAACGATCATTTCATATTATACGATCAGGATAGTCATCAATCATGTTTAGCATGGGATGGGCATGAGACTGTTATATTGCAGTGTCGATATAGAGAGCTAGTTATGCACAGATCAATACTACTTACTGCCTTACTTGCAGTAAGCAAAATTTTACAGGATTGCTCATGTAGGATATATACTATTGGATTGGCATTTGATTATGGTGCTTGTGGAGCGTTGGCATCCAGAGATACATATATTTTATCTATTGCATGGAGAGTGCATCATCACCCTTCAAGATATTGCTATTCAGTTAGGTTTGCTAGTTAATGGTCTATCGGTGACAGGTACTACACAGGTAGACTGGAGTCAGGTTTGTCATGATTTATTAGGGGTTATCCCATCATAAGATAGACTCCAGGGATCATGATTGAGCATGGTCTGGCTAGTGGATCAATTCCATGAGTTAGCTTTTGATGATGACGAGATAGCGATACAGTATTATACTAGAGCATATATTTTGCAGCTGATAGGTAGGTGTTTGTTCATAAATAAGTTTAGAAGCCTAATGCATCTCATGTTTCTACCCCTATTGGAGGATCTCGAAATCGCTGGACATTACAGTTGGGGTAGTGCAGGGCTTGCATGGTTGTATAGAGAGTTGTGTAGCACAAGCAGGAGAGATGCTATTGTTATAGTTGGATTTTGTTACTACTACAGTTGTAGGTGTGGGATAGCCGGACCTTTATTATTACTACATTTGTGGGCATGGGATAGCCGGACCTTTGTTACTACTACAGTTATGGGCATAGGATAGATTTCCGATCCTAGCACCCCGTAGATTACTTCGGTAGGCTCTAGATCCTATGGTGGATTTAGATGATGGAGGAGCTAGTTTGCCACAGGGTCCTTTAGGGATGCGGTGAGTATTAAATTTTATCATATTTTAGGACTAACAATATTTATTGAGTTATGTAACTCATTTAATCCATTTAATGTATAGATGGAGAGCTGATTTTTCAGTCATGGAGATATCTATACATGTTGTCTCTTCGTATCGATATTTACTTGATCACCTGAGACCAGAGTAGATGACGACTACAGCTTATTTTTGTTAAGGATTAATATTTTTTTATATTTTCTTATTTAATTTATTATGCTTCATATTCTTTATAAATAGGTGATATGATAGCTATATATTCCTAACATTCTTGTACAACTACCAGATTACTGCCTACATGGTCAGGATATATGGTGTACTTGAGTGCTACTTATATATTTTTATATCGTAGAGTAGCACTTCGCTGATAGAGTGTTGTGGCAATTCGGGATCTGACAAATCATACTAGAGCGGTGTGATACAGATACTGTACTACACTGTATCGATCTCAGAAGATGAGTCGAACGGGAATGGTCCATCACTCATCAGTATCATATTCTGTTATGGAAGAACCATCGAGATTATATTATAGATGGTGCTCCCTGTTGCCGCTCTCGCCGCCGCGCCCGTGCCGCGGATCCGTCGATCCCTCCTGACCGCCTGGCGAGGGAGCCTCCTTCCCGCGGCGAACCTACAAAAAAGGGGTTAGAAGACCCTGGCCGGGGATTCCGGCGAGGGAGCTCCGACGGTCAAGTCAGTAGACGACGAGAAGGAACAGACTCTCCAGACGGACCCCCGGAGGGGTTCCAGACTTAGAGAGTTTACTAGTGAGAGAAACGCTCTGGGGACCAGAATCTCGACTGGGCCTCCTAGCCGAGCTCACACCCAGTGTTCCCCTCTCGGGATTTCTGGGTTTTCACCCTCGGAGCAAGGCCTTGTGCCGGTGCTTCTTCTTCTTCCCCAGGCTTGTTCGCTTACCTTGTCATCCCCAGATTCCTCCCTCTTTATCTCCTTTCGTCGTGCGCTTGTTTCTTCCTCCTTGGAGACTTCCCTCCCCCGTCCTTTTCTCTTTTCCCTTCTCGGTGAAGGGGGCCAGGCGGCTTTCCGACCTCGTCCGCCGGGCCCAGCAGAGAAAAGGCAAAGACAAAAGAGAAAAACGGGGAGGGCGGCGCTGGCAAGGCGGCCGGTCAGGCCTCGGGCCCAGCGAGAGCGCTCTCTTCCCCAAGCGTGGGCGCCATCCATCTATGGGGCCTGCTTCGTCAGGATCGCGTCTCTCGGCTGTGGGACCGGTCGGGCCGATGCAAGTGATGTTCCGCGTGCCGCCGCCCTCCGTACGGAGCACCGTCTGGGGTTCGTACGGTCCGAGGGATGGCCTCGGGGCCCGTTTCTCTCCCTGGGACCCTCTCCATACGAGCGATCTGACTTCGGCTGAGTTGGACCCGTCTCCGGGGGCCAACTGGTGAGGAGCGAAGGACCAGCCGACCTCGGCCTAGGTGGACCCCTCCCGGGTGGACACCTGGCGAGATGGCAGGAGATCGCCTGGCTTCGGCCGAGGTGGACCCATCTTTTGGTGGCCACCTGGCGAAGGGCGAAAGACTGGTCGACCTCGGCTTAGGTGGACCCCTCCTGGGTGGACACCTGGCGAGGTGGCAGGAGGTCGCCTGGCTTCGGCCGAGGTGGGCCCGTCTCCGGGTGGCCACCTGGCGAAGGGCGAAGGGTTGGCCGACCTCGGCTTAGGCGGACCCCTCCTGGGTGGACACCTGGCGAGGTGGCAGGAGGTCGCCTGGCTTCGACCGAGGTGGACCCGTCTCCGGGTGGCCACCTGGCGAAGGGCGAAGGACTGGCCGACCTCGGCTTAGGCGGACCCCTCCGGGTTCGGGCGCCAACGGGGTGAAGAGGAACTCCGAGCCGAGCTCGACCTCGGCGAGGGCAGTTTGCCTTAAGCGGTCGTCGGGCGGTGTAGTCTTGCCGATCCTGGCCTTGAAGACGTGGTGCTGACTCGGCCGGGGAAACTTCCACGTGGCTCGATCGCATTTGACGGTACCTGAGCCTGGCCACGTCACTGTCACGGCTGTAACAGTTGCCCCCCAGCCCGCCGTTCCGTTGGGGCGTCGTAGAACGAAACGTCGGGATTAAATGTGGACATGACGTGGGGAGGCGAAGATCTTGCATCATAATTGCCACGATCCTCGTCGCCGTGGCTCGATGCGACTGAAAACCTATGGGGAGCCGCCACGCGTTGCCCGCTTGCCCGTAATTAATGTGTCGCTTCGAGGCAGAGGCCGTTACTCTGCTAACGAGGCGTCGGTGTCGGGCGTGCGCCCACGTGGCGATCATCCAGTGGCCTGAAGCGGAATGACGGGTACGGCCGCTGTTGGCTGAGTTTGAAAGGAAGGGGACTTTCCAGAACGAGGCCTTTCCCCTTGCTTCGTGGGCGGTTTGCTGCATACTAACTCCTGTTGCCTCGCACTCGTCTGGCGTATTTTCGGTGAGTGCCTCCTTCTCCTTCTCCGGTCCCCTTCCTTTCCTTTCCTTTCTTTTCTCTTCGATCCTCTGTCCTTCTCTTTTCCATGGCGCGCCGTCGCCATGTCTCTTCCAACCCGGACGAGGCCGGTCCATCCCGGCCGAGAACTCCATCTTCTTCCTCCTCAGATGAGGAGACAATCCCGGAGGAGATCCGCCGGCGTCTGCAACCCGGGGGTGTCACCATTGGCATCCCTAGGGGGATCCGGCCTCCTCCGGTTGCTCCTGCCGTCCCCCTTTGCTCTCTTCCGGCTCTTCCTGCACTTCCTGCACCTCCTTCTCTTCCCGCCGGTCCCTCCGGTCATGCCTCCACCATGACCGAAGGCGATCTTTCTCTGCTCCGGGATGCTTACGGCATCCCGGAGTCCATTCGCTTGTTTGTTCCACGGTCCGGGGAGCGCGTCACCATGAGTGGCCCCGGCCGCATTGCCTTCTACGAAGACTTCCTCCTTGGGGGTCTTCGGTTTCCTCTGCACCCTTTCTTTCTTTCTTTCCTCAGCCATTTCCGGCTTGTCCCGACCCAGCTGGCTCCTAACGCCATCCGGGTCATCTTTTCTTTCATTGTCTTCTGTCACTTCCATGGGTTCGTTGCCCGTTTCTCCCTCTTCAGGGCCTTGTTCACCCTGAAGAAGTGCTCCATCGATGACGGCTGGTGGTACATTTCGCCCCGGCCCAGGTGTCTCCGGTTCGACCTCCCTTCCTCGGTCAAGGGCTGGAAGAGCCGATTTTTCTTCGCCTCAGTCGAAGACGTCGACTGGGCCTGGAGTGAACCGGACCGGACCCCGAACCGGAATTCTCGGGTCGAGTCGGCGGATCAGGAGTCCTATTCCCAGCTCCTGGGCGACGTGGTCCCGGCACTTGAGGTTCTGCTCTCCGAGCAGAATCTTTTTGAGGCCGGGATCAGTCCCATCCGCAAGACGGGTGAGACTCGGCTCCACTTTGACTTCTACCCCCCTTTTCTTCATGACTGAGCCGACTGACTTTCTGTTCCTTTGTTTTGCAGGGATGAAATTTTCGCTGGAGAACCTCCTGGAGGGCGCAGCCCAGCGGGATGTCGTTGAGGTGGACGAGCCCGCGGCGAAGAGGGCTCGTACAGAGGCGAGCCGGGAGGTCGTGACGGCGACCGTGCCCAGCCCGGTTGCTGTCGTTCCCCCGCCCAGGTTGCCTCAGGGCGGGGCCGCTGATGCATCGGCCGCGCGACCTGGTGGCGCCACCGTCGAGAGGGCTCCTCCGCCTGCTGCTCCGCCCAGCGCGGGCCCGTCGTCGCTGCCGCCTCGATAGTGCAGCCTGTAGCCACCGTCGACCGCGCGGCCCAGCTGATGGGGCGGCCGCTGCAGGAGCCGGCCCGACGCCCCCGGCACCGATGATCACCCAGCGGGACTCGGTCATCCGCGACAAAGGGCTCGCGGAGAAGATCATGGAGTACGCCTCCACCGCCCGGGATCGCCGAGCTCGGGGCGGCCGGGATTACGCTGATGCGCTGCTCGGGATCCTCCCGCAGCTCTTCACGGTAAATCCGAGCTTCTTCCCTTCTTTTCCTTTCAAAACCTAACTCTTTTCATCCTGACATGATTTGCTCTTGTTGGTGCAGATCGGGAACGACGTTCTCCTGCTGAGGGACTTCCTCGTAGGGAACGCCAAAAGGGACTCCGAAAAGGAGCTGAAGCTTCGCAAGCTCGCGGCCGATGTCAAGGGCCTGATGGAGAAGGGGGCCGAGCTGCGAGCCAACAACCAGACCCTCCAGTCCGACCTGGCGCGTTCCGAGGGGCGGAACAAAGAGCTGGAGGCTTCCCTGTCGGAGGAGCGGACCTCCAACCAGCGCCGCTCGAAGGAGGAGGTGGCGGAGAAGGCCCGCCTGCAGGCCCACTCCCAGTGGCTGGAGCGCCAATTGGAGGAGGCCCGGCGAGATGCAACCGCGGCGAAAGACCGGAGCGCGTACGTCAATGGGCTCCTGGAAGCCGCAAAGCGGGAGGCGCAGGAGGCCATCCCGAAATTCCGGGCTTCCGACGAGTACACGTCGGAGGTCCGGGAGGCCACCGTGGACTCCTTCTTGAAGGGGTTCCGGATGTGCCGGGAGAAGGTGGGGGCCCTCTTCCCCGAGCTGGATCTGAGCGGGGTGGCGATCGGAGGTAGGAGGCCAGGAAGCGAGAGCAGGGCCTCCGGCGCGGCCGAAGCAACTCCTGCGGCGTCGTCGACCAGTGAGGCTGCGGCTCCGGAGCAGCCTCGAGAGCCGGCCGTCATAGAAGTCGAGGACGCAGCACCCGCGCCCCCGGCAGAGGGCTCCGACCCTGCACCACAGTGAACCTAGCGCCTTCTCCTGTTGTCTCTTCTTTTTTTTTTTTTGGGACTCCCGGCCTGTCGGGACTCCCAGCCTGTACTGATCCTTTATATCAATGAAAGTTTTAGCTTGTCAAAACTTCGTGTTCATCTTACCTCACTTTTCTTCTTCTTTCTTTCTGAGATGTTGGTATAGAACACTTGAAACAGTTGCAGGCCTGGTCCTTCCATTGCTCAAGTCGAAGGTTGGGACCTCCCGGATCGCCTGTCGGCAGAGTAGGCCTTAAGCGGGCCTGTCTTTGGGGCCACCTTCATACTTGCACAGGCGACACAGTTTCTGCACCGTCTTCCAGGCCGAAGCCCAGGATCTCCGGATTGAGCCTGATGCCGCAGGCTTTCTCAAGCCTTGCGCGGCTTGCTGAGTTGTTCTCCGGGCTTGCATGGGCGAACTGGGCTCGGCGCCACCTTCCAGGCCGAAGCCCAGGATCTCCAGACTGAGCTCGATGCCGTAGGCTTTCTCAAGCCTTGCGCGGCTTACTGAGCTGTTCTCCGGGCTTGCATGGGCAAACTGGGTTCGGCGCCACCTTCCAGGCCGAAGCCCAGGATCTCCGGACTGAGCTCGATGCCGCAGGCTTTCTCAAGCCTTGCGCGGCTTACTAAGCTGTTCTCCGGGCTTGCATGGGCGAACTGGGTTCGGCGCCACCTTCCAGGCCGAAGCCCAGGATCTCCGGACTGAGCTCGATGCCGCAGGCTTTCTCAAGCCTTGCGTGGCTTTTTGAGCTGTTCTCCGGGCTTGCGTGGATGAACTGGGTTCGGCGCCACCTTCCAGGCCGAAGCCCAGGATCTCCGGACTGAGCTCGATGCCGCAGGCTTTCTCAAGCCTTGCGCGGCTTTTTGAGCTATTCTCCGGGCTTGCATGGACGAACTGGGTTCGGCGCCACCTTCCAGGCCGAAGCCCAGGATCTCCGGACTGAGCTCGATGCCGCAGGCTTTCTCAAGCCTTGCGCGGCTTTTTGAGCTGTTCTCCGGGCTTGTGTGGGCGAACTGGGTTCGGCGCCACCTTCCAGGCCGAAGCCCAAGATCTCCGGACTGAGCTCGATGCCGCAGGCTTTCTCAAGCCTTGCGCGGCTTTTTGAGCTGTTCTTCGGGCTTGCATGGGCGAACTGGGTTCGGCGCCACCTTCCAGGCCGAAGCCCAGGATTTCCGGACTGAACCGATGCCGCAGGCTTCCTTGTCGAGGCGAGAAAATAGTGTTTGAAGTGGGGGAACTTTGTTGCAGAAACAGGGAACCTTACATTACTGATAGTACATCCTTAGGTTCGAGGAGTTCCACGTCCGGGGGAACCTGGCACCTCCCAATTCCTTCAAGTAATATGCTCCATGAGGGAGGGCTTCTGCCACCCGATATGGGCCTTCCCAGTTGGGTGATAACTTGCCGCATTCCCGTGGCTGGGAGGCTTCAGCGCGCCGGAGGACCAAGTCTCCAGGATGGAAAACCTTCGGCCGCACACGGGAGTTGTAATATCTGGCCACACGTTGCCTATACGCCGCCATTCGAATTCTGGCCTTGTCCCTTGTTTCCTCGAGAAGGTCCAGGTTGAGCATCATCCTGGCTGGGTTTTCTGTCTCGTCATATTGCTCCACACGCAGCATGGGTAGGCTGAGCTCGATCGGGATCACTGCCTCGGCTCCGAAGACGAGATTGAACGGGGTTTCGTTGGTAGCCGTCCTCGGGGTGGTGTGGTATGCCCAGAGGACGTTGGGAAGCTCGTCGGCCCACCTGCCCTTGGCCTGGTCCAGCCGCGTGCGGAGGCCCTGAAGAATGGTCCTGTTCGTGACTTCGGCCTCCCCATTGGTCTGAGGATGCGCCACCGAGGTGAAGCGATGCTTGATGCCGAGGTCGCTGCAGAATTCTTCGAACTCTCGGCAGTCGAACTGGCGCCCGTTGTCGGTGACCACGGTGTGGGGGAGGCCGAAGCGGCAGACGATGGACTTCCAAAAGAACTTGGCGACGTTCGCTTCGGTGATCCTTGCCAAGGGTTCGGCCTCGACCCACTTCGTGAAGTAGTCGATGGCCAATATCAAGAACTTCCGCTGGCCAGACGCCGGCGGGAATGGGCCCAGGAGGTCCATTCCCCACTGGGCGAACGGCCAGGGGGCTGAGAGCTGGGAGATTGGGTTGGAGGGCTGTCGCTGCACCATGGCGTGATGCTGGCACCGGTCGCATTTCTTCACGAAGTCGGCGGCGTCTTCCTTCATCGTCTCCCAAAAGTAGCCCTGACGGAGGGCCTTGTATGCCAATGCCCTGCCCCCCACGTGGTTCCGGCAGATGCCTTCGTGGATCTCCTGGAGCACAAGCTTGGCTTCCGTGGGCCCTACGCATTGAGGAGGGGGTAGGAGTAGGATCTTCGATACAACTGCCCATCCATCAGGACGAACCGCACGGCCTTCTTCCTGATGAGGCGAGCCGCCTCGCGGTCCTCCGGCAGGGTACCATTGGTGATGTATGCGGCGTACTTGTCTATCCAGCTGGGTTCATGGCCGACCTGGTGGACCTTCACCGGTGCTTCGAGGCTTGGGACCTCAAGGTGCTCCACATAGGCGCGTCCCAGCATCGTGTCTGGCAGGGTCGCCAGTCGGGAGAGAGCATCCGCACAGGCGTTCTCCCCGCGGGGGATATGGAAGATGTTGAAGCGTCGGAATCTGGACGCGCCCTCTTTGACGAGCTCCAAGTATCTCGCCATTTGGGGGTCGTGTGCGACGTACTCCCCGGACACCTGCCCCGCCACGAGCTGGGAATCAGTGAAAGCCTTGAGGTTGGTTACGCCCAGCTCGCGGGAGACTCTCAGTCCGGCAAGAAGCACCTCGTATTCCGCCTGGTTATTTGTCGCGGGGAATTGGAAACGGAGTGCGCATTCGGCGACGACCCCGTTGCTGTTGGCAAGGATGAGCCCAGCCCCGCTCCCGCCGGAGTTTGAGGCTCCGTCTACATGGAGGATCCAGGCGTCCTCTCCGGGCTCGTCGGTGCCTATCTCCATCGACCGACCTGAGGGGCCTTCCTCGGGCTCCTTGCCCAAGCCTGCATATTCGACCAAGAAGTCGGCCAGCACCTGTGCCTTCATGGCCGACCTCGATCTGTACGTAATGTCGAACTCGCTGAGCTTCAGTGCCCACTTTGCCAATCGTCCCGAGGTATCGGGTCGGCTGAGCACTGCTTTCAGCGGTTGATCCGTCAGGACAGCGATGGGGTGCGCTTGAAAATAAGGCCTGAGACGCTGGGCAGACACTATTAGCGCAAAAACGAGTTTCTCGGGCCGGGAATACCTGAGCTCCGCGTCACGGAGGAGTTTGCTGGTGTAGTACACCGGCTGCTGGAGCCCCTGGCCGTCGGTTCGGACCAAGACTGAGCTGACGGCTTCCGGGGTAACCGCCAGGTAGAGGGTAAGCTCCTCTCCCTCCTCGGGCCTGGACAGTAATGGTGGCGATGCAAGCATCTTCTTCAGCTCCTCGAAGGCCTGCTGGCATTCCTCGGTCCAAGCAAAGTCATTCATCTTCCTCAGCACCTTGAAGAAGGGACGGCAGCGGTCCGCCGACCTGGAGATAAAATGGCTGAGGGCCGCAACTCGGCCGGTTAGTTGCTGCACTTGCTTCTTGGAGGCTGGCTGCTCCATATCCAGGATGGCCTGGACCTTCTCCGGGTTGGCCTCGATTCCTTTTTGGGTCACCATAAATCCCAGGAATTTCCCGGCGAAGACGCCAAAGACGCACTTCGCCGGGTTTAGCTTCATCTGATGGCGCCGGAGGTTGCCGAAGGTCTCCGCCAAGTCTGCCATGTGATCCGACTCGGGTTTGCTCATTACCAGCATGTCGTCCATGTAAACCTGCATGTTGCGGCCGATCTGGTCTTTGAAGATTCTACTGACCAGGTGCTGGTACGTTGCCCCCGCGTTCTTAAGGCCAAATGGCATCATCCTGTAGCAAAAGGTTCCGCGGTCAGTTATGAAGGCGGTGTGCTCTTCGTCCTCCGGGTTCATCCAGATCTGGTTGTATCCGGAGAAAGCGTCCATGAACGACAGGAGGCGATGCCCTGAGGTGGTGTCGACCAGCTGGTCGATCTTTGGAAGAGGGAAACTGTCCTTCGGGCAGGCTCGGTTGAGGTCGGTGTAGTCCACACAGATCCTCCACTTACCGCTACTCTTCTTTACCATGACCACGTTCGCCAGCCAACTGGGGTACTGGACCTCTCGGACAAAACCGGCGGCGAGGAGCTTCTCTACTTCATCGTTGATCGCCTTCTGTCTCTCCATGGCGAAGCTTCTCTTCTTCTGGCGTACCGGGCGGCAATTTGGGTCCACGTTTAGCCTGTGCATGATGACCTCGGGCGGGATGCCCGGCATGTCGGCTGCTGACCAGGCGAACACGTCAGCGTTGGCACGGAGGAACTCCAGCAGGCGGGTTCGTTCTTCCTCAGGGAGCTGGGCCCCGACTTGCACTGTCTTCAGGGGATCCGAACCGAGGGGAAAAGTCAGTAGGCGCTCTACGGGCCCTCCCCTGGGTTCCTTCTCTCTCAGATCGAGGTCGTCGATATCCTGGGCGAGCTCCGCGCCCCTGGCGCCTGGGACCGTCTGAAGGTAGAGCGGGACCGGCCGGGTCGTCCCCTTCATCTCCCCGAGCCCGAAAGGCGTGGGGAACTGTACCAACAGCCTTCTCGTGGAGATGGTGGCGTCCAGTTGGTTGAGCCCGGGATGCTCGAGAATGGCGTTGTAAGGCGAAGGGAGCCTGACGACGGTGAATGTTATTAGGACGGTCGCTTGCCGGGGTGGGGATCCGGCGGTGACCGGGAGAGTGATCTCCCCCTCGACCCCCACGAAGTCCCCTGTAAAACCTACCAGGGGGGTGTGCACCGGTTTCAGCTGATTGGGGGATAAGTTCATCCGAGAGAAAGCATCGTAAAAAAGTACGTCAGCCGAGCTTCCACTATCCACCATGATTCGATGTACAGGATGCTTCGCGATGGTAATGTCGACCACCACGGCATCGTTGTTTACATTATCATTAACTTCCCCCCCTTGGGAGGGATTACATTCTCCGGGTTCCCGGGTTCCCGGGCTCTCTTCGTCGCTCGACCGGATCCGCTTGAGATCATGCCCACGGGCTTCTCCATTGGGCGGTTGTCGATCGCAGGGACAGGTGGTAAGGCCGCGAGCGGCTGCCCTTCAGATGGGGCCTCGTTCTTAACGAACTTCCTGAGGTAACCCCTCCTGATCAGCTCCTCGATCTCCCGCTTCAGGTGGTGACACTCCTCCGTGTCATGCCCGTGCTCGCGGTGGAACTGGCAGTACTTCGATTTATCTCGGACGGTTCTCGGGTTCTGAGGAGGAGGTCGGCGGAGGTAGCGCTCGCCCTCGATTTCCATGAGGATCTTCGTTCGAGGTGCGAGGAGAGGGGTGTACCTCCGCTCGGGAGTGGCCTCGCCCCTCAGCCTTGGATTCGGGCGAGGGTCGGCAGACGGCCCAGGCCTCCGAGCTCCCGGGGCGTCCCTCGGGAGCGGCTTCTTCGGAGTCTTCCCGTCCAACTCTCGACGGGTGCGGTCAGCCTCCTCCGCTCGGATGTACTTGTGGGCGCGGAGGAGGAGCTCGGAGTACGTCTTGGGCGGCTTCTTGTCCAAGAAGTAGGTTAGGCGGGACGTCTTGAGCCCGCGCTTCAAAGCCAGCATGGCGACGGGCTCGTCCAAGCTGTAGATCTCCAGGGCTGCGGTCTTGAACCGGGTGATGTAGTCCCGGAGCAGCTCCTGGTCCTGCTGGCGGATGGAGAAGAGGCTGTCCACCTCTCTCGGCACCTTTCGACAAGCGTCGAAGTGTGCCACGAACCTTCCTTCCAGCTGATGGAAGGAGCAAATGGATCCGGGCTCGAGGCGGGTGAACCAGACTCGAGCGACCTTTCGGAGGGTTGCCGGGAAGGCGATGCACAGAAGAGCGTCGGTGGCCCCCTGGACCCTCATGAGAGCTTTATAGCTCTCCAAATGGTCCAGGGGTCGGTGGTCCCGTCGTAGGGATCCACCTGCGGCATGCGGAACCGTTTCGGGATCAGTTCCGCCTGGATTTCTTCAGAGAAAGGGGGACGGGAGTCGTAGCCCGCCGGATCTGCCGACGAGTTCTGCAGGTCGGCGAATCGGCGGGCGAACTCTGCCAGCTTGCGCTCATGCTCCTCCAGGCGCCTCTCGGCCTGGCGCCTGATGGCTTCATCGGTGGAGTCTTCCACCGAGACTGCGGGTGAAGGGGGCGTCGATCGGTCTCGGCGCGAGGTCTGGCCTCGGCGTCGCTTGCTGCGATGCACCGTTTCGGCCCCGTCGGCTGGAGATCGGCTCTCGTGATCCTCCGAACCGGAGTAGTTTCTCTTTGCGGGAGCTTGGCGGCTCCCCCGGGGGTTGGAGACAGCCCTCGGATGGGATGGCCTGCCCTGAATTGAGCGCAGGCTCCCGCGCTGCCCCGCGGCTCGGGCCGCGGGGGTCCCTGGCTGCGACTGGGTGGCCAGGGACCGTTGCTGATGCTGAAGCTGTCGGACCGCCGAGGTCAAGGTCTGCAGCTGTTGGACGATGGCTGCAAGGGATCCGTCCACCGGAGTAGGCTGCTGTGGAAGAGGAGGGGGAGCCGGAAGCTCCCTTTCGGGGCTGTGGCCCCCCGGAGGGGAGTGGACTTCCCCCACATGGCTGGTGGACGCCTCACGTCCACGAGTGACCACCATTGTCGGAGAGCGCGATACCTGCAGAAAGCTGGCTCCCGCTGGGGTTTAGTGTCCTGCCCCCCTTCCTGGCGTGCCAATCTGTTGCCGCTCTCGCCGCCGCGCCCGTGCCGCGGATCCGTCGATCCCTCCTGACCGCCTGGCGAGGGAGCCTCCTTCCCGCGGCGAACCTGCAAAAAAGGGGTTAGAAGACCCTGGCCGGGGATTCCGGCGAGGGAGCTCCGACGGTCAAGTCAGTAGACGACGAGAAGGAACAGACTCTCCAGATGGACCCCCGGAGGGGTTCCAGACTTAGAGAGTTTACTAGTGAGAGAAACGCTCTGGGGACCAGAATCTCGGCTGGGCCTCCTAGCCGAGCTCACACCCAGTGTTCCCTCTCGGGATTTCTGGGTTTTCACCCTCGGAGCAAGGCCTTGTGCCGGTGCTTCTTCTTCTTCCCCAGGCTTGTTCGCTTACCTTGTCGTCCCCAGATTCCTCCCTCTTTATCTCCTTTCATCGTGCGCTTGTTTCTTCCTCCTTGGAGACTTCCCTCCCCCGTCCTTTTCTCTTTTCCCTTCTCGGTGAAGGGGGCCAGGCGGCTTTCCGACCTCGTCTGCCGGGCCCAGCAGAGAAAAGGCAAAGACAGAAGAGAAAAACGGGGAGGACGGCGCTGGCAAGGCGGCCGGTCAGGCCTCGGGCCCAGCGAGAGCGCTCTCTTCCCCAAGCGTGGGCGCCATCCATCTATGGGGCCTGCTTCGTCAGGATCGCGTCTCTCGGCTGTGGGACCGGTCGGGCCGATGCAAGTGATGTTCCGCGTGCCGCCGCCCTCCGTACGGAGCGCCGTCTGGGGTTCGTACGGTCCGAGGGATGGCCTCGGGGCCCGTTTCTCTCCCTGGGACCCTCTCCGTACGAGCGGTCTGACTTCGGCTGAGTTGGACCCGTCTCCGGGGGCCAACTGGTGAGGAGCGAAGGACCAGCCGACCTCGGCCTAGGTGGACCCCTCCCGGGTGGACACCTGGCGAGGTGGCAGGAGATCGCCTGGCTTCGGCCGAGGTGGACCCGTCTTTGGTGGCCACCTGGCGAAGGGCGAAAGACTGGCCGACCTCGGCTTAGGTGGACCCCTCCTGGGTGGACACCTGGCGATGTGGCAGGAGGTCGCCTGGCTTCGGCCGAGGTGGGCCCGTCTCCGGGTGGCCACCTGGCGAAGGGCGAAGGGTTGGCCGACCTCGGCTTAGGCGGACCCCTCCTGGGTGGACACCTGGCGAGGTGGCAGGAGGTCGCCTGGCTTCGACCGAGGTGGACCCGTCTCCGGGTGGCCACCTGGCGAAGGGCGAAGGACTGGCCGACCTCGGCTTAGGCGGACCCCTCCGGGTTCGGGCGCCAACGGGGTGAAGAGGAACTCCGAGCCGAGCTCGACCTTGGCGAGGGCAGTTTGCCTTAAGCGGTCGTCGGGCGGTGTAGTCTTGCCGATCCTGGCCTTGAAGACGTGGCGCTGACTCGGCCGGGGAAACTTCCACGTGGCTCGATCGTATTTGGCGGTACCTGAGCCTGGCCACGTCACTGTCACGGCTGTAACACTCCCATCAATGGTACTATGGATTATCACGATCTATATCTGCAATGGTATCACGGCATCACTCGGTGATTTATCAATCGTGATAGTGCAATGTATGATTACCTGGTAAGGAATTTGTTTTGATATTTAACATTGTTAACGGATACTTATTTTATTTTTTATAACTCATTAAATGCTTGTAAATTTTAGAGCTATGTCATCACGATGATACATCATCTTGTTCAACTAGGTTCCATATTGATAGCCTTACAGTCCATTCAAGGAATATGTTATTCCATCCTTTATGTTATCGGCGAGTATGCATGTATCTAGTTAGGAGCATTTGCTCAGGTTGTCGATAGAAAGGACGAGACTCCTTCGTCTTTCCCGTATGCATCATCATCGGGAGCACCTCCTCCAGTTCAGCACAGACGATGTACTCAATGATACAGTACTTCTCCATATCCGATGCCAGAGTTCACTCCATACATATTTGTGGCCAGTTATCTTTATAAGGACGTGAGATAGTTTATATATATACTGAGGATGCTACTACACATTTTGACTATACTGCTACACCGGACTATATGATGCATCAAGATTACTCAGTACATGGAGAGAGTATATAGGCGAGGGATCGACACAGCAGGTATTTACATAGGAGGCATTCACTGATGTATAGCATCTGACGAAGCATCAAGGACTGAGTGAAGTGAAGCCAATGCCTCATCGAAAGTAGCTTGCACGCAGAAGGAGATGGCCATCCTGTGGGACTTAGAATCTTTATTTTTTATTTATTTATATATTACATTTACAAGATTTTATTATGAATTTTGGTATTTTCTATTATTAACTTGAATCATAATTAATTTAAAATTTACATCATCTAAATTTCTTTGATCATTTAATATATTAAATCTTTTTAGCAATTAATTTTATTTTCGTGGATGAGATGACATTTTTTAATTTATATATATATATTAGGGATTAAAAAGATTGTTGTAATATCAAACAAATTCTACTTTTAAAATTAACTATAATTAATTATAATTAAGTAATATATACAAATAATATATTATTATATAATAATATTTTAATATATTTTATTTTTAATATTTAATATCAAGGATTCATGTATACAACAAAATATTTTTTTATTATTTTTTAGTTTTCCTAATTTATGATTAACTTAAATATTATAAAAATATTATTTTAAATTAATTAAAGTAGCCAAAGAGGAAGGAAAAATTGCATATTTAAGTTATATAAGTTTATTACATTAATTAATATTAATATGTTTTTAAAATTATATAAGTTTATTACATTAATTAATATGAATCAACTATTATAATAAATATACTATAACATATATATAATATAAATATTATTTTAAATTAATTAAACTGGCCGAAAAGGAAAGGAAAATTACATATTTAAATTATATAAGTTTATTACATTAATTAATAATAATATGTTTTTAAAATTATATAAGTTTATTACATTAATTAATATGAACCAACTATTATAATAAATATACTGTAACATATATATATTTAATATAAATATTATTTTAAATTAATTAAAGTGGCCAAAGAAAAATAGGAAATTGCATATTTAAATTATATAAGTTTATTACATTAATTAATATTAATATATTTTTAAAATTATATAAGTTTATTACATTAATTAATATGAATCAACTATTATAAAATATACTGTAACTTATATATATTTAATATAAATATTATTTTAAAAAAATTAAAGTGGTCAAAGAGGAAGGAAAAATTAAAAATTTAAATTATATAAATTTATTACGTTAATTAATATTAATATGTTTTTAAAATTATATAAATTTATTATATTAATTAATATGAATCAACTATTATAATAAATACACTATAACTTATATATGTTTAAGATAAAAATATTTTAAATTAATTAAAGTGGTCAAAGAGAAAGAAAAAATTATATATTTAAATTATATAAGTTTATTACATTAATTAATAATAATATATTTTTAAAATTATATAAATTTGTTATATTAATTAATATGAATCAATTATTATAATGAATATACTGTAACGTATATATATTTAATATAAATATTATTTAAAATTAATTAATGTGGTTGAAAAAAAGGAAAAATTACATATTTAAATTATATAAGTTTATTAGATTAATTAATATTAATATATTTTTAAAATTATATAAGTTTTTACATT
Organism: Areca catechu; assembly: GCA_021397845.1. Taxonomy (NCBI): domain Eukaryota; kingdom Viridiplantae; phylum Streptophyta; class Magnoliopsida; order Arecales; family Arecaceae; genus Areca; species Areca catechu. The sequence goes on from CM038039.1 coordinate 213,202,274, forward strand.
AATTAATATGAATAAAATATTATAAAATATACTATAACTTATATATTTAATATAAATATTATTTTAAATTAATTTAAGTGGCCAAAGAGAAAGGAAAATTGAATATTTAAATTATATAAATTTATTACATTAATTAATATTAATATGTTTTTAAAATTATATAAGTTTATTTCATTAATTAATATGAATCAACTATTATAATAAATATATTGTAACTTATATATGTTTAAGATAAATATTATTTTAAATTAATTAAAGTGGTCGAAGAGAAAGGAAAAATTATATATTTAAATTTTATAAGTTTATTACATTAATTAATATTAATATGTTTTTAAAATTATATAAGTTTGTTATATTAATTAATATAAATCTATTATTATAATTAATATACTGTAACATATAGATATTTAATATAAATATTATTTAAAATTAATTAAAGTGGCTGAATAGGACAGAAAAATTGTATACTTAAATTATATAAGTTCATTATATTAATTAATATTAATATATTTTTAAAATTATATAAGTTTGTTACATTAATTAATATGAATCAACTATTATAATAAATATACTGTAACTTATACATATTTATTATAAATATTATTTTAAATTAATTAAAGCTGTCGAAGAGGAAGAAAAAGTTGTATATTTAAATTATATAAGTTTATTACATTAATTAATATGAATCAACTAATATATTAAATATACTGTAACTTATGTATATTTAATATAAATATTATTTTTAATTAATTAAAGTGGCCAAAGTGGAAGGAAAAATTACATATTTAAATTATATAACTTTATTACATTAATTACTATTAATCAACTATTATAAGAAATATATTGTAGCATATCTATATTTAAACTTATATTATATTATAATATGATGTGACAATATATATTAAGATGTTCAAAAATAATGGAATTAATTAATAAATTTATCAAAATTGTAATATAAAATAAATTTCATATAATAATTATTTTACTATTTATGTTATCATAAAAAATCAAGTACAAATGTTAAGTTTTAATTATTACTTTCAAAACAAATATTTTAAAATTAGAATACAAAATATATTTACAAAATTTATAAGTTTAATTTATTAATAAAATAAACTTTATATCTATTTAATAAATAATTTTTTAATAATAATTTAAATATGTAATAATTATTAAGAAATATCAGCTGATATGAAATCGTAGGATGACCCTACGATTCATACGTGGCATCAACCTCGGTGCCGGACATTTATTTTGATAAATATATATTAAATTAATTTATTTTAATAAATATTTATTAAATTAGTATTATTTTGAAAAAAAAAAAAACTCGATGCACCAGCTGCAGAACCTCCATTAATTCTTCCCCTAGAGATTGGTTGGTGCTAATTGTGAGCACCAATCGCCAACTTCCACCCCGGCCAAGTGAGCGGTTAAATTAGTATTATTAAATTAGTATTTATTAAATTAGTATTATTAAACTAGTATTTATTAAACTAGTATTTATTAAATTAGTATTATTAAATTAGTATTTATTAAATTAGTATTATTTTGAAAAAATCAGTTACCTTAAACTATCTCTCTCTTTAAAAAAAAAAAAAAAAAAAAAAAAAAAAAAAAAAAAAAAAAAACTGGATGGATACTGCACCAATCCGATGCTACAGCACGTACTCGACTTTGCGATCCAGGTGGAAGAACAAAAAGACCATGCGGTTCTCTTGTCATATCGGGTCCTTTAACTTATTTCACGGTCCTGACGCCAGAATTGCGGTAAAATGCACGATAATTGATGCTAATCTTCGGTGAAGAAATCCAAAGAATGTGATTTCTGGATGGACTGCTATGAACCATCCTGCATCATTTTAATGTTTCCCTGTTCATCTCCAACCTACCTGACCTTCATTTGGGTTGCAACTGTCATGCACTGCACCCTTCTTCGCCCATGAAATTTCCATTTGCCGTCTCACATTTATTGCGCTGCAAATGAGATTGCAACGTAGAAAACCTCGAGTCTGCCGTTGATGTAGGGCCGAGGCCCTTTTTCTTTCGTTCTTTAAGCACCGCCTCAGCGCGCACGAACACGTGATGAAATTATAGATGTCATAGGTTATTTTTCTTTTTCTCGCTACCGTTCATGCTCTCGATCTCTTCTAGCTCCCTTTCTCCCTCTCGATCTCTTTTTTTCCATAAATTTTCCTCCACATATTATCTCTCTTCCACGTGCTCCCTTTCCTTTTCCTGTTTTCTCGCTTTTTTTTTTTTCTTTTTACATGGACGGATACTTGTATGCATAGATTAGAAGGTTCTGTTATACTATTTTTCTTGATCCTTCTATGATCAAAAACAGGACAAAGGTTAATGTTTATTTACATATAACAAACTATAATTTTTAAATTTCTAAAAATTTTTAAAAATTAATTTTAAAAATATGATCATTCCATCGATTGATACATATTTATAAAATTGAATTATTAGATCATAAAAAATCTCATGAGGGTACCTAGAGTACCGGTGGGTTGGTAGCTGCGAGATAAGAAACATACTTTATAGTGATTAATTCAAAATAAACATGTAATTGGATATTATGTTCTTTAATATAATTTATAATTGAAGTTTAAAAATATGTAATTAGTCTCGATATTATAATTTTATTGAACAATTTTATGGTTAAACTATCTTTTTATGAGTTAAGTATATTGATTTTTTATTATTAAATACTGAATTGTAAAGTTAAATATAGTTTTGTAAAGAAAAAATAGTTTGGATTGGTATATATGTGTATTTATGCATGCATCAATTCTCTCAGCTTAACTTTACGTGAAATTGGATGTAATAACGTGACCTATGTCATAAGGATTAAATATGGTCTTATGATCCATGGTGCAAGGGATATATGTGGCCGTATGATCTATGCCACAGGAATTAAATGTAGCCGCATGACTTGAGCCACATGGATTAAGTGCGGCCGCATGATCATTGTTTCGAGTAAGGGTCCCTACTATAGGGATTAAATATGGCTACGTATATGTGCCACGGGAGATATATGTGGCTATAGCTAGAGCTACAGAGCTAAGATAATTAGTAATTAACTTAATATCTAGGGTTAAGTATTTGAATAAGAGTATGTTGTATATCAAATATCTATCATATTCTATTATGGTGAATCGATTATTATCTTGATGAGTTTAAAGAAATGAGTGGCACTAATTTTGCATACAATTATTGTCAAAGTAAACCTCATGATCATTACTTTTATGTATGTATCATACATGTATAATTTGATTAGAGTTGCATTATTTATTCTGTTGTTTTAATCTTATGAAATAATATGTTACTTTGCTGTGAAGCTCATATTTTTTATATATATTTTTTAGATATATGTCTCATTTTTGGTAGCAGACATCGACATTTTGGGCATATACATGGAGGCAAGGCCGATTAGAGATTGTAGATAGTTCATTTTTGGTTCAATGGATGTACATTACTATTTACATAAGAATGTTGTATAAATATTTTAAATATCAGTATTTTAAAATATAAGTGTTAAATTTAGTTATTGTGGTTAATACCGCTACCTATGCAAGATGTGTATTATTTATGTTAGTTAATTAAACAGGTTGTCACCTTGCATACTTGTGGATTCCTATCCTATGCGACAATTGTCGCGTTCCTCGTTCATAGTCTTTGGATTGGGTGCATAACAAGAAATTGTATTAAAGCAAAGGTTATGATTGGTAGGGGCTATAATTGAAATAGTACTAGATTTGGATTTGTGATTAGTAAAGATTTTTCTAGACCTTGGAATATGGAGTTCAAGGAATAGCAATAAATAGTTAATTAGAATTTCATTTATTTAAAACTTTGTAAAGAATTTTTGAGGTTGTGGTGGTATAGATTGGAAATAGCATCCATAGTATTATGTGATTACTGATAATATCAATGATCAGGTCAATGAGAAAATGTTCTTATTATGATATATTAATATCGGACTAAATATTATTTGTAAATTATCAATTAAGCAATTTAGATAGTTATCTCTATTAAGTGTAAGTTTAGAGGAATGCCATTTCAATCTTATTATATTAGTTTTATGGGAACTTTAAATTTATAATCATTATGAATAATTTTTAAATGAATATATGTTGTGTGCAGATATGATTTTGTTATTTAAATCATTGAGAGTGGCATTAGTGATATTATAAAGATAATAATATTATGCTAAGAAATGCATTTATATAATGATCAATTTTGTATATGTTTATAGTTTAATTGGAAATTCAACTATGTATGAAGATATAATTGATCTTTTGTGATGATAATTGTAGAAATGGAGGTAATTAAGTTATTCTCAAAGATAATTTTGACTAAAGTGACAAAGAAATTAAAGTTGACTGATCTAGTATTTAAGACTAACAAGGATGAGGTATAGTGTGTTGGATCATATATAGATATTATAGTTAGTACATGGAGTTGGGGTCATGAAGTTATCAGAAGGTATAGATTATTTGGGATAGGATAGCTAGAGTCAGAAGAAGAAGCTGCGACTCAGGCCATAAAATATCTAAAATTAAGATTTTGCTTAGAAATAAGAGATGTTAACTTTTCAGATAAAAAATATTATTATCATGTCTATATAAAAGCAAACTTCGATAAGGAAGAATTGCTAACTAACTATCAACGAGCATATGAAAAATATCTTTTCTTAAGGAGTAAACTTCAATAACAAATTAAAAGAATTCAAATATATTTTGTAAAATTAAAAGATATAGACAAGCACTCTTCAAATATTGGTTCATTGTAAAGGTAACATAAATAGAAAAGAAGAAAAGATAATACAAGGTACAATTTATTATTGTATAAAATAAGTTCTTACACTACAAGAATTTTAAATATTAGCAATGACAATTAGCGACAGCTAATTAGCCATCGCTAATACCCATTTTTAATAATAAAAAAAATAATCCAAAAAAATTCCTATTTTGTCATCTCTATAATTGTTAGAATTTTATTTTTTATTTCTTGAAAGTATTTAATAGAAATGATTTTTATTTACTAGCAATAGAATAGCCATTGCTAAAAAATTTTTGATAAAATTAGCGACAGTAATTTGCCATTACTAATAGTTGAACATAAAAAATTAATTTAGCGACAACTATTAGTGATGGCAAGATAGTGGTCCCATCTGATCTAGATAGCCCGAGTCGGGAAAAGAACTTTCCCAAAAATTATTCCCTCCCCCTAATCTCCCCTTCCCTTTAGTTGCCCCTCCCTTGCTAGCACCCCCTTCCTCACTAGCATCCCTGCACCACTGTCCCGACATTCCCCTTACTAGTTTTGCCTGATCCAACAAAAAAAATGATTTCCACTTCCCCCACCATTTCCCCCTCCCCCATCGGCTCTCCCTCCCCTGCTGGCTTTGCTCGCCGGCTCCCCCTTCTTGTAGTGATTTCCTTGTCCGTGTGCTCGATCACTCTCCCTATGCCACCATTTTCCATTCTTCTCCCCCTACCAGTGCGCTTCCCTTGTCAGTCGCCAAAACCTATGTCCCCACCCTCCTACATCACCATGCATTCTGGCACCTCAATCCTTCCCTATGCATCAGATTTGCCATCTCCCATCCATTGGACCAGCCATCAGTCCCTCCATGCATGCCAAATCTAACATCCCCATCCACGGAACCCACCATCTATGAGGTCCATCTTGTACTATGATTATTAGCAATGGCACCAAAACCATCATTAAAATTATCTTTTTATATTAATTAAATTTAATTAATTAATTAATTAGTTAATTAATCAGATATTTATTTATTTATTCAGATATTTATTTATTTAATAAATTTATTATTGATTTATTTAATTAGTAATTTATTTATTTAAGTAGATATTAATTAAATTAATTAATTAATTAGATGTGCATGGTTGCATGTCCTATATGCACGAGATTCGGATCTTGGCATGTAAAATACAAGTAGAGGCTCTAAGTTGCTTTGGTACCAAGGCATGATTATAGATGCTCATCTTAGAATGGAAAATATTGAGAATAGCTGGTGCGATAACTACATTGTTGCTATTGTCGCTGGCCGAATGATGGAGTTGGAGAAGACTACAGTATCCAAAGTACAATTGAAGATATTTTTCATCGATCAATTCGGTATATCCAGCTTCTAATTGCTCTACATAGTCGGTTAATGCATTCTCTCTATCATGATCTGCTTTACAACGCTGATTGAAATGGTGGCTTGAAAAAGGGCCGAACACATCCTTTGCCTTCAAACTTGCACCCATGCTAAGCACACGACCATGACTTCATTCTCTAATCACTTCTTGATATACCTCCTGTTGCAGCCAAGATTGCCGTGGCCCGTAGTTGCTGCGGGTGCCAGAGTGTGCTCCCTTCCCTGCCTGGTGGTCCTTTGATCCTGGACCTACGAAACAGGGGTTAGTGACCCGGGCCGGGGTTTCTGGCAGGGGCACTCCGACGGTCAAGTCAGTGACGATCCAGGGAAACAGATCCTCCTGGTCGAGCCCCTCTTGATGGACTCCGCGTAAGGAGGAGTAAAGGATATGAGAATGAAGACGAAAACGTAGCAGGGGGAGAATAATGGCGGGGACAGAGGGGTTCCCCGTTCTACCGCCTCTCCTTGTTTCCCTCGTTTTCCTTCAGTAGTGGTGGTGGTGGTGCTTTGCCCTCTTAATCGAGCTTGCACTTGTGTTGGTGTTGAGTTGTTATTACCTTCCCCCTGCTGGGGGTGTCTATCGTTCTTTGTAGTTGAAAAAATGGTTGTTGGACGCATCCCTCGGGATTCTCACTGGACTGGCAGGCGCGTGCGGTGGGATTCCGTGCCATAGACGGGACGTCTTTCCTGACATATGGTAGGGGAAGCTTTCATTTGCTCTGACATCTTCTCCGGTCGCCCCATTCCCTGAAGCATGGCAGAGCCTCGATCCGAGGGTTGCCACCCCAGGGGTTTGTGCTCTCTAACTGGCCCATCCTCCTGGAAGTACGGGCGAACAGGCAATTTTTGCGGTATGGGGGGCGCCGCTCCGTAGTCCTTGGGTAGCTCGCCGGCGTCCTGGGATGGCAGGGCTCGATCCGACCCAAACGCTCCAAGCTTGCGAGGCCACCTCGGCTCCGAAGGGCAGGGTACGGGCCCGGTCCAGAGGGCTTGTGCTCGGAGAGGCTCCACATGGCAGAGGAGTGCTGAGCTCGACTCCGACCACAGGGCTCAACCTCCGAGGGTCTCGCTCTGGAGGGCAGAGTGCGGGTCCGGTCCAGAGGGCTCGCACTCGGAGAGGCTCTACGTGGTGGAGGAGTGCTGAGCTCGACTCTGACCACAGGGCTCAACCTCCGAGGGTCTTGCTCTGGAGGGTAGAGTGCGGGCCCGGTCTAGAGGGCTCGCGCTCGGAGAGGCTCCACGTGGCGGAGGAGTGCTGAGCTTGACTCCGACCACAGGGCTCAACCTTTGAGGGTCTTGCTCTTGAGGGTAAAGTACGGGCCCGGTCCAGAGGGCTCACGCTCGGAGAGGCTCCATGTGGTGGAGGAGTGCTGAGCTCGACTCTGACCACAAGGTTCAACCTCCGAGGGTCTCGCTCTGGAGGGCAGAGTGCAGGCCCGGTCCAGAGGGCTCACGCTCGGAGAGGCTCCACGTGGCGGAGGAGTGCTGAGCTCGACTCCGACCACATGGCTCAACCTCCGAGGGTCTCACTCTGGAGGGCAAAGTGCGGGCTCCGGCTTAGGCGTCCCGAGCTTGCGAGCCCGACCTGGTGGAGGACGGAGCTTGGCTCGCCGTCTCGAGGGAGCTCAGCTTAGCTCGGCAGAGGAGACTGAGCAGGAGAATTGACGCGGCGTCTCCCCTTGACGTGGCGCCCATCGGCTCCCATACGTCAGCGATCCTGCCACATCATTTGCCCCCCACTCCCGAGGCTCGTTAGTATGCGGCGCCTGGGCCGAAGGGAGTAATTGTGGTGCTGACGTGGAAAGGCGGAGATCCGGCACAATGATGGCCATTGTCGCTGGCGCTTCGGGAGACAGTCCTGTGGACCAATGAGGGGGTGCCACGTGGCCATGTCCGAGGAGTAGTTAATGTTGGCATAGAATTCAGAGTAGCCAGGATGTCATTTTCATCGACGGGCAGCACATGGCGCGGATCCGTTAGCGGAGGGGTCGAGTTAGTACGAATCCATCAGGTCATTTCGAAATGAAAAGAAGTTTTTTATCCCAAAACCCCTATTCTCTCAAATCCTTTATGCCCGTTGCAGTGCTTGGACCCTTCTTTCTCCGCAATCCACTTCCGCCCTTCTCCCCTCTAAAGAACTAGGTCGGTCCTGTTCTTCTTCCTCGGGTTCTTTTCGTAAGATGTCTCATCCCGGTCCTCCTGTACAGGAGTTAATGTCTTCCTCCTTCGATGAGGAGTCGAAGGGGGCGCGGTTCGAGTTTAGTAGGAGACCGGCCCTTCCGATCTGCCCCGTGTCCATTAGGGAGCCGGGGGATGCTTCTTCTCATTCTTCTCGTCTTCCTCCCCCATCCAAACCAGTTTCTGAGTCTGTTCGGTCAACAGGTCCTAGTGGGATCTCCTCGACAATTTCTACCACAGAGCCGGGGACCATTCGGGATGTCTATGGCATCCCACACTCTGTCCGGCTTCTAGTCCCTCGCCCCGAGGATAGGGTCACTTCAAGTGGCCCGGGCCGGATTACCTTCTACGAGGAGACCTTCTCGGGAGGGCTTCGCTTTCCTTTCCACCCCTTCTTCATGTCCGTGCTGAGCAATTACCTCTTGGTCCCCGCTCAGCTAGTCCCTAACGCCATTAGGACCATCTTCTCCTTCATTGTCCTCTGCCATGTCCACGGGTTCGTCGTCCGGTTTTCCTTGTTCAGGGCATTCTTTATCCTGAAACGCCACCCGATTGAGGATGGGTGGTGGTCCTTGTCGTCTTGCCCAAAGGGCATTAGATTCGAGCTCCCCTCTTCCATCAAGGGATGGAAGAGCAGATTCTTTTTCGCGACCGTCGAGGGAGTCGACTGAGCTTGGAGTGATCCGGACCAGTCCTCCAATCAAATCTCTGTGGTTGATGCAGCTGACCAAGACGACTATGAGCAGTTTCGCACCGCCCAGATCCCTCCTCTCGAGGTCCTGCTATCGGAGCAGAACCTCTCCGATGCTAGGGTAGCTCCGTCGAGGGGGTCGGGTGAGTCCGGCCTATGCTTTTCTTTCCTCCACATATGTTTTCTCTTCTCTTCATTTTAGGCTAACTTTCTTGGCTCCTGACCCGCGGTTAATCTGCGTAGGGATGATCTTCTCAGAGAGCGACCTGTTATTAATTACCAAGAAGAGGCTGCCCACCGGGATGGCTGATGAGCCTCCCCCGAGGCGAGCCCAGGTCGAGGGTGTATCGACGGCTGCCCCCGCCATGCCAGTTACCTCGAGGAGGAGGGAGGCCGAGGATGCTCCTGCACCGTCCGCGGCACTAGGATTGAGTCAACGGGTGGTTCGAGGAGCTGAAGAGCGGATGAGGCCACAGGCCGAGGTCCGTGTTCTGGAGCTCGAGGTGGTCGCCCAGGCTGGTGCTGCTATCGTTGCCGCACCCTCTCACTCCCCGTGTACGGCGATGATCGAGGTCGAGGGGGGAGAGGCCCGTACTGGAGCTCCTCCTGCAACGGTGGCTCCGACTACGATGGTGCCGGGTCCCCGACTGGTCCCTGGGGGTCCCGTCGCCGGGGGGATGGGCGCACCCGCTCCCCAAGAGAGCAGGAGGGATGAGGCGAGGCATCGTCTCCCATTCAAGCTGGGGCCAGAGAGCTCCCTGCTTGACAACCTCACCCTAGCCGTTCGCATGATGGACTTCTCCATCCAACTATGTGATCAGCAGGAGATGGCCGGGCTGCAGCTGGGAGATGTGATTGATAACATCTTCCCCCAGCTCTACACGGTGAGCAACATCGTTCTTTTCTTCCTCTCTTTTTTTTCTTCTTTTCTTCTTTCTTTTTTTAAACCAACCGTTTATATGGCGCAGGTCGATGTCGAGGCCCTTTTCGTCAGGAGCAGCTGCCGAAACTGGGAGTGAGCTGAACAGCAACAGGCGGCCGAAATCGCGTCGCTGAAGGTTGACCTGAAGGGGAGGGCCGACTCCGAAGGGACGCTTGACCGTTGGGTCAAGGACCTCGAGAGGCAACTCGCCGACTCTGAGGGACGAGCGAAGGAGCTTCAGGAGAGCCTCAACCGAGAGCAGGGTCAGTCGAGGAGGAAGGCCGAGGAGCTCGCCGACGTCGAGCGGAGGTTGGGCGTGTTCAATGCCGAGGCGGCCCGACAAAAGGGGATCGCCCAGTCTCTTCAGGCCCGGCTGGCGACAGAGAAGGAGAAGTTGGCCACGACCTAGAGGGCGGCTGAGGAGGCGACCAGGTCAACTAGGGACGCCAGGCATGAGGTGGCCGCAATGAAGAAAGAAGCTGAGGAGGCGGTCACGAGGTACAGGGCCTCGGAGGAGTTCCTTGCCGAGATCCAATAAACGGCATCGGACTCCTTCTTTAAGGGCTTCATGTACCTGCGCCGCCAGGTTGAGGGGTTCATCTCGGTTGAGGGCTATGGCAGCCTCGGCTACCCCGGTACTTCGGACCAGGAGGCGGGTGCTGAGGAGGCCGTCGCTCCCGAGTCTTCAATGCCAGACGAGGTCGGGGCCGTACCGCGCGAAACCGGAGCCGCATAGCCGGAGGTCCCTACAGACGGAAACTTCCAGCCCTGCGACCCAGCTGAAGGGTCAGCCGGAGGGTAGTCCCTTTTTATTTATTCTGCATTTTATTTTCTTTTTGTACTTGGTTGGGCCACCCGGCATGTCGGGGGCCCGCAGAATGCTTGTAACTGGAATTGAGTTAATAAATTTCAAACTTCCTTGCAACCTGCTTTCTGTTTGGCTCTTCCCTCTTTCTTTTCTCTTTCTTTCTCTCTCTTCTTCTCTTTTTTTTTTTTTGATAAGTGGGGAGATCAGAGAAGAGGGTTTCACCTCGCCTGAGATCGAATCACCGGGCTTCAGCATTGGCAAGTCGGGTGCAAGGTTCTGGCAGTTGTGAGTTGCTGGGATCGGTAGTTCCTTGGCCAGGGAGCTGGGCCCCGATTCAAGGTGCCTGAGGTCTGGTCTCAGGTCTTGGATACCTTGGAGCTAGGCTCGAGGCCTTCCTGGTCGGGGTGCTGGGCCTTGGTCCAGGGATTGCCTGAGAATCATGCTCAGGTCTTTGGCATCCCGGAGCTGGGCTCGAGGCGTTAATAAGAGCTGCTTGGCTCGAAGGTCCCTTGGCCGGAGATCTGAGCTCCGGTCTTGGGTTGGCATCCCGGAGCTGGGCTCGAGGACATTGATGGGAGCTGCTTGGCTCGAAGGTCCCTTGGCCAGAAATCTGAGCTCCGATCTTGGGTTGGCATCTTGGAGCTGGGCTCGGAGACGTTGATGGGAGCTGCTTGGCTCGAAGGTCCCTTGGCCGGAGATCTGAGCTCCGGCCTTGGGTTGGCATCCTGGAGCTAGGCTCGGGGACATTAATGGGAGCTATGTGGCTTGAAGGTCCCTTGGCCGGAGATCTGAGCTCCGGTCTTGGGTTGGCATCCTAGAGCTAGGCTCGGGAATGTTGTTGATTGAGAGCTGCATGGCTCGACGGTCCCTTGGCCAGAGATCTGAGCTCCGGTCTTGGGTGATGAAATGAAAGTTTCGCTATTGCATTCCCCTCTTGTTCTCTTTCTTTCCTTCCCCTCTCTTCTTTTTTCTCTTTTTTTTTTTTATGAGTGGGGAGATCAGAGAAGAGGGTCACAGGATTTGGTTGCCTTGGAGCTAGGCTCGAGGCCTTCCTAGTCGGAGAGCTGGGCTCCGGTCCAAGGGTTGCCTGAGGGCTTGGCTCAGGTCTTTGGCACCTTGGAGCTGGGCTCGAGGCATTGATAGGAGCTGCTTGGCTCCAAGATCCCTTGGCATCTCGGAGCTGGGCTCGGAGATGTTTGAGATTGAGAGCAGCTTGGCTTGAAGATCCCTTGGCTGGAGGTCTGAGCTCCAGTCTTGGGTTGGCATCCTGGAGCTGGGCTCGGGGACGTCGTCGATTAAGAGCTGCATGGCTCGAAGATCCCTTGGCCAGAGGTCTGAGCTCCGATCTTGGGTTGGCATCCTAGAGCTGGGCTCGGGGACATCGTTGATTGTTCTTTCCTGCAAGATATATAGATACTCGTGCAAGGAAAAAACTATTGTCATTATTATTGCTGGGAAACCTTACATCATTGATAGTATTTCTGCAAGTTGCAGGCATTCCACGTTCGAGGGAACCTGACACCGCCAAGATCTTCGAGGTAATAGGCCCCTTGCGAGAGTGCTTCAGCTACTTTATAGGGGCCTTCCCAGTTTGGTGAAAGCTTGCCTCACTCCCTGGGCTGAGATGCCTCTGCCCGCTGTAGCACCAAGTCTCCGAGCTTGAAAGCTTTTGGCATGACCCGGGCATTGTAATACCAGGCTACTCATTGCCGGTAGGCCGCCATTCGTAGCCAGGCTTTATCCCTCGCTTCTTCGAGAAGGTCCAGGTTAAGCAAGAGGTGTGTTGAATTCCACGCCTCATCATATTGCTGCACCCGTAACGTGGGTACACCGAGCTCGATCGGAATGACCGCTTTGGTACCGAAAACAAGGTTGAAGGGCGTCTCATTGGTCACCATCCTGGGCATTGTGTGGTAGGTCCACAGGATGCTTGGGAGTTCTTCTGCCCACCTGCCCTTAGCTTGATCCAGCCTGATCCTGAGTCCTTGGAGGATGGTCCAGTTGGTCATCTCAGTTTCTCCATTTGTTTGAGGGTGAGCCACTGAGGTGAATCGGTGTTGGATGCCATGCTCGGCGCAGAACCCTTCTAACTCTCGATTGTCAAACTGTCGCCCGTTGTCAGTGATGATACAATGGGAAAGTCTGAAGCAGCAAATGATTGACTTCCAGAAGAACTGGCGGACATTGGCTTTTGCGATCTGGGCTAGCGGCCTTGCTTCGACCCACTTAGTAAAGTAGTCGATCACCACCGGCAGGAATCTTCGCTGTCCTGGTGCTGGGGGAAACGGTCCCAAGATGTCCATTCCCCATTGGGCAAAGAGCCAAGTGGCTGAGAGTTGGGAGATCGGCGCCGTCGGCTGATGCTGTATATTCGCATGGCGCTGGCACTTGTCGCACCTTTTAACGAAGTCGGCGACGTACTCCCTCATGGTCTCCCAAAAGTATCCCTAGCGAAGAGCTTTGTAAGCCAGCATTCTCCCTCCCACGTGGTTCCCGCAGAGGCCTTCATGTATCTCTTGGAGCATAAAGGTTGCCTCGACGGGCCTGAGACATTTCAGGAGTGGGTAGGAGTAAGATCAGCGATAGAGCTGGCCCTCCATCAAAATGAACCGAGAGGCCTTCTTCTTGATGAGGATAGCTTCTACGTGGTCTTCGGGAAAGGAGCCATCAGTGATGTACCGGATGTACTTGTCCATCCAGCTCGGCTCAGAGGTGACTTGATGCACTCTTGCCGAGCTCTCATAGCTGGGACTTTCAAGGTACTCGATGTAGGCGCGTCCCAGCGACGAGTCCGGCAAGGTCGCAAGCCTAGACAGCACATCCGTGCATGCATTCTCCCCTCGGGGGATGTGAAAGATGCTAAAGCGTCGGAGGCCTGTCGTGCTTACGCGGACCTGCTCCAGGTACTTCATCATCTGGGTGTCCCTTGCTTCATATTCTTTGGAGACTTGTCTGGCAACCAGCTGGGAGTCGGTGAAGACTTTCAGGTCCTGCACACCCAGCTCGCGGGAGACTCTCAGGCCCGTGAGGAGTGCCTCGTACTCCGTCTGGTTGTTAGTCACGGTGAACTTGAAGCAGAGGGTGCATTCCGCCACAACCCCATCGCTGTTAGTTAGGATGAGGCCTGCTCCACTCCCGCCGGAATTGGATGCTCCATCCACGTGGAGGATCCAAGGCTCTTCTCCTGGCCCGGGCTCCGTCATTGTCTGCTCTGGCTCCTCGGCGAACCTGGTGCACTCAATCACGAAGTCGTCTAGGACTTGGGCCTTCTGTAAAGACCTCGACCGGTACACTATGTCGAATTTGCTGAGCAGCAGGGACCACTTAGCCAACCTCCCAGAAGTCTCAGGTTGGCTGAGTATGGTCCTCAACGGCTGGTCCGTCACGACCACTATTAGGTGTGCTTGAAAGTAGGGCCTGAGACGCTTAGCAGACATTATTAGTACAAAAATGAGTTTCTCGGAGCGAGTATACATGATCTCCACATTGCGGAGGATTTTGCTGGTGTAGTATACTAGCTTTTAAGATTTATCCTTGTCCACGCAGACGAGAACCGAGCTGACAGCTCCCGATGTGACCACCAGGTACAACAGAAGCTCCTCCCCCTCCTGCCTGGAGAGAAACGAGGGGGAGGCGAGGAAACTCTTCAACTCCTCGAAGGCCATTCTGCACTCCTCTGTCCATGTGAAGTCATGCATCTTACACAACGCCTTGAAAAATAGAAGGCAGCGGTCGACCGACCTCTAGATGAATCTGCTGAGGGCGGCGATATGCCCCGTCAGGCGCTGGACCTGCTTCTTGGAGGTCGGGTGCTCCATGTCAATGATGGCCTGAACCTTTTCTGGGCTCGCTTCGATGCCCCTCTGGGTGACCATGAAGCCAAGGAATTTCCCTGCCGCCACTCCGAAAGCGCACTTCGTCGGGTTCAGCTTCATCTGATGTTGCCGCAGGTTATGGAAGGATTCGACGAGGTCAGCGACATGGCTCAAGCTCGGCCTACTCATGATGAGCATGTTATCCACATACACTTGCATGTTGCGATCAATTTGGTCCTTGAAGACCTTACTGACCAAGCGCTGATAGGTGGCTCCTGCATTCTTCAGACCGAAAGGCATCATCCTATAGCAGTATGTCCCTTGGTCGGTGATGAAGGTGGTGTGCTCCTCGTCTTCTGGATGCATACGGATCTAGTTATACCCAGAGAACGCATCCATGAAGGAGAGCAGTCTGTGGCCAGAGGTGGCATCCACCAGCTGGTTGATCTTTGGTAGAGGGAAGCTGTCCTTCGGGCAAGCTTTGTTGAGGTCGGTGTAATCTACGCAGATCCTCCACTTGCCATTATTCTTCCTTACCATGACCATATTCGTTAGCCAGCTCGGATACTGGACCTCTCGGATGAAACCGGCAGCCAGGAGTTTATCGACTTCCTCCTTGATAGCTGCTTGTCTCTCCGGGGCGAAACTTCTCTTCTTCTGCCGAACTTGTTTGTGCCTCAGGTCAACACTCAATTTGTGAGTAATGATGTCAGGAGGGATACCTGGCATGTCCGCACCGTCCAGGCGAACACATCTACGTTTGCTCGCAGGAACCCCAGCAGTTAGGCCCTCTCATCCTCGAATAGCCGGGCACCGATCTGCACCATCTTCGTGGGATCGTCTCCGAGCGGGTAAGAAAGTAAGCGCTCGACCGGGCCTCCCCTAGGATCTTGGGCCCTTTGGTCGAGGTCATCTACACTGGGGTCGTCCTCAGGGATCTTATCCCCAGGGAGGGTTTGGAAGCAATGCTGCACCGGCTGGGGTGCTCCCCTCTTTTCCCCGACACCGTAGGGAGTAGGGAACTGTACAAGTAGCCTCTTGGTGGAGACAACGGCGTCGAGCAAGTTGAGCCCGGGTCGACCCAATATTACATTGTAGGCGGAAGGGAGCCTTACAACCGTGAAAGTCATCATGACGGTGCTCTACCGAGATGAGGTTCTGACAGTGACCGGGAGAGTGATTTCTCCTTCTACCCTTACGGAATCACCTATGAAACCAACAAGGGATGCATGCATAGGCCTAAGCTGATCGGAGAAAAGATTCATCCTGGATAAGGCATCATAAAAAAGCACGTCTGTAGAGCTTCCACTATCAACCATGATGCATTTTACAGGGTGCTTCGTGATCGTCATCTCGATGACCACGGTATTATTATTTACATTTTTTTTCTCATCTTCTCCTTCCCTCATAAGGGGAAGTACATTTTCAAGGTCCCCTGCCCCCCAGGTACTCTTGGATGTGCGCGCATCTCCCCAGGAGATCATGCCCACCGGCTTCTTGGTAGGACGGTTGTCGATGGTTAGAGCTAGCGGGAGAGCGACGAGCACCTGGGACTCCACTTGAGGTCTGCCCCCCACAAACCTTTTGAGGTAGCCTCTCTTGATGAGTTCCTCAATTGCCCACTTGAGGTTGCGGCATTCCTCGGTGTCGTGGCCGTGGTCGGGGTGAAAGCGACAGTACTTTATCTTGTCACGACCGGTGGAGGGCTTCAGCGGAGGCGGGCGTCACAAGTAATCCTCGCCTTCAATCTCCATGAGGATTTTGGTCCTCGGGGCGAGGAGAGGGGTGTAACCCTCCTTGGAAACGGGAGCCCCTCTCGGTCTTGGCCAGTCCTTCTGGGAGCTCGGGGCCTGGGGTGCTGGCTTCCGGGCCTCGGGTGCCTCGGTGGGGATCGACTTCTTTAGTGGCCCTCCATCGAGCTCTCGTCTTGTGCGATATGCCTCCTCGGCATGCGATCCGCCTTCTCGGCATGGATATACTTTTAGGCTCGGAGAAGGAGCTAGAAGTAATCTTGGGGGGCTTCTTATCCACCAAGTAGGTCAGGCAGGAGGTCCTGAGTCCTCGCTTCAATGCCAGCAAGGCGACTGGCTCATCGAGATTATAAATCTCCAACGCGGCGGCCTTGAAGCAGGCCACGTAGTCCTGCAGGGCTCGCGGTCCTGCTGCTGGATGGAGAAGAGGTTGTCTGCCTCTCGTGGCAACTTCCTGCAAGCGTCGAAGTGAGCCACGAACTTCTGTCCTAGTTGGGTGAAAGAGCTAATACTCTCCGACTCCAAACGGGTGAACCACACCCGGGCTGCTTTCCGAAGAGTAATGAAAAAAGCGACATAGAGGAGGGCATCGGTGGCCCCCTGGACCCTCATGAGGGTCCGGTAGCTTTCCAGGTGGTCCTATCGTAAGGATCCACCTGCGGCATTCGGAACCGATGTGGAATCGACTTCGCTTGGATTTCTTGGAAGAATGGGGGGGCAGGTGTCGTAGCCCGCTGGCTCGCTAGCGGAGCCCTGCATGCTGGCGAACTGGCGAGCAAACTCCACCAACTTGCATTCATGTTCCTCCAAGCGCTTTTCCACCGTGCGCCTGATGGCTTCATTAGTGGACCCCTCCATCGAAGGAGACGGAGATGGTGACATGGATGCATGGCACCGGTGGCGGGGGGTCTTGCTTCTTCTACATCGATGGGGTCTGGGCACCTCCCGCTCGAGGTTTGGTGAGTGGCTCTCTCTGTCGGCAGAGCCGGCTCGTTGTCTTTTCGCCGGACCTTGATGGCTACTCCAGTTCTCAGTGGTGGCCCGCGGCTGCGGCTGCGACGGCCTTCCTTGGAAGGAGCGCAGGCTATCACGGGGACCTGTGGCGTGGGCTGCCGGAGTCCCCGGCTGCTGGTGGGTAGCCAAGGACCGGTGCTGGTGCTGAAGCTAGCGCACTACCGTGGCAAGGACTTGCATCTGCTTGGCGAGTGTAGCCAGTTGAGCTTCCGATGGAGGTGGCTGAACCAGAATGGGTGGCTCCGTCTCTTGGCAGTGCGGGTTCCCCCGGGAGGGGGAGTTCCCCGCATGACTGGTGGAAGCCTCCCTTGCCTTTGTTGTCACCATCCTCCCGTCTGGCTTGCCTGTAAAGAGATGGAGGGTTCGACTTTGATCAAAGATCGTTCATAATGTCACTGTCGCCCCCCTACCTGGCGCGCCAATCTGTTGCCGCCAAGATCACCGTGGCCCATAGCTGCTGTGGGTGTTGGAGTGTGCTCCCTTCCCTGCCTGGTGGTCCTCTGGTCCTGGACCTGCGAAACAGGGGTTAGTGACCCGGGTTGGGGTTTCCGGCGAGGGCACTCTGACGGTCAAGTCAATGACGATCCAAGAGAACAGATCCTCCTAGTCAGGCACCTCTTGATGGACTCCATGCAAGGAGGAGTAAAGGATATGAGAATGAAGACGAAAACATAGCAGGGGGAGAATAATGGCGGGGACAGAGGGGTTCCCTGTCTACCTCCTCTCCTTGTTTTCCTCGTTTTCCTACAGTAGTGGTGGTGGTGGTGGTGCTTTGCCCTCTTGATCGAGCTTGCACTTGTGTTGGTATTGAGTTGTTGTTACCTTCCCCCTTCTAGGGGCGTCGATCGTTCTTTGTAGTTAAAAAAATGGCCGTTGGATGCTTGCCTCAGGATTCTCGCTGGGCTGGCAGGTGCATGCGGCGGGATTCCGTGCCGTGGACGGGACGTCTTTCCTGACATATGGTAGGGAAAGCTTCCATTCGCTATGACATCTTCTCCGGTCACCCCATTCCGGAAAGCCTGGCAGAGCCTCGATCCGGGGATCGCCATCCTAAGGGTTCATGCTCTTTGACTGGCCCATCCTCCTGGAAGTACGGGCGGACAGGCAGTTATTACGATATGGGGGGCGTCGTTCCGTAGTCCTTGGGCGGCTCGCTAGCATCCTGGGATGGCAGGGCTCGCTCCAACCCAGATGCTCCGAGCTTGCGAGGCCACCTCTGCTCCGGAGGGCAGGGTACAGGCCCAGTCCAGAGGGCTCGTGCTCAGAGAGGCTCCACGTGGCAGAGGAGTGCTGAGCTCGACTCCGACCACAGGGCTCAACCTCCAAGGGTCTTGCTCTGGAGGGCAGAGTGCGGGCCCAGTCCATAGGGCTCGCACTCGGAGAGGCTCCACGTGGTGGAGGAGCGCTGAGCTCGACTCCGACCACAGGGCTCAACCTCTGAGGGTCTCACTCTGGAGGGGCTCGCGCTCGGAGAGGCTCCACGTGGTGGAGGAGTGCTGAGCTCGACTCCGACCACAGGGCTCAACCTCCGAGGGTCTCACTCAGGAGGACAGAGTGCGGGCCCGGTCCAGAGGGCTCGCGCTCGGAGAGGCTCCACGTGGCAGAGGAATGCTGAGCTCGACTCTGACCACATGGCTCAACCCCGAGGGTCTCGCTCTGGAGGGCAAAGTGCGGGCCCAGTCCAGAGGGCTTGTGCTCGAAGAGGCTCCACGTGGCGGAGGAGTGCTGAGCTCGACTTCGACCACAGGACTCAACCTTCGAGGGTCTCGCTCTGGAGGGCAGAGTGCGGGCCCGGTCCAGAGGGCTCACACTCAGAGAGGCTCCACGTGGCGGAGGAGTGCTGATCTCGACTCCGACCACAGGGCTCAACCTCCGAGGGTCTTTCTCTGGAGGGCAAAGTGCGGGCTCCGGCCTAGGTGTCCCAAGCTCGCGGGCCCGCCTGGCGGAGGACGGAGCTCGGCTCGCCGTCTCAAGAGAGCTCAGCTCAGCTCGGCAGAGGAGACCGAGTAGGAGAATTGACACGACGTCTCCCCTTGACGTGGCGCCTGTCGGCTCCCCCACATCAGTGATCCCACCACATCACCTCCCATTCATTAGGTATAGAGCCTTCAGATAATATAACTGATTTAATCGATTCCATTTTCTCCTGAAATTAAAAAGAGAATGCATGAAATAAAAAATTAAACATTACAGTATCCTAATATTATAATGATAAATATAATATTCATTTCTTATATGCATCTCCTTTGCTTTGTTTGTAGACCAGGTCTTTCCATCTTTTTTCACATGAAATTTCTTCTAACAATCAATAATACTAGGCTCATGAACAATTTCAATTACTTGTAAATTTCATAAAATATATTATATCTTTTTGCATCAATCACAAGGTTATGTATCTTGAAAAAGAAACCTATATACTATTTCATCCATAAAGGAATTCATAAAATCATGCATTTTGAAGAAAAATATACATTTTTTGTAGATATATTTACATACCTTCTCAGCTCTATACTTTGCCATTGAAACTAAGCCTCCAATTGCTGGAAGTTCAACCTTTGACTTGTTATCCTTATTTCTCTTATTTTGATCATACATATATCATTTGTCTATAACTAATATTAGTTATAGAAACTCATTTTTCAAAAAGAAGATATTTAGTTAACATAATTCATAATAAATAAAAAAACTTGTCAATTCTTCACACTTCATTTATCCACCATTTATTTCCAAACTGGTGGAGATATATTGTTCAATGGGTGATTGTAGCACTCCTCAATACTTTTATACTTTTGGAAAATACCTCTTCTAAAGGTCCACATCCAATTGGAATGGTTGATCTTAACATATAAGTCAAATGTTTCCTTCACTTCTTCCTAAAGACAAGTATATATAAAGTTAGTTTTCTTAACATATAAGTCAACTCCATTCCTATTCCAATAGCTCATCATACCCATCATCAACTTGGACCACTTGCGCATTATATATCTTAATCTCCTCTTTTTGGTATGGTTCCTTCTCTTCTATGGACTTCTCGAAAAGGTTTCTTGGCTTGGTTTCAACCATGAAACTCCAAGTGAGATCTTTAAGTGATCCAACATAACAAACTTGAGTTGCTTGGCTTGCCGACACAAAAGGTTATTGAGTATTTAGCTTGCGTGCTGTATTAATATTGGTAATTCCATAACAATCTCTCTTGTACCCAATTACTTCTCTGGTTATATCATATCAATTCTATTTAAATAATGTGACTCTAATCCCTTCAATATAAAGAAGTCCAATAACATCAGTAAGGGATCCATAATAAGGAATATCATCACTTCCATATTCTCCTCTAACTATGACTCCTCTGTTTTGACTTCTTTTAGCCTCTTTACATTGTTTTGTAGGTTGTTTCAAAGATTATACATTATATTTTCTAGAGACTAGAGCCATGCCAATCAAGGAGAGAGCTCTAAAGAATAAAGTTCTCGAGGAGAGAGCAATCATGCTGTAGCTTGTATGGTTCTACACCACTCACACCATGAGATAAACTCTAAAATTTTAGATATTCTTTTTTATATTATTTTATACTTTATCATCTAATATAATATTCTTTATATTAGATATTTTATAATCAGGTTTGGAAGACTTAGGATCACTAGTGACCTCACGTCACATGCAATAGCGACCAGCTCTCAGACTCAACACCATGGTCAAGGACCCACCTAGCTCGTGACACCTCCGACTTGGCCAGAGGATAGAGAGCACATCTACATTCAGAGCCACTCATAAGTACTACATCTTTATATTAATATGTTTAAAATTTAATGATTTTAAAATTAATGCTTATTATTAAATTTCAATTTTGTAGTACATTCAGAGAGCCTAGAGTATATCGGGTGGTTACCGGGATCATTCGCTAATTGATATCGGGACTGGTGAATGAGTTCTCCAGTTGACGGTCAAAAACTTGTGATGCAGCCTATAAGATGATCCTAGTAAGTCAAATATATTTAATTTTTAAATTCATGAATGTTTGTATTTTATTTATTTAATATATAGCTTATTTCTACTTGTGGGAGTATTATCTATTTGAGGCTTTACAGGATGAGGAGACTTGCCATCCGACCTTCAAGGAGATGGCAACATGTAGACTTTAGGATGGGCTATATAGTCTCAAGTAAACTGCCATTTTGCACTCCTGTTTTGATTCACCATCAGATTGAAAGTCTTTCAGGGATCACTAAATATAGGTGAACATATGGAAGGCCCTCTACGACTAAGTGGAACATTGAGAAGTACTCCAGTAGGTGGCAAAGGGTATGGCAGAATCGTACTGTGTAGCAGGATTCGATCAAGTATACTGGCAGCTTTGTTAGCACACATGTGATGGCAAATAAATTAATAAGAATTCTACACTCAAATTAATTTCATATTAAATTAATCATATATATATATATTAATTATTTATCGTAGACAATAGCTAGGTCATGTAACAAGATATTTATTGTTGGCATAGAATTCCTTTTCTGATCAAGTGGAGCTACTGGATCGCAGGCCCGCTCCCTGGTTCACCTGCAAAACAAATCCCTAGTCGGAATTGCTCTGACGGGGGACACTCCGATGCCTAAGTCAGATGCGAACTCCAGCCACAGAATGGGAAAGATTCTGAGGAGGATTCAATGGAGAGGGTAAAGACTCTGGGATTTTTAAGGATATCTTGTGCCTTACCTCGAGCATTCTCTCCTACCGTTATTTATAAGGAGTTGTCCAGCATGTGGTTCCGTTCTTTCTCCAACGGTTACGATGGATGAGTTAATTTCTTTCCCACAATCTAGGATCGTGGGTAGCTAATGGACAGTTCTGGTGCCCAGGCCGGAGGCATTGCCGCTGGAGTTGCGTGCTGTGATTATATTCCAGAAATAGTCGATGATAACCGTTGCTTGCCCTGTTCATAGAGATTTGGAACATGTCGAGAGCTCATCTCCGAACTTCCCTTTTAGGAAGATTTCCATGATTGAATAGGGAATGTCTTCATCCTCGGATCCTCTCGAGACATATTATAAAACCTGTCTTCGGCATAGATCGAGGACTTGATCTTTGTCATAGACCGAAGACTATGTCTTCGGCGTAAACCAGAGACCATGCCTTCGGGAGTTGGTGAAGGTCGTTCTTCGGTTCAGGCTGAGGATCTTGTCTTCGAGAACCGTAGGACTTGGTCTTCGACGAAGGATGAAGACATAATCCGAAGACGATATCTTCGGGTACCGTAGGTCCAGTAAGAGCTTTGGCTTACCCATGGGTTGCTTGACTTTTTTCGAATACCTTGGTCCAAAGCTTGTGGTTCGAAAGAAATATCTTTAGCTGGTCGAACCGGTAGCTGGTTCGTACCTGGACCGAGATATCCTAATATTTGCCCCCTACTCTCAGTTTTCGAAGCGAAGTTTTGCCTCAAAAGGTAAGAGTATTACTGGTTTATCATTTTTCTCTTGAGGGAAGGTGCAGTGGATGATTACAAAATCTCTTATTAGACCGTCTATCATAACTGCCAGCTGATTTAAGAATCAGACAATGGATAGTTGTCATTCCTTGATTGAGGGGTGAAAAAGGATTGGGCGGGCGAGGGACTGCCTCTCCTTTTTCTATTGTGCGATGGTTCAACTAATCTTTTGGTTGGGATTTGAGCAATTGTCGTGGTTCCTTCCTACCTGTTGGATGATGAATGTGCTTCATCTGGGCCGTTGATTCAAATAGACTATGACCTTTGGTCTATTCCGTGTCAAATCAGCTTGGGACTGCTTTGGGGTCTTTTCATTTCTTTTTGAGAAGGAGAAAAGGGGCATGCTGAGGAAGCTTTTTCAACCTCATACTTTTAGTTTTGATTAAGCTTTCCCAGTTCTTGGCCATCAGTCCCTTCTGTAGGTAGAATCTTTCTTCCGCCTCTTTGTCTCGTTCTATTATCATGGCTGAGTCTGTAGGAAGCTGCGGGGAACAAGTTGGGTCTTTGGGGGTCGGTGATGTAGTGAGTCCGGAGCTGGTCCCCAGCTCTATTTTACCGGGAAATTTTGCTCATCTTCGAGAATGCTATCACATTTCCGAGGGGTTTCCTTTGATTCTTCTCGCATCCGAGGAATGGGTGAACAAACCTCCTCCCGGGTGTTTGGCTATGTACAAAGATCATTTGAAGCCTTCGATTTCCCCTACATCGTTTCTTCATTAAAATTTTCTGTCTGTACCAGGTGGTGCCTGTGCAGTTGACTCCGAATAGCATTCGGAATGTTTGCGGGTTCTTAGTTCGGTGCCGCATAGCCAACATAGAGCCCGAGACTAATATGTTTACTACCCTTTTTATGCTCAAGAGGGATTTCCACGACCACAGATGGTGGGTGATCGGCCCTCGATCAGGCCGCAAGATCATCAAGGATATGCCCAGCACCATCCACGGATGGAAACCCATCTTTATTTTTGTGTTGTCTATTGACCGGTAGGGCTTTAGTAGTATTGGAAGGAGCCACGCTTAACCGCCAATGATGGAAAAAAGGTTTTGGCGGCCGATGAGTCTGATTATGATTTACTGACTGATTCGGAGGCCATTCTTATACGCGAGTTGTTGGAGGAAAGGAATCTCCATCTTGCAGGGATTAGCAAGTTCCCCGTGTTAGGTATATATAGTGAAAATTTTACCTCTCTTCTTCCATTCTTGTTGTAGTTCAGTCGACCCAGAGGGATCTTTCTATTTGCAGGCGGCGGGATGAAGCCTAACTTGAGCTGGCTCCGTCAATCCTCCGAGAAGAGGGCAGCTCCTGCCCCCCCCACAAGATTGGCGGTTCGGAAGAGAGCTCGAAAGGACGGTCCTGAGAGGAGTGGGAGCACTTCGTCCTCCAGAGGAGCCTCCGAAGGGAATGCGGTGCCAATGATGGAGGCCCCCACAGGGGCTCAGCTAGTTGAGCCTTCACTGGCGGTTACCTTTCCGATTTACATAAGGGAGAGTCCGCCTTCGATGGTTGATGAGCCAGCACCTTGCCCCCCTGCAGTTGATAGGGGCAAGGTGCCACAAGCCGAGAGAGAGTCCGTTCGTGAGGCTTCTCCAGCTGGGAGCCGTCCCGAGGACTTTTCGAAGCTTTCCCCCATGGGGGGATTGTTGGTCCCTACCGTGGCTAGGCGGGCACTCAAGGATACGTTGCTACCTCAGGATTTGGCAGTGATCCGAAGTCGAAGTCTGGCTAGGATATCTGACTCTGCCTTTTCCTCCCTACAATAGGTGAGATCCTCATCATGTCTTCTTTGTCCAGAAGGTTGTTTGGTTCATAACCTCACTTTGTTGATGTAGCTGGTCTATGACATCACCTTTATGGATGAGGACCTAGGGAATGTCGATAACCTTATCCATGGCCTTAAGGAGGAGCTCCATATGGCCAGGGCTGAAAAAGAGTGGCCGAGGAATTGAAGCAATCCATGGAGAATCTCTAGTTCATGCGGATACTGAAATTCGCGGCCTGAGGAATGAGCTAAAGGATGCCCATTTGACAATCGCGGGGTGAGGGGCTAAGTTCAGGAAGAGTAGAGAACATGCCAACTCCTTGGAACAATCCCTCAAGGAGAGCCAGGAAAAGGCAGAGAACCTTACCAAGGCTGCTGAGGAGGTAATCAGAAAGGCCGAAAAGGCATCCTTAAGAGCCAAGGAGGCATCCTTAAGGGCTGAAGAGGCGGTCTTGGAATCTGAAGTAGCCAGGAGAGAGTCTGAAGTCTTGAAAGAGCTGGCAAGTAGAGCTGTAGCAGATTTTAGGAGGTCCTCAGATTTCTAGCAGGAGATGAATGAGGATACCTTGTACAGCTACCAGCATGGTTTCAATGACAGACTCGCCAAGGTCAGTAAGGCTTTCCCTAACCTAGACCTTTCGCCGTCCCTGCATTCGACATTGTGGAGGAGGAAGAAGAAGAAGAAGAAGTCGAAGTTGAAGAGGAGATCAAAGGGATGCCAAGTCCAAGTGAGGATATTCCCAACATAGTTTCAGCCCAAGTTGAGGAGGCCGAAGAAGTGCCGGACTTGGAGGGAAAAACTTTCGCCGCAGCCGAAGACATGGATGTGATCCCGATCCCGACCCAAGAGGAAGTTCGAGCTGAGGAGGAGGTCCAGGTTGAAGATCCTCTGGACTCAACGCAATTTTAGGAAACCCTCTTCGTGCAAATCGACAAACTGCTCCAATCTTGTGATGCTGGATCTCCTCCAGATGATGCTTAGGGATATGTGTATCTTTAGGCATTGTATTTCTTCTTTGTTTTCCTCTGAAATGTAACCAACGAACTATTTTGAAGTTTCAAATGACTTTCTTCTTTTGTACATGCTATGCCATATTTTTTAATACAGTTTGTGCGAGGTTTCTGGCTTCGATGATAACTCGAATTATGTTCTCCTTTTTCTTTTTTGATTGAGGAGCCAAAGCCGAAGACTGTTTGGCTTACGGATGATGTCGAAGATGAGTTCCGAAGCAAATTGGAATGTCGTTGTTGAAGATTGTCCACGATCAAGCTAGGCTGATGTCAGCCTTTTTCCATAACTAACTTGTCCATTTAGGAATGGACACAACAGACAGGTATCATTTTTCCATTGATCAATGATCAAGGAACATTGATTATGATTCTTGTTGCCAGTAATGAGTGTGTCGATATTCGAACAGTCGCATTTTCATGCACCCTGGGTGACGCCATATCCTTCCTTTCTGAAAGGGAGCCATTAATGTCATAGCCACATGATGGAGATTCTTCTAGATTTGAAGTACCGGCGGTCGCTATTCCAAGAGTAGTTATTGGTAATTAGACCGCTCTCGAGCGGTCACCTGGGTCTCGAGACGTCGCTTTGACACGTGGCATCTTTTGATGGGTCTGGAAAAGGGCGTGGAGCACATTTCCCTGTGGCCAATCGTGGGTGTAAGGTCCTTATAAATTGGACCTTGTCCTCCCCTACCGAAGGCCATCACAGTTTCTGACTCTTATTTTAGAAGTTCCTCTTCTTTCTCCAGCAACCCGGCAAAATGAAGTTTAGTGTTCCCAAGCTTCGAAGGGTGGCGAAGAGGAGGGCCATCAGCACTGGGGCAAAGGGCAGCCCAGGGTTCCTCGAGCTGAGCGATTATGACGACCCAGTTGTCGATCACTTGGAGAGGAAAGTCCGTGTCCTGGAGGCTCAATTGGAGGAGGCCAGGGCTCAGGTTGAGGCGGCCATCGCAGAGGCAGTTGAGGCCAAGAAGAAGGTGGCAGAAGCCATCTCGGACTTCAAGGCATCTTTTGCTTTCAAGGAGGAGGTCACCGAGGTGGCTCTGGACTCTTATCACCAGGGGTTCCGGGAGTGTAGGGATAAGGCCTCCAAGTATTATAACTTGAAGGACCTTGGCAACATCAAACCCTCAATTCCCTTTCCTGGACACAAGTTCAACTCTGACTTTGAGGAGGAGTCGGATTCTGATTCAGATGGGAACCCCGGGACCCCCTTATCATCCTCCTTACAGGACACCCCCCATCGGCTTGGAAAAGGGCCGGCGGGTGGTCACTAGATGTGCTTTCCTGTTTTCTGTAATCTCTCCTTTTTTTTTATAAAAATACAAAAGTAATAAAAGTACTGACTTTCTTCCCGCTTTTTTTTTTCTGTGCATGATACTTCTTTGAATCCCACGAAGTGTGAACTCAAAGCTTAATGTTGGCAGAGTGGGTGATATGAAATTATTTTCGCACATTTTTGGGTTTTCTGTAGGGGATAGCGTCTATGCTGCCCCTGTATATCTCTGTCATGGTTAAGGTAAGCTGTTCAGGCCCACCGTGACACGTCTTTGAATTTTCTGTAGGGTAGGTTATAGGAACCGTCCCTACGCCTTTTTAACATAAGGTAGGCTGGTTAGGCCCGTCCCGGCACGTATTCGGGTTTTTCGTAGGGTAGGTTACATGAACCATTCCCGTGCCTTTGATCATTTTGGTAGCCTGATTGGGCCGGCCATTGTGCTTGTCGGACATACCGATTGGGTGAGTGGATCAGACTCTCCTTTGTGCCATTAGCCAATCTCTTCGATCAGGCTGGAAAAAATCATTGCTGTTGCAACAGGTCATTCAAAGTTGAATAGATTTGTACAAAAGATTCTGGAGGTTTTATTGATAATACTTGCAAAGATTTTGTACATTCCATGGCCAGGACAGCATTTTACCGTCCAAGGTCTTGAGTCGAGACGTTCCCGGACGTATGACCTCTTCAACTTGGCACGGTCCTTCCTAGTTGGGAGAAAGCTTGCCTTGTTCAGTTGGCCTAGATACTTCGGCTCTTCGCAGCACCATGTCCCCTGTGCAAAAAGTCTGTTCCTTTATCCTGGAGTTGTAGTATTTGGCGACCTTCTGTTGATACATCGCCATTTTCATCTAGGCCTGGAGTCTGGTGCTTTGCAATAGATCAAGGTTGACTCTTCAGCGGTCAGAATTTCCAGGCTCTTCATATTTATCAATTATTAGAGATTGGAGGGCGACCTTGATAGGAAGAACGTCTTCGGTACCATATGCCAGGTTGAACAGAGACTCGCCGGTGGTCGTTCTTGGAGTAGTTCTGTATGCGCAAAGGATGGAGGTTAGCTCTTATGCCCAAAGTTCTTTGGCAGCGTTCAACCTCGTCTTCAGACCATGTAGAATGGTTCGATTAGTTACTTCGGCTTCTCCGTTGGACTGCGGGTGGGCAACGGAAGTCAGCCTGTGTTGCACATGGTACCGAGCACAGAAATCTTTGAACTTCGGATTGTCAAATTGCCTTCCGTTATCATTGATTATTGTGTGTGGAATCTCGAACCGAAATATGATGGAGTTTCTTACAAAGTTCTCAACCTTGCCCTCCGTGATTTGAGCCAGTGGTTCGGCTTCGACCCATTTAGTGAAATAGTCAATAGCCACAAGGAGGAATTTCCTCTGCCCAGATGCAGGCAGAAATGGGCCGAGAATATCCATCCCCCATTGAGCAAAAGGCCAGGGGGCTGTCAGTTGGGTTAAGTAACTCGCTGGTTGCCTCTGAATGTTGGCATATCTCTGGCATTTATCACATCTTCGTACGAAGTCGATTAAGTCCTTTTGGATGGAGGGCCAATAGTACCCTTGGCGTATAATTTTACATGCCAAGGACCTGCCTCCCAAGTGATCACCACATATCCCCTCGTGGACCTCTCTCAAGGCATAATCAGCATCTGTCGGTCCTAAACATTTCAGCAGGGGTTGTGAAAATGACATTTTGTAAAGAGCTCCATCCAAGATGACATATTGAGATGCCATCCAGCAGATCTTTTTGGCTTCTGCCTTATCTTCCAGCAATACACCTTTGTTTAAGAATTTGATAATGGGATCCATCCAGCTTGGCTCGATCTCAATTTGGTGCACCCCCATAGCTTCTTCAGCTATACTTGGGGCTTCAAAGTGCTCAACAAAGGTGCGACCGAGAGATTCCAGGGTTGTGGTAGCAAGTCGAGACAACGCATCTGCCCAGGAGTTCTCCGATCGAGGAACATAAATGATTTCGAAGTGTTCCAGTTGAGAAGATAAGATTTGTACCTTCTCCAAGTACTGCACTATGGTGGGATCTTTGGCTTCATATTCTTCTTTAACCTAATTTACCACCAACTGGGAATTCGAAAAAGCCTGGAGTCTCCAAACTCTTAAACTTTTGGCGTCCGAAGACCTGCAAGTAGGACTTCGTATTCGGCCTGATTATTTGAAGCACGGAAGGAGAACCGGAGTGCATACTCCATCGTGTGGCCGTCAGGTTCAGCAAGTATGAGGCCGGCTCCGCATCCAGCAGAATTGGAAGCTCCGTCTACATGAAGCACCCAATCGAACTCCGTATTCTTCGAGTTTCCTTCTTCTGCGGGAAGCACTTCGTCTTCGAACTTCCAGATGCATTTAGCCAGGAAATCCGAGACCACCTGGGCCTTCATAGCCGATCGAGGCTGGAAGCTGATGTCAAACTCGCTTAGTTTCACAGCCCACTTGGCTATCCTTCCAGAGGTATCAGGGCATCGAAGGATGGCCTTGAGGGGTTGATCGGTCAGCACCACGATGGCATGGGCGTGGAAGTAGGGCCGTAGTCGCTTTGTCGCAATTATTAGAGAGTATATCAACTTCTGCATCTTTGAATATCTTATTTCAGCATAATGTAGAACTTTGCTGATGTAGTAGATCGGCTTGTGGGAGCCGTCTTCTTCTCTTCAGACAAGGACTGAACTGACTGCCTCATCCGAAGCAGAAATGTATAAATAAAGTACTTCCCCTCTTGAGGTTTGGAAAGTAAAGGCGGGGTCTCCAAGTATTTCTTCAACTCTTCAAAGGCAGTATGGCAGTCTTCGGTCCATTCAAAACCTCGAGACTGCCGAAGTACCTTGAAAAATAGAAGACATTTCTCAGCTGAACGAGAGATGAACATGCTTAAAGAGGCGATCCTCCCTGATAGCTGCTGGACTTCTTTCTTGCAGGATGGATGCCTCATGCTTTGAGGGCCTGAATTTTCTCAGGATTCGGTTCAATCCCTCGCTTGGTAACGAGAAAACCTAGAAATTTGCCCGAAGTAATCCCAAAGGCACACTTCGTCGGGTTTAGCTTCATTTGATGATACCGCAGGGCGTTAAATGATTCTCTTAGGTCCTGGATGTGATCTTTTTTAAGGAGACTTTTGATAATCATGTCGTCCATGTAGGCCTCCAGATTTCTCCCCAACTACTCCTTGAACACCTTGTTGATCAACCTCTGAAAGGTTGCTCCAGCGTTCTTGAGTCCAAATGGCATCATCTTGTAGCAGTATAGGTCTTTATCGATGATGAAGGCCGTCTTCTCTTCATCTCGAGGATCCATTTGGATCTGATTGTAGCCAGATAAAGCATCCATGAAGCTTAACAATTGGTAGCCGGCAGTGGCATCGGCCAGCTGGTCAATTTTTGGGAGGAAGAAGCTGTCCTTTGGGCAGGCTTTATTGAAGTCGGTATAGTCAATGCAGATCCTCCATTTGCCATTAGCTTTCTTTACCATTACCACATTGTTCAACCACTCGGGGTAATGGGCTTCCCGGATGAACCCTGCCTTGAGGAGTTTGCTCACTTCTTCTTCTATTTCTTTTTGTCTCTCCGGGGCAAAGCTTCTCTTCTTCTGCCGAATTGGTTTATATCCAGGGGCAATTTCTAGCCGATGAGTAATTATTTCAGTGGGAATCCCTGGCATGTCTGAAGCTGACCAGGCGAAGACATCAGCATTATCCCTGAGGAAGCAGATCAGCTCCGTTCTGGTTTTCTCATCAAGCATACTTTCGATTTGCACAACCTTGGTGGGGTCCTCCTTAGTTAAAGGTACCGAGACAGTTCTCTCCATAGGCTCGCCAGAATCTATAGTCGAGTCCCTTGGATCTAGCTGATCCCAAGTTGTGGGATCGTTAGAGTGTTTGTCCTGGATCATCAAGCATTGTCGTGCTGCTCTCTGGTCTCCTCTTACTTCTCCAACACCATTTCTGGTGGGGAAGCATACCAGGAGGTAGTAGGATGACACTATGGTCCGGAATTTGTTTAGGACAGGTCGTCCCAGAATGATATTGTAGGCTGAAGGGGTTCGAACTATCGTGAAGCTGATTGGCAGTGTCTTTTATCGAGGTTCGGTACTGAGGGTTATAGGCAGTACTATTTCTCCCTTGGCATCAACCTGATTTCCTCCAAAGCCGGTAAGTGGTATAGGGGACCTTCGTAGCTTGTCTCTAGGCAAACACATTCGAGAGAATGCATCGTAGATTAAGACATCAGTCGAACTTCTATTATCAACTAGGATTCGTTGTACATCATAATTGGCCACAACGGCCAAGATTACAATAGGGTCGTCGTGCGGGAGCCGGACTCCCACAAGGTCATTGTCGGAGAAGAGAATGGCATTGTTATCCTTGAGTCGCTTCGGGACATCATCTTCGTCTCTTCTCCAGTTGACAGGTCGATGTATCATCTCCACGCCTCCATTGGTGGGCTGTTGATTTGGTGGTTCAACTTCTTCAGGAGCTGATTGGGAAACAGTAGCTTTTGACCGAGGTCCTTGGCGACCAATGTATCGCCCCAAATACCCT
Source organism: Areca catechu (assembly GCA_021397845.1). Lineage (NCBI taxonomy): Eukaryota > Viridiplantae > Streptophyta > Magnoliopsida > Arecales > Arecaceae > Areca > Areca catechu. The sequence goes on from CM038039.1 coordinate 213,233,711, forward strand.
CTCTTGATGAGATTCTCTATTGCATCTCTCAATTGGATGCATTCTTCAGTATTGTGGCAGTGGTCCCGGTGGAATCGGCAGTATGTGTTCCTGTTCCTTGCGGAAGAGGATACCTTCATGGGACGTGGCCATTGGAGATAATTTTCTTTATCTATCTCCAAGAGAATCTTCTCACGAGGGAGGTTAAGGGGAGTATAGGAGTCGAATCTCCCGCCCGATGCTCTGGGCCTGGGAGGACTTCTTCGTTGATCAGTATATTTGTTGTTGTTGGAATTAGGGGGCCCTGTCCCCTGTTGTTTTTCTTCTTCGAAGGGGGTTTCCCTTCAATCAGTCATCGATTTGCTGCCTGCTCTTCAACATCGGCATATTTCTGAGCCCTCAACAGGAGCGCAGCGTAGCTTTGGAGAACTTCTTATCCAAGAAAAAGGTAAGGCTGGATGTACGAAGTCCCTTCTTCAGTGCAGACATGGCCACATGTTCGTTGAGATCAGGGATCTCGAGCGTGGCCGCATTAAACCTGGAGATGTAATCTCGCAGGCTTTCTCCTTCATTTTTGTGAAGGAGGAACAGTATGTCCGTATTCCGAGGGGTCTCGCGGCAGGTCCTGAAATGCAAGACAAATAATTTCTCTAACTCGGAGAAAGAATCAATGGTACCTGGGCGTATGCTCGAGTACCACATCCGAGCCGCTTTCTTCAAGGTGGCTGGGAACGCGATGTAGTACATCGCATTCGAAGCTCCCTAGATCATCATATGGGCTTTAAAACTGCCCAGATAGTCAAGAGGATTAGAGGTGTCGTCATAGGGTTCCATCTGGGGAACCCTGAAGTACCGAGGGATGACTTCGGCCAGGACATGGTCGGTGTAGGGCGGGCGCAGATCACACACCGCCAAATCATTGCAATCTCTCTGCTCCCGCATTTTCGTCATCTCCGATTTGATGGCCTTAAATTTTCCATCGTAGTCAGGGAGAGCCTGTTTTGGCATTTACTCTACGGAGTAGAGTCTTCAGAAGAGTATGAGAAAGTTTGCCTAGGTCTTTTCCCTTTCTGTGGGAAATCAGTGGGCCTAGGCATTCTTGAACTTCGACCTTTATGAGAGGGCCGAGGATGGAGGGAGAGATGTGTGGACCCCTCTCGAGGGGCTCTCTTCTTCCGGGATCGAGAGCGGTCGGCGGATGCCCCACCTGAAGGGCTCTATTTTGAAAGTCCTGAACCATAGCCGTGAGGTTAGTGACCTGGTTCAGGAGGGCTTCAAACTGCTGCTGTCCCACAACAATTGTGGGAGGTGGAATGTCATTCTCCTTAGGGGGTGCACCCCCCTGAGATGGAGCACGATTTTAACTTGTTGAGGCGATTTGAGTCTTCCCTCTCGCCGTCGATAATTTCTTACTTCCCCTTGATTTAGAAGGGAGCTTAACAATGCAAATTGCACATGAGCTCTTCCCCTACCTGGTGCGCCAATCTGTTGGCGTAGAATCCCTTTTCCGATCGGGCAGAGCTACTGGATCGCAGGCCCACTCCCTGGTTCACCTGCAAAACAAATCCCTGGTCGGATTGCTCCGGTGGGGGACAGTCCGATGCCTAGGTCAGAGGCGGGCTCCAGCCACAGAATGGGGAAGATTCTGAGGAGGATTCAATGGAGAGGGTAAAGACTCTGGGATTTTCAAGGATATCTTGTGCTTTACCTCGAGCATTCCTTCTTACCGTTATTTATAAAGAGTTGTCCAACCTGCGGTTACGTTCTTCCTCCAGCGGTTACGATGGAGGAGTTAATTTCTTTCCCACAATTTGGGATCGTGGGTAGCTAATGGATGGTTCCGGCGGCCAGGCCGAAGGCGTTGCTGCTAGAGTTGCGCGCCGTGATTATATTCCGAAAATAGTCGATGATAACCGTTGCTTGCCTGTTCATAAAGATTTGAAACATGTCAAAAGCTCGTCTCTGGACTTCCCTTTTAGGAAGATTTCCATGATTGAATCAGGGAATGTCTTCGTCCTCGGATCCTCTCGAGACAGATCGTAGAACCTGTCCGTAGGTCCAGTAAGAGCTTTGGCTTGCCCATGGGTTGCCTGACTTTTTCCAAATACTTTGGTCCGAAGCTTGTGGTTCGGAAGAAATGTCTTCAGCTGGTTCATACCTGGACCGAGATATCCTAATATTTATAATTATGGAAGCTACACACCAGTCCAAGAAGACTGGTGATTACTTAGATTCAAGATCTCGACGTGTTATGGCAATAGCTTAAAATATTAGTTATTAGTTTATGTATATAATCATATATATAATTGGGTTAATCAATTTATAAACTGTATAAGCTGATTATGCAGAATACATCATCTTGTGGTATAGTGAGGATCCATCCTCTGGGTCCCTCTTTGATCTTAAGTGAGGCTCAGGGCCACTAGAGAGGTGACCAGGAGCCGGACTTGTATAAATATTTCACCTTACAAAAAAAAAAAAAAAAGCCATAACTATATATATATTTTTGATGAAACAAAAGGGGGAAGGAATTAGATCCCGGACGTGGCCACTTTCAAACGGTCCCCCAATCCCAACCAGGAAATGTTCGATACACGACGCATATTAATTTTTCGCAGCCGTTCTCCACCCGAAAATGAGTACGTCAACCTGACTATCACCGACGTCAGTAAGTGAACAGAATTTATTATGTATATATCCCTAACTTTTTTACTATCATAAATCAACAGAAACTTCAAAATTATTTTATTAATTTTATTTTTTTATAATAGAGATTTAACTACTTGAACTGCTAACACGTTTGCAGCAACTAATACTGACTACGGACTATCTATTCTATTAACATGGCAATGGTTCTGCCCAATTTCGATGATAATTCCGAAAGCAATTGGGGAGTAGAAAGCCATATCCGTCCAATCCCTTTCTGAGTGCAGGCACGTCAGCATCACCTCCGCTCATCAGAGCCGTCCATCCATCCATCAAATAGAGCCAGTCAGATGCAACCCAGAGCTGCAATTAACGTTGTTTTTCGGAAACTTCCAGTCCGACGTTCCTTATCCGCACTTCCATCGTCCCCTTCGTCTCCCTCCCACCGCCGTCCCGCGATGGCGCTCCAACCCTTCTCGTCCGCCGCTGCCGTCGCCGCCGCTAAGAGGCTGACACCTTCCTCTCTTATCCTTGCTCCAAGAACAGGTGCCCTCCCCTCGCCATTTACCTCCCTTTCTGTTTTCATCTGAGAACTTTCACTCCCGAAACGAAGCCCGCATGATAGCGTTTGCAAATTCTTCGGGTCGCCTTGATATCCTTGAAAGTTGGATGTCTGTTAAACTTGTGGGATCTTGGATGTAATCTCACTATATCGGCCATGAACTGTTTGCAGTAATGCTTCAGCAAAGTTAACCATGTAGTAAAGCACTAAATTTTGATATCTCTTAGCCAAATTGCTGGATAGCTTCCTATATCAAGGGCTGGGCTTCTAGTTTCACTTCGTATGATAGTGTACAAATATTTAGCCATCAGTGGGGAAATTGCCTAGAGTTAATTCGAACTGCTATTTTGCGCATGGAAGTCAATTTCCCTGGTGGTTGTTGGTTAACATGATCAAAAAAGCCAGTTGATTGTTGATTCCTGACAAGATGCATCCTGCAAACTCTGATAAAAGCCATATCGTCGTCCATTGTGCCTAACAATCCTTGGATATTCTTGATGATTAATTCATCCTTCCAATGTCCTCACCTTCTAAAGCGGTTACATCTTAGTGCACTTCATATTTAAAATTTTCTTTGCTGTTCAGACTTGACCTTTGTTCTCGATTTCTCAGTGGACACGTTATACATCAGCTAATTTGATTTCAATTCTCTACTTTCCATATGAGAAGTCAATAGATTCTGCCATAGCTAAAGCAGGAAAAAGGAATTAATTTTAATTCTGTTTTTATTTTTAAAAAATATTGTTTTATTTGTTTATTTGTTTGTTTTTTAAGTTGTATCTTGCTCGCAGTCTTCGCTCAATCTCTATCACCATGTAGAATGAAACTTTGAATGACCTGAAGATTCATGTTCAAAGAAAATCCACGGATCACCAATAAATTCTTTGTGCATTTTAGATTTGATTTGATTGGAAAGTAGACATATCTCACTACTTTCCAATTAATGATACGCTATTTCTGATGTTTCAATACAATTTAGCAAGAATAGAGGGAATTCTTAGAAACTGTCAAACAGGAAACAATCACTCTGGATGCCCTGGTACATGCGTGAATAAGTTCTCATGGAGCTCTACTGCAAACTATGTAAGACTACAGGAGGGAAGTGCGTTCTCAAGCAGGCACTTGGCTATTAAACAAATCAAGAAGAGGCAAGTGCATCTCTCAAGTGTATTTCTTTTTGTAGCTGACTTTCAAAGTGCACAGTTTTTCCTTAACCATGTTATGCCTCATCCTCAGAGCAGGAGTCTTGAGGTGTGCAACTATTGAAGAAATTGAAGCTGAGAAATCTGTGATTGAGAAGGGTGCTGTAAGTGCATATCTGATTGTTTTTTGGAACTAAAAAATATTGCTGGAAAAGTTCTTGTGCTACATTGGTTTTTGTGCATTCAGTGAGCTTAAAAAATGTATTTCAGAAAGAGAGGATGGAAAAGTCCATTGAAACAGTTCGAGGAAATTTTAATGCAGTGAGGACAGGGCGAGCAAATCCTGCCATGCTTGACCGGGTTGAGGTATATAGCAGTTTTTTTACTGCAAGTGTATACTCCATGTACTCTATCTGTTATCCATCAAGTACTTGCCAAAATCTAATTTTGATAAAAAAGGGTGGCCCGGTGCATGAGGCTTCCACTATTGTGGGGTCTGAGAAAGGTTAGATGGATGCTGCCTTGCCTCCATTTGCAGAGAGGATGTTTCTATGTTTCAAACACATTATGGAGGAGCAGCCAAGGCTTGCCCTCCAAATTTTGATGAATTATGACATCGATATAGACAATGCTACTACTGCATCTATCAAATCCAGTTGCAAAATTCTGCTAGCCTATCGGTATCCTTAATTTACTTGTTGCATGGAGTTTCTTTCCTTTATAAATGTAATACTAAATTTATAAGTGGGAGAGGATTTAAGTTGCAGTAGCAGTTCTTTGGTGGCTGTGTGAAGGGGAGATAATCAAGACATCCAAGAAAGCAGACAAATATAATAAGATTAGATTTATTTTGGAGTTTTTAATGGTGTCTTTATTGTTGAGATTTATTACTATTATCTCAGTTAAATGTAGAAATAGCAAAAAGCTGTATATTATACAAGGAGTTTGGAGTTGTTGCTAGTGGTACGAGCATTATAAAGAAAGATTTAGAGTCGGTTCATTTTGCAAGACACAATTGTGCTAGTTAAGTGCACAAAATGATGCTTATTGATTGATGGGCACATTTGGATGTGGATTGATACAAGTTAATGTCGCTGAGTAACATTGTTCTCTCTTTTTCTTTTTCTTTTTTTGGGGAAGAGGGCATGCAATCTTGTTTTGGATTTTCCTAATTGTTGGAACTAAAATATATTTTTTTGTCTAATTTTATTGTTGTTGTTGTTGATTAAAGCCTGATTCTTTACATTCTATTAAATTATATAATTAGTTTCTTGGTTGATATGATATTTTCCCACTTTGCTTATTAATTTGAGAAAGAAAAAAAACTATAGGTTTGTACAAATTGTTAATATATTCAAGGTTTTAAATCCCATGGGATGGGATTATCCCGGTTTTTTCATGGAACAGGATGCGCTGCGATCCCACCTCGTTCCAACACTTGGGATAGGAGATGTCCCAAGACATCTCGATCGGGATGTTGGAATGCTGGCGGGACATCCTATCCTAACTCATGAGATGGTACCTGGTGTACCATGGGATGTTTCGTCGGAACTTGAATCCTTATATATTAATTTCTTTTCTACTACTTTTTGTTAAAGCATTTTCACCAAGCAGAGTTGCATTGCAAAGAACTTAGAAGGAAGCCTTCTGCCCGTTAAGCTGATTGTAGACATTGCTTAAAGCTATCAATTACTATAAATAATTTGGTTCTGTCAGATGATGATGGTTGTTTTTCTAGGTTGAGTACTATGGAAGTCCAGTCAGCTTGAAAAGCATTGCACAGATCAGTACTCCAGATGGCAGGTCACTCCTTGTGCAGCCATATGACAAGTCTTGGTAAACTTCTTTACTATTTAAAATATAAATTTTGTGTTTTGTCATGCCTTCCCAGCCGTGCAAGTGTTGACACCCCAGATTTTTTTCCCAGTCTAAAAGCTATTGAGAAGGCTATAGTCAATTCTGATATTGGTTTGACGCCAAATAATGATGGAGAAGTCATAAGATTGAGTATTCCTCAGCTGACATCTGAGCGTAGAAAGGTTTGCTGTTTGTTTTGTCACTCTTTCTTTTTTTTATAAAAGAAAAGGCATGGGATAGAGATCTGAATTGAAAACATGCATGGGCATGGATGAATTCTGGCCGTCTTATATGGTTCACAGATATTAATTTTCCCAATGGTATTCCAGGAGCTATGAACTGGCCTTTACCATCGAAGTACAAGAGTTCTCTTCCTCATTGTTTTATAGACTTGATATGTTTTGAGCTTTCTCATCTGATGCTTATAGACTGCTTAATGAAAGAAATGGGAAATGTAACTGTATTCTTGGTTTGGAGTCTACCAAAGTGATGGCATGAGAATTGTAGCTTATTTTAATGTTTAATTAGATGTCCTCTATGTGTGGCTTGCATGTAATAGAAATCAAATCAAGTTACATCAATTTTGATAGCCATCACCATGAATCCTTATTAAGTAGTGATAATTATTCACTAAATCTTCTTTCACCTTCATTCACATTGAAATATATGTACATGCTAATTCACTAAATACAAATTCTCGTTATGCGATCTTCCCAGACATGTTCGAATTAAAAAAATATTGGATAATTGAACTCATATCACCCATGTGTAGTAATGTCTAGTTTATATCAGAGTCAGCACTTAACTATCTGATGAAGTACACAAGTTCAAAAAGAAAAAGAAAGAAAGAAAGTACAACAAAGGTGTTTTCTCCTCTTGCATTTTTTGTAAAGCAGTTAGATGAGAACTAATTTGCTTAAGATTATTTCTTGACATCTCCAAGGAAGGACAGGACCTTCCAACTTTATTGGCAGAATTGCTATTGCATATGTATACTTCTCAATCCATTTATTCCTATTGATCTTATATGTCATTAAACTTATTTGCTCATTGACTTTATGTATTTAATGCTGAAATATGCCTGATATAGCCGCTATGATCTATCCATTAATATTGCATATTCATTCTTTATAAATTTGCCATTTAAGGGATTTAACGTGGAAAAGTAGAAGTATTTTTCATAAGGTATTACAAAGAAGTTGAGCTATACTTCTTGAGCTTGGTCTGCTCCATGAATATTTTAATTGCTACCCATCAATAGTGAATGATTCATTAGAAAAGATATTTACCAATTAAAAATAACTGAAGCTTTGCAGGTTGGAGTTAAGTGTGCAATATATGCAAATTGGGTTGGGTGTTAGCTAATGTAAATCCAACTTGGCCAATGACACTTAATCCCAGCCTGACTTAAGCCAATAACCCAACTCTGCACCCATCAAGTAGAACACAATTTTGGGTGAGTTTGGTCAGAATCTTACGTTGGGGTTTTCAAATCGAAGCTGCAATGGGTTTTGTTCGAAGAAATGACAACCAATATTGGGATTGATAAACTTAAAATGTATAGAGCACAAAGGTTTTGGTACTGTATTGTTTATTTTTGTGATGCAACCTAAAGTTCAATTAGAAATGCTAAAATATCTACGTCAATCATCTAACATGTTGTTTTATGGCTGTAGGAGTTGTCAAAAGTTGTTGCTAAACTGGCTGAGGAAGGAAAGGTATGATAAGCTCATTTTAGTGATCCAAGAGTGGTGCTTCACTACTCAAGCAATATCTGCAATTTTTTGATTGCTGCATCTTGATAACTTTTGATTTCTGTTTGACTTTGATTATTTATATTCCTTTGTTTATCCATATCCAATTTCCCTTTGTCTTTTGAAGTTCCAGTAACTATATACAAACTCAAAAATAGGTTGAATTACAGTCTGTACATGTTAAGAAACTACACACATATTCCTAGATATTGGTCCTACATGAAGTTGGAGTGTGTCTTGTTTGAACCCTTTTTTCCAGAAGAGATAATCAAGCTAATTCAACAGTAAGGTTGCCTCATTGGGATCTGGGTGTTGCAGGTTTTAAACCCACAATTAGTCTCTTTGCATATAGGGGTACGGCTGTGTAAATCTGGTCCTTCAAAACCCTACAATGGTGGGAACCTTGTGCATGCAGCCACACTATTTTAATCTTCGTTGAACTTAAAAAATGATGATGTACATCAATTAAGACTGCTAAGGTCCAGTTTCATTATTAGCTGTGGTTAGAGCCATCCATCTGTGGTATATGCAACTTGCAAAATCTGTCATCAAGCACAACTTTTTTGCAAAATAATGGTGTTTATTTTTAACCATGCCAAATACTGCTTTTGCATGCTTAATTGTAGAAACTTTTTGTTCCTCAGTCTGTTAAATGGACATCTTGAAATGCCAATCATATGCTATTTGCAGGTAGCTATTAGAAATATAAGGAGAGAAGCCATTAAAGCCTATGAGAAACTTGAGAAGGTTGCAACTTTTATTACATATTATCTGTTAGGATGCTTCAACTTTTTTCTTGTTCATTTAGTAGGTGCTAAATTTTTCATCTACTGCCTTTCTTTTGTAGGAGAAAAAGCTCTCTGAAGATAATGTTAAAGATTTGTCAAATGATTTGCAGGTGACGCTATATCCATGCTTTTATGCTGCTATTCAATGCCTTAGTATTTGCTCTCCCTGCTTGTGCACTTTGACAGAGATACCAGATTGTTTTCCTTCGAATGTTGAATTGATGAGCTATCGCATTAAATTTTATAAACTTTAATTTGCAGAAAGTGACAGATGAATACATGAGGAAGATTGATTCCATCCAGAAGCAGAAGGAAAAGGTATATCAGATAGTTTCCAGTACTTTCTAATCTCCCTGCATTTTATTGTGAACACGTGTCAGGCACCCTCCCTGATCAAGCAATAGAATTGAGCATCTGTTAACATCTTTTGGTTACTTTCTGCACAACACTTACGTAGCCATATAAAAATAGTGAACAAAGATAATGTTGGAAAAGCTAAGCCAATAGTAGCTGAAAGTGAGTTCATTGTGTTTGCTTATATTCACATATCTTGACAGTGTACCACAAGAGCATATTGTTCTATCCTCTTTTCTTATGGAATTGATTTTTAAAACCTTATATTGTTTGCAAGATGTGTATGTTTGCCAGGCTCATGTTGGCAGGGTTGTCAGTTTGTTTCATTGTAAACTTTCAGGACAGTTTAAGAGTCCACTATCTCATGGTTGATGGTGGTTTTGAATGATCACTTCAACATCTTGCTAGTTGTAATATTTATATTTTGTCAACCTGTTATAATGTACTAACTTTTCTTTAATCAGTAATGTTTTGTAGTTGTGGTACATTCTCACTTCTGTTTGTAAATTTCTATTAACATGATAGGTTACACATTAGAGGAATGTCCACAATATCAGTGCTAGTACTGTAGTGATAGGTACCGGTATGGTACAGTCTTGAATTGTACCCACACTGTGTAGGTAATTATATACCAGTTAGGTACTAGCTTAGTATTTTTTATCCTTTTTTCACTTTGTTTATTTTGGACATTATTTGAAAGGTTTATGGATCTTTAGATTATGATTTTAAGGGTGTTTTAATGTTATTTCATATTAATCTCAGGAAATTGTATGATCACTTAATGGATTGAATTGTACTAATTGAACATAGCTTCATAACTCGATATGCAAATTCTTTTCATTGTGTGTCCTGGTTCCTGTCAATCATATCTTTCATCCAATCGTTAAATAATTTTAGCGTGTTCTCCTATTACTAGGTCCTATTTCTGGTTTGTACCAGCTTTAATACCCAAATTAGAAGTCATGTTCTAATATGCACTCCAAGTTACAAAACACCTAAAAAATTAATTTCAATTCAAACTAATATGAAACTCTACTAGGGTACTGCAAAATTTTGGCAAGATTTTCCCTAATTTTACCAATTTTGACATATTTGAGGCATCAAAATGTACAAAAAAAAAAGAAGAATGGAGAGAAGGAAGGGCAATTTTAAGAACAAAGAGGAGAAGGCCACGAGATGATCTTCTCTTTTATTGGAACTTTGGTGGCCTGAACTGCTCTGGACCATGCCGAACCAAGTGGTCTCACTCACTTCAGGTCAATTATGCTCGCTTCGCATCAATTATGCCGATTCAGGCCAATTCAGGCCCCTGTTTTGCCTGACCTATCTTTTTGACCTGATACCATGCTAGTTCTGGGCAGTTCCATTTGGTTTGGGCTGGTTCCATTAGGTTTGGGCAGAGGTTTGGGCCTGTTACCGACCCAACCTACCTTTTGGGACCTGATACTACACTGATTTGGGTCGATTTGGCATATCTTTCTTTAGAGTTCATACATTTTAATCTACTACCTCTCCATATAATTCAAATGCGCTTCACCATGGCTTTTTCTTGATAGTACTCCCTTTTTGGTAAAAATATTTTTCAAAGCAAAGATTCTACAACTTCTTATCTCGATGACTAGCATCATAATTTTCTCTTTGTTTCCTTCTTGCAAATATTACTTTACCACATGCTGGTGTCTGGATTTCATTTTTGTCATTCTTTGCTTATGACCTTAGTCTCACGTGATTTATCAATATTTTTTTACCTAAAAAGTGCCAACATAGGTGTCATGACATGGTAGTAGTCAGAATTTCATTTTGTAAACTTTGTAATTTTGCATTGGTAGGGATTAGCAGAAACGCATACACACCACACACATATGTACATGGAGAAGGATAACAAAAATGGCGTGCCTACATGTCAAGCAGTTATTGAATGGTTAAGTTTTGGTCCACATGTTTTAAGACAATGATCTACTTTCTTGATTTATAAATGGCAAATGATTCATTTTACTATTTCTTGAGTAGCCACCATTAATGTTCACTTGGCTCATAAGTAAGAAAAATCTGAATTATATGATTTTTCTTTTCCATTTTTAAGCATATTAGCTGTCACAGATTATGATAAATGGTGTAAAATCTCAATTTTGATGACCCGTACTTTGTTTGCATTAATATTACTCTGGCTCGATTCCTTCTATGACTTGGTGTACTGGTCTTTATTTAGGTTGTTTCTATCTACAGCCTTTCTTATGTGTTTTATAATCACATAATATTTAGATTTCTTAGGTCACATCATGAGAAGGCTTGGCTGTCATAACAGATTCATGTGCATGGTTATCTGTTTTCTGTTTTGTGTACTGTTGAATGGAATTAAGAAGGGCACGAACTACGCTATCAAGTTGTGCTAGATGTTATGATTGTGTAAGTATCACCTACCCTGCACTCCTGGTGCTGGCAAATCTGAGGTACACAATTGTATGCAAAGTTCTAGTTGGTTCTCAGGACATGCTCCTGCTGCATTTGTTCCAGAAAATAGATGATTATAGACTCATTGCATGCTGAAGTTTGATGTCCTGGTTGAGGCCCTATAGAATTGTTCACGTTTCTATGATATGAGAACAACCATGTTAAATGACATAATTATACAATGTTTAGCATAAATTCAAGGCTTTCAAAGTAATTCTTATGTTGCAGATATGCTCCATTTCGAGATATCCTGGAGCTGTTACGTGCAAAACACCATCTGTATATTTAACTGGCCTGGTAGTGTTATTGGGCTAAAAACATATTGTATTCTGATTCTGCTAAATTAACACAGCTATATAGGGTAGCGTGGTCTACTTTTCTAGACTCGTGCATGCATATGTGGTTGTATGCCTCTTGTTTATAGTTGCAGAATCCTCTGCTTGTGCCCATGCTGTGTAATGATGTACCGATCCGGATGGTGCCATTTTTATGCGGCTACATTTACTGTTTTTATTTTATTATTTTCTTGTTCATCCTTGCAATGCCATCTGTTGCACTATTCTCCTTTTCATGCTCTGATTAAATGTGCTCTCATTTTCAGGAATTGCTGACAGTATAGCTATCTAAAAGCATGTACAAATTCCTGTGTGATATCAACTGGCAGTGTAAGCTGTAGCGCTTCTCTTTTCCATATTCTATTTGGCGATCATGTCAAAGTTAATCCTTTTTTTTTTTTTTTAAAGAAAAAGTAATTGATTTCATGGTCTTTCCTATCTTCGCTGTTGAGCTACACTTTTGCATGTGTGCTAAACACCGAGAATTCTCTTATAATTGTCAGTTTTGTCTGGGGTATCTGTTGGCAACTGTCCGTGAATAGGGTGGAGCTACTATACGTGTTCTTGAGAGGATTTTGATGGAGGATGATTCCAATGAAGCATCAAACTTGCAAAGTTGTTGTTGTTGACTCGGTGTGCAAATCACATTCCGTGCTCTTATTTTTTTTCCTTGTTTGATTTTGTAAAGATCAACAAGGTTCACCAAATTTCTCTATTTTGAGGTTAGTGCTTTTCTAGATCCATGATTACTAAGATGCAATATTTTTAGTTGCTATCAGCAAATCCTGCTTAAATTCTTTCCTTCAAAAAACAATATGCATGTCTCCGTGTCATGGAATCAGAGTTGTTCAGATTTTTGTTGGCTGCTCTACAATCTTTTGTGGATCGTTTGGTCTAACGATCATCATCGAATATTATTCTATGGAAAAACTAAAGTGAAGCCCGGCATGGTGAGCCAGACTGGACTGGCAGCTATATGAAGCTCTGACTTAAGCTTCCTTTCCTTCATCTGGACTCCTCCTTCCCAGCCCAGGCTTTCTAAAGATTGCAGAAAGGTGGTCTGACGTTTACCATATAAAAAGATAATTCTAGGCAGAGGTCTTGCCTCGCTACTAACAGGTCCATGATTTTTGTGGAAAAGCGTCTCGTATTGAACATTATCTTGCGGGATAGGGTTTGCAGGAATAGCTATACCAGAATTTATCTCTTCTATTTTTTTTGTTTATTCCAAAAAAATATAAAATAATTTTTTATTATTGCAAATTTATGCACCCTTGTTTTGCTTGCGGTATTATTGACCACATTTTCGCACCAAATGTGTAAACGACGCTCTTTCTTATTGATTCCATTCATTTTTCATGCGGGCGTCCATTGTCAGGTCGGTATTTCGAGGTCATATTTGTCACCAACAAGCCAATTCAAAGTCATATCATGATATAAGCTTAATTGGATCAAAGTTCGGATGCCAGCCCACCCTTGGAGGTGGAATCTCAAGGAATATAACGATATTTTGATTCTCGGTCACCATCCCTCGTTCAAGTCCCGAGATTGGTCGATATCTTATTTCCACATCTATACTCCTCCAGAGGGCGCAGTTAATGGAATATCTGGACTGATATTTCGTCTATCTTCTAAAGCGTCCGAGAGTGGCCTTCTTTTTTTAAAAAATTTTTATTTTTTATTTTTTACAGCGATAGAAACGTTTGTGGTGTCAGGCATGTGTTTGATGAGCCCCACCGATGATGGATGTCGACCATGCATTTCAAGGTTGGCGACATGTCAACAATTTAGCATATGCCTTGTCGCATTGGAATTCAGCATGGTGCCACCAAAAATTATCAAGAAGTGGTAAGTTTTGAAGAAGTGCGAAAAGGATGGGTTCCAGAAACAAATAAATAACTTTAGGTGATTGTTATTATTCATTTACTTTTTACCTTTATTAGCAAGCCACTATCTCTCTCTCTCTCTCTCTCTCTCTCTCTCTAAATTTATCGTGCATCCTTGATCAATTTTTCAACTACAGAGTATTGCAGCTTTCTATCTTGCATCAGCCATCGTATGATCACCTTCAATTTTTTTAATAAATTTTTCTAATTCTTCGTGTGTTATGTTTAATTTATAATAAAAGGAGATCAAAGAGCATGGAAGCGAAAATTTAGGGGTTGTGGAGGAAGAAACTATAATAATTCCCTTGTATATGAATGTGTACATGGTGGTGGGTTGAACTGACCTAGCTCTAATAAATCTAGCACATGTAACCTATGGTTCATGCACATGCATCATATCACACTGGCATCAACTTATGTGAACGTGGATGCAATTGGTGGAGAATGGTTCAACATCGTTCCAAATGAATTGGTTATTCATATATATATATATATATTTAAAATAAAATAATAAAAGAATTGTTTATTTAGAAAGCCCTTGATGCATGGCTCCTAAAATTAAGCATGGACAAATAATATAACCTAATAGCAAATCTTCTACAACATACAACTCTAATAGACAACCATCCCAGTTTTCCCTCTCGGAAAAGAACCACAAACTTTAGCAGGTGGGGAGTGCGGAAAGGCAGCAGCCCTGAGATGGGATGTTTCTTGTCAAAGAAGCATAATCGTGACTTATGTTTCGAAGGTTGTTGACTTGCTGTCATGATATTGTTTATAAAAATATCCATAAACCAATATCGGGGTGGATATAAAATGCAATGATAGCTAATAATTTTAGTTTGAAGAGTGAATTGGAAGCATTGGGAAGTGGATTTGGATGTCCAAGCGAAACAGCATGGTGGATGTGAGTAACTTAAGGTGCAAGATTCTTGCAAAGAATATTTTGAAACGATTGGCTTAAGACAGTGACTTCGACTCAAAATTTCAGAGGCTGTACTAATCAGCAATGTAGATTTGTCAAGTATGTTGTAGAAGTTTGTTGGATGTTGTCCATATGCTCCTCTCGTTCAAGATTTCATAATTATGATGGAGGTGCGATACACTTGGCTCCCCTTAATTTGAATAATATGGTCAAGAGGGGTCCCCCCCCCCCCCCCAACCCTTCGGATGTCTTCGCCCAGGAAACCTTTTTAAAAGCACAGGGAAAAAGGAAGAGAACGAAAGGAGGACCTCAATTCCAATGGACCGGTCAGCTGCGGACGCAAGTCCACGTGGCATCATAGCACGTGAGTTCCACCCTCTTCCACGATTTTTAACTCTTAAACTATTTTTTAAACCGGTATGAGTTTTTTTTGAGTATGATGTGATAATCCAATCTTCTCGTGGGAATTTTACCGGGAGCTCTACTTTACCGCTTATCTCAGCAAAAGAGGATTCTTTTTTTATTTAAATTTCTAAAAAATGGACTATTTTTGGACGGTACTAGATTACTCATTATACCTGTAATAAATATGTGAATTCAATTTTGGTGAGTTCTTTGTGTTGAGTTATGTGCATACATTTCCAGCATGCATGTTCATTAATTGAGTCGAATGTATGATAGTGTAATCAAGTTAATTTTAGTTTTATGCATTCCCCCTTGCTGACATAATCATGGCAAGTGATCGATAGCTTAATGTATGAGTTTTCTGAGCCGAGATAAAGTGCTAAGATGTCAGATGATGATGAGATGACTATATATTTGATTTCCAGAATCGAACAACCGGGCCTGCTCTTTATTGGTAGGCAGGCTTGGTTAAATTTAGGGAAACAAGGCAAGAGTTGGGTTCTTGCTGGTCCTGCGGACCACGTTAAAGATAGGAGGCAAGGAGAAGCTGGCCCCACCCGCCCGTCACAGGTGGGCAGGAAAAAAAATGTACATCAGAAACAACGCCGATGCTGCTAGCTTCATGCAATTTTTCGTGGCTCTCATTTTAGCCTCGCATCGTGTTCTCCATTTTAACGATACAAGGTCGAATCATGGCCACTTCATTACATTATTATTTCATTATAAATGTCATATAATTGAAATATTGATCATTTAATAAAAGATATTTTCAAAATTCGATTCTTATATTGGATGGAAAATAGTTTTGAATTTAACAAGCAAGCGAGCAACGATCGAATCAAACACAAACATATATATTTAAATATATATTATTTTTATTTTTAATACAACTTTGGTAAAAATAAAAAATTGCGTAATAAGGACTGTTATTTTTATTGGAACGGTAAGTAAGGTCTTTGGTAGGGATACTTTCCCTGTTGAAATCTATATATATATTAATTGGTGGTCTACTTACTCCAAAGCGTAGCGTACCAAGTTGTGCCGTGGGGCTCGCCCACTGTCCCTCGTCAATGCCCTGCAACCTTGCGGGAGTTTTGGGGAATTTTCCTCACAGAGAGAGAGAGAGAGAGAGAGAGAGAGAGAGAGAGAGAGAGAGAGATGAGATCACTGAGGGTTCCAGATCGGTGCCCACCGTCGCATCGTGCTTGTGGGCCCGGCCCAACGAGATGGATCCGTAACCGTTGTCCCTATTCGGACTCGATTTCGAGATCGCTGCCGTACCCACTAATGGTGTGGCTATTGCACATGGGATCTGTCACAACTCCAGCACTTGGCCTAAACGAAGGCAGGGCATGCCGGATCGCGGGCATGCAAGGCCGCGGGCACAATACCGTGGGCATGCAGGACAGCAAGCGCGCGGGCACAGACGTGCAGGATCGAGGGTGCGTAGTGCCGCGGTGTGCAAGGCCGCGGGGGCACGGGCACGGATGCACGCTGTCTTTTGCATAGGTGCAATCAGACTTGGACGGACTCAAGTGTATTTGAGCCAAAAAGAGTTCAATGTGGATGCTGAACGAATTAATGGATGCTGGACGTTTACCCTGCAGGCCGATCATGGGCAGTTACTGAAACTGGGCATAACTGCCAGCCAAGATGTGGGCTGGACAGTTACCAGTGGTTGCAGAAATTCCAGCAGGCTGAAAGTGGGTGTTTTGGCCAAGAGGGAAGGCAGAGAAGCCATTGCTGAAACGTGAGAGCTTTGGGGAAATTCTGTGTGCTGGGTTTTGGGGCTCTGCAGTGAAGCAGAGTTAGAGTGCCTTGTATCCAGATTTGTGAAGGAAATACAGTCTGTTGGGGGTTTTTCCATGTAAACTCTGTGTTTGGCTGGTCCCTTGGTTGTGGATATTTGCTGGAATCCAGATAAGGCTTGTTGCTGAGAATCTGCGGGTTGGCTGAATTCTGGTTGCTGCTGTTGTTGCTGTTATCAAAGGGCAGCAAGGGACGGCATTCAATTTTGGAGCGAGTCGCACGTTCCAAAGGGATCCTTACACTTGGGTTTTGGTGCGAGGATTGCAGTGGCTGATTAGGAGAGGCAATCCTAGTGCCATCATCCGAAAAATTCCATTACCAGAATTAACCGTGTGACAGTTGGTATCAAAGCCCGGTTGGGGTGCTCGGGAGCAAATCCGGTGTGAAGATGACCCTTGCTGAGGCGAAAGAGAGGATCCACAGGCTGGAGGAGCTTGTGGGTGATCCCCTGAAGGATATCGGACTTCGCAATCTTTTCCACCGAGAATTCAACCAGAATTCTGGGTTTGTAGAATTCCCTCTTAGATCTAACCCGGGATCTGGAACTGCGGTTGGGAACTCTGAAAAGAGAGGATTCGGGGGAGTTGGATGGCATAAGGGAGAAGTTTCGGTCTTTGGAGGCCGAGATCGAGCTGCTGAAGCGAGTTGTAATTCAGCCCCATGAAGAAGCTGCTGCTGCGAAGATCAAAGTTCCAGTTCCCAAACAGTTTAATGGTAGTCGCAATGCCAAGGAACTGGAGAACTTTTTATGGGATATGGAACAATATTTCCGGGATACGAAGGTGCCGAAAATGGAGCAGGTCTCCATCACCTCTATGTACCTCACCAGTGATGCAAAATTATGGTGGCGTACGAGGATGGAGGATGACCGGAATGCTAATCGACCATGAATCACAACGTGGGAGACCTTGAAGAAAGAATTGAAGGACCAATTCTTACCTTGCAACACTGCTTGGATGGCGAGAGACTCCCTCAAACGATTGAGGCAGACAGGCTCAATCAGAGAGTATGTCAAGGAATTCAGCTCTCTCATGTTAGACATCAAGAACATGTCCGAGGCGGACAAATTGTTCAACTTCATGTCGGGCTTGCAAGCTTAGGCCCAAGCCGAGTTGAGGAGGCAGGGGGTGAGGGACATCCCCACTGCAATGGCTGCTGCGGAGAGCCTTGTTGACTATCGCATGGATGGTTATTCAACGGCACCCGAGAAGAAACGGTTTGGGGATGGAAAGAAAGGGAAGAACCAGCAACCCAAGAAGAAGTTCGAAGAGAGGAAGAAGAGGGAAGACCATGGGAAGGATCATGTTCAAAACAAGCCCAAAACACAGTTGGGTTGTTTTATTTGTGGCGGTCCACATAGGGCGAAAGAATGTCCAAAGAGGGAAAAAGTTGCTGCCATGATCAGTGAAAATGCTGAGAGTGCTGAAGCTGGGCCTTCCCACGTCAATCCTTTGCTGCTGCTCAACACTATTTCAGGGGAACGGCTAGCAGATTTCAAAAACCTGCTGTATTGTGTTGTGTAGATTAATGGCAAGGACGTGCGAGCTATGTTGGACACTGAAGCGACCAACAATTTTGTGGCTCGACGAGAGGCGAACCGGTTGGGACTACAGTTGCTGGATAATTCCAGCACTATAAAGGCAGTGAACTCGGGTGCCATGCCGGTTTTGGCACTGCTGAAACTCTTTTGACAGTGGGCACTTGGAAGGGAAAGTGCCTCATGATGGTGGTGTCCCTGGATGACTTCGATCTGATTCTCGGTATGGAATTTTTCTTGCGGGCTCGTGTGATGCTGATTCCCCACCTTAAGGGATTGGTGATTGGGGATGAGGAGTGCCCGTGTTTTATGAAGGTGGACTGTGGAACTCAGGGAAGTGAGCAGGGCAAAGTAACTTCAATTTCTGCAAAGCAGGTTGACAAGGGACTGAAGAGGGGAGAGGAGACTTATTTGGCGGCCATGGTGGAGATCAAACCAGAGGTGCTGGTTGAAGTGCCAGATGAGATAGCTGCTATTCTCGCAAAATTTACTGATGTGATGCCAGCTGAATTACCAAAAGAGTTGCCTCCCCAGAGGGCTGTGGATCACCGGATTGAGCTGGAACCCGGTGCCAAGCCTCCTGCTCGTGTCCCTTACCGCATGGCCCCTTGTGAATTGGCGGAATTGAGGAATCAATTGGACGAGTTGCTGACCGCAGGGCTGATTCAACTGTCCAAGGCCCCTTATGGAGCTCCTGTTCTCTTCCAAAAGAAACAGGATGGATCTTTGAGAATGTGTGTGGATTATCGAGCCTTGAAGAAAGTCACCGTGAAGAACAAATACCCTGTCATGAATGCTGCTGATTTGTTTGACTGGTTGGCTAAAGCCTCAGTCTTCACCAAGCTGGATCTGCGCTCAGGATATTGGCAGGTCCGGGTAGCTGCTGGTGATGAAGCAAAGACAACTCGTGTGACGAGGTATGGCTCCTTCGAATTTCTAGTAATGTCGTTTGGGCTTACTGATGCTCTAGCAACATTCTGCAATCTTATGAATGATGTCCTGTATGAGTTCTTGGACCGTTTTGTGGTTGTCTACCTTGATGACATTGTAGTCTATAGTGAGACTATGGCCGAGCATGTGGAGCACTTGAGACAGGTCTTCACGAAGCTTCGGGAGCACAAGCTATATGTGAAGAAAGAGAAGTGCGAGTTTGGCTGCCAAGAAGTGCTGTTTTTGGGATATTGGATTCCGAAAGGAGAAATTTGGATGGATGAGAAGAAGATTCGGGCCATTCTGGAGTGGCCCAATCCTTCCAAAGTCACTGAACTGCGGTCGTTTCTGAGTTTAGCCAATTACTATCGGCGGTTTATCGAAGGATACTCAAAGAAAGTGAGTGTTTTGACCGATCTGCTAAAGAAGGACCGAAGCTGGAATTGGTCCATGGAGTGTGACAGGGCTTTCCAGAAGCTGAAACATGCTGTTGCATCCGAGCCTGTGCTTAAGTTACCCAACTTCAGCGCACCATTTGAGGTGCACACTGATGCATCCGACAGGGCTCTTGGTGGAGTTCTGGTACAGGAGGGGCACCCGGTTGCTTATGAAAGCTGGAAGTGGAAGGAGACCGAGCAGAAATATTCTGCACATGAGAAGGAGATGGCTGCGGTTGTGCACTGTTTGGACACTTGGAGACACTATCTGCTTGGCACAAAGTTTACTGTGGTGACCGATAATGTGGCCAACACATACTTCACTACCCAAAAGAAGTTGTCTCCGAAACAAGCTCGATGACAGGAATTCTAGGCGAGTTCGACTTCATTTGGCTGCATAAACCGGGGAAATAGAATTTGGTGGCTGATGCTTTGAGTCGGAAGGAGGTAAAGGGATATGTGGCTGCAGTGACTGCCATTCATACCACTTTTCTGGACAGAGTAAAGCAGCAGGTCAGCACCGATTCAGCCTATGTACAGCTAAGATAGCAAAATGAGGGACGGTTTGGTTCGGAAATATTGGGTCGAAGGTGATCTCTTGTATGCTGCAGGTGGCAGATTATACATCCCTATGGAAGGGGGATTGAAGCAGGAATTGTTGAGGGAAACACATGATCCTCAATGGGCCGGACATCCGGGTGTTCAGCGGATGGCAGCCTTGCTTGGGAGAAGCTACTACTGGCTGAAAATGATGGAGGACATAGAGGCTTATGTCCGTTCATGTGTTATTTGTCAACTTGACAAGATGGAGAGGAGGCGACCAGCAGGTTTGCTGCAGCCTCTACCCATCCCAGAGAAGCCATGGGTGTCAATATCCATGGACTTCATTGGCGATTTCCCCAAAGTGGACGGGCTGAAATTATGTTTGTGGTGGTGGACAGATTCTCTAAGTATGCAGTTTTCATGGCTGCACCTAAGTCATGTCCTGCATATAAGGCAGCTGATCTCTTTTTCCAGCATGTTGTGAAAGTCTTTGGGGTACCCAGTGATATTGTGAGCGACCGGGATGCTCGATTCACTGGAAATTTCTGGACCTGGTTGTTCATACTGCTGGGATATGAGCTGAAGTTTTCAACCGCCAATCATCCTCAGATGGACGGGCAAACGGAGAGGGTGAATGGTCTCTTAGAGGAGTATCTAAGACACTATGTGATGGCAAGCCAGCGCAATTGGTTGGAGCTACTGGGAGTGGCTCAATTCTGCTACAATATTCACAAGTCCTCATCCACCGGGTTGAGTCCTGCTAAACTTTGCATGGGATTTCAGCCGCTGACCCCTTTGGAAGTGGCTCAACAGAAGGATCAAGGGCCTTGTCTTGCTGCCTACAGATTTGCCAGAGACAAAACTGAGTTGATGGAGAGTGCCATGAGCAGTTTGGCAAAAGCAGCAAGAAGGATGAAAAAATATGCCGACAGAGGTAGGCGGCCTTTGGAATTCAGCATTGGGGATAAGGTGCTGTTGAAGTTGACACCACAGATTTGGAAGAAGGTGACCGATCGCCGATGTCACAAGGGATTGATTCATCGATATGACGGGCCATTTGTGGTGACCCAGAGGGTGTGCAATGTGGCATATCGGTTAGCATTACCAGACCGGCTGAAAAATCATCCCACATTTCATGTGAGCTTCTTGAAGCCTTTCTATGATGATGGTACTGAGTCAAGCAGAACCCAACAACGAAGGGCACCCTCGGGGATCAGGAAAGAGTTCAACAAAGAGATCAAGAAGATCTTAGCTCATCGCAGCATTGGCGAGAACAAAACCAATCGAAGGACTGATTTTCTGGTGCATTGGAAGGGGGAAAGTGAGGCGGAAGCCACATGGGAGTGGGGAGCAGTTCTATTGCAGTTTGAGGATATTGTGCAGCAGTATTTGGCGGGGGAGACGACGAGGACGTCGTCAATCTCAAGTGCGGGTGGTTTGTCACAACTCCAGCACTTGGCCTTGGCGAAGGCTGGGCGTGCCGGACCGCGGGCGCAATGCCGTGGGCGTGCAGGACAGCAAGCGCGCGGGCACAGACGCGCATGACCGAGGGTGCACAGTGTCGCGGTGTGCAAGGCCGCGGGTGCACTGGCATGGGCGCGCACAGGCCCTGGCACGGGCGCACGCTGTCTTTTGCACAGGAGCAATCAGACTTGGGCGGACTCAAGTGCATTTGAGCCAAAGTGGGTTCAATGTGGGTGCTGAACCAATTAATGGGTGCTGGACGTTTACCTTGCAGGCCCATCATGGGCAGTTGCTGAAACTGGGCATAATTGCCAGCCAAGATGTGGGCTGGGCAGTTACTAGCGGTTGCAGAAATTCCAGCAGGTTGAAAGTGGGTGTTTTGGCCAAGAGGAAAGGCAGAGAAGCCATTGCTGAAACGTGAGAGTTTTGGGGAAATTCTGTGTGCTGGATTTTGGGGCTCTGCAGAGAAGCAGAGTTAGAGTGCCTTGTATCCAGATTTGTGAAGGAAATACAGTCTGGTTGTGAGTTTTTTCCTGTAAACTCTGTGTTTGGCTGGTTCCTTGATTGTGGATATTTGCTGGAATGCAGATAAGACTTGTTGCTGAAATCTAGGTTGCTAAGAATCTGCGGGTTGGCTAAATTCTGATTGCTGCTGTTGTTGTTGTTATCAAAGGGCAGCAAGGCATTCAATTTTGGAACGAGTCGCACGTTCCAAAAAGATCCTTATACTTGAATTCTGGTACAAAAATTGCAGTTACCGATTATAAGAGACAATCCTAATGCCATCATACAAAAAATTTTATTACTAGAATTAACCATGTGACAGGATCGCCGATGCTAACCCTTGTCAAAAAGGAAATCAAACCTCTATTATGTAGTAACAACAGCCTCCGTCGTTGCAAAAAATAAAAAATAGAAATAGAAATAATTTCGTGCCCCCCCCCCAACACACACAACACACACCACACACACACCAAAGCAAGGGAAAAAAAAAAGAAAAAGAAAGAATACATGAGGACCATCCCGTGATGCGATGCGCGTACGTCACACACGCTGATGGACAATTTTTTAAGAAGAAATATATAAATATAAATATAAATAAATAAATAAATATATATATATATAAAATTCAGAATAATATACTATCTGATATTGGGGCCCACTGGAGTTCCGTACGTGGGACATAGAAGTGCGTTGATTGAAGGCATGGAATACGGGGCCACAGTCCGCTTTCCAAATGCGGCTCCCTCTCGCTTTCATCGCCTCTGGGTTTCCAACCCTACTATCCATCCGGAAACCACAATCGGATGAATTGAGAAGGGCGACTACAGAACGGCGCTCAACAACACGTCCGCTGGGTAAAAGAACGGGGGTCTTAATAAATAAATAAATAAATAAATTATAGAAAGAATGCCGTCAGGCCTTCGGTCATCTCTCTCTATCTCTCGCTCTCTCCATAGCGTTGTAGTTCCCGCGTGGGATAGGCTCCTGCCCTCGGGAGTTTATTATACCATAGTTTATCTCAGGAAAATTAGGCTAGCAAGGAGAATTTTATAATTATATCATTTTTGGGTCATCCGAGATTTTTTTTTTTTTTTTTTTTTTTTTTTTTTTTTGGTGGGGGGTGGGTGGGTAAAGTGATCATCCGAGATCAGACTTGTTATACTTGGAGCCTGTTCAAGTTACGCGCCTAATTTCGCAAGCTATGGAGCGTGCCACGTTTTCATCTTTCTATCTGTTGACACGGGTGGAGTGTGGTGATCGAATACTTGGACCATGTTTAAGTTGCGAGACCCATTTTCCAAGCTATGGAGGGTGCCACATTTTCATCTTTTCAACCAATGGTATATAGGTAGCGTCTGGTAATGCAAATAGGATTATTAAAATGATCTTTAGGTGCCTTTTGTTGGAAAGATTTATATGTTAAAATAGAAATAAAAATGAGTAACATTCATTTTAATCATTTAATTGAAAAAGCCTCATTTCAATTTTGATTTCGAAATGCAATGGAAATGGCCTAATTTTCTCTAAACTCAATCAAAATATCCTTCCATGAATTCAAAACTTAATCAAGTGGATGAAAAAAATCTCTCTCTTTTCTGACCCTCAACAACAACACTTTCCTTCCTCAACAACACTTCACTGCAAGAAGCATCTCTTCTTCGCTACAAGAAGGATCTTAAAAAGGAACAGCATTCGCCGCTACGGCGATAGCGTAGTTGGTAGAGGCGCAACCCCGCCTCTCTCTGATCACGGGTTCGAGGCATGAACCCGTGGATGACTCGATTAAATTCCAGATTTCTGGGAGCACATGACTGGAAGGCGGGGCAGCTGCTATTCTGGCAAAGTAGCGGTACCAGGCTGACGTACTCACCGGTTGGTGAGGAAGGCAACCCGAATCGAATAATTGCCTGGTGGGATGGGGCCTGATGGGAAAGCTACGCCAGGGATTTATCCCCCTGTCTCTTTTGTTAATCAAAAAAAAAAAAAAGAACAGCAATCTTGAGCATCCTCTTTCTCATTGGCATTAGAGATCGGGATATAATGATGATGCAACCTTCGTAGGGATGGTAAAGGAAAGGAAGTGGGGGTGGAGGTGGAAGAAGGTGACACAAGGGATGGTATAGAGATGATATCCCCCTGTCTCTTTTGTTAATCAAAAAAAAAAAAAAGAACAGCAATCTTGAGCATCCTCTTTCTCATTGGCATTAGAGATCGGGATATAATGATGATGCAACATTCGTAGGGATGGTAAAGGAAAGGAAGTGGGGGTGGAGGTGGAAGAAGGTGACACAAGGGGTGGTATAGAGATGATAGTGCTACATCTCCTTCAAGGATAGCAAAGGAGAGGAAGTGGAGGTGAAGGAGGTGGTGCAAGGACAACAGTACTGCATCTTCTTCAAGGGTGGCAAAGAGGAGGAAGTGGAGGTAAAAGGGGATAGCACATAAATGACAATGTTGTAGCCTTCCTAAGAATTGTGAAGGAGAGAGATGAAAGGGGACGGTAGGGACGGTAGCGCTATGACATCCTTCGAGATGGTAAAAGAGAAGAAGACGAGACAAAAGTGGGCAATGACAAGCAGAGGCGGATTGGGGCAGGGGGCCTTGGCCCCTCTTAGTTTTTTTTCAAATTTTTTTATAAATTAAAATTTTATATAAAATTCTAAATATATATGTATTTACGTATTTAGTCCCTTCTAAAATTTGGGATATTAAATATAACTTGAAGAATACATGTATTTGGCCCCCTCTATTTTTTCATTTTTTTTATAAATTAAAATTTATTTTAAGATTTTAAATATATGTGTAATTACGTATTTGGCCCTCCTAAAATTTAAGATATTAAATATAACTTAAATAATCTTGGAAAAAAAGTTTTGAAATAAAATAAATTCTATAAATCAGTTTTCTCTATCTGAAAGTTGGATTATTTTCAATTTTATCATTCATTTTCATTAATTTTTTCCTTTTTCATAATTTTTTAGGAGAAGACATATTTTTTTTTGTTGCTCGATCGGCACTCACTTTCGGAACCCACCATGGTTGAAGTCATCGCATGCAACCAGCACCATCCATTCGCCGTACCAACGGATGAGATAGCGATTGACCTGTCATGCGGTACGATCGATAAAAAACGCTCCTATGGTGAGACCGGATAGTTGTGCATGCACAAGGCCGGATACCATGATGCACTGGCCTATAGTTGTCATCTTGGTGGCCTCCGCCATCCTCACCGCACTGACAGACACTGTGTGTGGTGAAGCCATACACCATCTTGGTAAGCAAGCCCATAATGTAGAATGCTTGGATCTTGGGGGCACGGGCGGACGGGCACCAGTTATACCCCGAGCTCCCGTTGATGCCATTGCACTCGCGCCCCATCGCTTTTGGCCTCGCTGCTCGACGAACACACCATCCTGTCGTGCAATGCCAATGATACTCGGTGCCCATGGCAGTTGGTACGTGCGCATTCTCTACGAGTTCATGATGCTTATGACTCTTCTGGTTTCAACTACTACCATAGAGAGAGTATTTTTAACAATGAAGATTGTCAAGATCAGATTCCATAATAAGATGAAAAATAACTTTCTTGCTAATTATTTGTCACTTATGTCGATAAGGAGAGCTAAAAATTTTACGACCAATTTTATTATTGATGAATTTAGTCTTATAAAATAATATAAGTACAATTCAAATAATATTTATTAAAAAATATTTAAATTAATTTTACTTATTTATTAATATTTTTTATTTTTATATTTTCTTGGCCTCTAAAAAAAACTGGTGTGGTCTGCCCCTGATGATAGGGATGGCGATGCTGCAGCCTCCTTGAGATAACAAAAGAGAGGAAATAGAGGTGGAAGGGGATGGCAATGCTGTAGCCTCCTTATGGGTGATAAAGGAAAGGAAGCGGAGATGGAAGGGAGTAGCAGTAGAGGTTGACAAAGATGTACTCAGCCTTATCCATGGACTTCGATCGAGGTCTCGGAGGGGAAAGATGAGAGGAGCAAATGGTTTGGTGGATGAGAGGAAAATGAATCGAGAGTTTACGGCTCCAAGAAGGTTTACCAAAAAATACTTTAAATAAATAAAATATATTAATAAAAATATTACATAAATATTTGGTAAAAATATAAGATAAAAAATTAAAAAAGAATAATAAGTAAAAACTAAGTGGAATTTAAATAAAAATATCAAAATATCTCAAATAAAATAATAAAATAGATTAAAAATAATAAATATAAGTGGTAGAATATATGATTTAAAATTTTAAAAAATAATTATTAATATCAACATTTTTATATATTAAATAATTAAAATAATTAATGAATAAAATTAAAATATTAAACTATGGTTTTATCGATTTAAAATATAATAAATCCAAAATAAATATTAAATAAGATAAAAAATACTAAAAATAAATGAAAATAATTAAATTTTAAAATTTTCAAGTTTAAGATAAAAGTAAAAATTAAATTGATTCTAATTTTTATATTTAAATAAATAAAATAACAACAATGAGAATCATCCATTGTGATCATGAACAAAATACTTTGGGAAACATAGCTATTCCAATTCCAATTTTGGTCATGAGCCAAACAACCCTTAAATTACTGGTGATTCTTATCTTTAGATAATTTGATTTCTATAATTTAAGATCACCGCATTTATCATACTATATTCTAATAATTAAAGATTTTTAGACATCCACAAATAATATATTTGGTATTCCATAGCAATCAAAAATCATCGAACACGTAATAACCAAAACCATCTTCAATATATTTCTAAAAATATAATTATTTATCATATATTTTATATTATAATAAATTTATATTTTTATTAATATATTGATTATTACTAAATTTCATAAAAAATATTTTTATTAATCTTTAAGTTATTATTTTTATAAAGATATATTAATTATTATTATAGAATTAATCTTTTTATTTCTACTTATAATATATTATTTTTAGTACTTAAGATTTTTTGATTAAGAAAATAAGGTAATTAGAAGTAATATATTAAATAATTTTATCATAAAAATATGAAGTACAACAATATTTTTCTATTATAATTTAAAATTATCATCGAACAATAATAAGATTAGTAATATTATAGTATTATACATATAACGTATTTAATATCATGTGCATAATACTGATTAATATATTAATGATACATCGACGTATTATTTTTCTAATTAGGTTGAGGGATATTTTTGTCCTTAAATTTTGGTTCAAGATTATTATTTCAAAGTGATCTTGAATTCTTGGTCTCAAAGATAAATATCCTAACATTAAATTAGATGGTGATCATTATGATATAACTAAATATGATGATCTTATCATCTCCATGCATATCATCATTCATCTTGGGATAATTAAATGACCCAACAAAGGGTTTTATGGAGAGGGTGATAGGTGATAGGGCATGCATGTTTTGGGCTTGTCCAAACACCTGGCATCCTATGGTAAATAGGCACTAGTGATTTGAACTAGATCTCTTTAGTTCAGACACAACTGGGGAGGATACAGATTTGCTTTAAAGCACGAAACAGCTACATTATTTTCCTTAAAAAACAAGCTACAAAATCGAATTATTAGCCCGTAGAGGATAGGGACATGAAGTATAATAGGCCCAAATAATAGCTTTATAAAATATAAATGGGCCGGGCTCTATTTTACTGACATCAGGCACAAAGATCATAAAATAGCTGAAAGTAAGACTAGCGGATGAATTGACTTTTTGACTTTTTACCACCTAAATTTCCACCATATTTTTCAAGGGTACGCTAAATCCAAGACCTGCGAGAACCCACCAAAAGGATGGGCTTTTTTTTTTTTCTCGCCGTTCAACCTCTTACCTACTGCATTTCCTGACCCAGAGACATAACCACAAGGAGGAATCTTTAGTCAAAAAAAAAAAAAAAAGAAGAAGAAAAAAAGAAAAAAAAGAAGACAAAAGATAACATCGAAGTCCATGTTACCTTTCGGTAAAAGTTAAACATCACCCCTTCCTATTTATTATAATCAATTTCAGAAAGCAGCTGGCCCCTTGCGTGCTACCAAGCCCCCATAACATAATGCCGATGCTATAATAAAAATATAATGCAGCATTGTCCAACTGGGATCCATTTCCTTAGAACTTTCCCGTTTGCTTTTGAATCAAGTCTTATAATAATGGGTGGGAATCTAAAATAATGATCCCATGACACCCCTCTCACCCTTCCACCAGCCGGTCCGCGTAGAGCCAAGAATGCCGGTCACCTTTGACAATTCCCGAGCAAAAAGAAGACGCACATTATATATACTCCTTTGTCGATTTCGCAAGAGTAGATCTGCGATTTTGAACAATAATAATATAAAGAAGTCCGTAGTCTAGAATTATTTGTATGTTATGATGATGATAATGATTATGTTGTGATTTATAATTAATCCCCTGCGTGTACTCCGTGTCCATCACTCCCTCTCTGTAATTGTCATCTCAAGACAGACAAATGAAAGACATATATATATATATATATATATATATATATATATATATATATATATATATATATATATATATTTATTTATTTATTTATTTATTTATCCAGTTAAAAATTTGTTTTTAAAAATTAGATTAGATGTTGTTTTTCTAAGCAATTGATCGTAACTGCAGCAAATAATAGTTTGGCCAAGCTTGTCGTGGGCTGTTTGCCATCTTCCCATAAACTAATCTACAAAAAGGACATAGATTGGAAGCACTTCATGCATGGGGTCAAAAATATAATATGCTTTAGGATATTCTAAAATAACACAGTACTGTATTATAAAAGGTTTGTGCTTTTTTTAATGTTGATTTCTTCTACGGCGCGGATGGGATTTCTCCTCCAATCCTCCTTGGATGGAAATCCCTAATCTTTTAAAAGGCTTACCAGACCTGGAAGCATTCTTTCCAATTTTTTTTTAAAAAAATAAAATAAAATAAAATAAGATCGAGGTCACTTTGGCTCGTAACAAGCTTTAAGTGCCCTGTACCATTTAATTAATTGATGCCCTAACATTTCTATCATTATTATATATATATATATATATATTGCCTTCATCCTCCTCTCATCTCTTGCAGCAGAGTTCCAAAGAATAGAGTGTATATTTTTATACTATATATATTGCTAGTAGAGTATGTCTTTCAAACACTGTTATTGAGCTTTTTTTTTTTTTTTTTTTTTTTTTGAGTGTGCCTATCGATCTTACGTGTGTGTGTGTATATATATATATATATATGTGTGTGTGTGTGTGTGTGTGGATATTTTTTGTTACATGCAGTGACTCTCACTCTGTAGTTGATTTTGATTTTGTTTTGGAATCAAACTTTATGCTCCCGTTCATACCAAAAGAAAGAAAAAGATGGAGCGTGGCGAGACTGGGATTGGTTGCGTGCAACTGTGCATGGATAGATCTAAGCATAAGCATATCAGCTTTATGGGGTGGAGATGGAAAATGTAACAAGTGGAATTTAGTATTCGCTTCCAAGTTTGGTTTCAATCATAACCACATTCCGAGGGATTCCAAGTAGGCATGGTGACGTGGCAGATAGGTAGACGTGGAAACATGGGCAGAGCCCGTCCGAAAGCGAGGGGCGAGGGGCGAGGGGTTCGCACGCGACAGGCACGAGCAAAAGGTTTTTCCAACTTCCGACAACTTGGGTCCCACGGAGGTGCGGGACCCACCAGGCATGGACGGCCATGGCTTGCCGCCACGCGTGGCGGACCAGCGGGGGGAGCGCGTCCGTTTGCCCTCGGTCACTTTGGGTCGATTGACGGTGAGTCAGCTAATTAACATGGCCCCGACCATTGGTTCTTCAGACCGGGCCCGGGCATGGCCATGGTCAGGTTGCAGCCTTAAACCCGGTCCAAGCGGACAAAGAAGCCAGGCTCTGTTCTGACCATCCCGGAGTTGAGTCCAAGTTTTTCCCTCTCTCTCATGAACACGAATAAAAATATTAACAGCTTCCATCGTGACAGTAATGCAACTGGAATAGATTAAGTCTCACATTCCACGTGTCCCTGATTCAAAAAATGGTATCATGGTCGATTCAAATAATTTTAGGATTAGTTCTAGGATCTGGACATGCATACATGAATTGGTCGGATCATTTAGTTGAAATCCATCTGATATTTTGATGGAACTGAGATAACGTATATGGTATGGAGCTTTAAGATCACACGTATTATGATAGAGAGGGGTTGAGCTATCTTTGTCATCGTCATGTATCGAATATTTTTTTACAGAATGAAAGTCTTTAGGGTCATACCCAAAAGAGATAATCATGTTGGCCGCCCTCTCATCTTTTTTTTATTAAAAAATTAATAGCTTACTCGAAGCATATTGTTGACGCCTAGAACGCCGTGGCCTGCAGCTGAAGACGATCTCGAATCGTGCCCTTATCGCTCGGGATCTTGCTCGTGCGGCCGATCCTGCAAAACAGAGGAGACCCGGGTCGGTGATCTCGACGGGAGCACTCCGACGCTCAAGTCAGCGACGATCCAGGAGAACAGATCCTCCTGGTCGAGCCCCGTAGGTGGACTCCACACTAGGATGAGAAAAATATATGCTTGGAGAGTATGAACTGGTTGAGAGTAGAGCGAGGGAAGTGGCAGCGGAGGAGAGCTCAGATTGATTGGCTGTATCCATCGAGACCTTTCCGGTCGGTCTCCGGTAGCCTAGAGCACTTGGTCTTCTGGATGCCCTACTGTATACCGCCCCTTACGTCCCTTTGTGACTTACCTTCTTCTTGGAACCTTGAAAAATTCCTTTAAACCAGGATGGCTGCTAGCCACCTGCCTTGGGATCCCCCCTCGCTTGCAGGCGCGTGCAGCGACGTTTCTTGCCGTGCACGAGGTGTCTTTCCCCATTCGTGATAGGGAACAGCACCGTGCACTCTGACCCTCCTTCTGGTCGCTCCGTTTTAGGAAACTTGGCAGAGCCTCGATCGAGGGGCAGCCGCCCCCTGAATTCGAATCTCCTGGGTTGACTTTCTCTTTAGGATGGCAAAGACGGTTGGTCGGGAGCGCAACGCCTCGACCGGAGGACCCCTTCTCTTTTGGTGTAAGTGGTAGCTGGGACAATTATTGCAGCCTGGCGGGCGTCTCTCCGTGGTCCTTGGGTGGCTTGGCGGCATCCTTCAGCTATTGGTCCCGTCATCCGAAGTGGGGCCGGCTCAGGGAAGAAGACCTCGACTTCGGTCACGGCGTCTCGACCTCGAGGGAGCAGCCTGGCGAAGGAGTCCGGAGAGAGGTGGAGCTCGACTTCGGCCACGGCATCTCGACCTCGACGGAGCTGCCTGGTGAAGGAGTCTAGAGAGAGGCGGAGCTCGATTTTGGTCACGGCGTCTCGACCTTGAGGGAGCCGCCTAGTGAAGGAGTCCGGAGAGAGGTGGAGCTCGACTTCGACCACAGCGTCTTGACCTCGAGGGAGCCGCCTGGCGAAGGAATCCGGAAAGGGGCGGATCTCGATTTCGGCCACGATGTCTCGACCTCAAGGGAGCTGCCTAGCAAAGGAGTCCGGAAAGAGGCGGAGCTAGACTTCGGCCAAGGCATCTCGACCTCGAGGGAGCCGCCTGGCAAAGGAGTCCGAAGAGAAACGTCCGTCGTGGCAGCTTCCTCCAACGTGGCATCGACTGGGTCTGACATGTGTTCCACGTCAGCGATCCTACCACATCATTTGGCCCCCACTTCCAAGTCCTGTTGGCACATGGCACTCAGGGCGAAGGGAGTAAATGTGATCCTGACATGGAAAGACCAAAATCCGGTGCCATTATTGCCATGATCGCTGGTGCCTCGCGGGGCGGACCTCTGAGCCAATGTAATGATGATACGTGGACCCATCCGAGGAGGTATTATTGCTGATGCAGAATTCGAAATGGTCATGGGCGGACTGAAGCGTTGCCCTCAGTCTATCACTGACACGTGGCGCAGATCCGATGACGGTGGCTCTGGAACGGTACTATTGCGGTCGGTCATTTCGAAGAAAAGACAGTTTTACGAAAACATTTCCTTTTTCAAACTTCTCATGCTCGCCAGCGAACCAGAGTTCCTTCTTTTCCCCCGGCCATCATTTTCCTCCAAGGCTGGCTAGGTTTGTCCTCCTTATTCTTCTCCTTCTTCTTTCGGTTGGGTAGAGCTCTCCCTTAGGGTCAGGACCTTCTCGGGCTTCGTCCATCTCCTTTCTTCTCCTTCTCTGCTATTTCTCCTTCGTCTTCTTCTTTGAGATGTCTTATTGGGGTTGGAACTTTCGCCCTTCGACCAATCCTAATGATGCCGGGCCTTCTCGGTCGAGGACTCCCTCTTCCTCTGATGAGGAGGAAGAGGTCCACTTCAAGATTTGTAGAAGGCCTCGCCCCACAGAGATCATCATAGGGGAACCCAGGGTCCGTCCCCCGCCTCCTCCTCCTGAACCTTCTCCGGAACCTCCACAGTCGACTGGTCCCATCGGTATTGCTTCGGCGATAACTGGCAAGGAGCTTTTGATCATCTGGGAGACCTTCGGTGTCCCAGATTCCGTCTGGCTCTCGGTCCCATGACCGGGGGAATGGGTCACCTCCAGTGGCTCGGGATGGATTGCCCTCTATGAGGAAACCCTCGTGGGGGGCCTCCGATTTTCATTTCATCCCTTCTTCCTTTCTGTGCTGAGCCACTATCATCTGGTTTTGGCTCAGTTGGTCCCTAACGTAGTCAGGACAATTTTCTACTTCATCGTCTTCTGCCATTTTCATGGGATCGTTGCTTGTTTCTCCCTGTTTAAGGTCTTCTTTATCCTGGAACGCCACCCAACCGAGGAGGGGTGGTGGTTCATTTCTCCACGCTCGAAGGGTATTAAGTTCGAGCTCTCTTCTTCCATCAAAGGATGGAAGAGCAAATACTTCTTTGCTTCCATCGAGAGGATTGATTGGGTTTGGAGCGACCTAGACCGGATCCCGAACCGGAATGCTACTGTCGAGGCGGCTGATCGGGAAGTTTACGACTAGCTCTGCATAGACCAAATACCTTCTCTCGAGGTTCTGCTGTCATAGCAGAATCTGTACGAAGCCAGGGTCGGCCCAATGCGGGAGTTAGGTGAGTTTTGCACGATCTTCACTTGCTTCTATTTTCTGCTTGTCTCTTCGAGTTCAGAACTGACCTCGTTTTCCTTCGTGCAGGCATGAAGTACTCCATGGAGGAACTCCTTGCACTCTCTAGGAAGACAGGTGCACCGGCGGGGGTCAGAGAATCCCCGTTGAAGAGGGCTCGAAATGAAGAGAGCACAAGGGCCGCACCCACCGTGCCGTCCTAGCCGAGCTGGAGGATGGTCGAACCCATCCCCGAGTCGCCGAGGCAGCGGGACCTGCCCCGAGTCGCCGAGGCAGCGGGACCTGCCCCTAGTCTGAGAGCCAGAAGTGGTAGTTCCGGCCAGGTCCGCTGCCGTCGTTGTGGCGCCCCCACCCCCTGAAGTTGTCGAGGTGGAGGCGGAAGAGGAGCAGGAGAGGAGGGAGCCACCGCTAGCGGCCCCATTCGGAGTGGCGACGGGCCTCCACAGGGGCTCCAAAGCATCCTCGGCTAGTCACGGGTGTTGCCCAGTAAGCAACCCAAGAGGAGGGGGTGAATTTGATCTCTAAAAATTATCACTTGATGCAATGCAATGCTATGCAATCCAATCCAACAATTAATTAAGTTAGGTGCTATGATTCAAATATAAAGCTCTTAAACAAAAATGCAGCGAAAATAAAGAGCAATAAATGAAAAGCAAGTAGAGAGATCAATCAACCACAAAGACCAAGAAATATAGTGATTCGGTGCTATCCAATGCACTTACATCCACTCCCCAAGATCCCCTTTGGAATTCATTATTATCACACCGATTATAGTTGATTAGTTTTGCGGGCTCACTAATAAAAAATCCAACTTATTTTCACAAGGTCAATAAGTCCAAACCTCACTTGATTTTACGGGCTAACCAAAAACCTAAATAGTTTTACGGGCTAACCACCATCCTTCCTTGGTTTTCCGGGCTAACCAAGAACCTAATTGATTTTCAAAGGCTCACCAATAACCTCAATTGGTTTTGCAATAGGCTAACCAAGAATCCTTACAATAAATAAGTTTTTGAAGTAATGAAACAATGAAAGCTTTCTAAAATAAAGCGGGTATCTCTTTGAAGCTCAATGTAGTGGTGCTTTGAACTTGTTGAAGCCTCTTGAATGCTCAAGAATGGTTGATCTTTAATGCTCTTCAAGGCTCTTGAATGCTTGGAGGCTTGCTTTTGCTTGAGAGTGGTTGAATCTTCAATAGATAGGAGTTAAAGCTCTCTTTTCTTCTCTCTTGAATGCTTCTATTTCATTTTCATCAATAGTTGCCCTTTTGATTTGATTTGGAGCATATAAATACCTTCCCAGGGCCTCAAATCTGGTTTCTAGCCGTTAGACTTGAAAATCTAGCCGTTGGAGGGCAAAAGGATCGAGTTCTGTGTTTGAAAAACTAGCCGTTACTGTTTCCAGAACTCTATGTATCGATACTTCAGGCTGTGAGTCGACACTTCTTGTCGACACTTGAACTTTTTGAGTCGACATCCAGTTCAAATATCTTAAATCTGGTCTTCTGGAAATCTCAAATGTGTCGACACTTCCTCAGGCGAGTCGACACTTTGCTTTCATGTGTCGAAACTTCAGCAGTTCTTCATTTTCAGCAAGTTCTGTGGTTTAAAAATCTCAGGCGATGAGCAGATCCATGTGTCGATACTTTGAGTCGACACTTCAGGTCCATGTGTTGACACTTCAGCCGTGCCATCTGAAATACTCTTTGCGTACCAGCTTGAGTCGACACTTCACTTCCATATATCGATACTTGGTGTCATGTGTCGACACCTCACTGAAATCTTCACAGAAAAGTCTGAACTTGAGCTGAAACAGATTTCTACTTAACTCAATTATCCATTCAAGCAATCTTTGAGCAATTCTTTTCATGTAAACTTGGCTTCTTCAATCAAACAAACTTCTTCAAATTTATGAGCACCTTTTTCAATAAAAACACACTTCAAGGAAATTATTAGTACTCAACTTATACTTAACCATTTTGCTTATCATCAAAATCAATAACGGAGTCAACAACAGGGGTGACGCCGAGGTAGCGAGAAGAAAAAGACTCCCCGCAAGCTGCCCTTCGAGGTGGCACCGGATGCCTCCTTGGTCCGAGACCGGGCTCTCGTCGAGCGCATGATGGACTTTGCCATCCAACCACACGATCGACGGGAGAAGGCGGGAAGGCTCCTGGCCGATGCCATCCTTGGCACATTTCAGCAGCTCTTTTCGGTAAGTACTTCTAACTTTCCCTTTCTCTTCTTTTATTTCCTTTGGCTGACATCTTCTTTGGTGCAGCTTGGGATGGATCTTCTGCTAATATGGGACTATTGCAAGAGCTGGGCCAAGAGGGACCAGCAGAAGGCGCTGCAGCTTGACTCTCTGAAGGTCGAGGTCAAGCTGAAGACATACAAGACCTGGGAGGCCGAAAAGAAGAACAAGGAACTGAGGGTTGAGGCGGTGGGCACCGAGAGGCACCTGAAGGGCCTGGAGGAGTCCCTGGATCAGGAGAGGGACCGGGCCAGAAGCTGGGCCGAGGAGCTCAAGGCCAGGGAGGCCAAGGTAGAATAGCTCAGCGCCGAGGTGGCCCGGGAGAGAGAGTAGGCCCGAACCCTTCGGGCTCAGCTGGAGGCGGCGAAGGGGTGGGCTGCTACCGTCGAAAGGAAGGCCGCAATCGCTGAAGAGAAGGCCACGGAAGTAGTCGACTCGATAGAGGCCGCGAAGAAGGAGGCCGCTGAGGCATTGGCCGATTACAAGGCCTCGCCGGAGTTCGACGCCGAGTTCCACAAGCTGGCCACGGATTCTTTGTTCAAAGGGTTCATGTTCTGCCAGACTAGGGTGGCGGAGCTCTTCCCAGACCTGAACCTGGATGGGCTCGCCTTCCCGGCTGCTCCTTGCGGGAGCCCGACCTTGGCTTTGGTTGGATCGAAGGAGTCCGCAGCTGTCGTCGACATAGCCCCGCCATCGGAGGTCCTGGACATGGCCCCGCCGCCGGAGGTCCTAGAAGATGACGCTCTGATTGTGCACCATTCCCGGAAGGAGCCGACTGAGTAGCTTAGGAATCTCCTTCTTTGTACTTCTTCTTTTCCTTTTTATTTCTGTTCGGGCTGACCGGCCTGTCGCGGCCCAGAGAAAGTGTAAGGACTTGAAAGATTTTTCAATGAAGTTTTCTTCTTTTACTTGTTTGCTTGTGCACTTTCTGGATTCTCAATGCTCTGGCACTTTCCTTCTTTTTTTTTAACTGCCCATGTATACATTTGTGCCGAGGCGCCTTGTCTTGAGGCTTTAAGTCCTTGGACTCTTTCCTACCGAGCTCCGGGTATGCAAGCGGTTAAGAAGTAAGTCTTTGACTTGTTGAGTTGTTCCCACCTCACGAGCAGCGTGGCGATGGAGCTTCTCATGCTTCCTCAAACGAGGTCTGCTCAACCTCAGATGGAACATTCTCCAAGCACACATGGCGCGACTGAGCTAGGGTGTTGCAATCGGTGGGCCCGCCAGGTGACTATGAGATATCGGGCTTCGAAAGTCTCCGGGCTTGGAGTGCCGGGCTTCAAGAGTTTCCGGGCTTGGAGTGCTGGGCTTCAGGAGTTTCCGAGCTTCGAGTGCCAGGCTTCAGGAGTTTTCGGGCTTAGAGTGTCGGGCTTCAAGAGTTTCCGGGCTTAGAGTGTCGGGCTTCAAGAGTTTCCGGGCTTCGAGTGCCGGGCTTTAGGAGTTCCGGGCTTCAAGTGTCGGGCTTCAGGAGTTTCTGGGCTTCGCTTGCCAGACCTGGGGTCGGGCAGCAATATTCCTGCAAGGAAAAAATAATTTGCACAAAGAGAATCTTTATCATTAATGGAGGAAGGCCTTACATTACTGATAATACATTCTCATATTGCTGTCATTCCAAGTTCGCAGGAATCTGGCACTGTCCAGCTCCGCTAAGTAGTAGGATCTATGGGGAAGAGCCTCGACCACCTTGTAGGGGCCCTCCCAGTTTGGCGAGAGCTTGCCGCATTCCCGGGGTTGCAAGGCTTCAACTCGACGCAACACCAGGTCGCCTGGGCGGAAGATCTTTAGTCTCACCCGTACATTGAGTACCGAGCTACCCATTGCTGGTAGGCCATCATCCGAAGTCGAGCCTTGTCTTTGGTTTCCTCGAGGAGGTCCAAGTTGAGAAGAAGGCGAGCCGGATTTTCTGCTTCATCATACTGTTCCACCCGCAGTGTAGGCACACCAAGTTCGACAAGGACAATGACTTCCGCGCCGAAGACAAGGCTAAAAGGCATCTCATCCATGGCAATCCTGGGTGTCATGTGGTAGGCCCAAAGAATGCTAGGAAGTTCTTCTGCTTACCTACCCTTGGCCTAGTCTAGCCTAGTCCGGAGTCCCTGGAGAATTGTTTGGTTGGTCACCTCAGCCTCTCCGTTGGTTTGGGGGTGAGCCACAGAGGTGAAGCAATGTTGAATGCCGAGGTCGGTGAAGAACTCTTCGAACTCTCGGTTATCGAACTGCCGTCCAGTGTCAGTGATGATGTTGTGGGGGAGTCCGAAGCGATAGATGATCGACTTCTCAAAGAACTGGCGGACCTTGGCTTTGGTAATCCGTGCTAGCGGCTCCACCTCCATCCATTTGGTGAAGAATTAATAGCCACTATGAGGAACTCACGTTATCCGGATGCAGGAGGGAATGGACCAAGGATGTCCATCCCCCACTGGGCGAACGGCCAGGGTACGGAGAGTTGGGAGAGCAGTGTCGATGGGTGACACTGTATGTGGGTATGGTGCTGGCAGCGATCGCACTTCTTCATGAAGTTGGCAGCATCCGCCCTCAAAGCTTCCTAGTAGTACCCTTGACGGAGGGCCTTGTATGCTAGCGTCCTCCCTCCAATGTGATTCCCGTAGAGGCCTTCGTGTATTTCTTGGAGCACAAAGGCTGCGATAGAGCTGCCCGTCCATCAGGCACTTCAAGAGTGGATAGGAGTAGGAATGCGATAGAGCTGCCCGTCCATCAGGACAAACCGCGCGGCCTTCTTCTTGACGAGGCCGGCCTTCATTCGATCTTCTGGTAGGGTGCCGTCGGTGATGTACCTGATGTACTGGTCCATCCAGCTAGGCTCCGGGGTGACCTACTGGACTTCTTCTGGAGCTTCGTAGGTTGGACTTTCCAGGTGCTTAATGTGGGCATGCCCCAATGATGAGTTCGGCAAGGTCACAAGCCATGACAGGGCATCAGCGCGAGCATTCTCTCCACGAGGGATGTGGGAGATGCTGAAGCATCGAAAACCCATCGTGCTTGAATGGACCCGTTCTAGGTACTTCATCATCTGAGGATCTCGAGCCTCATACTCTCCTGAGACCTGCTTGGCCACTAGCTGAGAGTCGGTGAAGACCTTCAGGCTGGGTACACCCAACTCGTGGAAGACTCTGAGTCCTGCGAGGAGTGCTTCATACTCTGCCTGGTTGTTGGTTGCTGTGAACCGGAAGCGGAGTGCACATTCAGCCACGACCCTATCCCCATTAGTGAGGATGAGACCCGCTCCGCTCCCTCCTGAGTTGGATGCGCCGTCTACATGGAGGACCCATGTCTCCTCCTCGGTTATGGGATTTAGCTGGGGTTCCGAGGTCGAGGTGGTCTCCTCGGGCTCCTTGCTCATGCCAGCGCACTCAACCAAGAAATCAGCTAGCACTTGGGCCTTCTGGGACGGCCTAGGCCGGTAAGAGATGTTGAATTCACTCAGCGTTAGAGACTACTTAGCCAAATGCCTAGATGTTTTGGGATGTCTAAGTATAGCTCTCAGCGATTGGTCCGTCATGATCGCAATAGGATGCGCTTGAAAGTATAGTCTAAGGCGCTGGGCAGACATTATTAGAGCAAAAATTAACTTTTTTGAACGGGTTTACCTGATCTCCGCATCTCGAAAGATTTTGCTGGCGTAGTACACCGATTTCTGGGATCCGTCCCCATCTGTGCAGACAAGGACCGAGCTGACGACCCTGGGGTGATCGCCAGGTACAGCAGGAGCTCCTCTCCTTCCTCAGGCCTGGAGAGTAGGGGTGGTGATGCCAAGAAATTCTTCAATCCTCAAAGGCTGCTTTGCATTCTTCGGTCCAGTCGAAGTCATGAACCTTGCACAGCGCCTTAAAGAAAGGTAAGCAACGGTCAGCCAACCTCGAGATGAACCGGCTCAAGGCCGCAATCTGGCCCGTTAGATGCTGGACCTGCTTCTTCGAGGTGGGGTGCTCCATGTCGACGATTGCCTGGACCTTCTCCAAGTGTGCCTCGATTCCTCTCTAGGTGACTATGAAGCCAAGGAACATCCTTGTCGCTACGCCGCAGGTGCACTTCGCTGGATTCAGCTTCATCTGGTGCATCCGGAGGTTATGGAAGGCATCCGTCAGATCGACGACATGATCTGACTTTGGCTTGCTCATGACGAGCATGTCATCCACATATACTTGCATGTTTCGGCCAATCTGGTCCTTGAAGACCCTATTGACCAGCTGCTGGTATGTAGCACCATCATTCTTTAAGCCAAAAGGCATCATCCGGTAGCAGTACATCTCTCGATCTGTGATGAAGGCAGTGTGCTCCTCGTCCTCCGGATGCATCCGATTTGATTGTATCCGGAGAATGCATCTATGAAGGAGAGCAAGCGTTGCCCCGAGGTGGCATCCACTAGTTGATCAATCTTCGGTAGGGGGAAGATGTCCTTCAGACATGCCCGATTGAGGTTGATGTAGTCCACACAGGTCGTCCACTTTCCATTGTTCTTCTTGACCATGACTACATTTTCTAATTAGCTGGGGTATT
Source organism: Areca catechu (assembly GCA_021397845.1). NCBI lineage: Eukaryota > Viridiplantae > Streptophyta > Magnoliopsida > Arecales > Arecaceae > Areca > Areca catechu. The sequence continues at coordinate 213,273,899 of CM038039.1, forward strand.
GTACTTCATAGACAAAGCCGACCGCAAGGAGCTGGTCCACCTCCTCATTGATCGCCCGTTGCCTCTTCGGGGCGAAGCTTCACTTCTTCTATCAAACTGGTCAGCACTTCGGGTCAATGCTCAACTTGTGCATGATGATGTCAGGAGGAATCCCGGGTATATCGGCCACCGTCTAGGCGAACACGTTTGCGTTTGCTTGAAGGAATTCCAATAGGTGGGCCCTCTCCTCTTCTTGCAGCTGGGCCCCAACTTGCACCTTCTTCGCCGGGTCAGCTCCGAGTGAATAAGACAACAGGTGATCGACCAGGCCACCTCTGGGATCCTGCATCCTTTGGTCGAGGTCGTCGGCATTGGGGTCTTCCTCGGAGGTGTTGGCCCCAGGAACGGCTTGGAGACAGTGTTGGATCAGTTGGGGTGCCCCCCTCATTTCTCCAACACCATAAGAAGTGAGAAACTGCACCAATAGCCGCTTGGTGGAAATGACTGCGTCGAGCATATTGAGCCCAGGGCAGCCAAGAATCATGTTGTAGCCCGAGAGTAGCCTAACAACCGTGAAGATCATCATAACGGTGCTCTGTCGAGGTGGCACCCTGGCAGTAACAGGGAGAGTAATTTCCCCTCCGACTCCCATAGAGTCCCTTGTGAAACCGACGAGGGAAGTGTGCACAGGCCTAAGTCGAGCAGAGGACAGATTCATCCTAGAAAAAGCATCATAAAAAAGGATATCAGTCGAACTTCCACTATCGATCATAATTCATTTTATAGGATGCTTGGCGATCATCATCTCGATGACCATGGCATCGTTATTTATATTTTCATTCTTGGATTCCCTCTCCCTCACAAAGGAAAGTATATTTTTCAAATTTTCTCCTCCCCGGGCCCTCTTCGGGGCGTGCTCGATTTCCCAACAGATCATCCCCACAGGCTTCTCGGTGGACCGATTGTCGACTGCAGGGACCGGAGGGAGAGCAGCGAGTGCCTGAGATTCCGTCGAGGTCCTACCCCCCATGAACTTTCCAAGGTAGCCTCTCCTTATGAGGTCTTCAATCTCCCTTTTGAGGTGGCAGCACTCCTCGGTGTCATGGCCATGGTCGTGGTGGAATTGGTAGTACTTCATCTTGTCGCGATTGTTAGACGGCCTTAGCGGGGGTGGGTGACGTAGGTAGCGCTTGCCCTCAACCACCATGAGGATCTTCGTCCTCGAGGCTAGAAGAGGAGTGTATCTTTCTTCGGGAATGATGCTGCTCTTCGGCTTTGACCCCTGACGAAAGTTCGGGGTGGCCGGTCCGGGCTTCCGCACCCTGGACGTCCCCCGGGAGATGGCATCTTCAACGGCTTCCCATCCAGCTCCCTCCTTATACGGTCTGCCTCCTCGGTGCGGATGTATTTTTACACATGAAGGAGGAGTTCGGAGTATTTCTTCGGGAGCTTCTTGTCCAGGGAGTAGGTCAGGTGGGAAGTCCTGAGCCCTCTCTTCAGCGCCAGCATGGCAACTGACTCATCCAGGTTATAAATCTCTAATGCGGCAACCTTGAAGCGGGCCACGTAGTCCCGCAGGAGCTCGTGGTCTTGCTGCCTAATAGAGAAGAGGTTGTCCGTCTCTCGTGGCACTTTTCGATAGGCGTCAAAGTGAGCCATGAACTTTCGCTCCAGCTGAGTGAAAGAACTGATGCTTTCGGGCTCGAGGCAGGTAAACCAGACACGAGTCACCTTCCGGAGGGTGGCTAGGAAAATGATGCAGAGGAGAGTGTCAGTCGCCCCTTGGACCCTCATGAGGGCTTTGCAACTCTCAAGGTGGTCAGGGGGTCGGTGGTCCTATTGTAGGGATCCACCTGCAGCATGCGGAACCGACCCGGGATCGGTTCCTCTTGGATCTTCCGGGAGAAAGGGAGATGGGCATCGTAGCCTGAAGGCTCGCCAGAGGAGCCCTGCAAATTTGCGAACTGGCGGGATAGCTCCGCTAGCTTGTGCTCCTATTCTTCCAGGCATCTTTTTGCCATGCACCTGATGGCCTTGTCGGTTGAGCCCTCCGCTAAAGCCGACGGAGGAGGTGAAGGTGGTAGTTGAGGGGGGTCGCGATGGGAAGCCTTGCTCCAATGACCTTGGCGGTGCTTGACAGCAGCCTGCTCGAAGGTCGGGGATCGGCTCTCCCGGTCGGCTGACCTGATCCACTATCTCTTTGCCGGGATCCAGTGGCTTCATCGGCAATCTGTTGTGGCTCGTGACAGTGAAGGCCTTTCTTGGAAGGATCGCAGGCTGTTGCGGGGTATGGTGGCTTGGGCCGCGGGAGTCCCTGGCTATTGGTGGGTGGCCAGGGATCGGTGCTGATGCTGCAACTGGTACGCCGCTATAGTCAGGAGCTGCATTTACTGGGCAAGTGCTGCCAGCTTAGCATCTGCTAGAGGCGGTTGCGGTGGAGCGGGGAGCTCCCTTTCTGGACTATGCGGATCCCCATGGGAAGAGGGATCCCCCGCGCGGCTAGTGGAAACCTCCCTCACACGGGTCATCACCATGCTCTTGGTGGGGTTGCTTGCAAGGGGATTAGCTTGGATCAAAATGTGTCCTGCCTGACCCCCCTTCCTGGCATGCCAATCTGTTGCCGCCTAGAACGTCGTGGCTTGTAGCTGAAGATAACCTCGGACCGTGTCCTTGTCACTCAGGATCCTGCATGCACGGCCGAACCTGCAAAACAGAGGAGACCCGGGCCGGTGATCCCGGCGGGGGCACTCCGATGCTCAAGTCAGTGACGATCTAGGAGAACAGATCTTCCTGGTCGAACCTCGGAGGTGGACTCCATACTAGGAGGAGAAAAATACATGCTTGGAGAGTATGAACTGGTTGAGAGTAGAGCGAGGGAAGTGGCAGCGAAGGAGAGCTCAGACTGATTGGCTGTATCCGTTGAGACCTTTTCGGTCGGTCTCCGATAGCCTAGAGCACTTGGTCTTCTAGATGCCCTCCTATATACCGCCCCTTATGCCCCTTTGTGACTTACCTTCTTCTTGGAACCTTGGAAAACTCCTTTAAACCAAGATGACTGCCAGCCACCTGCCTTGGGATCTCCCTTGCTTGCAAGCGCGTGCAGCGACGTTCCTTATCGTGCGCGAGGTGCCTTTTCCCATTCGTGATAGGGAACAACACCGTGCACTCTGACCCTCCTTCTGGTCGCTCCATTTTGGAAAACTTGGCAGAGCCTCGATCGGGGGGCAGCCGCTCCCTGGATTCGAATCTCCTGAGTTGACTTTCTCTTTTGGGTGGCACAGACGGTTGGTCGGGAGCGCAGTGCCTCGATCGGAGGACCCCTTCTTTTTTGGTGTAAGTGGTAGCTAGGACAATTATTGCAGCCTATGGGCACCTCTCTGTGGTCCTTGGGCGGCATCCTTCAGCTGTTGGTCCCATCGTCCGAAGTGGGGCTAGCTCAGGAAAGAAGACCTCAACTTCGGCCACGGCATCTCGACCTCGAGGAAGCCGCCTGACGAAGGAGTCCGGAGAGAGGCGGAGCTCGACTTCGGCCACGGTGTCTCGACCTCGAGGGAGCCGCCTGGCAAAGAAGTCCGGAGAGGGGCGGAGCTCGACTTCGGCCACGACGTCTCGATATCGAGGAAGCCGCCTGCCGAAGGAGTCCGGAGAGGGGCGGAGCTCGACTTCGACCACGGCGTCTCGACATCGAGGGAGCCACCTGGCGAAGGAGTTCGGAGAGGGGCGAGCTCGACTTCGGCCACGGCATCTCGACCTCGAGGGAGCTGCCTGGCGAAGGAGTCCGAAGAGAAACGTCCGTCATGGCAGCTTCCTTCAACGTGGCATCTGACTGAGTCTGGCATGTATTCCACGTTAGTGATCATGCCACATCACATATCATTGCTGGCATTTTCGTATTCTTCAAATATCACTAATAAGATATGGGAATTAGATGAAGATTTTTTGTTCAATTTTATGAATTTAAACTAGAATGTATACTTCAAAATTTTTAACATGAAGGATAGAGACGATGTAAATGAAGATAGACCCAGCATAGTGAAGCATGAAAGAATTATCGTTACGGTGAAAGAAGGTGCGAAGGTTTAGCACTTTAGCTTTGCATCTTAAAATATAGCTCCTATATTTAATACAAGAGTCCTCAAGCCTTATTCAATTTGCAAGATTCAATAAATAAATAATTCCATGAAACCTGATAACCAAGTTCAATAATCCTAATCTTGTAAGGCTTGCAATATTATTTCCCAATCAAGGTCAAACACAACTAGTACAATATACTGCAGCACGTGTAGCTCTGATCTTTTTGTTTCTTTTGCCCCAAGTAATGCTTTTTCAATCCAAGTCTTATCTTATTATCTCATTTGCCCAAAATAGTGCTGTTTAGGAATGTATCAATTAGCAGAGCAGGTAAAGCTTTTAGGTATAAATTATGGTGGCTCTCCTCTTTAGCTCACATCTTTTTTATCCCAACAAATACTATTCTTTTATAAGTAGATATCATTAAAAAAATTAATTAATTTTTTTATTAACAAACTTATTCATGTTCTTGCAATTTTTTTTTTTTTTTTTTATAAGTAAGCGATCATACAACTCTAGTATGAATATAGTCCATAAGATCAAAAAATAAAAACTTTTGTTGACCCAGTAGGTGAGCTTTGCCTTGACACTAGGTCCGGTCTTCAATATGCCCACCAATAAAAAATGCAACCCAGTTATACATGGAATACGTGGCAAACAGACACCACTATTGAAACTCGAACAAACCTCGAAATATCATAAAAAGTGGATGAACCTCCCGTTGCTTCATTTTATTTTGGATGCAGTAGATGATGGTTACTAAGGCTACAAATGGGTTAGGTTGACCCGTGACCCGACCCGACTCGACCCATTTAAACCCAATCCAACCCATTTTTATGGATCCGTGGATTCGGGTTGGATCCTAAAATTAGATCCGTTCCATTTTTCAGATCAGGTTTGGGTTTACTGAATTTGGACCCGACCCGACCCGACCCGACCTGACCCGATTTGAATATATAATACTGTTAGAATTATATATATTTGGACCTTTAAATTATAATTTAAAACTTGTATGGAACTTATTTTTAACATAGAGATAGAATTATAATTATTTTTATATCTTAATTTATTTTAAAAATAATATTATTTGTTTCTATTTTGTGATTAATAATAGTTAGCTATGTAATAATAAAATATAGTTGTCTATATTTTATTCGGATCATATTTAGATCCAAACTTTTTAGATTAGAATCAGATTATTTATGGACCCGATCCAACCCAAATGGTCTATTGGATTGAAAATTCTGAGAGTGGACCCGACCCGATCTAATTTTTTAGTGGGTTGGGTTTGGATCTAATATTAGGACCCGATCAAAGAACCAGATTAGATTGGGATCACTCTGACTCGGTCTGACCCGACCCATTTGCACCCCTAATGGTTACAAAGTTTCTCTCAATGAAAATCTTCTCTACTCAATTCATATCTGGTGCAGATAATGCCTACCCAGGTGGCTTTAAGCTTAGTTTCTATGCTAGAAGGCTCAAAAAGACTAGAACCCCCATTGCCAGTAACTGGCCATCTAGATCTCAAATGACATATCTAGTACCACCCGTAGCACCCCTGACACTGAGTCAAAACTTATCTTGACAAAATCCACAGGAGGGGGCTCCTAGGAAGTGAAAAGAACCTTCCAAATCATTGTCAAGGCAGCATGGCAATTTCAAGACTCTAGGGCATCAAGGGACATGCTAGCAGCGTTCAAATGACAATATGATACGGGACGACCCGATCAAAATTTAATTCTAAGGGCTTGGATTGTTGGTCATTAAGAAACGACCCTTAGGCTAGGTTAGTTCAAACCCAAGTTATTTTTTTCCTTTTTTTTTTTTACTTTTTTCATATTTTCTCCTTTTTTCACTATTTTTTCCAATTTTCTTTTTTTTTTCTGGATTTAAACTTGAAGTCGGCAAAGGGAGGGGCAACTGCTTTTACGATCATGCGGAGCTTTTATGATCGTGCTGAAACAGGGGTCAGCTTCTCGCTGGTTCGGAGGTGGACGGGACACCAGGGAGAGGCGCCATTGGTTAAGGGCGGCGATGAAGACGATGGCGGCTCATCTTCTGCTGTGGATGGTGGAACATAGGGTATAGATGGCACAGGCAAGAGGGGCGGGAGATGGTGACGACATGGACTTCCATTGGCGACAGTGAGGGAAGGAAAGGGTGCACCGACAACAGAGGTAGGGCTCGGGGCGGGAGCTTCGATCGCGGCTATGAGGGGATGATGGCATGGGCTCCGATCTGGCAAGTGTCGGGCATCGCGGCAGTAGGGAGATGGGGCAGGGCATCGCGATTACAGGGAGATGGGGAGGGGCGGTGGATGTCAGCCTGGCTGTGGACGACTCCAGGAGGGAGACGGGATCGAGGAGGTGGCGTGCACAGTTATTGAGAGATGCAACAGTGGTGGTAATAAGAAGGGCGTCGATCGAAGGCAGGAGGGCAGCAGTCGACAGCTCTGCTCCGACAATGGCAGACGGGAGGGAGAGGGTGTTGTTCGCTTGGCCTGGCCGGTGGATCTTCCGGATGGGAGGGAGGCAGCGGACTCGATGGTGATGATGGAGGATGAAGGAGGCTCGAGTGTCACAGGATCGGGTGCAATCGGATCGGAGATGAGGGGGGTTCGATCATTTAGAACGGGAGGTTGCGAGGTCGGTGGGATGGGTGGCACGGTGGCATGGTCAACTCGGTGGTCGCTGGCATGGATGTGGGCCGAAGAGATGGGCAGTAAAGCAAGAACAGGGGAGAGAGGGAATGGTTGTGCATGGGGTCGGTGGTAGTTAAGGAACTTTTGGACGAGAGGATGGAAGAGCTGGATATGGAAACTTAGATGGTGGGCTGGTGGTCTTAGGATGCTTTAGAGAATCAAGATAGGTCTCAAGGAGGTTTAGAGAAGCAGTGGAAGAAAAGAAGCAGGGAAGAACAAGAAGCAGGGAGGAGAGGAAGAAAAGAAAGGGAAACAGGAGGAGAGTAACTAGAGGAAAAAGGAGAAAGAGAAGAACCAGGAGAAGAGAAGAAGAGTAGGAAGAAAGAGTAGAAAAGAGGGAGATGTATTTAGAAGAAGAGAAGGAAGAAGGAGAGTCCAGAGTGAGGAAGATTCGGGAAAAAGGAAGAGGGAAGAGGAGGGAGGAGAGGAGTGGAAGGAGGAGGGGGAAAGAGAAGAAGAAGGGCGAAATCGGGAGAAGAGAAGAATTCTCAAAATTTTTATTTAAATGTTGATCTCCTCACGGAAGCTTACAAACCTTTAAATAAGCTTAAACAATCAGAACTTATCAAAAACCTGATAAATCCCGGTCCTAAACAAACTTATTCTTGAAAAAAAAAAAACTAATCTTAAAACTCCGATCCTAAAACAAAACAACTAATCCTAAAAGTTATCCTAAAAACTCCGATTCTAAAATAATTTATTCTCGAAACAAAAAAAAAATTAAATTTATCTGCATCTAAATGTGCATCAGGATCTGAATGTGCATCAATATCTGTATACATCAAGATCTGTGTGCATCATGATCTGTGTGCACCACGATCTGTGCTGGCTGATGTTCCCATCACAATACTCGGTAGCCAAATAGATAGATCTTTTCAGTACCTAGTGTGCACGTATAATCTTGATTTTGAATACCAAGCTATTCTTGGAAAGCCAAATTTGATAGCTAATATACACTATCTTCACACCTGCCTTAATTGAACTCTTACAAACTATATCCAGGAAGGGACTTAGCTAAAAGCCACTAATCTCTCCCCAAGGCTAACTCCCTGCTATCCTCCAAATTAGCCTCACCCTCAAACAATGTAGGAGGGTGTGCTCCGTAGACTCATCATCTATCCTGCATACCGAGCAAGAAATCGATAGCTCTATACCCCTATTTATGAGTAAAGCTTGTGTCGGAAGATGATTCCAAGCAACTTTCTAGAGAAAAGGTTTTATCCTAGAATAAGCAGCCACTCTCCATATCCAAGCAGCCTCTATCCTGCTATCCAGTAAAGTCCTGTAAATCTCAAAGAGGGCCCTCGATGGAGCCTTGGTGTAACATGATCAACCTCACACCCTTAAGTCCTGGTTTCAATGGACAAGAATCGAGATGACTATAATCTAATCAACGAGCAGGTTCTCAAAGAGATAGGTGATATCGCGAACTCTCTAACCCCTACCTCGATAATCATCAAGATGCAAACCCTTAGATGATCATTTGCCTCCATACTGATATAGATCAACCACCAAGAGAGAGAGGTAGACTAGAGATCCAAACATCCTAGCTCACATCAACCGAAGTCTCATCTTCAATCAACTATCTAACCTAGATCAAAACATGGGGTCGTTGGTATAGATCTCCTTCCAGATGAAGGAACAACTATGAACCATCCGAATCTATAATCCTTGACTCCACGTCCCATATGAAACCCTCACCACCCTGCATTGCAGGCAATCAGGCTAGAGAAGATATTTTGCTATATGTGTGCAATCAAAGCCTCCTTCCTAACAAGTAGAGTCTGAATTCAAAGACCCTTATCCCTTATAGGTTGGTAGATAGTCTCCCAAGATACTAGGTGAAGGTCCCAGCTATTATGCCCAGATCCCCAAAAGAAATTCTAAAAAAGCTATTTTCAACTCCCTAAGACTGGAGCTTAGCACGATCATGTTAGCCAAGAGATAGGGATAGAACTCATGACCGATCCAATGAGAGTAGCCTTGCCTATCATAGATAGGCAATTACTTGCCAACCCTTGAGATGGCCCCGAATTTGCTGGTCCATGGGTTTGCAATCCGCTCTCCAAAGTCCTCCTTGTCATCAAAACTTCCTGATAGGTTAAAGTCTCGGTCTATTTCGAAATCCCTAGCTTGGCCTGAATCGCCTGCTTTGTCTGGACTTTCAATTTGGGGCTGAAAGAAACTATAGATTTCTGCAAGTTCACCAATTAGGAAGAGACTTGACAGCATGCCTCAATAATGGTTGTAAAGTATCTCGTGTTCTAGAGAAAGACCTAGCCAATGACCAATGTTGCCCATAAATGGAACCCAAGAGGGGGGGTGAATTGGATCTTTTGAAAATTTAAACAACTATGTGCTGGTCTTGATGTGTTTGTAAAGCAAAGTGATTAAACTTGCAATGAATATGCAGCAGATAATAGCAAATTAAAGACAAGTAATAAAGAACAAATAGTAGAGAGAGCAATCACATACAAACATAAGGTTTTATAGTAGTTCGGTGCAATCCAAGCACCTACATCCGCTCCCCAAGTCTTTCTTGGGAATTTCCACTATAATCTCTTCAAGATTACAGCCGACTTGTTTTCCAAAGCTCACAAGTCAAAACCCAAGTTGGTTTTATCACCTAGGCTCACCAACAACCTTTACAACTTATATTATCTTCGGGCTTATAAGTTAAACCCTAGTTGGTTTTGTACCTTTGGCTCACCAACAACCTTAACAACTTACTTTCAAAAAACCTTGAAAGCTAGGTCAGCAAAGAATAAAGTTAAAGATACAAGAATAAAAGTACAATCAAATTCTCTTTTAGAGTGGAATATGGAAGCTTTGAGTCTCTTGTTGATTGCTTGTTTTATCTTCTCTTTGGAATCTCTTCAAACACACTTTTGAAAAGATGAAATGATAGGCTTATAAGCTTTTTTAGGAAATATCTTCTTTTTGGCTCCGGAAGTGAAGTCCTTGAAAGAATATTTGTCTCTTGTATGTTCAATACTTCATGAATGAGTTTGGTGAAGCTTAAATACTTCAAAAACTTTCAAAAAGTGGTTTAAGATCATTGGAGGATCAAAACTAGCCATTAGGAGCTTGAAAGGATGAATTCGACCTCTCAGAAAATATAGCCATTATGCCTGTCAGAACTCGTGAGTCGACACTTGACTTCTATGAGTCGATACTTGACTTCTATGAGTCGACACTTGAGTCTTCATAAGTCGACACTTGATTTCTGTGAGTCGATACTTGAGTTTCTTGAGTCGACACTTGAAATTTCTGAGTCGACACTTGAGTCAAAAACCTTCAAATAGCCTAGTTCTATATTCTAAAAAATTTTAGGCCTTGAGTCGACACTTGCAATCCTTAAGTCGACACTTGAATCTCCTAAGTCGACACTTAAGTCTCTTGAGCCGATACTTGATAGAAAAACTTCCAAAATGACAAGTTTTGTATCTTCAAAAAGTCTCAAGCCTTGAGTCGACACTTGAAATCCTTGAGTCGACACTTGGCATGCCAGAGAAAATTTCTGCGTGCCAATCTCTGGAGTATCGATACTTGGTGTGCCATGAGTCGACACTTGACTCTGCAACTTGTCAAAAACATGTGCCAACCTTCCAAATTCAAAATGATTTTCAATGAAACTTCAATATACTTTGTGTAAAGTACAATTGATCTAATTTGAGACCTTTTTCAGATGAGAAGACTTCTTAAAACATGAAAATTGCTCAGCTTCATGAAACTTATGTTTTGAGAATTTGAGATGCCTATATCCTAAAACTCATAACTCCAATTAAATCATTAGTATAAAATATGTACTCAACATTTTGTTAGTTAGCAAAATCAAGGGCTAAAGCCAACAATCTCCCTCTTTTTGATGATGACAAAATCCTGAGTATATAAGCATTCAAATTCAATTTTAGATATTGTATCTCATAATCATGAACTTGAAACTCATACAACACAAATTTAACAAAGAAGAGGTACCAATCAAGTGTTGAAGTTAATTTTCTCTCTCCCTATGCAAGTTAAGTTATGAACCAACTAAAAAAAAAAATTAGAAGGAAAATGCTTATATCTTACTCATATCTTACTCTTCCTTTTTGTCAACATTAAACCATAAAGGAAGTAAACTCTCCTTGAATTGATACATTAAGGCATAGAAATTTGGTTAGGGGCCATGATACAAGATTAGATTAGCAAAAATTAATAGGTATCAGAGCAAATGAACAAAGTAGGGAGTCACAATAAGATAAAAGTGAACTTTTTCATAAAAGTCAGAATTTTATTATATACATAAATTGATACAAGACTGATTAGCAAACACAAACTGTAATGCAAGTACAAAAACATAGATAAACATAAATACTAAATATCAAGACAAATATATAAATACTAAACATCAAGATAAACATCTGTGAGGCTACTCCTCATCAGATGGAAGCTCAAGATAAATAGGAGCACTAATCCTAGTCCTATGAACAATGGATCTAGGGGTCTTCAGGATGCTATGGCTTCTAGTCATAGCAGATGGTCCAAATCAGGATACAACCCGAGAAGATCTAGTAGAGGGTGGAGGAAGTGTCTCCGCAGGTGTCTGAAAGATGGGTGTTGAGGCAAGAAAATCATCTGAAGGAGGAACAGTAGGAGCAGCGGGAGTGTGAGCCTCTCTGCTGACTATCTCATAGTCTCCAGCTCTGTCATCATTGTCACTGCTGCCATCAACAACATCGGTACCACCACCACTGCCATCATGTCAAGGACCATCACCACCAGGAGGAGTATCACCATGTCTATCATCTGGGTGGTCGTCATCATTTGCCGGAGGAGGAGGTGGTCCTGATGACCCAAAAGGTAACAACACTCTCAGCATCTCCTCGATACGTGCAAAACCTACCTCCATCATCCGACGGATCTGTATGGAACCATTCCTAGGGGCAATGCATGCATTTTAAAACTTTTCTAAGAGCATGCAGCAGCGGAAAAGCGATAAAATTATTTTATCAAGATGTTAATCTAATTAACATAATCCCTTTAGTAGGATCTAGATGCATCTAGAGTAATATAAATATGAAATCATGCATCCATTGTATAAAACAGAACAATTTCTAGAAATCATACAATGATGCAATATATACAATTATGTCATACATAAAACAAGTTCATACCTCGATGACGTTCACCGAAATGAATCGGAAGATGGAAGAATGCCTACCTCTCAATCGCAATCGCAGGGACAGTGCAAACCTGTAGAAAAATATGACTCTACAAGTAATACTCATGTATTATCTCTACGGGTGGTTCATACCGTGTAGCGCAATTCCTTCTTCCTTTGAGGTGCTAGCCTCTACGGAAGCTTTGTCGGGTGGACTCTTTCTTCTTCAACTCCTTGAAGACAAGTGGGACACCCTCAACTCCTTGAAATGCTGATTGCTACAGTAGTACTGGAACATAACGAGGACTCTCCCACTTCTCTCTATCCCAAACCTTCAATAGAAGGTATGCACTCAGAAATCCCACCCAAAATTCACTTTAACCCGAAAATTTAATCATTCAATCTCTCAAGGATCAATCAAGATCTCTAACCAAGAAATGTGACAGAGTCTAGACCTTGATCCAAATTTCTGGGTGTAGAATATGTACGTCAACCATTCACTTTCTGCTGCCCACCCATTTAAATAATAGCAGCAGCCCTCAAAACACTTAAGAGGAATCAATGAGAGATTATGGGGGAGTTATGGGGTCTTTAGAAATTCCAGGAAGGTTAGAAGTCCCTTGGAATTCAGCAACAACAATAATTAAAACTCGAAACTCCCATCATTAAATCCCATAACAATTACAGTATTTAATGAAGAGTTTTCAAATTTCAACGGTCCGTCATTCGAGTTGACTCGACCATTTGAGTCGGCTCGGCTCGAGTCGACTCATTCAAGGAGAGTCGGCTCGATCAGAAGTTTGACAACACCTTGTCAAACGACTCGAGTCGACTCATTCAAAAAGAGTCGGCTCGAATAGAAATTTGACAACAACTTGTCAAACGAGTCCGGAACGATTTCCAATCATTCGCATGCCAACAAAACAAGAAGAAACCCTCGGTGTGTGACCCCATAGGTTTAAACATTAAGTGGTAGCACAGGAACATTTCAGTACTAGCCAAAGTCGTCATTTAGCAATGATACTCGATATCCAGATAGGTTGAAGGTTGCAGAGCAACAAGAACATGTCAAATATGGAATAGCATTGAACTAATTCCCTGCACCTCCTAATGCTCCGGATGGCATAGGGTTAAACTACCCAATCCTAAGCAGTCCATCTGAATATGTCTCAAAGAATCCCTGCAACTCATTACAAGGAATGCCCTGGCCAAGGTCTTACTAAATTGAGACATATAAAGCATTCATTCCAAATTATTTGGAGAGGTCAATCCTATCTCGATCCTACTACCGCTACACAAGTACTTGACTGTACCCAGCATCCTTCCGTCACCGGATTAGAAATCCGGTAGTCCGGTACTAAAGCATAGTGAGTTGCTTGCATGCTACCATAGTGATCTCAAGTCAAAGGAATAATTCAAGTCCATATTTTAATGCAAGACTCCTCTTCGATAGCAAGAAAATCCCATATGAGAGTCACATTCAGTGAAGTGTCAAACACAATACCCGATATCATACCAGCATCTCCATGCTACTTGGTTAAGAGGATAACCAACAGATATGACATCAACGACCTACTCTTAATACACCATCATCCCGAAATAGTGTATCATTTGGTTGCAAACTAATTTATGAACTACATGATGCATCCTCTCTACATCACATACAAGGTAGCTCAAAGAACATCATCATAAAAAAGTTTAAATTAAGAAAAAATGCACATGTAATAAACTGCCAAAAGATAACTTTTATTTATATCAAAATTCATATATAAATAGCACAACCGTCTACAACCTAGACGATTGGCTTTGGGACAGAATTCCCAACAACTCCCACTTGGACTAAAGCCAATCAGAACATAATCGCATTCCCATTTTTCAATAACAATCTTTAAACTCTTGAATTCTGACTGCTTTAGTGAAGGGGTTGGCCAGATTTTCTTTTCCATCGATCTTCTGAAGGTCGATGTCCCCTTGTGCCACAATCTCTCGCACGAGGTGGTAGCAGCGTAGAATGTGCTTAGTATGCTGATGGGACTTAGGCTCTTTGGCTTGAGCAATGGCTCCAATGCTGTCACAAAATACTGGAACAGGGCCATCCAGGGAGGGTGCCACTCCTAGCTCGCCTAGGAACTTTTGTAGCCACACAGCTTCCTTCGCTGCATCAGATGCTGAAATATATTCTACTTTGCAAATTGAGTCCGCCACAGTATGTTGCTTGGAACTTTTCTAGCAAATGACTCCTCCATTTAGGATAAATACAAAGCCCGACACACTTTTGCTATAATCTCTATCTGACTGAAAACTTGAATCGGTATAACCAACAAGTTTTAAGTCAAGCTATCCATAGATAAGCCATTGATTTTTAGTATTTCTCAAATACTTTAGGATGGTTTTTACCACCTTCCAATGCGCTTCACTTGGGTCAGACTGGTATCTGCTCACTACTCCTAGTGAGTATGCCATGTCTGGTATGGTACATGTCATTGCATACATAATAGATCCCACTAGCGAAGCATATGGGACTTTACTCATACATCTCTCTCCTCAGGAGTAGATGCACAATCCTTTTTGGAGAGGATAATTCCATGGCCTATCAGAAGATAGCCTTTCTTGGAATTTTCCATGCAGAACCATTTCAGCACGGTATCAATGTACGTTGACTGGAATAATCCTTGAAGCCTCTTAGATCTATCTCTATAGATCTTCATACCCAATATGAATGAGGCTTCACCCAAGTCTTTCATAGAGAATTAAGATGAAATCCAGACCTTTATTTCTTGTAATGCTGGAACATCATTCCCGATTAGGAGAATGTCATCCACATACAATACAAGGAATACAACAACAGAACCATTAGCCCACTTATAAATACAAGGTTTTTCTCCGTTCTTAACGAAGCCATACGACTTGATACACTTATCAAATCGTATGTTCAAACTCCGAGATGCCTGCTTCAGTCTATAGATAGACCTTTGAAGTTTGCAAACCTTTGACTCATTTATGGATGTGAACCTTTCAGGTTGTATCATATACACCTCCTCTTCCAGCTCACCATTTAGGAAGGCTGTTCAGACATCCATTTGCCAGATTTCATGGTCGAAGTATGCAGCTAAAGCAAGCATAATCCGAATGGATTTGAGTATTGCCACAGTAGAGAACGTCTCGTCATAGTCAATACCATAATGCTGACGATATCCCTTGACAACCAGACGGGCTTTGTAGGTCTCTACCTTCCCGTCTGCGCCCCGTTTCCTTTTGAAAATCCATCTACACCCAATGGATTTTATCCCTTCAAGTGGATCAACTAATATCCATACATTATTGATCTCCATTGACTCCATTTTGGATTTCATGGCTTCTAACCACTTATCAGAGTCGGACCTTTGTAGAGCATCTATATAGGTGACTAGATCCTCATTTTTTCATCAAGTTCAATGGATCCCCGTCCTGGACCAAGAAACTGTAGTATTTATCCGGTTAACGCTGTACTCTACCAGATCTCCTTAATGGGTGCTCAATGGGCTCTGGATTTGAATTAGTCAAATCCAATTCTGAGGTGTCTCCTAAATGTGTCGGTTCTTCGACCTGTTAAACTTCACTAAGTTTAATCTTATAGCTACAGTTCCTTCACTAAGGAACTCCTTTTTCAAAAAGATAGCCCTAAGACCAACAAACATTCTTTGTTCATCAGGCAGGTAAAAGAAATACCCTTTAGATTCTTTTGGATACCCAACGAATAGGCACCGGTATGACCTATGTCCCAGTTTATTAGTCTGCAAACGTTTAACATACGCTGGACACCCCCAGACCCTAAGGTGTGAGAGTACCAGTTTCCGTTTAGACCACATCTCATATGGAGTCCTATTCATAGACTTACTAGGAGACCTATTAAGAAGATAACAAGCAGACTCCAGGGCATAACCCCAGAAAGAAATAGGCATAGTAGCAAACCCCATCATGGACTAAACCATGTCCAACAAAGTCCTATTCCTCCTTTTGGATACCATTAGTTGGGGTGTCCCCAGAGGTATCCATTGAGAGAGAATCCCATTATCTTGAAGATAAGCCAGAAACTCACTAGAAAGATATTCCCCTCCTTGATCAAATTGAAGAGTCTTTATACTCTTTCCATTTTGCTTTTCAACTTCATTACGATATTGTTTGAACATTTCAAACGACTTAGACTTATGTCTCATAAGATAGACATAACCGAACCTAGATAGGTCATCTGTAAAAGTAATGAAATAATTATATCCACCTCTAGCATTGACATTCATAGGTCCACATACATCTGTATGTACTAGACTTAGAATTTCTTTGGCTCTTTCACCTTTTCCAGAAAAAGATGATTTGGTCATTTTTCCAAGTAAACAAGATTCACAGGTGGGTAATGATTCAAAATCATTTACTTCTAAAAGACCTTCTTATCTTAACCTGTTTATCCTATTCTTGTTTATATGACCTAGCCTATAATGCCAGAGATAAGCATCGCTGACACTATCCATTCTAGGGCATTTGTTAGCTGTGTACATTACACTCATAGGCTGTGATAGTATATAAATGCCATTTACCAGATTTCCACTCATTACAACTGAACCATTCAAAGTAATGTTGCAAACATTTGTCTTTATTGAAAGTTCAAAACATTCATTGGCTAACAAGCCTACAGAGATAATGTTTACAAGAAATGTAGGACAATAATGGCAGTCATATAAAATGATTTTACAAGATTCAAAAACAAGAGAAAAATCTCCTAACACCAGAACTGGAACTCGACTTCCATCTCCAACGTTCAAAAATCTTTCTCCATCCTCGAACCTCCTACTAATTCGAAGTCCCTGCAATTTAGTGCAAATATGGTAAGGACTCCCAGTATCAAGTACCCAATTAGTAGTATGACAAAAAGAATAGGTACAAGGATTTATCATATAAATAAATTGAACAGCAACATCTTGCTGCTTCCTCCTCTTCGACCTGTTTGGGTCAAGGGATGCAATATATAGAGGAAATTCCTCTTCCAATGACCCTGCTTCTTACAGTAGAAGCACTATGCCCGACTTTGGTCCACCTTTTGCTTCCCAGCCTGACTGGGCCCACCAATACTCTGTACCTTTTTAGTATTTTTATTTTTATTTTTCTTCTTCCCCTTCCCAAGGGGATGACGTGCTGCCGTGTTTCCTCCCACCAAGTACACCAACCCCTTATTGAGATTGTGGTCCTTCTCATAGTTCTGTAGTAATCCCAACAAGCTGTGGTAGTTTACTACGGGCCTATGCATCCGGAAGTGATCAAGGAAACCAAGGTAAGAAGGGGGCAGAGAATCAGTATAGCATCCTTTCCCAGCTGTTCATGTAGGGGACATCCGAGTTTGGCTAGGCATTCAAATAACTCGGTCATGTATAATACATGATCAGTTACTGATGCCCCATCTCATAGATGGGCATTATAGATGGCACAAGAAGTCCTGTACCGCTCTACATCGTCATGTGTCCGGAAGGATTCCTGCAACTTTTGCAAGATTTCCTCCGGTTGGGCCTCCTCGAATTTACGACTGAACTCGTCGTTCATAGTGGCAGCATAATGCAACGTACAGTTGTTCTATCAGAAACCCACTTCTGATAAGTGTCCCTGACAGATGTAGGAGCATTAGCTACAGGAACCTCATATGCTAGATCCAATACAACATACAGGATCCTTTCATGCTCTAAGACAATCTTGAGCCTTCGATACCAATTATCAAAGTTTGGGCCAGAAAGTTTTTCATTATCAAGTAATGAATGGAGGGACAAGTTGGCAAACATTTTTCTGAAAAGAAAACCATAAGACCAATCAGTATATGAATTTCAATTTTAATCCTAAAGACATGGACTTTAGTCTAAAGGTTTTCCCACATATTTTATTCAGATTAGTAGCCTCTACCTCTAATCCGAGGAATTACAGTTAATTCCTTAGTGGGTACTAGAATCCTAAAGGTGCCACATGAGCCCGACTTTGGCCGGCTCACCCATGTGAACCTAAAGGTAGGTTCAATAAACCAATTGCTTCTTCCAAGCAATTTCCAGTATTAAAATTTTGCCCTAGGAACACTTCAATCGACCTTTGGACTTCTTGCTAAAGAAGGTCCTAGTTAGGTCCAACCATTAACATGACTGAATTCAGTACTTCTAGCTAATAAATGATCAAGCCCGACTTTGACCGGCTCACTTGACCACCATTAAGAGAGTTGCACTGAGCCATCATATTATGAATGGCAATTCCAATAGCCTGATGACCACCCGTACTTTGGTACTGCCGATGATCACCCAACTAAAGGACACATTACCATCCAACTTAATGGGAGGCTAAGACTCAGTATCCCTATAACTTCATCTTTTTAAGGACCTAATAATTTTAAAGGATTTAAAAATCTGACATATGAAAAATACATGGACCATGATCAAGAATCCTCTCACTAACTTGTAGAAGGTTCATGAACATCTTGGTCCATGGGCACCTAAAATCAGACAAATCTGATTAACCTTAGGTGACATGGGTTAATTCAATTCAATGAGCTTGTCATGAGTCAATTCCAGTTAGTCGAATTGGCCAGGTAAGCACGGTCAAGGAATGAGTTGCGGCATTAACCATCTTTCCTTAGACACTAGCTACAAAGGAGCTAGCCAGGAAGAGGTACCCTCAAAATCATAGACCATAAGGCAGCTTGCCTAGACACCAATTCGATTCACCTTCCTCAACCAGATTAGACTTAAAGAACTAGATTAATCACTGAGCCACAATAGATCCTTTTAGATGTTTGGATCACACTTTCTAACTAATAGAAACTATAGAGAAATGAAACCTAATTCAACTTTTGATTAGTTTCTTATCTCCAATTAATCCAATTGATCTAAACATAGGTCTAACCCAAATAAGGATCTATTCCTAACCCATCCCATATAATCCATGATTTATGAATCATGACTTAAGATTAGAATCATATCCTAGATCTTAAAATTATACATCTTAATTCATAATTAAGTACATCACACTATTTGAAACATTTTCAAAGTGAAATGAAACAATTTCATAAAAGTTTGAAGCTTAAAATCACTATTTTTCAATTTTCTGGTCGAACCAGCTCTTGCAGATTGAGTCAGCTCTTCCAAAACACTCATTTCTGGTCAGGCTAGCTCTTCTGTCAGTTCTGCTACTCGAGCCGACTCTTCAGTTAGCTCTGCTGCTCGAGCCGACTCTTCCAGAACACAAATTTCTGGTCGGGTCAGCTCTTTTGTCAGTTCTGCTGCTCAAGTTGACTCTTCAGCTGCTCGAGCCGACTCTTCCAGAACACAGATTTCTGGTTGGGTCAGCTCTGTTGAAACGAGCCAGCTCTTCCAGAACATAGTTTTTCCAAACTTCAAACATTTCCACAAGAACTTTTCAAGATTTTAGATCAAATTTCTTTTAGATCTCATCTAAACATAATTATGATCTACAAATCAAAGATTAAAATAATTTTAATCTATTAAATTCCCTACTTTCTTCTTCATAAGATCATGATGCATCGGCACCCCTACACGCCATAGGAGAACCCCTTGGAATGGGAAGAGATGGTCTTTAAACCATACTTCTCTCCTATGACCGAACGGCCTTGGCGAATCCATCTTAATCCGAGTACTACATAAAGGAAATTAAATTGATTTCATATGAAACATTAAACTAGATGCATACAGAAAATCTGGCTCTGATACCAATGTAAGGAACCGTTCTTAGGGGTGATGCATGCATTTTAAAACTTTTCTAAGAGCATATAGTAGCGGAAAGCGATAAAATTATTTTATCAAGATGTTAATCTAATTAACATAATCCCTTTAGCAAGATCTAGATGCATCTAGAGTAATATAAATATGAAATCAGGCATCAATTGTATAAAACAGAATAATTTCTAGAAATTATACAATGATGCAATATACATAATTATGTCATACATAAAACAAGTTCATACCTCGATGACGTTCACCGGGATGAATCAGAAGATGGAAGAATGCCCACCTCTCAATCGCAATCGCAGGGATAGCCCAAACCTGTAGAAAAATGCGACTCTATAAGTAGTACTCGTGTACTACCTCTATGGGTGGTTCACACCGTGTAGCGCAATTCCTTCTTCTTCCTTTGAGATGCTAGCCTCTACGAAAGCTTTGTCGGGTGGACTCTTTCTTCTTCAACTCCTTGAAGACAAATGGGACACCCTCAACTCCTTGAAGTGCTGATTGCTGCAGTAGTGCTAGAACAGAACGAGGACTCTCCCAGTTCTCTCTATCCTAAACCT
The DNA here is from genome assembly GCA_021397845.1 of Areca catechu. Classification (NCBI taxonomy): domain Eukaryota; kingdom Viridiplantae; phylum Streptophyta; class Magnoliopsida; order Arecales; family Arecaceae; genus Areca; species Areca catechu. The sequence goes on from CM038039.1 coordinate 213,294,104, forward strand.
TCAATAGAAGGTATGCACTCAGAAATCCCTTCCAAAATTCACTTTAATCCAAAAATTTAATCTTTCAATCTCTCAAGGATCAATCAAGATCTCTAACCAAGAAATGTGGGAGAGTCTAGACCTTGATCCAAATTTCTAGGTGTGGAATATATACGTCAACCATTCACTTTCTGCTGCCCACCCATTTAAATAACAGTAGCATCCCTCAAAACACTTAAGAGGAATCAATGAGAGATTATGGGGGAGTTATGGGGTCTTTAGAAATTCCAGGAGGTTAGAAGTTCCTTGGAATTCAGCAACAGTAATAATTAAAACTTGAAACTCCCATCATTAAATTCCATAACAATTACAGTATTTAATGAAGAGTTTTCAAATTTTAGCAGTCCGTCATTCGAGTTGACTCGACCATTCGAGTCGGCTCGGCTCGAGTCGACTCGTTCAAGAAGGTCGGCTCGATCAGAAGTTTGACAACACCTTGTCAAACGACTCGAGTCAACTTGTTCAAAAAGAGTCGGCTCGAATAGAAATTTGACAACAACTTGTTAAATGAGTCCATAACGATTCCCAATCATTCGCATACCAACAAAACAAGAAGAAATCCTCGGTGTGTGACCCCATAGGTTCATACACTAAACGGTAGCACAGGAATATTTTTAGTACTAGCCAAAGTCGCCATCTAGCAATGACGCTTGGCATCCGGATAGGTTGAAGGTTGCAGAGCAATAAGAACCTGTCAAATATGGAATATCATTGAACCAATTCCCTGCACCTCCTAATGCTTTGGATGGCATAGGGTTAAACTACCCAATCCTAAGCAGTCCATCTGAATATGTCTCAAAGAATCCTTGCAACTCATTACAAGGAATGCCCTGGCCAAGGTCTTACTAAATTGAGGCATATAAAGCATTCATTCCAAATTATTTGGAGAGGTCAATCCTATCTCGATCCTACTACCGCTACACAAGTACTTAACTGTACCCAGTAACCTTCCATCATCGGATTAGAAATCCGGGTAGTCCGGTACCAAAGCACAGTGAGTTGCTTGCAAGCTACCATAGTGATCTCAAGTCAAAATAATAATTCAAGTCCACATTCTAATGCAAGACTCCTTTTCGGTAGCAAGAGAATCCCACATGAGAGTCACATTCAGTGAAGTGTCAAACACAACACCCAATGTCTACCAGCATCTCCATGCAACTTGGTTAAGAGGGCAACCAACATATGACATCAACGACCTACTCTTGATACACCATCATCCCGAAATAGTGTATCATTTGATCGCGAACTAATTTATGAACTACATGATGCATCCTCTCTACATCACATACAAGGTAGCTCAAAGGACATCATCACAAAAAAAATTTAAATTAAGGAAAAATGCACCTGTGATGAACTGCCAAAAGATAACTTTTATTTATTTCAAAATTATATACAAATAGCATAACCGTCTACAACCTAGACGATTGGCTTTGGGACATAATTCCCAACAGAATCTCAGAATGCTGTTCAGCAGTATGGGCTCTAAGGCTCTTAATCTCATACGGAGCTGAGTGGTCCGAACTCCCAGTCTGATCATCTCACTCCTGATCTCAGTAAACTGATGTCTAGCATGCTCCTCAAAAGATATGTCGGACGCTGCATGAGGAGAGGCAGAAGGTGTCACAGGCTCAGACCCAGAAACTGTAGCAAGTGCCAGTTTGGGAGGTGTCAACTACTCAGCAGGCTCAAAAGGACCTGCCTCGATGGCTCAGACCTCATCCTTTTCGTCTGGCTCCTGACCAGACTCTCGATGCACCCATCTGCCTGCCAACCTCCGATAACCCATACGATGAAGAGACTGCTCATCGTATACATATGTATGCAAAATATCTTTGGAGGCCTCGCCCTCCAAAGGAACATCATAGGCTCGGAACAGACGAGTCAAACCCATCCCGTATGGTAGACAAAGTCGTCACTAGGTCGCAGCCTCTCTCATCTGTGCCATCATCATGGTAGGAAGGTCTATGGCTGTCCTTTGAGTCAGACAGACCATAAGCATCAGCTCTCTCTCTATGATAAAATCAAATCTTCCTGTCTTCGATAATAATATCCGGGCAATGAAATGGTGCAGGATGCGCATCTCAACTGAAAGCTGATTCGCGGTGACTGTGGCCACACCGGGAACATCATCACCTCAAGTATACATCGAAAGGCCTCCTCTCTATTCTCGACAAGGCTCACGACAATCCCACGATGGGGAATCTCCCAAACACTGCTCAGGATCTCCTCTGAGATAGGTATCTGAATGCCATGAATAGTAGCACTCCAGATCAATCTACTGCAATCGAGGCTCCCATAAAACTCACGGATTAGGTGAGGATAAAACTTCTCCTTCATGGTATAGAAGAAGATCAGACCATCAACCTTAAGAACCTGACCTAATCCAAATCCCTCACGGTCAAAGAATCCCAAGTCAACTCGATGACCAATAGCTATGATCTTGCCTGAAACTCTATCTGCTGAGGGGGAAAGAGGGGGGTGCCACTGACTACTATCCACTGTCATTCCTAGCCTTTATCCTTCTTTCAGATGTACCTTGACTCAATCTCCTTTTAGAAACAACCTGCTTCCGTGGACCCATGAATGCCAATAGAGGGAAGGAATGGAAGGGTTGAAATGGATGAAACAGGAATGTCAAGACAAGAAGGGACGGTCCAAGCAAAGAAAAATAGAGAAACTGATGGGTAGAGAAGGAAAAAATTGGAATCAGCCAAGAGAATGGACAAGAAAGGAGAAGAAATGAAAAGAAGTGAGCAATATGCCGAATCAACCCGCAAGAAATCCATGGAAAATCGGTCCAAAGTGGGGAAAAATCAAATGGAAATGAGTTCGGCCCAAATCAACGAAAATAAAACGAAAATTCATGAACAATTTGAAAAAGAGAGGGAGAAAAGAAGAGTTTTACAGGAAATCAAGGGGCACAGTGGGTAGATCACTGTTGCGAGGTCAAAGGACGGCTAGGGGACCGCTAGGGCACGGACAAAACAAGGAATAGGAAACTTAGAATTTTCAGGTGATGTGCTAGAAAACTCAGAAAATCGTTCGTGAGTCGACATTTCATTTTTGTCAAGTGTCAACACTTAGGCATGAGTCGACACTTGGGCAAAAATGAAGTATCGACACTTGGGCAGGAATTTCCAAAAAAAATTTCAATAAAAACTGATAAAATTAAGCAAATTCTAGAAAATGATTTAGGACTTAGAGAACAAGATTTTGAGCACAAATAAATTGGGTAAGAACAAGATTTGAAGAGTTCTAAGAGAAGGGGTCTATGATGCCTAACTCTCTTCTAATCATGTAAAATCTTTCTTCACTCAAGGTTTTAGTGACAATATCAGCTAATTGATTTTCAGTACAAACAAATTCAAGTATCACATTAGAGTTTTGCACATGTTTTCTTATGAAGTGATGTCTTATTTCAATGTGTTTGCTTTTTAAATGTTGCACATGATTCTTAGTTAGATTGATTGCACTAGTGTTGTCACATCTTATGGGTGTCTTAGTTAATTTGATGTCAAAATCTTCGAGTTGTTGTTTGATCCATAGGATTTGAGCACAACAGCTTCCAACTGCTATATATTCGGTTTCTACCATAGATAGAGCAACTAAATTTTGTTTCTTGCTACTCCATGAGATCAAATGGCTCCAAGAAATTGACAAGTTTTATTGGTACTTTTTCTATCAAGTTTATATTCAGCAAAATCAACATCAGAATAAGTAATCAATCCAAATGAAGAATCTCTAGAGTACCAAAGTCCAATATCTATAGAGCCAGATAGGTATCTAAGTATGGTTTAACAGCCAAAAGATGAGACTCGGGGCAGACTGATATCTTGCACACATACAAACACTAAACATAATATCTGGCCTACTAGCAATTAGATAAAGTAATGAACCAATCATACCTTTATATAATTTTTGGTTTACAGATTTACCTGATTCATCTTTGTCAAGTTTATAAGAGGAGCTCATAGGTGTACCAATGGCTTGGTGCTCTCCATCCCAAACTTCTTTAATATTTCTTTCGTGTACTTGGTTTGGTTGATGAAGATCCCCTCTTTTGTTTGCTTTATTTGAAATCCGAGGAAGAAGTTAAGCTCTCCTATCATGCTCATCTCGAACTCTCCCTGCATTAACTTTGCAAACTCTTGACAAAGAGATTCGTTAGTAGTACCGAATATGATATCATCCACATAGACTTGTACTACTAAGAGATCATCATTCTTCTATTTTAAAAACAAAGTAGTGTCTACATTGCCTCTAGAAAAATATTTTTAAGCAAGAAAGAACTCAATTTATCATACCAAGCTCTTGGAGCTTGTTTTAAATCATACAAAGCTTTATGAAGTTTAAAAACATGATCTGGAAATTCATGATTTTCAAAACCGGGGGTTGTTCAACAAAACTTCTTCTTCGATAAAACTATTTAAAAAGATATTTTTGACATCCATTTGAAATAATTTAAAATCCATAAAACATGCAAATTCCAATAATAGCTTAATTGCTTCAAGTCTAGCAACATGAGTAGTAAAGGTTTCATCAAAATCAATCCCTTCATCCTGATTATATCCTTTGGCAACTATCCTAGCTTTATTTCTAGTGACTATTCCATTTTCATCAAGCTTATTTCTGAAATCCCATTTTATACCAATTATTGACATTAGAGAGTCTTTCAATTAAAGTCCAAATATTATTTCTTTTAAATTGATTTAGTTCATCTTGCATAGCATTTAACCAATTGCAATTATTTTCAGCTTTTTCAATAGATTTTGGTTCTACTTGAGAAACAAAAGCTAAATAATCACATACATTTCTAAGAGATGAACGAGTACTTATCCCTTTTGATAGATCACCAATATTAAGTTCCTTTGGGTGTCCATGAGCATACCTCCATTCTTTAGGTAGAGGCTTAGGTGTTGATATATTTTCACCTCCTTGTACTTGATCTCTTTCATTATTTTGATTGTCATCTTGCTCCTTGGAAAGCTTTTCATGGTTGTACACTTCTTCAGTTCTTTGTATACCTGTTTCATCATCAAGAATATCTTCTTTTTTGGAAGATTTTTGATTAGTCTCATCAAACACAACATGAATGGATTCTTCAACAAGAAGTGTCCTTCTGTTGAAGACCTTGTATGCCTTGCTAGATGTAGAGTAACCTAAAAAGATACCCTCATCTAACTTGGCATCAAATTTGCTTAGATTATCCTTGCCATTGTTTAAAATGAAATAACGGCATCCAAAAATATAAAAATATTTAATTGAAGGTTTCATACATTTCAAAGCTCATAAGGTATTTTCTTTAAAATAGGTCAGATTAAAACATTATTTAAAACATAACAAGCAGTATTTATGGCTTCCATCCAAAAATATCTAGGCAAATCATTTTCGCAAAGCATGGTGCGTGCCATTTCTTCAAAAGTTCTATTTTTTTCTACCACCCTATTTTGTTGAGGTGTCCTAGGTGCAGAAAAACTGTGATGAATACCATTTTCACTACAAAACTTTTCGAAATCATGATTTTCAAATTCTGTACCATGATCACTTCTTAAAGATATAATTGAAACATTTTTTATTTAAAACTCTTTTATAAAATTTAATAAATACAGAAAATGTTTCATCTTTGTGAGCTAAAAATATGATCCATGTAAAATGTAAGAAGTCATCTATAATAACTAGATTATACTTTTTACCTCCCAAACTAGATGTTCTAGTTGGCCCAAAGAGGTCCATATGAAGTAATTTTAGGGGTCTAGATATAGAGACTACTCCTTTAGGTTTAAAAGATGATTTGATTTATTTTCCAAGTTGGAAAGCACTACAAATCTTTTCCTTTTCAAAACTAAGTTTTAGAAAATATTTTATTAAATCATTTTTGCAAAGTTTTGAAAGCAAATGCATACTAGCATGTCCTAGTCTACGATGCCAAAGCCAACTAGTTTCATTGATCTTGGCTTTCATTGTCACTAGGCATTGACCATTTTGAACATGAAGATCATCAAGATCAACCATATAAATATTTCAATGCCTATGACCAATAAACTTTATGCCATTGTCATCAAGACTAGAAATAATGTACATGGAAGATTCGAAAACAACTTTAAAATCTTTGTCACAAAACTGGCTAATGTTTAGTAAATTGTGCTTTAAACCATCAACATAAAGAACATTATCTATATAAGTAGAGGGGGTGATATGGACTTTACCAATTTCAATAATCTTGCCCTTTCTATTATCACCAAAGGTAACATTTCCACCACTTTGATACTCAAGTGAGGAGAACTGCTCCACATCTCCAATCATGTGCCTTGAGCAACCGCTGTCAAGGTACCACAATATTCTTTTATTAATTGCAAGGCACACCTACAACAACAAATCAGGTGATGACTTTATATATCCAAGTCATCTTGGATCCTTTAAGGTTAGTAGTGATTGTTCCTTTTGGAACCCAAATTTTTCTAATTTTGCTAATTTTTTTTTATTGCATGGATATGATTTATGTCTATGTTGCCACATGAATAACAAGCAATAGAAGATAAAGCAGGTACAAAGAAATTCTTGAAAATTTTTTGTTGTTTTTGAGTTTTGAAACATAATCCAGCTTTGTTAAAAATAGCTCTTTGTTATTCAAAAGTATATTGAGTTTTTCATAATTGTAAGTAAATTTTTTAACAAAAGGTTTTAGTTTTTCAAGCTTATCTTTATACTTGTTTTCTTGCAAATTCTCTTTGTTTTGTTTTAAAAAATTTTCAGTTGATGCAAAAGAATTTTTCTTTTTCAAATATTCCTTTTCTTTTTCAAGAAGAATAATTTTATCATTCAACTTTTTATTTTCTTGGAGTAAACAATCATTTTCAATTAAATACTTATCATTTGTTTTAATCAAATCCAGATTTTGCTTCTTTAGTTCTTTGTGCTTCAATTTAAGTTTTTAAAATTCAACTACAAGTTCATAAAAAACATCATGCAATTCATCAAAAGTAAATTTTTCTTCAAGTTCAGACATTACCTCATCATTATTGGCCATTAGACAGAAATTTGCAACCTCTTGATGCTCTTCATTGGAGCTTGAATCCTTGCTGTCGCTCCAGGTTGCCATCATTGCTTTTTTTTTTAATCTTCTTCTGTTCTTTTTTAGTAGGGGCAGTCCAACTTGAAGTGGTCGGGTTTCTTGCACTCAAAGCATGTGGGCTGCTACTTTTCTTTCTCTTTGCTAGGCTCTTCCCTTTTGAGGTTTCTTCTTGAAATTGTATTTCTTCTTTCTCATAAATCTCCTAAACTTTCTTGCTATGAGAGCTGTTTCATCTTCAGCATCCTCTTCTTCAGTTTTATTACTTGACTCTTCTTTTGTAGTGGACTTGAAGGCAATAACTTTCTTCTTCTTATCATTGTCCACTGTATTTTGCCTCAAGGAGAGCTCATAAGTCATCAATGAGCCCAAAAGCTACTCAAGAGGAAGAGCGTTTACATCTTTGGCTTTTTCTATAGCAGTGACCTTAGCATTCTAAGAAGCCGGAGAGATCTGAGAAGTTTATTAACAAATTCACCATTAGAAATAACTTTTCCTAAGCTTCTCATACCATTCACAATATTAGTGAACCTAGTGTACATTTCACTAATAGATTCAGAAGGTTCCATTCTAAACATTTCATATGTATGAATGAGGATGTTAACTTTAGTAGTTTTCGCTTGATGAGTACCCTCATAGATAACTTCAAGTAAGTCCCATATTTCCTTTGCAGAGAGACAATTTGAGATTCTATTAAATTTGCTTGGATCCAAAGCGCAAAACAATAGATTCATAGTGTTTGCATTATGCTCTATTTGCTTAATGCCATTCTCATCCCAATCATCTTCCATTTTAGAAGTGGGAATGCCATTAATCAAGATAGTAGGTTGATGAGGACCCTTAACAATAGTCGTCTAAATATTATAATCAATTGCTTGAATATAAATGCGCATGTATGTCTTCCAATATGTATAATTGGTGCCATTAAACAAAGGTGGATGATTAGAGGCTTGACCTTCTACAACACCCATACCAATTGGGGCGCCATGATCTTTTACTCAAAATCATTGGACCTACAAGTAGAGTACTGGTACTCTGATACCACTTGTTGCCTAGAAATGGAGCCCAAGAGGGGGGTGAATTGGATTTTTTGAAAATTTAAACAACTATGTGCTGGTTATGATATGTTTGTGAAGCAAAGTGATTAAACTTACAATGAATATGCCGCGGATAATAGCAAATTAAAGATAAATAATAAAGAGCAAATAATAGAGAGAGCAATCACACACAAACATAAGGTTTTATAATGGTTCGATGCAATCCAAGTATCTATATCTACTCTCAAGCTTTTCTTGGAAATTTTCACTATAATCTCTTTAAGATTACAATCAACTTGTTTTCCAAGGCTCACAAGTCAAAATTCAAGTTGATTTTATCACCTAGGCTCACCAACAACCTTAACAACCTACTTTCAAAAAATCTTAAAAGCTAGGTCAGCAAAGAATAAAGTTAAAAATAAATAATAAAAGCACAATCAAACTCTCTTCTAGAGTGGAATATGGAAGCTTTGAGGCTCTTGTTGATTATTTGTCTTGTCTTCTCTTTGGAATCTCTTCAAACACACTTTTGGAAAGATGAAATGATAGGCTTGTAAATTTTTTCAGGGAATCTCTTCTTTTTGACTTTGGAAGTGAAGTCCTTGAAAGAATATTTATTTCTTGTGTGTTCAATACTTCATGAATGAGTTTGGTGAAGCTTAAATACTTCAAAAACTTTCAAAAAATGGTTTAAGATCATTGGAGGATCAAAACTAGCCATTAGGAGCTTGAAAGGATAAATTCTGTCTCTCAAAAATATAATCGTTATGCTTGTCAGAACCCGTGGTTGACACTTGACTTCTGTGAGTCGACACTTGAGTCTTTATGAGTCAACACTTGATTTCTATGAGTCGACACTTGAGTTTCTTGAGTCGACACTTGAAATTTCTGAGTCGATACTTGAGTCAAAAACCTTCAAATGACCTAGTTCTATATTCTCAAAAATCTCAGGCCTTGAGTCGACACTTGCAATTCTTGAGTCAATACTTGAATCTCCTGAGTCGACACTTAAGTCTCCTGAGCCGACACTTGATAGAAAAACTTCCAAAATGACAAGTTCTGTATCTTCAAAAAGTCTCAAGCCTTGAGTCAACACTTGTAATTCTTAAGTCGACACTTGTGTTCTGTGAGTCGACACTTGAAATCCTTGAGTCGATACTTGGCATGCCAGAGAAAATTTCTGCGTGCCAATCTCTAAAGTGTCGACACTTGGTGTGCCATGAGTCGACACTTGACTCTGCAACTTGTCAAAAACATGGGCCAACCTTCCAAATTCAAAATGATCTTCAATAAAACTTCAATATACTTTGTATAAAGTACAATTAATCTATTTTGAGGCCTTTTTTAGATGAGAAGACTTCTTAAAACATGAAAATTGCTCAGCTTCATGAAACTTATATTTTGAGAATTTGAGATGCTTGTATCCTGAAACTCATAACTTCAATTGAATTATTAGTATAAAATATGTACTCAACATTTTGTTAGTCATAAAAATCAAGGGCTAAAGCCAACAACCAGGCAATCATTTATAAAGGGAAGGTGCGGGAGCAGCTTAGCTCTGGAGACGAGCCATTAGGTCTTTAGCTCTGCCCTTTGAACCGTGGTCCTTAAAGCTGGGATAGAGCATTAGAGCACAAAATGAACAAGGAGAGATAGAACAATCTTAGTGAAGCCCAATTAATGATTGAAAAAACTATGTGAGGGCACCATTGATCATAATAGCCAAGTTTGGGGTCTCCACATAGGATATGATCTATTTGATCCACCTCTCCCATAATCCGAAGTCCTGAAGCATCTGTTGGAGGAACCGCCAATGCATCCGATTATAGGCCCACTCTATATCTAGCTTGATTGTTATAAGGCTCTATCAGATGAGGGCATGCCGCAAGTCATGCATGAACTCTTAGGTAAGTAGGATATTGTCAGTGATGTAATGACCACTGATAAAAACCCGCTGCTCAGGACTGATCAGACGAAACATGATTAGCTTCAACCATTCAACCAAAATCTTAATACATACCTTGTAGAGGGTGGTGCATAGATTGATCGATTTGAAGTGTTCTAGAACAGATGCATCAGACTTTTTAGGGATGAAAATGATTAAAGTCTTCTTCTACTCAACCGAAAGACCATTGGACCCAAAGATCACCTGCACTGTGTCGACCACCTCTTCCTCGATAATAGACTAGTATCAATGAAAAAAGAAAGGAAAAAATCCATTCGGCCCAGGAGCCTGTTCTCTCTAAGGGACCAAGGGCCTCGCATACCTCCATAGTAGACACCGCATGAGTCAGGGGCATGTTCTCTTGATTAGAGACACGAACCACCAATTAGGTCCTTTGGAGGGGAGCATTCCTGCTAAGGGATAACGTTCATCGTGATCCGAAGAACTAAAAGATCTACCTCCTAATCTAATCACTATCAATCACCACTCTATCTCAGCTATTTAATATAGTTGGTAGATCTTCGGATGTAGTAGACTTGTGAAAGAATATGGTATTCCAATCATCCTTCTTGATCCATTGAATTATTGACTTCTATCTCCACAATGTCTCTTGCTGTTTCAGTAGAAAATGGTGCATCGAGAGCTTTTATGACGAAACTACCTCAAGTCAGACTCCTAGAGATCCTCCCTCCTAGTCCTTTCTCCTCTGAAGGTCTATAATCTCTGCCTCCACCCTCTCAATCCGCTTGGAGACAGAAGTCATTGACTTAATGGGTGGCATTTACTTTTCAAGATAAGTAAGTTAAAAATAAGTTACTTTTCCATGGATAATATTTGTCCATCAAATTAGAAAAAATGATATCCATTTGGGATTGCTTAAATTATTTTTTCGATGTAAAATATTTAATTTTATTTCTAAAATATCATCTTTCTCATTTTCAATACCTTTATTATTTAATGTTCAATAATTCTCTACTATCTTTTATACTTAAAAAAGTATAAATGATATTATAGAAAATATTCATGAATGTAGTAATACAAATTAAAAGAACACAAGTAATAGATTTTAAAATCATTTTGTTATGTATAAAAGGATATGGATAAATTATTTTTCTATCTAAATATTATTTATAAAATATTTATGTAACAAAATATAATTTTTTAGATAAACTTTTTTATCACAAAAGAATGGATCCTAAGATAAAATTACAATCCTAGGTAGTTCTATCTTCCATATCCTTGTCTTGCCACTAATAGTCCAGGACAAAGTTCAGAGACCATCCAACCATCTCGAATATTAGTGCTCCTCCTACATGAAAGGTAGCCAAAAATATTAAATAAGACAATTTCTATTCTATGTTTGTAGTAAGAAGACAATTTCTATTTTATCCTATGTAGTGATATGTTGCTGAGTTGACCTCAAACTCCTACATTGCATGTTTTTTTTTTTTTTGATAAAATGGTGTATTCATTCAAGAACGAAGATGAATACAATCCATAAGATGAATACATTGCATGGTTTTCGTGGGAATGAAATTCCTATAATTAGCTTCACCCTCTTGGCTAGCAACCGTAAATAATTAAGTGGAGCTCTTAGTTTATATATTTATTAACTTGAATGTATAAAAGCGTCCATCTTAACTTGAACTTGTAATTAGGGTTCATGAGCTAAGTCTCGCTATCCACCACAGTTTTAAGAATTCAAAGTTTCGAAGGGGAGAAAGAGTAGTCAATAGAAGTTTCTTGACATGCACTGCGAAGAGGAAGCAACCCGTGATATAATGAAAGGGGATTTTATACACAGCAAACCTCCATATTTACTTCCTATTTTTCTCTTTTTTTTTTGAAAAAGAAATGCTTACATTAATGAATAAAGGCATCTATATATATTCGAGAACAGGAATTTTGTATCATATTTGCTAATTTTACAATAGTTCATTTGTTGAGTGAACAACTCATAGTCTAGATGCATAAAATGGGTAGAAATACAAGGGAATATATATAACGAAAGCTAAATTTCAATATTTCATAAATAAATAGCACATCAATTAATAATGGAGGATTTTATTCCAATGAAGAAAATATGATGCATTTGTTGATTTAGAGCTATTTAACTAGAAATATAAAACTAACTATATGAAAGAGATGATATACAATTAAAAAAAAAATAAGTTCTTGCTTATGTTCAATGTATTTGTAGTATTTATGATCCTTTAAAGAGAGAGCGATGCATTTGGTAAATGCAAAAAAATATATAGTTTCTCTTTAATACAAAAGGATATAAATTTCACCAGAAAATCCATACAATGCATTTGATGTATCGAGGACTATTTATTTTCAAAAAAACGAGTCATAGTTTTGAAGCATGAAATCATTTGAGACTTTATGTACATTGTATATTCCAATATTGCCTTTTATTTTACCATTCTTTAAATGTTTTTCTAAAAGAGATAATAGTTTATAAATTAATAAAAAGAAACGTTTAGTTCATTAGAAAAATGGTACAATGCATCATTTGAATTTAAAACCATCAATTTTTCAAACTAATGACCCATATGGAGGAGCCTGAATTTAATGATATACACAAGATTACACACATAGGAAATCTCAATTTATGATATTTAATAAAAAAATAATATGCTTCATCTCTGATTTTTTTTTTTTAATTTTATTTTGAACTATCTATTTTAAGTGTAAAGGGTTTATCATTGTTCTAGAATGCAAATGCACCGCATCTCAATCTTACCTTCTTATTTATGCACCCCCATCTTTCAAAAGAATACAGTAATAGATCAACCATAAATAAAAAGCATAAATTGGTATTAGGATATGTTGCCACCTACACCGCCGTGGCCTGTAACTTGGGGATGACCTCGGACGCTGACTTCGTCGCTCGGGAGCCAACTCACGCACCCGGACTTGCAAAACAGAGGAGACCTGGGTCGGGAATCCTGACGGGGGTACTCCGACGATCAAGTTAGTGACGATCTAGGAGAATAGATCCTTCTCTATGGGTCCCTTTGCTCGGACTCCACACTTGGAGGAGGAGATTTGGTTTGCGAAAGAGAGAGTAGAGCGAGGGTGGTAGCGGTGGAGGAGAGCTTGAGCTGTGTGGCTGTGTCCGTCAAGACCTAGAGCGCTCGGCCTCTCGGTTGCTCTCCTGTGCGCTAGCTCTTTGCTTATCTTGTTTGAAGACCTCCTGAACCTCCTTTTAGGCCATGGACCCTCTCAGCGACCTGCCTCGGGTTCCTCCCTCTCTGCAGGCGCCGAAAGGTCAATATTCGACAGTGCTCCGTGCCGTGTGCACAGGTACCTTCCCCATTCATGATAGGGAGTTATGTCGCAGGCTTTGACTTCCCATCTGGTCGCCATACTTTAAAAATTTGGCAGGGCCTCGATCAGGGAATAGCCATCCCCTGGATTTGAATCTTCTAGGATGATTTCCTTTTTTGGGTGGCGCAGACGGTCGATTAGGAGTACAGTGCCTTGGTTAGGGCGCCCTTTCCTATCTGATGTAAGTAGCTGCGGGAGTAATCATGGCATCCTGGAAGGTGCTCCTCTGTGGTCCGTGGGTGACGGTCTGCTGCTCAAGAGAGGTGGCGTCGTGGACTTTGGCTTTCGGCCGCTAGACCTCTCGTCTGAAGGGAGCTTGGCCTGAAGAGAGCAAGAGCTCGACTTCGATCGAGGTGGGCTCGACCGAGAGGGAGCGGCCCGACGAAGGAGCTCGAAGAGAGCGGGAGCTCGACTTCGACCGAGGTAGGCTCGACCTTAAGGGAGCCGCCCGGCGAAGGAGTTCGAAGAGAGCGGGAGCTCGACTTTGACCGAGATGGGTTCGATCTCAAGAAACCGCACAGCGAAGGAGCTCGAAGAGTAGATCTGACGTGTAACTTCTATCCATATGGTATCTGACAGGGACTTCATATCAACGATCTTGCTGCATCAAGCTGCATTATCGATTTTAAAATCATCCAATTTTAAATGAATGATCTACATTCTGCATTTATAATGCATCTCCAAAATGGAAAATTATAATCCAACAAGTAATAATTTCTTCACGTACTAGTGATGTCATCGTATATTTATACATTTAGCATATTATTTAACTAATTTCTCATCATAATATTTTATCTTTGTTTCGTGTCATGTTGCCGTTGTTTAATTATTGCAACCAGCATGAATAACAAGCAACACCATGTTAACTGACATGGATGAGTAAATATTCATTCATCAATCTTCTCAAACTCACAGCTATATGCGTCAGCAGTCAGTAGATGACCGACCGAGGTTTCTATTCTCATGCATTGCATGTAACATGCAACCAGGATAATCCAAAAAATGAAAAAAAATATAAATAATAAAAAAAAAAGTCTTATGGTAAGAAGAAAAATTGGAATTCTCTTATTAAGTAAAGGATAAGCAAGGTTCATGGATATCTTTGAGTCGGGGTGGTGGGGTTTCCTGTTATTTCGACTGGTTGCATAGTTTAAGATGGAATGGGAGACAGGGACCGGGTGGCCCGTGGCATCCAATATTTATATCATTTTTTAATTGTTGGAATCGACCATTAAAGTCACCAGAGGCATTACGCGTAACGCTCCAAATGGTAGCCAGCCACATCCGGTCAAGTGGGATGGCAAGGCGTCGCACCTCGACCTCACAGCGGGTCTATTCCACAAAACTATTCCAATTTAATAACAAAATCAAAATAATATTATATAATATTTAGTATATATATATATATATATATATATATATATATATATATATATATATATATATATATATATATTATTGACTTTTGCTGGGGCAGCGCGGTGGTGGCTGTGGGAAGTGGAGCTGGATGACGTCATCGGGACGCCACGTGGGCGACCACGACACCAGCTGCGAGGAAATGGTACTCCGATCGGCAGCGGTTCCCGTGGGCCCCGCCACTGTCGCGAATTCCGTGAACTCCGGCTCGCGGCAACACCCGAAGCAGTCCCACCGTCGGATCGAAAGAAAGGGACGGACGGAGATGCTTCTCTAGGCTCCGGAACGACGTGGCTGAGGTCCCACGGAGCCAGCTAGGCTTCGCTTCAAGCGGGGCACCCCCGGCGCGACCATCTCTGCCGAGCGGCACTGTCGCCACGTCATCTGCGAGATCGAACGGTGTCCAGTTTCCCGAGGACGGAATCAGGAGATATCCACCGTCGATTACCACCCCAGCACTTCGCGGTGGGTCCCGCGGTCAAGTGGGCGAGGGGGGGATGATTAGAAAAGGGCGGGCGGCAACCCACTGAAGGTGGGAATTATGAGCTTGACTGGCCCGGTCCACCGCCTATAGCCGGTGCCGATACCGGACCTTTCCCATTTCGCCTGCTCGGAGATTACACGTGTCGATGACGGCTATGTGCCGGAGTAATTCGCGGTCCTTGTGGAAGAAGGAAGCGATATTTATTACGACACTTGGCGGTTCAGTGCCGTAGCCACGGTCGAATCGCACGGCGAGGAGTATAGCCACCGTGGCACCGCACGAGATTGGCCGTCGGATATGAGAAGGGATCGGACGCACGGGATTGAAGTGCGGGAGTGAAGGGAAAATCTCTTCCCTCGGTTGGCGCCTCAAGTGGGGCTAAGCGAGTAACAAAAACCGAAAGGGGATGGGAGGGGCGGCAGAAAGAGGAGGGGAAAGCAAGCCAGAGGGGAGGAAAGAGAGCAGGGGAGGCGTGGAAGAGACGGTGGACCAGAGGGCACAAAGAGGTGAAGGAGGATAAGATCTGAGCGCAAAAATCCCTCCTTTTTCCGATTTCTTGAAGGATTTCGACTAAGCTAACCGATTTGATACCTCCGAGGGGGCGGTTTTCCGTGCTTTCCCGGTGAAAATCCGTCTAGAAACGGCGGAGATCTACTACGGAGATCGGTTCTCGAAGGAGAGAGTCGTAGGAGGATGAGAAGAAGCGGGGAGAGGTGATCTGAAAGAGATCGAAGGGAGATGGAAAGGAATCGGGAAGCACGGAGAGGAACCGTGGCAGCTGTGAGCGGTGGGGTGTCGAGGAGGAGGCAGAGGAGCAGCAGCTTAAGAGACTCTCCTGGTCCGATTCCTCAGATCCGTCTTGCTGTTCTTTAGTTCTGTTTTTTTCTTCTACTTTTCCGGATGTTAATTTTTTTTTTCTTTTTCTCAAAACTTTTACAGAGGAGGATGGAGGGATGGAGATGGCGGAAACGACGAGGCTCCGGGATCGAGGGAGCAAGAAGGATCGAGATCGGGATAGATCTAGCCGGTCCAAGAGGAGGAGAGGCGAGCGGATGCTGCACGGGAGCAACAGAGACGAAGGGGATTACAGCTCCGAAGAGAGCGTCGACGAGGAGGAGGAGGACGATGAGGACGATGTGTCCGTGTCCGTCCGGCTGCCGCCGCCGCCTCCTCCTCCGGCGAATCCGGCCTCCTCGTCCTCTTCCATGCCTCAGAGCAATCACCATCACAACCACCAGCAGCAGAACCGGAAGAGTCTTCCAATCAAGGTCACGACGAGGACTCCGCCGGCCTGGAAGCCAGACGAGATGATCGGATTCTCAGTGCCGAGAAAAGCCCGGTCAGGTATGGGGAGAAGAGAGTTATAGAGAGTAGATATGGCTTGGGAGTTGGAGGGCGAAAATTTCTCGTTTCTTGATTTTTTTTTTTTCCTTTCTATTTCACGGTCAGACTTGTTGAAGCCCTTGGTTCTATTTTTTCTCTTGGTTGGTGATGCAGCTTCTACGAAAAGGTCACATGAATGTTGGGTTTCAGGTGGCTCTGGAAGTGGAGAGCAGGTTCCACGGCAAGCTTCGGCCTCTCCGTCGAGGCTCAGCCCTGCCTCCACCACTCAGATCTCACCCTCTTCCAACGCCACCGCTCGGAAGAAGATGGTCCGATTTCCTCTGTTTCATTTGAACATCTTTCTCTAGTGTCAGTCCTTAACAAGCTTTTACTGATGGTCTCCTTTGTTTCAGAAACCGATGAGTGGACCCAAGCACCGGCCACCGAAGGTCTCCAAGTCGCCGTCTTTGATCGAGGAGGATATCGAGATCGAGGTTGCTGAGGTGTTGTTTGGGATGACGAGGCAATTCCCATGCCTGCCGAAGCAGGAGACCTCCAAGATGGATTCCAAGGAGATGAATGGCGGTGCGGGCAACGAATCTAAGTCGAGAGTCTCCTCGCCAAACGCGATCTCTCCTCCTCCCCCAGCATCCCAGACACCTGTTCTTCCTCCCTCGAATTCTAGCTCTAATCCCACTTCCTTGTCTGCTATTGGTGAGAAGAGTGGGTCAAATGTTTACTTTTTCTCTTCATTTTTCCACCGTGTGTGATTAATGGCGTGACGCTGATGTTGCAGCTCCGAAGAGGAAAAGGCCAAGGCCTGTTAAATTTGAGGATGAAAGCCCCACGAGTCCTGTTGGCCTAGAGGCTCTTCCAAGCACATCCGTGTCTTCTTCAGCTAAGTTGGAGTCCGAGCAACCGGTGAAGACCGAGGCTTCATCACCCAGATCAGAGAAGAACACTGCTTCTCCTGTCATCGAGAACGGTGGCGGTTCAATTGATGTGTCTGTCCCTCAGGTGGCAGCGGCCGCTTTGGATGTGCAGCAAGAATTGGCAAAGACAGAGAACAATTCAATTCCTGATGCGAAGCTCTTGAAGGGAGAACTGAATGGCCAGAATCGGACAGAGAGCCAGATAGAAGCTGCTACACCTGCAAAGGAAACTTCCTGTGCTGATTTGGATGTTAATCATGTTGAAGAAACTACAGCAAAGGGGTAAGCTTTTGAGATCTGATTGGTTTGTCATCGATATTTATTACAATTTAGGATTCCGGAAGGAATCCTCATTGTTGTTTTGGTTACATTTTGCAGATCTCCAATAGCTGACAGCGTCCGGGAAGAGAAGTTCAACATTGATCTAATGGTGGGTACCTTTTTAATTCTCAAAAAGTCTGCAAAAACTATTGGGGCAGCTTCACGTATTGAAAAAAATTGTCTTTTTTTTTTTTTTTCCAGGTTCCTCCTCCAGAGAGGGATGAATTGTGTGATTTCGATTCATATCACAAGTCGCAGGTTCCAGAGATTATTGACATGGTGGGCGATCTGTCCGCAAATTTGTTGTAAAGGTTTTCAGAGTGTTTTTATTTGGGTTCTGTTGACTTGGTTTTATTCCTCTTTTAGGTGTCAAAAGCAAACAATGAGAAGAAGGAAGAAAAAGCGGTGGAGAGAACCACACAAGTAGATCAAATTACTGAGGACGACCGGAAGGTTGAGAAATCAACCACGGAGGAATCCAATTCAAAGAAGCAGGTGGGTAAGGAGAGGACCTTTGACCTGCAACTTGATTTGGAGAAGCCAGATAAAGACAGCCTTGATGGCGGCAGGCTGCCATTCCAGAAGCAGCAACCAAAAGTCTCTAATCCAGAGCCTGAACCAGAGAGGCCTGGTAATTGCTTTCGCTTTTATATCTGTATCGTTTACAAGCTTTTATCTTTGTTATCTGCGGATGTGATTTTTATTCTGTTCCTCCGAAATTTGCTTGCAGCATCATCTGTTTCTGTGCCTATGCCGATGACTATCGCAGGCTGGCCTGGAAGTTTTCCTCCTTTTGGGTGAGCGGTTGGTCTTTCCGTTCTTCTTCTGTCGCTGTTGAGATTTCTGGTGATTTACCTTCATCTCCATTAACAGGTATATGGGCCAAGTCCCATCTCTGCAAGCAGCCATTTCAATGGATGGAACGCCAGGGTCTTCCAGCATCATGCAGGTCTTACTGTCTGCCTTTCCCTACCCTGCTCCCTGCTTTCTGCTTTCACTCCAAATCTCTGAATTCTGGTCGATTATGATATTGCAGCCTCCGAGCTTTTTTTCTCCGCATCCCCGCCCAAAGCGCTGCGCGACACACTGCTACATTGCACAGAACATAGTCTACCATCAGCGACTTGCAAAGATGAATGCTTTCTGGCCTGCAGCAGCCGGCAGCACGCCACAGATATACGGGGCCAAGCCATACAATCTTAATGCTGTGCCAGCTGCTGATGCATTTGTTGCAGGTGGCTTCGCTGGGAGGAATGCGGGCTCCTTGCAAGACAATAAGGGGGCTGCAACCGTGTCTGCGCTCCCTGGACCTCCCTCAAAGGAGATGATGCCATCTGCCAAAAATGGTACCGCGGAAGCTGCCCAGAGGAAGCAGCTAGGCCACCAGCAGCCACCCCAGCCTGTATCAGCAGCCAATGCTCCGGTGAGTCTTCTACCGTCGTGTTTCTTGTATTTTACCTTGTATTTGTGGGATCGAGAAATTAATTATTCTCTTTTCCTTTCCCCCTCTTTCTTGTTTTCAGCCTGGCCCTGCACTCATTTTCCCTGTCAACCAGCCGCAGCCTGCTGCAGCTGCCCGATCTGGTGTGTCAAAAGCTACTCCAGGGCCACCATCTTCTGGTGCCTCTTCTTCAGCAGTGATGAGCTCGGCTACTGGTGGACAGGCAGCACCCATGAGCTTAAGCTTTGCTGGCTTGCCCCCGAATGAACCGCAGTACCTAGCTATATTACAGAACAATGCATATCCTTTTCCTATTCCTGCCCATGTTCCAGGAGCTCCACCTTATAGAGGAGCAAGTCCTGGCCAAGCAATGCCCTTCTTCTACCCTTCCCCGCTGCTTCACCCGTCTCAACTCCAACCGCAGGGACTGCAACAACCTCCCCATGCCCAACAAGGCCGCCAGAATACAAGCACATCGAGTGGATCATCATCCTCCCAGAAGCACCTGCAGCAGTCACAGCAGGCTTTGGGAGGTGGAGCCAGTGGTGGTGGGAATTCACTCGGCTTTCCAGCTACAAACCAGAGGCAGCACCCGCTCCCCCACCATTCGCGGCAGCATGAGTCTGATAAGGGCTTGGAAGACAGCCCCTCCACTGCTGATAGCAGGGTTTCCCAAGCACAGAAGAGCATCTACGGCCACAACTTTGCAATGCCGATCTATCCTCAGAATTATGCCTTGATGTCTAATGCCAACGCTGCTGCTGCTGCATTGGGCACCGGTGGGGGTCACGGTGACAAGCAGCCTTTGCATCATCATCATCAGCAGCCACTACATAACCCAACAGTGAAAGTGGAGCTCACATCGTCCCAAGCTTTTGCAATGCCCTTTGCATTTAGTGGTGCTGCATCAGCTCCACCAGACTTCTCTTCCATGGCACAAAAGCATGCCCTTTTCCAGAGCTTCCCAGAGGCAGCGAGGCATGGATACCACCACTTCGCCACGCCTGCTGCTGCCACCCAAGCAGCGCAGCAGAAGAAGGCCACGGAAGATGGGAAGCCTGCCACGGAGTTGATGAATTCAAGTGTTGCGGCTGAAGAGGAGAGGAAGGTGATGGCAGGCAGCAAAGCTCCGGCCAGTGGTTCGCAGCATTGCCTTAACTTCTCCAAACCAGATAGCGAGCCTCCTATCTCTTCTATCATTGGCAACAATGTCATCGACAGCTCATCTCGAACACTGAATCTCATTCCAGCTGCTTCGAGTGCTAGTCGAACTGCAATCCGGTCTGGCGGCGCTGCTCCCTTGACCACGTTGGCTGCCACAGCTACCGTCAACCTTCCCAATGCCCAGCAGCAGCATCTAATTCAGCTTCAGAAGCAGCATCAGCATCAGCAGCAGCTGCTGCAGCAGCATCAGCAGCATCAGCAGCATCAGCAGCATCAGCTGCAGCAGCAGCAGCAGCTGCAGCTTCAGAATTTACACCAGCAGCAGCGACACATTGCATCAACCCATGTGAAGTCCTCTACATCAAGCAACAGTGCAAGTGTCTACTCTGATCGTCTGCCTGGAGGCTCTACCGTTACCAAGTACCCACAATCTCTTCCCAATTTCCCTCAATCTCTTATCCAAGGGGGCAGCCCCACCCAGTCGCCGCAGTGGAAGGCCTCCACTGCAAGATCCGGCACTCCTACCCCTGCCCCATCTCCTTCTCAGTCAGTGGTGAAGAGCAACCATCTCCTCCAGCAACCAGGTAGAGCATCCCAGCAGCCTCATCCCGCCACGGGCCACCAAACCCAGATATCTTTTGGTATGAAAACGGGAGGACAGCACCACTCCGGGGCAGCTAGCAATCCATCTCCATCTGCCACCCCCATCGCAGTTGTCTCCCCCTCCTCAAATTCGGTTTCAAAGACTGCTGGCGGCAGTCCACGGGCTTCGGCAAGTGCAAAACCTGGTCAACCAGCAACCGCCATGCCTCTTCCCTCACAATCGTCTGCCAAGAGTTCCGTGTCGAGTTCGAGCTGCAAGTCATCGCCGGTGGCGAGTAATCAAAATGTTCCATCGATTCTGGGCCATTCCCATATTAATTCTGCTGCCCCTAGCTCTGGTTCTAAATCCCAGCAGCCGCAGCAGCAGCAGCAGCCTCAGCAGTTCCCTAGACCGCATCCATTCCCCAATGCTCAGCTCATGTTTTCCAGTCCCTACCCGCTGCTTCAAGCACGGTCTCCCCAAGCCAACGCTGCTGCGTGCTACCAGAGACACCCATCCGAACAACTTCTACCCCCGCAACAGTCTCAGCAGCATCAACACCAGCCAGGCGCGACACCAGCCTCCACCGGGATGCTTGCCCTGGGCCCTTCTGCTCTAACCATAGCCGGTGCCTCTCCGACAAATGACCCTGCAAGGGCTCTGGCAGCAGCTGCTGCCGCTGCGAACAACATGAAGGGATTTTCCCCTGCAGGCCTTATGCAACATGCGCAGCTTGCTGCGGCAGCTGCCCAGTCTGCCGCAGGTGCTCCCCACCATATCATCCCTGGCTCGTTCCCTTATATGATGCAGCCCGTCTCCGTGAAGCCTGCAGCCGATCAGAAGCCTGCAGCTGGTAATTAGCACTTCTCCCATCTTTTCTTCTCCATCCCGCTTTTTAATATTTTTGGTTGGCGGCAATAGAGGTGGTGGTGGTGGTAGCAGCAACTGTTTGTTTGTCACTGCTGGTTAATGGAGGTCACTCATTTTTAAGAGGAACGGTTGATTTGCCCAGGGAATGACAATTTGCATGCGTGCTGGCAGCCTGAGAAGAGATGATGTAACCGAGTGCCCGTGCACGCCATGGGAGGCCGTCTTTTCTGAGAACTCTTGTTTGGGTCCCAGCGGTGCAAAAGAGAGAGGATACATGGCGGTGGTGGCTTTTGCGTCCACAATTTTGGAGTGCTGGAAGTGTTTGAAGGGGGGGGGGGGGGGAAGGGAAGGGTGGGAAAGGAAGGGGTAGATGGTGGTCGGCCGTAGTCGGCAGGGCCCCACCCTTTGCCGGCTTCTCGGTCCGCGTGGTGCCTTGGTTTTCTATCCTTCTCTGCCACCGTGAGCGGAAAAAGAATGCGGGGCTGAGATCCAGAGAGGGGGAGGAGGCAAGGACAAGCACCGAAGGAGACTTTCGAAACGACGGCATGGATATGTATGTATAGAATTTCCTCCCATCTCAGTTTTGTATTTTGGTGGTTCGATGCCTGCTACCATCGCCTTTCTTTTTCCTTTTAAATTTATTTCCAACTTCTTCATATCAAAGAGAGATGAATGATTATTTTTAAATTATTTTTCTTCTCGATGATTCTTGTGAGTCATGTTAAAGTCGGTCAGAACTGAAGCAGGTGCACCTAACATTTTGCTTTAATCCTTTATAACCGGGTGCACGATTTTAAAACTGGCCAGCTCTCATGGGAGGCCCCAGGTCCTCCTTCTAACATAGGAAGGTAGACACACTATGACGGTTTAATATTCAGTGGACCTCGCTGTCTGTTTATCATCTTCAGCGCGTTGATAATTCCTAATTCCTTCTTCCTTGAGTAGAAGAAAGTCGCTGTGTATTGCTTGCATGGTGTGGACGGGCTGGCTAACTGGAGAATCGTCGGTTCTTTATTAGATCCGGCGGCGTTGTTAGGCAAGACTACTACCTTTTTTACGTGTTTGCTATCTATCTACCAATTGCCTGTTGTGCGTATTGGTGGTCTACTCCTATTTATCAAGACTTTTTTTATTTGCTTCATCTGGCCTTTTTTTTTTTTTTTTCATTTGGCTATTTAGCATACGCGCGCGCGTGCCATTCGTGCGAGTTACGAGACGAAAGGCTCCGTGATTTGAAGCTGTGATATCACATCCTAATTTACGCAGGGTCCTGATCTGGCCTTCCCATTTGGCCCCGCCATGTACCTGTTCTGCCGAAATGTCTTGTCCTTGCGACGCTTCCCTTGGGCAAGACAACAAGGAGATGGTGATGAAAGCCTTGGAAGGACGGGACATTTCTTAATGTTTTCAGATTTCTGCGCATAGAAATAATAAACAACAATGTTAACTACGATCACAGATCATTGATCGAAAGTGATTTTTTTTTTTTTTTTTTTTTTTTTAAAAAAAAAAAGCCAAAGTAGACTTTCAACCTTAGCAACCTCCCGGATAAGAAATTTCAAAATAGTTTTTCCGAACTCGATCAAGGTTTAGGCAGTGGTATTATTATATATGTTGGGGTGGCCTATCCATGGCCTGCAAAAAACTCAAGCCAACTGTTGTCCGCATGGTCGAATGAACTCGTAACCTGTTTTTGATTAATCGACAAGTCTAAAAGACCACATTAAATTCTGTACCCAACTAGCCTTCTTCCAGAAGACATGATGTGGAACATACTTCTTAAGCAGGATTTTCAAAAGGAAAAGGGCCCTGGAAGCTACCCTTGCAAATCTGTCTTAGCCCTTGACATCTTTCTTCACCTTTTAGTTTGTTTTATGTTGGTGTTAATGCACCGGTCATCATTAAATTTCGTTGCTCAGTATACGATGATGTCGATGATATTGCTGATAATGTACTAAATTATTATTAAAACTAATTATTTAATGCGTAACAGAAATTTTGATATTGAAATGTTCTATTTGTTATAATTTTCAATATTGTTGTATTATATTTTAGAAATAGCTGGAAAAGGAGATCACCATATCCTGCACGTTACGAAGAACCCATGCTAATAATGTCAACATTAATGATGAAAATTTTTATACTTAATTAGTGCAGAGTTCTCCATTAATCCTGGATGCTGAAACCAGTAATGGAAGTTTCTGCTCGACCAATCATTTTGTGTAGCGGTATTAATGTCCTAGCCATTATCAAAATCTGTTGCTTAATTTGCAACATATATTAATAATTCTAATATAAAAGTGTTTACCTATCATTAAAATTTATTACTTAATGCGAAATAAAAATTTGGTCATCGAAACCTTATATCGATTATAATTTACTATCTATTATATTATATTTATAATCAAAGAAATATATTTTTTTTAAATAATGTATGAGGGCTTAGCTTTTGCAAAATTCTTTATTCACTATAAGGATGCCAGTAATGGTGATGGTAATCTTTACATAGTCATTATCAAAGCTCATTATTTAAAATGCAATCAAAACTACTATTAAAGCCTTTCTAATTATTATAATTTATTAAATTTCAATATTACATTTTAAAAATAATTGAAGATTTAAAAAAAAAGAAAAGAAAATCTGTACTGCATGCATTGCATGGTTTCTAATTAAACTTTAAATCTCAAGATCGATCCAAAGCTGTCGCTTAAACAAGCATGCCACATACTCTTGCTCTTTTCCAATGTTCTATTTGTTTGATGCAGTTGAAATGGCGAAGAGAGAGATTGGCTCTTATAGTTGTGAGAATTGGCATGGGAGGAAGGAAGGAAGGAAGGAAGGAAATATGTTTGTACTTTAATTACCCAGACTTAAAAACTTTTTTCTAAGAAGCGTCACTGGAGAGTTAAATTAAACCTAAATTCTCTATTCGTTAAATAGAAGGGCATGACGATTGGAGCAAGCTCCGGCTTCATTCACAAGGGTCGCAAATTCTTATCAACCTATCGATAAATGGATATTACGTTTATTTAGCCGGTTGATTAGATTAATGTTTAATCTGATAAAGCGATGACAACTCAAAGCACAGGTTGCAGTTTCAGAGATATGAGTGCCACGAGGCAGCTTTCCATCCAGCACAGCATCCAACATGGCATCCACCTAATCCGACCACACTGCTGGTCGATGCGGGCCCAGAAGACACTGCAGTCTCTGACGTGTCTGCTACCGGAAGAGGAGGATGAAAACGTGCGACAGTGCCCGCACCACGAGAAGATCTCCTCCCCCGGATATAAACCAAAGGGATTCTCCTCTCTCTCTCTCTCTCTCTCTCTCTCTCAAACAGACACCCACTGCTGTACGATTCCGAGCTCCACCGACCCCTTCCTCGTTGGATCCTTCCCGTTTATTATTATTATTATTATTATAAATTATTACTCCACCACTATCTCCTGTCTTTGGTAAAATTACTTCGCCACATTTTGTTACCGTGATAGGAAGCTCTGTGGCAATTAAAGCAACCAAATCCAATGCGGTGGGTGGGGCCCTTCTTCCCCTCTCGTTCATCCCCTCCCTCGTCCCTTCTTTTAATTTGATCTACGGTCGCGGTCAAATTTGGCCTACTTCTCCCCCAGGCGATCCTAATCCCCAAGTCCTGTTCGAGAAACCATCCTACCCTACCTCGTGGGTGGGCCCCGGTGGCTTTCCTCCACGTGGCGTCGTGCCTCACGTGGGACCCGTCACCACAGAGCTTTCCGTCCTTTTGCGACGCTTTGCCACACGTGGACCACAGGCCAGAGAAAAACCCGGTACCTTATCCTGACACGGAGAGAGGGGCGTGACTACCCCCCTCTGGCACCCATCCCAGCCGTCCAGTCAACACGGACGGGACCATCCATCACGGCCCATGCCTTTGATAAGACGTGCGGATGCGGGATGCTTTCTGTGAGTGGGACCCACTTAATACGCGCGCCCCCCGCCCCCCCCCCCCCCCCCCCCCCCCCGGCGTGGGTGGGCCCGCCGAGGTGTGGGGTTGGGATTCGGGTGATGTGGACGGCCAACCAAAGCGGTGCCCTTTCTCCCTTTCCTTTTCTTTCATGCGCGGAGCAGTGGAATCACACAAGACAAGCTAACTAAAAAGAGGAGGGTGCCGCCGTGGGCCCGCCGGCTCCCATCCCATCATAAATGAAAGATATTTCCACGGTTTGGTTTGGGTGAAGGGAAGCTCTCCGTCGGCCGGACTGGGATCTACCAAATTGGGGAGAAGAAATGAATGGCCGCCTACGGCCTAGTGCCCGTACTACTACTGGGGCCCGTTTCTTGATCTCTTTTTAAAATTTTAATAATATGATATTACGTTATTATATGATAGGATCAGACAAGGAGACAAAGTGGTAATCTATGATAGAGGTCACGTGGAAGTATGGAGCCAATAGAGAGACACGCATGCCTTCTTTAACCAAGAAACCCGGGACTCGCATGAGAGCCACCCAATTCATTAAAAAATCCAGTCCCGTACCCAAACCCAATCTTGGGAGCCATTAAAAAAAAGTGCTTCCAAATTATGGTCCCCACCACATGCAAGCACCGTAAACCATAAACAACCAACACGGTAGATTTAGTTTTTTCCTTTCAAAAACTAACACAATAAGATAGAAACATTAAGATAGAGAGCCGGAAGAAACTAAATTAAATCACCTTCACTATTTTCTTTAGACAATTTTTTTTTTTTTTTTTAAAAAAAAGGGGAGAAGTGGTGGTAGGCATTTTGACCGCCGCACAAAGAAAAACTGAAACAGTACGAAATCTAATACGCATCTGCAAATCCAATTTCTTTTATCTTCGAACCGTTCCCTGCCCACTCTGTCGTCTCGCTTGCTCTCCCCGCCTCTCCCTATTTCTAGAGTAAGAAAACAGAGATGGGAATCAAAGCATTACCCGAATTTCAAAAAGGAAAAGGTAAGGCTGGCCCATCCTTCATCCTTTCCAGCCAATGGTGGCCGACCACCACCCTTTCCTTCTCCAATCCCTTGCTTCCGTGCTCCTCTCTTTCTGCATCCTTCCTTCCTCTTTCTTCGAAGCAGCACTTCACCAAGCAGCAACAATAACAAAACATGAAGAAGGGCAGGGAAGGTTAGTAGAAGGGGACAGCCTTCTTTCCAAAACGGTTGGCATGCTCTCACATCACCGGGCACCCTTAGGAGAAACAAAGAATGGATGAACTCCCGCTGGTGCGCCTCCGAGTATCAGCAGCCCATTCAGTGGCAGCAATCGCCATCTCCCATCAACATCATCATCTCTTCTCGGGCTGCCAGCACGCATGCAAATTGTCATTTCCTGGGCAAACCAACCGTTTGTTTATAAATGAGACCTCCATCATTTATCAAGCACCATCCATTATTCCTATTACAATTACTCCAACTAAGAAAGGCTTACACTCTTTCCGTTTCAAAGAAAGAGGAAAGAGGAAAGAGGAAAGAGGAAAGAGGGAGGGATGCTTACCGGCTGCAGGCTTCTGATCAGATGCTGGCTTCAGGGACCCGGCCGGCACGGACATGTAAGGAAATGAGACTGGGATAAGAGGGTGGTGGGGAGTGCCGGAGGCAGACTGGGCGGCCACACCAAAATGAGCAGCATGGAGGAGGCTTGGTGGAGGCATCACTTTCATGCCATTGGCAGCTGCTGCCGCTGCAGCAGCCGCAGCAGCCTTCACAGGATCGGTCATGGGGGAGGCACCTGCTAATGTTACACCAGAGGGACCAAGGGCCAGCATCCCAGAAGAGCCTGGAGTCAAGTTTGACTGCTGCTGAGCTTGCTGAGATGGTGGCTGCTCGGATGGGCGTCTTTGATGATACCCAGCGGCAGTGAGGGCACCAGGATTGGACTGATGATACTGCGCTTGCATGTAAGCATTCGGGAAGAAGAATTGAGCCTGAGAGAATGGCTGCTGCTGCTTCTGTACTTGATGGGCTTCCTGCTGTTGTGGTTTCGTGCTCGAATTGGGGGGAGGATCGATGTGCGGGTGCGCCACTATCGAGGCTGCATTTCGGTCGTTAACTCGAGAAGACTTCTGGCCTGTCCTTGATGCAGTACTCTTGACAGATGATTGTTGAGGCAGTGGCAATGTGGCGGACGATAAACTTGGTTTCACGGTAGGAGAAGCCTGTGGGCTTCCATTAGCACTCTTGGACACTGAATTTGGGGGAGAACCAATGGTAATGGCAGAAGCAGATGAGGATGATGGGTTGCTTGTCCCTCCAGCAGGCACTGCTTTCACTGAATTCATACCGCCGAAAGATATCTGGGTTTGGTGGCTTTGAGCAGGACAGGATTGTTGAGGTGCTCTGCCTTGCTGCTGGAGGGCAGTATTGTTCTTCACCACCGTTGGAATTGGAACAGAAGATTGTGAAGGAGCAGGTGTTGCTCCTCTAGTAGTAGTGGCCTTCCACTGCGGTGACTGGGAGGAGCTGCCACCTTGCATGAGAGATTGAGGAAAGCTAGCCAAGGCTTGAGGAAACTTCGTTACGGTAGAACCTGCAGGAAGACGCTCGGAGCCGACACTGGCATTATTGCTTGAGCCAGAGGACTTCGTGCGGGATGATGCAAGCTGCTGATGGTGCTGCTTTTGAAGTTGAAGAAACTGCTGCTGCTGCTGCTGCTGCTGCTGCTGAGAATTGGGAATGTTAACGATTGGCACAGCAGCAGCTGAAGTGGGTGTGGGAGCAGCACCAGAAGAACGGTTTCCTGAAGCTGGAATGAGACCCAAGGTCCGAGATGAGCTGTCTATGACATTGTTGCCAACAAGCATGGAAGAGAAGGGAGGTCCACCATCCGGTTTAGAGAAGAAGCTAAAAGAATGTTGTAAACCAGTACCTGGACCTTTGCTGCTCGTGATCATCCTCCTTTCCTCTTGACCAACAGCATTTGTACCCATCGAATCTCCACCTGCAGACTTCCCATCATCGGGGTGGGTCTTCTTCTGTTGTGCTTCTTGGGCAGCCGCAGCAGCGGCGGCGGCGGCGGCAGCAGCGGCGGCGGCTGCTGTAGCGATCTGGTTGTATCCATGCCTAGCAGCTTCCGGGAGGGCCTGAAAGATAGCTTGGTTTTGTGCCATGGAAGAGAAATCAAGGCCTGATGGAGCAGCAGCAACCCCACCGAAGGAGGCAAACGGCATAGCAAAAGCTTGTGAAGATGCAAAGTCCACTTTCATACTGTGGTTCTGCTGCTGCTGCATAAGTTGCTTATCACCGTGCCCCCCACCACCGCTGCCAAATGCTGCTGCCGTGGCAGTTGTAGGCATCAAGGCAAAATTCTGAGGATAGATCGGCACAGCAAAGTTGTGCGCATAGACATTTTTCTGAGCTTGAGAATTCCTTCCATCCTTGGCTGATGATGGGCTCTCTTCCATAGGCTTATTGCTCTCCTGCTGCCGTGTCTGGTGGGGCACCAAGGGCTGCCGCGGGTTTATTGGTGGAAACCCATTAGCGCTTCCACCAGCACCACTTGCCCCACCTCCCGGAGCCTGCAGTGGCTGTGGGTGCTTCTGGGAGGATGATGATCCACTAGATGTGCTTGTGTGATGGTGGCCTTGTTGGGTGTGGGGAGGTTGCTGTGGTCCCAGCAGCTGCTGCTGTTGAAGCTGTGAAGGGTGAAGCATCTGAGAAGCATAGAAAGGCCCATCGAAGAAGGGCATTGCCTGGGCAGTGCTTGCTCCTCTGAAGGGTGGAGGTCCGGCGACATGTGCAGGGATAGGAAATGGGTATGCATTGTTCTGTAGTATCGCCAGATATGGAGCCTCATTTGGGGGGAGGCCAGTAAAGCTTAAGTTCATCGTAGCTGCGGATCCACTACCAGTTCCATTGCTCGCCACTGCAGAAATAGAGGCACCAGAAGACGCTCCCCCATTGCCAGTCCCTGGAGAAGATTTTGATGCTCCAGGTCGGGTGGCAGCAGCAGTTGGCTGCTGGTTGAGAGGGAAAAAAAATGTAGGGCCATGCTGAAGACACGAAAAAATTTGGAGGAAAGAATCAGAATAATTGCTTTCTCGGAGGACTAGCATTTCACATTGATACAAAGTGAAAGAAGGATCAAAGCCTTACCAGCATATTGGCTGCTGATCCGGACTGGGGCATCTGCTGGAGGACTAGCTGCTTCTTTTGGGAACCTTCGGCGGTGGCACTATTTGCTGCTGGCACCCTCTCCTGGGAGGATGGTCCTGTAAATGCTGCTACCATTGGTGCCCCCATGTTATCTTGAAAGGAGGCCATGGTCCTCCCATCTGAATGTGGCAAGACACCGAGATTGTATGCCTTGGCTCCATGATACAGTGGTGTAGCACCAGCCGCTGCAGGCCAGAAAGGATTCATCCTCGAGATTTTCTGGTGGTAACATATATTCTGTGCGACGTAGCAGTGTGTTGCACAGCGCTTTGGCCGAGGCTGCGGCGAGAGGAAGGTGGGAGGCTGCAACACTACAATCCATCAGACAAAAAACGGGGAGGGGACAGAGGGAGGAGTTTGGAGAGAGGACAGGAGGAGACCTGTAAGCTATTGGAAGCTCCTGAAGCCCCATCCACGGGAACGACTGCTTGCAGAGATGGAACTTGACCCATGAAACTGTTAACGGGAAAGATGAATCTTCTTTCCAAACGTTATCATAAAAAATCTAGAATGAAAAACAGGAACAGATTGCTCACCCAAATGGAGGAAGGCTTCCTGGCCACCCTGCGATTGTCATTGGCATAGCAGGGGGCGATGCAGAAGGAGCTACGACCAATTAGAGGAACAAAGGATCCATATCAGATCCCTCGGAGATTAAAGGACAGAGCTAGCAAGAGAACAAAACATAATTATTACCAGGCTTCTCATGTTTAGGCTCGACCTTGGGTGACCTTTGTTGCTGCTTCTGCGGTTGGAGTTTGCTGCTGCTGAGAATGTCCTTATCCGGTTTCTCCAGATCAATTTGCAAGTCAACAGTCCTCTCCTTCACCATCTGCTTTTTTGAATCGAATTCCTCCTGCGTGGACCTGTCAACCTTCCTATCCACCAGAACCATTGCATCCACTTTTGCTATCTTCTCCACCATCTTTTCTTCTTTCTTCTCCATGTCCACTTTTAACGCCTACCAAAATAAAAAACTTTAGACCAAACATAATAGCGGTAGCTTCTACAACTAAATTTACTCCTGTCTCTCACCACTTCAATCTGTGGACCCTGAGACCTGTGATCCACGTTGAATTCGCACAAGCTGTCCCTCTCTGGAGATAACTTCCCAGGGGGAGGAGCCTGCAGTAAACACAGATTGCCTCAAAATCGATGGATGCCGAAACAATTCGGAAGAAATATTCACGGATCGAAGAGGTACCACCCACCATTAGATCAATGCAGAATCTCTCTTCCCGATGGCTATCAATTGTCGGGGCTCTGCAAAATTTACGCAAAAAAAAGAAATCACGGGGAATCCATCTCATTAATCTAAATCTTAGCCTTAAAATATAGGACCAAAAACTGGTCGGATCTAAAGCTTACGTCTTTGCTATAGTTTCTTCACTACGATTGACATCCAAATCAGCACAGGGAGTTTCCTTCACAGCGGAAGTAGGTTCTTTCTGGTTCTCCATCCGATTCTGGTCATCTGGTTCACCCTTCAAAAGCTTCGAATCAGGAACTGGATTATTTTCTATCTTTGATGATTCCTGTTGTACATCCAAGGGAGCTGCTGCAACAAAAGGGACAGAGACATCAACTGAACCACCACCGTTTTCAGCGATTGGAGATGCGGTGTTCTTCTCTGATCTAGGAGACGAAGCACCGGCCTTCATCTGATGCTCCGGTTCCATTTTAGAAGTCATTGGTGCGAGTGGTCCCCCCGGACTCGAGGGGCTTTCCTCCTCAAACTTCACAGGCCTTGGCTTCTTCCTCTTTGGACCTGCAGAAGGGCAATAACACCATCAATCAGACAAAGGGGGGAAAAATTAGGGGAGAAAAATAAATCTTTGGTGCACACTACGCACCAGCAGCGGGCAAGGAATTGGGGTTAGAGCTAGAATTGGAGGGGGGAAGAACAGATGGTTGAGATGCTGGAGGAGCAGGGGAGATCGAGTTCGGAGAGGAAACTCTGGATTTGGCTTCATTGCCAGACCCACCATTTGTGTCCTTGGAATCAAGATTGGAGGTCTCCTGCTTCGGTAGGCATTGGAATTGCCTCGTCATCCCATACAGCACCTCAGCGACTTCGATCTCGATATCCTCCTGAATCGAACACGGCGACTTGGAGACCTTGGGGGGCCGGTGCTTCGGACCACTCATCGATTTCTGAAACAAATGAGACCATCAATGAAATCCATGAAGGACTAAAACTAGAGAAGGATCGGCAAATCACACACTCACACACACACACCCAAAAAAAAAAGAAGAAAACAAAAAAAGAAGATGGACCATCTTCTTGCGAGCGGAGGCGTTGGTGGAGGGTGAGATCTGGGTGGTGGAGGCAGGACTAAGCCTCGATGGAGAGGCCGAAGCTTGCCGTGGAATCTGCTCTCCGCTTCCAGAGCCATCTGAAACCCAATATTCATGTGACCTTTTCGTAGCCGCTGCAACACCAAACAAGAGAAAAAAAAAACCAAACATTACCAAAAAAAATTAAAAAATAAAACCAAAGGCTTCAACGAGTCGACCGTGACATGGAAAAGAAGAAAAAAAAAAAAAGAAAAAAAATTTCGCCTCCCAAATCCGAAGCCATATCCACTCTCCTCCCCTACCTGACCGGGCTTTTCTCGGCACCGAGAACCCGATCATCTCGTCTGCCTTCCAGACCGGCGGAGACCTCGTCGCGACCTTGCTTGGAAAACTCTTCCGGTTCTGCTGCTGCTGGTTGTGATAGTGGTTGCTCTGAGGCAAGGAAGACGTGGAGGAGGCCGGATTCGAAGGCGGCGGCGGCGGCAGCCGGACGGTCACGGACACGTCGTCCTCCTCGTCCTCCTCTTCGTCGTCGACGCTCTCTTCAGAGCTGTCATCTCCTTCGTCTCTGTTGCTCCCGTGCAGCATGCGCTCGCCTCTCCTCCTCTTGCTCCGGCTAGATCTATCCCGATCCCGATCCTTCTTGCTCCCTCGATCCCGAAGCCTCGTCGTCTCGGCCATCTCAATACCTCCATCCTCTTCTGTAAAAATTGTTAGCAAGAAAAAAAAAAAAAAATCCAGAAATGGAGATCAAAAAACAGAACTAAACAGCAGCAAGACGGATCTGAGGAATCGGACCAGGGGAGTCTCTCAAGCTGCTGCTCCTCTGCCTCCTCCTCGACAACCCACCGTTCACAGCGGCCATGGTTCCTCTCCTCGCTTCCCGATTCCTCTCCATCGCTCCCTTCGATCTCTTTCATCCAAGCAGATCAACTCTTCCCGCTTCTTCCCATCCTCCTACCACTCTCTCCTCCAGGAACCGATCTCGTTAATAGATCTCCACCGTTTCTTGACGGATTTTCACGGGGAAAGCCCAGAAGACAGATCCCTCAGAGGTATTAAATCGGTTGGCCTCGTTGGAATCCTTCAAGAAATCGTAAAAAGGAGGGATTTTTACGCAAAGATCATCCCCACCTCGACCTCTTTGGACACTCTTCTCTCTTCTCCGTCTCTTCTGGTATTCTTCTCCCCTCTAGGTTTGCTTTCCCCTCCTCTGTCTGCTGTCCGTCCCATCCTTGCGGTTTTAGTCCCTGCCGCAACCCCACTCCGTGCGCCACCAGACGGCCCGGATCGATTCCCCACACCGCCTCGTAATCTCGTGCGTCGATTTATCGTATAAATCCGACGGCTGTCACTGGTCATGGGCCACCGTGGCCGAACACCAACCGTTGATTGTTTTGGACAATTAGAGTCGGACAACAGGGGCACCTAATGGCCACGTGTAATAAATATCGCTCCGTTCCCTGCAAGCATCGCAATTAATCGCTTTGGATTAGTTAGACGCTTTATCGTCGCAAACCGACACGTGTCCTTACGGTGGTGGTATCAGCACTAGCGGTAGCCAGTTTCTCTCTCGCTCTAGGGTTTGGTGGGCCAGCCCTGCACTCATTATCATCCATCGACCCTTTCCCGGGGGCCTCACTGCCTTCCC
This sequence comes from Areca catechu, assembly GCA_021397845.1. NCBI lineage: Eukaryota > Viridiplantae > Streptophyta > Magnoliopsida > Arecales > Arecaceae > Areca > Areca catechu. The sequence continues at coordinate 213,328,166 of CM038039.1, forward strand.
TCCTCGGGCTTGATTGCGGGGCCCATCTGGAAAGCGACAGAAGGGAAAACCAACGGCTCCGATCACGTGCTTCCTCCCGTGAATCGCTGCCGTCCGCCCGATCTTCATGCTGACGTGGCGACAGGCCTGAAGGGATGGCCGAAACTAGAGCCACAACTTTCGCGAGGCCTAGCTGGCAGCCACGAACACCTGCTGCGGCCGCACCGAGCCATTGTGACCGTCCGCCTCGATAAATCCAACGGTCGATGTGCCCTTATCTCTACTCCGAAGCAGGAAACGTCACGGAATTATTTCTAGGTGCCAGCGGGGCCCTCCTATCGGACTGCGACTATTTCCTCGCGCGCCCACTCTCGAACATCCCGCTCCGATGACGTCATCCGGCCCCACCACCCCACTACCTTCCGAAAAGTACGTTCAAAAACATTAAAATTGTTATCCCGCTGGCCTTTTGACACTCCATCAAATCACAGCCGTTGGATTGGTTTTACCAGCACGAAAAAGTCCCACTTTGGACGGGAGGGATCGGATGTATGGCGAGTACCGCTACCGACAGTTGAGCAGAACCGACGGCCGTGATCGTCGTAGGCGCGCGTCCAACCGCCCTCTCCGTCCTTCCGCCTGTTGCAGTCCACGCGATACCTATGCATCACGGAGGCCTGCTAGATCGACACGTGTCCTGAATTCATATCTTATCCCTTCTGACGGAAACGTGGCGACCAATGGGTATCTTGTTGGTCATCATCTCGGACCTGGTTATTATTGGCCTACCGCTCCCCACTTTCGCAGGCCAATCGCCACTAAATATCTTACAATTATCGCGTTATTATATTAAAAACGGCATTAAATATAATCCTTTTTTAATAATATTCTCTGAATAATTTAGCGTAAAAAAAAATCCACGATGTGGGCCCGTTTTCGGTGGCCCCCCGCGGAGGCTTGGATCCCACCTGATCGCGTTTGTCGCATGCAGCGGCTCATTCCCCTCGCTTTCGGATGGACGAGTCTCGACAATCGTGCGAGGCTCCACGTGTTCCACATGCCACGTCAGTCATGACGACGTGGACTCTCTTCCCTCCCGCCCTCTGCGCGGTGGAGGGGGGAGGGGGAGGCGACGGACGGGAGAAACGTCTCGGAGCCGGAACGAAGGAGGAGGTGTCACTATTTAACCGTACAAGAATAAAATACCACTCAATGGTTCTTATCCTCTTTTAACTTTTAAATCCCACGACCAGATAGATATATTATCCTGTGGTTTCGACGTTTCACCTTTCTCCAAGCCCGTGCCTATCTCTCCCGAGAAAAAGTTTATCCCAGAGAGAGAGAGAGAGAGAGAGAGAGAGGCTTAAAAGATGTACTTTGTAGAGAAGGCGGGCTGGGAACCAAACCGTGGTGTTATATTCAATTTCATTCTTTAATGGGAGGGGGTTGATTAATTCATTAACTATGCGGAATAGCCTAACTTGTTAGCGATCTCTGCTGACCTCCGTGCTATTTTAGTATTCGAGGTTTTCTTAAATGGAAAGCATGTTTCTTGGGAATATTCAAGGGGCTGTTTATTGGAAAGATTGAATAAATTAATGTAGACCATGTTTTTAAAGGAAGAAATCCCGTCGCTTGCATCTGCACTGTACAACAAACCCACGTTACAAAAGCACAAGCTTTTATTATAATATATATCAATATTTTATTGGCATTAGGATTATGCTATCATATAGCATCTTTCTTAGTTTAATAACCATCTTGTGTCACGCAAATTTTTTTTTTTTTTTAAATTGACTTGTGCTTATAATAGTGCCGATATTTCATCAAAGATAGTTTATTGGTTAGATGGCGGGATTGCCCAACAATAGATTGCTGGAATTAGATTAATGCGATTCTTGTCACGTTATTGATACTTGCACTCCTTTTCTAAGGAGATGCTGCGTTATGTATTTGTCCCAAGAGATACAAGAGAGCGCATCTATTAAAAAGAGAGTACTGTTAAGATGATAACTAAATGGATTGACGATTCGAGACATGATTTCATGGATGACTTGATTAAATCCAGAATATTTCTGGAACTCTCAAACGTAAATGAGAGATCAAGATCTTTCCTTTTATTCCCGATCTACTAACTGACATTTAATGGTGTCAAATTGACGTTCCCGATCTACTAACTGACATCTTAGTGATGTCAAATTGATGTACTCACCATTAGATGGAAAAAAACGGTATGAATCTGAACATCTCGTATCGAACATTACTTGACGAGATGAAAACCTGCAGGAATGGTTATACCGAAATTTATCCTCCCTATCTTTTTTTTAAATTTTTTTTTTTTTTAAAAGGAGAGTACAGTTAATGCATGCCATTGTTTGAAATAATTATTTTATCATCAAATTCTACGGTAGTCTAAATTAATGACTTTAAGATGTAAATTTTGGCCCCGGAATTGTGTCAAAGGTGAGTTGCACTCCCAACAGAGGGTTCCACGCAGACCAACTTGTCCAAGGGTCCGTAGAAGACTAGAAAATGGTGGATGACCGGTCCAACTAAAATACTTCCCCATTCAAAAGCTATTGTAAAACTTACTAGAGATTCGGGACGGATCCGTAGAATTAGCAAGTATATCATTAGCACATCAGACTACTAGTTTTTTTTTAATATATATGTATATTTTATGATTATCATAATGCCGACAATATGAAATTTGATAATCTACTATAAAATGATAAAAAAAAGAGACTGCCGTGAAATTATTTAACAAGTAATCGCATGGCGCTCCGGTCAGTCATACCAAAACTTATCACATGCTATAAGATTCATATGGATTGGCATAATTCGTTGGTTTGATTGAAATCAGAAATAGTGCCATCAGCATCAACATGAAAAGAAAATTAGGTGACCGAACTAGAACCCTCTCGTATTTTTATTATTTCAAATTTACATAAGTTTTTTGGGTAATAATTTACATTAGTTTTTGAAAAGAAGATAGGTTAAGATTGAAATAGGATGGTTCAGTTTAAACATTACTCCAGTATCAAGTAACCAATAAGTCCCGAGAGAATAGAACCAGGATAATTGAATGATCATAGGGAGGCTTATCATCGTTCAGGCCTTTTAAAAGATGGCGCAGCCACTTATTAACTACCATAACTAAAAAAATTAAGGATCAGTTACTGGTAAACTGAGCTCTGGGATCCTCGTTAGGCTTAAGATGCGTCCTGTTTAAGCTAAGACATGGGAAATCGGTGGGTGACACAACAACGGTGGAAGTGGGGCTCTACTGCCGTGGACCATTCACTGTTATCCTGACACTCGAAGCCACTCCACCCAAATAAATTTAAAGAGAGAAGCTTTAAAAGATCAACGTACATACAAAGAAAGTGGGGCTTCTCTCAGTTTTTGGTGTAATTACATTGTTGTCTTTAAGACATTTATTGGAATGCTTGATTTGTAATAAAGCTTATTACCTTTCTATGTGCCCCCACATGCCCTCAGCCTTCCCCCAAAACAACCATGCTAACAGAGGCCACCTTAACCCCCAACGGGGTTTGACAGTAGCCTGAACTCCAAAATATAAAGCCAAACAGAAGCTACACGCCAAATCCAACAAGTTAACTCGAGATCCCAATCTACATGGGAAAATGGAAGACACCGCTAACCCATTGGTCTAATACCAACACGGAGACATCCAACCCGCCCAGCCACGAATTGGTATTTCATTATATGGTCCCTACTAACTTGCATGTGTTTGCCTGAAACATAGTTTTAACAACAAATCTCGAATTGCTGCTTGCTGGTAAGGAACTATTGGACGTTTAATCAACCAATATTTTAGGCCCCTTTTTTCTTGTGTTATTTATGTGCAAAATATTTTACAGTGATCTTCTGCAAGTTACTTCATATCATAGGCAACGAGTAGGAACAAGCGACAGCTAGCGTGCTGGAAGAGGCCTTGTATTATTCCAAAGCCATTCACGAGCAGAACCATCAAGCAGGGGTGATACCTGTCAATAATTGGTAATGCAAAGAGTTTCGATCATCAGCAACATCAAATCGTTGGCTTCCCAATAGACTTGCCAGAAAATTGAAAATATCCTAATGAATAATTTCTGTAACCCATGCAATCATGCGCACTATCACAATGTATGAATAGATAAGGACAGATTTCTTACTTAGCAATATAATAAGGAATGCCAGAGGCATCAGCAGATTTAAAAATAGCATGTTAAAGATTTGTCAAGCGGTGGTTATCAAATCATGGTCAATTTCGCATATTACCTATCCATCAGGTCAATTATTCAAGATGTTGAGCTTTTTTCATTTTTCCAGTAAGCGAGGTATGGTTAGACTTCTACCAACTGAAAAATCAAATGATGAAAAACAATCGGACGGAGTTGATGTCCTTTCTTAGGCAATGAAGTACTGAAGCATACATAGGACTCGACTACACTACGTTCCTTGCAGCCACATGAACAAAAGGCATTCCATTAATAAAATATTTTGCTTCTATGTTTATTCCCCCATTGTAATATCTCTTCTGCAATTCTATACAGAGATCAGTCAACATGATACAATAGTTTAGAGCTATTCTAACCAACATTATCAGTATACCTCTAGTTAGTAGATATCATATAAATATTATATAATTGTATGACTGCATATTTGGTAAGTTTTACTAGATTGTGAATACTATCAGCTTGGTCAGAGCATACAGAAAACAATGGCATGTTATGATATAGGGTTTTTAAGGTAACTGACCTTGTCCCAAACCTGCGAATGGTAATCATTGAGCCAATCAATCTCCATAGGAGATAACAGGGATACGTCAACTAGTTTACTCTGCAAAATATTGCCAGTAAGGAAGTAAAATTAGCTTAGCTGGAATAGGACTTCTTATGATAAATTTTAACAAATCTTTATACCATGCATGAAAAAAAAAAAAATCAAAGAAAGATGACAACAATAGCATAATATGGATTTATCCAAAGCCATTTTGATGCTTAGCAGATTATATCACCTTGTGCTACTATGTTACATAAAGCATCATATAGGATCCCACTGCAGTATACCGTGTCACTAGTCAAACTGAAACTCGAATATAGTTTCTGATATCGTACGCACTGTATTAGAAAGCAAAGAAATTCAAGAAAGTCTAAACCAAAACTTCAGTGGTCACTAAAACCAGTTGCAATGTGACCTTCCCTGGTAATGATATATGCCATGCTTCAAGTACAGGATTAGCTACTAAGACAAATGTTGATAGCAAGAATTTGAACAGAACAACAACATAAAGTCATGTGAAACCCAAGACCTTGTTGGTTTAGTTTGATCAATATTTGTACAAAAGGAAAGACAATTTTTTGAGCTGCCACACATTTGTTTATATTCAAATCTTTTAAGAAAGTCCTATTTCACATAATGAATGTTCCAGTAGTTAATAGTCTCATAAAACTCCAAGTCAGTCAGTAAATTTAGTAGATGAATCGAAACCATTTTTTATCAAGCCTAAAAACCTAATTAAAATACACATCCTAAAAAAGTTTGTTAAATAATGCATGAGCCAACATGTCCACAGAAGTGATCTAGCTAAAATACCTATTTCATTCAATTGCATTGCTCCTGACAAGTAAATAACCAGACCTCATGTTAGCAGTATGAAAGAATTCAAGATGAACAAAATGAAAGTCAAAGATGAATGAGCATTTTTTTGGACTGCAGGATTCCAAAGTGTCCTGGAAAATAGGAAGGGTGTAAATGGTGATGGAATACAGATTTTAAGAACAAAAACCCAAAAGATACTTGTACCATTGGAATTTGTTTAAGAATAACATTGGTGTGGATGGTGACTTATCTAATGGGTAGATTGGTCCTTCAGAGCATTTTGTTGCTTAATAATGACAACCATCCATATATAAATGCGGATCAGTATAGTTTGACACTAGTCTGAATACATTGGAAGCAACCTTTGAATTGAAACCATTCCCTAGGAGCACTGTCCATATTTGATTCACCATAACCCATCAATTTCAAGTCATAACACAACTCTAATCCAAGTGATAACAAGCAAAAAATCAAGGTATTTGACAACCCATGGCAATAATTTGTGAGGTACAGAAATTCAGCAACCTGCCCCCCCGCCCCGACAAAAAAAAAAAAAACACACTGTGCATGCCTCTCCCTTGGCTCAACCCATGGGTGTACATGGATGTCAAGCTGGTGATAAAGATACATGTTAAGACTCTCTACATATTAAAACATTACAATTATGAATGACAATTAACCTGCATTACAGAACACATAAGAAAACAGAAATATAACAATATGTCTAGATACCTGAATCGGCACAAATGTAAGTTTTTCAAAACCAAGATATCCTATGCCTCCAAAGCAATTTGGTAATTTAACCTCTTTAACATGAAGGAGATTCTGCAGAGAAACATGCAAAAAAAAGTGAAACATTTAAGCAACTGCTAGCAACCATGACAAAATTTTGTGTAACAATATTTTGTCCTGCCAAGTCAGATAGAACATACATATAATGGAATGAAACAAAGTGAAAAGACCACACAGGAACAACGATATAAGGACAAAATAACAATCTGCCACTTGTGTCAAATTTACGAACTGGACATACTCATGATAATTCAAAATTAGGACATTGCTTAAATTGGATTGAATAATTTATAAAAATACGTTTAAAGAAGCATCAGAATATAGATTTCTTGTTAATCTAACATAGATGCACTAAAATATAAAAAGTTTGAGGATAAATTAACAATTAGATAGCTTTCTACAGAAACCAGGTTCAACAAACTGACAAATAAAATATCGACAAATCAGGCAAGATGTTGGATTGGTGATTCTAAAGTTTTGGCAAGTGAAATAATCTTGATATTTGAAAAGATGAAATGTAAGTAAATGCTGAAACAGGTAGCTAAAAGTTTTCAGTTTGTTCATCCCCATATAACATGTTGATGGTTTCAAACCATCATTACTGATGGGAATCAAGAAATTTATACTTATTTCAGAAGGAAACGTCATGTGCTTTGAAAAATCATAACCTTAATTTTATTATAGAAAGAGGGTTTATTTAGGATTTCCTTTATTTAATGTTTCCTTTATTTTAGGATTTCCTTTGTTTTCATTATTACCTTTATTAGAATTATTAATTCTACTAGGATTTAGTAATTTGACTTCTGTTTGGATACGATTTGTTGTTTTATTTAAAGGCTCCAGTTGTATAGAGAAGGTTAGACTTAAATATTGGAATTGAATACCAGAATTATTTGATTTTTCTTTTTTCTTCTTGAATTTTTATTTTTATTTTATTCTTCTTTTTGTTCACATCCCGCATCAATTATCTTCTTTCGTGCTCTCCCCCTTTCTTCATATTGTCTATCTTCTAATTACTCCAACTTAACAATATACTAATATACAGGTATATATTTTAAAAGACAATCTTCTAGATTTTATCAAAAACAATAATTAGGCACAAATGAGTGAGCGGGAGCCCAACCAATTTGCTATCTAATCAATTGAGTCTTGTCTTTTTTTGTACTCTAAGTATATGATTGAAATGAAATCCTTTGTTAGAATATCATGAAAGCTAAAATAAGCTCAAATTTTGAGTTCTTCAGAGAAACGGCCATGGCATCAGATGACAGAAAACTGTAGTTTAGGCACAAGCTCATAAGAAAAATTATATTAATGGGGTAAAGGTTTCAAAAGAAGCTGAAGGTGTTCCTTTTTCTTATGTGCTACAATTGATGACAGGATTTGCAAGTGCAAAGTGCCAAGCTTTATAGGCATTCCAACATAGTCACATGGCATATCATGGTCAAATAAATTTCTAAATTTTAAAAGAACAAAAGTTCTTTGTAAAGAGAGCGAGCCTTGGTTAGATGGTAAGGTTACTCCATCGCGACATAGTTATCGTGGGTTTGAAACATGGAAATAACCTCTCCACACATGAAGGCTGTATACATCAAACTCTCTCTAGACACCACAACTGCAGGAGCGTCGTCCACTGGGATCCTTTTTCAGAAGTTCTCCATAAAAGAATATTTATTGAATCACTAAATAAGGGTTTCACCAGCTAGGAAATTTTATACATCACTTTGATGGTTGCATTCGTTCATCCAAGTCTACAATAGCATCACATCTGGATTATTACTAAATAAGTAGAACATTAGGCATAAGACATTTGCTAAATGAAACTTTATTATAGTTAGATGTATAATAGGCATGAACAGGCATTGAACAAATGAAGTATGGGTATATTACTTACAAAGGCTTGCAGAAAATTTTGTGCTGAAATGTATAAATTACCTGAATTGAAAATGATACCAGCCTTTTGTAGTCAGTTGATTATATATGCCATATTATATAACAAAAATATATTCGCAAACAAGGGAGATTCATGAATCTTATCTTTCAGGAATTAGATGAAAAGATTGTTTTGTGAACTAACAAATGAAAAATCACTATTTTTTTTGATGAAAATAGATTGTCATAGCTAACATTTCAGCCAGATGTTACTGGTCCTACATGATTGTATCCTAATTTAAGGAATTAACTTTCAAGTGAAAGAGTTTGAAAGAACTGGCTCATATACCTTTTAGCTTAGATAAATCACCCTTTTAAACAATTTAGTCAGCAGAAACTTAAAGCTTTCATTCCGAATACCAAACTATTATTTGGGCAAAAAACCATGAGCCATTGATTCTGCATGACATTGTTTTTGGTAAAGGAATTGGTCATATAACTTACATTATATTTTCTTGTGGATAAGATACAGTATCTATGATACAATGGCACAGATGAACAAAAAAGAAAAAGAAAAAAAAATGAAACCTACCTCAATCCGAATACCAAATGAATTGTCTTCGTAATAGCCAGGTTCATTGCTTACAACCATACCCTTCTGCAAAGCAGACATATTTCCATATCGGAAGCTTATACTTTGAGGGCCTTCATGGACATTTAATGCAGCTCCCACCCCATGACCAGTCCCTGAAAGGTAAATTCCAACTTTATTATGTAGAAAGTATAAGTCTAAGCAGTCATAACATGTGAAAGATAAATTTGATATAAATCCTTCAAGAAAATAATTAGCTGTTTGAAGAGGAAACTACCATGTCTGTAATCAAGTCCAATTTTCCATAAAGAAGAACGTGCTAGTACATCCAGTACAAAACCAGGAGTGTGCTCAGGGAATACTGCCTGATCAAGAGCTATATGACCCTGCATGAATAATATAACTCTAATTGTAAGGCCCAAAGTATCCAGTTCAAATTACATTCATATGTAAATACCAAAAAATCTAGTAGTTTGCCAATGTTACTAGCAGGCAAGAAGATATCTGGGCATGATCAAAACAAGTTAAACATCTTATTTACAGTTTACCTACCATAGCATTTGTAAACTTAACGCAAATATCAAATAAACAGTATACATAAAAAAATTCAAATAAGCAAAGCACCTGTAGAACTCTTGTAAAGCACTCTTTTTGCCGTGGTGTAGGTTCACCAAAATGTACTGTCCTTGTTATGTCAGTTGTACCATCAACATACTGACCTCCACTATCTAAGAGGAAGAAGTTCTTGTCATCAACAACACTACAACTATCTGGTTCTGGCTTATAATGTATTACAGCACCATTTGCACCATAACCTGAAACAATAGTCAATTGTTAGTTAAATATTGGGAAAGATTGTTCCATTTTAGTCAGTTATAAAGCATAACTTAAAGCTATTTTACTCAAGAAAACCAGACAGAGATACGTAGCGTAAGATCTATAGAATGTATTCAAAATTCCAATGGGAATCTGGAATGATAAAACAAACTGTTTCATGCCTACAAGAAGCTAACGGATATCTTGCACATCAAATTTAAAGTGCCAGACATGGATGATATCAGTCTCTTGTCCAAAGGGAAGTTGTGCTACAAGGCCAAACTATGAAGAGAAATATGAAATTGACAGGGATGATAATCAATTAAATGGTATACAGCTTAGCTGATTCCTACAACAGACCAGGCTCAAGAAATAGCACAGGATATTCAAGAACAAGTTAAATAAAGGAGAGGGCTCGATAAGATTCAATAGTTGAGAGAAGGCTGATGTGACTTTGAAAGACAAGGAAGAGTTGGAGGCAACTTTCAGAATCTGTTGAAATTGAAATATGGTGGATCTGTATATTTAGAAAGGGAGCCAACTATGTTCGAAAGCAACTAAAAAATCTTGGAAGATTAGGTTTACAGAAAATAATCTCAAGAATTGCCAGGCATCTTAGTCAACAAGATCTTGAATGTTAAGTGACTGAAAGAGCGATGTAGGGGAATAAGGGTTAAGTCTGATATTACTCAAATTACTTGAAGGTAAATGAATAAGTCTGAAAACAAAGATCATAAAATTAACTATAATTTTCAATAAAACAGTTTGGATTTGTGAAGAGAGTTGCTATCAACTCAATGATTGTAACTTTCCTAGACATAAACATACCAAAAGATCATTAATTTCATGTGTGAGAATTTACAACAAAAACTGGTGGCTTATGGTCATTCACCACAGATCAGTCTAGTAACCTCGTATCTATACACTTGTGATAGATTACTTTACACTTTACAGGTGATCTTAAAAGAGTCAGAAGTTATAGTTGATTTGTATTTAGTGTTAATAACTGAGATGAAAACAAAGATGAACAATGAATCAGAATTATGACAGGAGAACATACAATTGATTAAGCGTTACAAATAGGTCTAACAAATTAGAATCTATTGAGTGCAATTTCTGGGAGGATTTGAATTAAAACTGAGATCATTACGGAGATGGACAGCCAAGAGATGCCTTGGAATGATTACATTCACTATATCATGCTCAAATGAAATTTATTAGAAGTCGGAGAAAATGAAGAAGATATACCCAGAAAAGTTAGACAAAGATAAATAATTGAAGAATGGAAAAGAACATGTCAATGTGGCAGATAAGTATATTTCAATAATATAACTACAGCATTATAGAGAAGATGAGATCAAAGTGGGTGTGCAGTAGAACTAAGTAGAGTTGCAAATACGTACATTCAAGGATTTCTAGATTGCTGCCATAAATGATAAATTGGTGTATGGCTGAAATGACATTGTTTGGAATATCAACATAATGTACAAGAGTTCGAAAAAATGTTGTATGACCTAAATAGTTGCACCCATGGTTCTCGGCAAGGATTGCTAAACTGGTATCGGGACCCATACCGGTCAATAACCGGTACGGTATGATACCGGTACATGTACCAGCCTTGATGAATTGAGAAAAAACTATCTTTCTACCCCTCTCAAACAAGGATCGCTGAACCGGACATGAACCGAGCCTAACCAAGCCGTACCGATTCGGTTCAGGTCAATTTTTATGGTTTGGATCCCGAACCGTTTTTTAGACTAAACCGTACCAGTTCTTGACCGGTACGGTTCAGTCATGAAAAATGGTCCACAATGCCGGATTGTTCAAAAAATCATATACCAATATGGTATGGTACGGTACTGTACCAAGATATTTTGCCCAGTTCGGATCCGATTCAGGTTAAACAACATAGTCATGGAAAAGGAAGATATTTTTTTATAATTTCATGGATCCGGTATAAGATCCGGTATGGTACCATACCATACCGATCAGTGACCGGTACAAGACCTGGTACCGGTTCAGTATTCCTTGGTTACACCAATATCAATGAGAGAATCTGCAAAACTTTTGTCAGAATATATTATAGTTTCAATAAGAAAAAAATACAAGGGGCCATACATCAAAACCATGGGGACACGTTCAATTGGTCATTGGTATGGCAAATTAAATCAATTTCCCTATATTATGATGAAAAAACTATTATAACTTTCTCACAATGAATTTTGAAATCCCATATTTGAATAAAATCATGTGTAGAACTTCTCACAGAATCAGAAAATATTGAATTGTAACACAGAAGACATGGAGAAATCAGGGAAGAAAAAAAGAATCAAATAAGCATACCACTAATAGTATCAAAGCTTGTGTCCATGAAACCAGCTTGCCTTTTACGAAATTCAAGTAGCTTATGAGCCACTTCTACTTCTGTAAGTACCACATTCAAATGAATTTCCTCTTCCATCCAAGCCCAAAACTCTGCCAGAGCAGCTGCATCTCTGCAAGAGTTTGCATTACCAATCATAAATTTTGTGGCATACTCTTTAAAGTTTCATTTCTCAGGATAAAAGAGAAAAGGTTGATGTGGTTGAATCTTATCAGCTCCCCTAATGCTATCTCAAAGATAACTACATACCAACATCTAATGTTCTCACATAAAATATATATACACAGAGAAATAAGACTTTACATGCAATTTTCAGCAAGTCTAAGAAAATTGTAAATCTCTCAAACAGAATATAGAACCACCTTGCCAAACAACAACTGAGGAATGTGAACCATGATAATCACCACGTCAATCTGAAGATAAATCATTAACAGGTTTTATGCTCGTAGTGTCAAATGAAGCCAAGATGTCAATCAGTGGGAAGTAGGGTAGCAGGAATCTAACTGAAAAGTAGTAGCCCATTTTACTTTCAGTTACCAACCCTTACCACCTAGTATCAGGCATACCGTAACAGACTGGAAAGTACCAGTAACGTACCAAGATTCGATACAGCATGGGCTGAACTAGCCTATGCTTGGTGTAACCACGTGGTTCTGCTTAGTTTCCTGTTGCACCAACACATACCATATGGTTTTAGACAATATCATGACTGAATGGATTGAAGCATCTCCTGACACTATGTCAGTGCGAGGGGTGTATATTACCATACCAGGTAATACCCTACTGTACCATACCAGTAAGTTATCAGTAAGTGACCTGGTACTACTATAGAGAACCTCGATCTTCCATGCATCATACAACATGTATGTCATGTATCTATTAAAGCATTCATGTACAATTCCAGCTAAAGAGTAGGGTAAGCATGCTCATGCATCCACACAATGCATGTATATTATCCAGTATCAAGCTACAAGACTGAACTGTTAACTGTTCTACATGACATATTTGGTAAAATCGCTTATAAAGCATATTTTGTATATGGACTATAAGTTACTCCCTCATTTGAAATAATTAAAGTTGACCATGTCACATCTGGTAAGGAGCGATTGGTTACTCTGCAACATTATTACAGATGCACATACAGCAAGCAAGCTACACAGACATACACATGTTTGGTCTAATCTATCATTAGATGAGAGGACAGTTGGTTATTTTTCAAAATGGGAAATTGTAAAATATGAATCATTCATTTTTTAAGCTTCTGGTTAAATTAAATTCCTCCAATCAAGAGGACTCAGTTACCGACTGCAATTTTCCCGCTGAACTTCAGTATTTGGTTTGGGCAGATGGTTGGGGAGCTCATTATCTTAGAGAGTGGTTTATTCTTGTTTCCTTTAGGGGAATAATGCCTCATCTTTGCAATGCACCCCCTTCCCCCGCCCCGCGCACACCCCCCCCCCCCCCCCTGGCCCCCGTGGTTTAAAAAAGAAGATGATTTTACTCTTAAAATGGAATGTAAAAAAAAAAAAAAACCAAAGATGACTCGCTTGATGATTTTCCTAAACAGTCAATGCACTGATGAAAGAGTAAAAAGATCTGATTAGAATAGGCAAACCAAAATTGAAAAAATAAAGCACAAGAGAAAAATAACAATTGATTCCGCTCTTAAAGAAAATGAAAACAGGGACATAGTTAATAATAATAATAATAATAAGCAGGGTTTCAGGCATCTTAATTATTGTTTACTTTTAGCTCATTTCCTCTGCATGCCAACCGAATAGATAGAGAGTTGGAAGTGTGGGAGCTATTGTCGTAGCAAGTGGTAGCAGGATTTCCAATAAAGTGTTTGCATAGAATGAATACTTGCACAGGAGATACTATCCTAATTTAAGCTTGCTTCCACTTTTCAGAAAGTTGATCAATGTGAAAATCCCAAGGTTTCAAAATATATAGACTATCTTTACTTCAAATCAAATTATATGGACTAGTGACAGCTATACGTGGTGGTAAGAACTAAAAGAATCTGGAAGCACCTGAAAGTGGAAGCTGGAGTAACAATGATAGTGGTTCACACAGCTAAAATATACTCAAGAGTGTAGTTTGTTTTTCAAATGGGTGTAAGCTGCTGTGCATAAATGGATGCTCACAAGAGCAAAAGCCATGGACACACAGAAGCAGCCTTTCATCTGCATGTGAGTGTGCATCCCAACACTTAATGATGCAGCAGTAAAACACAAACTATTTTATTTTATTTAAAAGAAATATATAAAGAATGATAAATGTTATGAGATAAAGAAACAAAAGGATGTCAGGATTGCATCCAGACTTGGTTACCTTTTCAAACTTTAATAAATATTCTTCGTTGCATGCACTAAATGTGCAGATCCAAAAATTAAACATAACAAAATGTGTTATGGACTATGGTGATCAACAGTAAAGTACATATGCTATCGTAATTTGCCATTTAGGGAAATATTATTGCTACCATTTGTTTACCTAAGTTTGATATATGCTATTAATACTTTCCCTATCAATTTAAGCTTTTGCAGTATGGTAAGTTAACACGGTATTAGAGCCAAAGATCATGGTTTAAAACTCCATTCAGGCCAATTTTACCCATTTGGTTTCTTTTCTTATCTAGACTCATTTCCAGCTATTACCTTAATTGCTGTTGACTTGTCATCTTGAGTTACACTTGACTTGTTCATGCCTTCACGTGCATGGTCTAGGCAGCACAGGTGTTAAGGCCTGATACATTGTTGATCCTATCCCTACTAGATTAAGCTTTAGGGATTAAGTGGTTATTTAACAGTGTCAGAGCTCAGGTTTGCTGTAAGTCATGAGTTCAAATCCCCTCAAGTTCAGTTATGTACTTAATTATCCCTCATTATTTGTTATTCTTATTTCGGTCTGTCTTCTCTCACTTATCCCTCTGCATTAATGGTCTGGGCCACATGTGAGGAGTGTTGAGCCTAATTTTTGACCATTTCCCTATCAGCTTAAGCTTTTTTTGCATCAGTTGGTTAGTTGACATATTGGAAGTGAAACAGCCAAAGCCTAAAGCTTCTTGTGATCCACATACAAGGCATAAAATGGCAAGACCCAAGGTGTTCATCTCCATATGCTTTGTACTTGATGCATCAGTCTCACCTAGATTGCAACCTTCCAATGAGCCTCAAGACATCTCTTCAGAGAGTTCCATTGATGTATGAGGTTAGGCAAGTCCCAAATAGGTCTTTCCAAAACCATGCAGCCAACTGTTTCTTTCAGCACACAAATGCTTATATAGATAATAATGCATGTATGTACTATGGTAGAAGAATTTATGCTTGGCTAATTCACGTACTACTCTAAAGAACTTTAGTTTCTGACTACCCTTTTCAAGACATTTTCTTCTTGGCTGCATAATTCATCCAGTTGTAATTTGCAACACAACTAAAAATCAGTATTATATTCTACAGGTTCAATCAAAGGTACCTCAAATGACAACCGCGCATACCATCAATCTCTGCCTTATTTTTAACTGCTTTAGCCAGGGTGACAGGGGAAAGCTTGTACAATCCAGTGGGCCCTTCAATCCAAGTATCTTGATGCTTGTTTGGTGCCATATCTGGAGATGTTTCCTGGTCAACTTTGTCCCTTGCTTTCTTTTCAAATTTTGAAAGATGTTTATTACAAGCAGATTTAAATCTGCTAACAATTGCAGAATTTATACTAGATGCATCCAACCAGAGTTTCGCTCCTTGTGCTGCCAAACTGAATAATGGTTATTATGAACACAAGAGCTTAAAAATAAAAAGAAAAGAAATGCCTCATAATGGACATGACAAACTAAAAGTTTTGAAAGTGAATTAAGAGATGAGATCATTTTTCCAGTTTAAATGCATGGGATGACAATCAGAAAAAACAATCCTGTTTGCATAGCAAAGCCATTATGTCAACAAGCTGTTGCAAAGCATGTATGATGCCAAAATAGCTGTCCTATAAAAAAATTGTATACTGAAGCAAGATAAAAAGCAATTTCCAATCAAATTGATACATGACTCCTTTTTGTTTTAATTTTTAACAAGTCACGTAAGCATATTCCTATGACCACTCAAGCTAAACCAAGTCAGCTAGTTAAGATAGTACCATGAAGAGTTTTATATCAGTGAGTGAGAAGAAACTCAGCCACCACAAGACAGTGAGTGTCTAATGCTTAAAGAAATATATCAGAAACTGAAGCAATCAAAAGAAGAACAAAAATCATCAAACTCTAAATGCTGATTTCTGTATCTGAAATGTAACTAATGAGGACGGCTCAAGATGTCACATAATACTACCGTTATGTCAAATTGTTTGATGCTGGGAGAACCTCAATTATGCTTTGGTGGTAGTTTGAGTGCACCCCATTTTGCTAATAAGCTAGATAATTCTGACCCAGTTGAATCAAAAAATGCCATAGATGGCAGTATGTGTTGTTCATAAAAATCATGAAAATATAGTTACCTGAGTCAAGCCAACTCTAATACAATCAAGACCAAGATTAGCCATCTCAGTACCGGATCCCGAACTGGTACCATCCGATTATAGTGTCATAAGCAGTTCAATACAGAACAAGACAGCATACTGAGAGTATCCATATGATACGAAACAGCATACCGGTTTAGTATTGGTATGGTGTGGTACGATCAGTATGGCAAACCTTGATCAAGACAGTCTTTTAAAGCCCAGTTACACAGTTAATGTTATCATCACATTGATCAGCCAATCAATGTCATGTCCTGTTAACTCATCTAACTGTAAACCCATTATTCTTATGTAGGAAAGGGAGAACAGGATTTTTCAAGAATGATTTTGTTGAAGGGCCACTCTATCAACAACACTCACATCTGAGAACCACAATCACAGTCCTTGTAAATCATTTGTTGCTTCCACATTCCTCTAATCTGCTTAGGGCATCACTTGAACTTCATGCTTTGAACAAAGTTGCGGCAAACTTATTTTTTGTGATCCAGAATTAAGGGTAAGCTATTGACTCGAGATTCAGAGAAGAAGCATTTTAGCTAGGTCGATCATCTAGTCTTTCTATCCACTTTAGCCAAAAACCTAAGCATCCACCTCTCCAATCCCCAAAATTCATCCTTTCTATGTTTGCAAAACTCATGCTGCTAATTGATATTAAATCAATGACAAATGCTTGATTTAACTGAAAGTTTTTTCTCTTTGATCTCCTTCTTTGTTCTTCATTCCTCTCATGCAAATTGCACAAGCAGGTGAACTCTTGGATCTATCAATAATCACTGATGGTTTTTTTAAGTTCCATAAATTAACTAATAGCTAGAAAAAGCAACAGTATACCAGGCAGCAGTACAGAATCATGTCAGATATAATGGTGATTCTTTTTTAACTGTTGCTCTGAATTAAAATCATCATATTTTCCTTTACTTTTTTTTTCCCCTCAAAATTATCTCTTTACTCCTTTGATAACTTCAACATGTCACTTATTAGTTAAACATGGCGATAATTTCTTTTCCTATCACAAAATTGCAATAGCTGGTCTGATAACTCACTCACATGGCATTCTCTAAGCTTATATCTTGATCAACTCTAGTCCCTTGTGTTCACCAAAAGCAATACATGCATATCTAATGAAAATCCATGAACCAGATGTGTTATAGACTAACATTTTCTAATGCCGCCATCATCTCCAGATAATCTGATATTGGTTATTGCAAATTTATACAGCTAATAAACAAGGAATCCTGTATAATCATTAAATTTCAATATTCCCACTTTGGAGAACATTCTGAGATACATGATGACCCAGTGGTCCCCAAAATTAATGAAACTCAAAAATATGTCAGATGAAAACACCGCATAAAACTTCCCAAAAGCATGGACTGGAGACAGCATAGTTCTTGTTGCTCCAACTCTGGGTAGTAGACATCAATATGGTTATGAACAAAATTCAAATGAATAAATAAACTGTGAGTAAGATGACATCCATTTTCAATCAACATTGCATTATGTGCAAATTTGAAGCCCTATATTCAGTTAATCAAACTTAAATATATCATTGTCATAAAGCTTGTTATCAAGCTTCAACTTACACTAGATCCAAAGAAGCTAAGAATTGAAATAGAATAATATACATGTATAATGTTCAACCTGCCAAGTAGTAACCCAGTTGGTTCCCACCAAAAGGCTACATAAACAGAGACGAGTCACCTGAGCAATTTCAAGACATTCAAAGACACTGCATTAAGTCAAACTCTAAATTTACCATAGAAGTTCTGTGGTCAGGCTACATACGCAATTATAAAGCTTCTAGGAGTAAAAACAATTTGGAACCAAATTGCACTAGTTTCTGCCATACACTAGAAGCATCCTAGTATTACTCTACAACCTTTTTAACACACAATTTGGAGTGTGATAGTGTATTTACATGCATGTATTCAGACAAACAGATAGATGGGGCAGAGTTATATTTCTCTGTCCAGACAACTTTAGCTTTGCTTGAATAGTCCTGCTAAGAGATGACAACTTTAGCCCCCTGTATATTGCACTACCTACCTTTGCCTACATGGGGGTATGTTTGTCATCTAACTGATGCCATTAATATAGCTTTTCCTACAATGATCAGTTCACTTTGATGTATTAGTAGCACGGGCAAAATGAAAAATAAAGGTATCTGGATAACAATAAAGATGTTATAAAATAAAGAGTAAAAATTGTCATTTTCTGGTAGGACCAATCTAAAAAGTGGCCCGGTCATAGAAATAAAGTTCTACCGGTAAGTACATGCAAGTAGAAAGAAAAGCATATAAATGTAGATTTATTCATGATGTCTGCCACTTTATAGACCATGTTGCTTCATTCACTACCTTTTCTACTCATATTTTTTTTATACATGAAACTGCATATATGTATAACTTCAAATTAACAAAATGAGAAGCATGGGTGGCCTAGGACAAACATATAAGTGAATAAGAATACTAAAAAAATGGACCACCATTTGGAAGTAACATAAGTACTAAACAGATATCTGAGACAAGGAATAGTTTCAACAAGAAATAGCTTCATATTCACAAAATTACCTTTCTATTTCAGAAAGAATGGATTCATATGGCTTCAATTCTACTCCAGCACTTTTCAGGAGATCCATTACTTCCTTGGTGACTTTAGCCTTATCAATAAACAGTTTAGCACTGTTGATCTCCACAATTAAGTAAGAATAGAACACAGGCGAATGTGGAACATCATTTCCTCTCTACATAATATAAAGGTGGGAAGCATTCATCAGTAGAATAATTACAATGATGCATATAATATTAATGGAAAAATCAAGACTAGAGAAAATTTTGAGAAATAAGTCAAAATATCATGCTAAAGGGGACAGTATTTTAGACCAATTTTCATATACATGATGTGGAAGCCTCCTATTTATCTCTGTAAAAGATAATCATAGATAGGGAAACCATTTTCAATGAGCCAATTGCTATAGATTTACCCTATTAACTATCTAGACCACTTAGACAGTATCATGTTGTATTTGTTAGTGTTTCTGCACCCAAAAACCTTTCATTATTGCATATAAGCCACAAATCAAAGTACTTGTATGATAAAATATGGTAGGAGATACCATGACTTTGATTAATACACACAACCACACAAGATATCATACAAAAAGAGTAACAGATACAACTTACAGTGTTGGAAAATAATTTGCTAGGATCTATACAATATATCAAGATGCACTGTAGCAAATCCGTGAGCACCTCCCCCCCCCCCCCCACCCCTCCCTACCCACCCTGCCCTTCAGCTTCCCTCAACCATATGACAGGTCCAGTTATTCAGAAAGAATCTATCGATCAGAGTTCAAATTTATGCTGCCTGATGAGAGTGAAAACACTAATAGTTAGATCCACATAAAATTAAACATGTGGTAGGGAAAGTTCTGTTTTGATACTGATGATAATGAGGAAGCACATGCACAAAGGCATGCATAATTAAGACATGGACATGGACACGCATATGGATACACAGGCATCACACAACAAACACACATGCATATACATGCACACACATGTAACTAAGGAAAAGGATATGGAATTGGGTTTTCTTCAATACACAAACTGGACTGGATACATATATTATATAGAGACATATAACTCCTAATGCACCAGTGTTTTTCCCCCTTATGACTTATACAAGCAACCCTCTACTAGAAATTTTACGCCCTGAACAATTGAAAGCAGCTGAAGATAATATTAACTACCATCCCATGTGAAACATGATATTCAGCATATCATATCAAAAAATTTCAGCTTCCAGTTAATTCATATGCTCCAAATCAGCTCCAAATTAAAGTGGCATAGGAACTTCCAAATAAGTATAAAATCAGACAACACAAAGCAAAATGCTCATGAGATGCTATCATACATTTACAATCAAGAAAAGCCAGCCAGTAATATTTCGCTTATCATCTAATTTTATGACATCACATGGCAAATGGCATGATAGAATGGGATTAGGAAGTTTACCATATTTAAGAGCCAGGCAACTTCATCAAGCATTGATATAACAATAGCTGTACAACCACTTTCAATAAGTTCTGATCTTAATGAAGACAATTTTTCTGAGACATCAACACCAGCATACTTAATATCATGGACTCTTGTTGGTTTCATGGGAGGTTTTGGTCTTGATTCTCCCCAAATCACATCAACAAGATTAAAATCATATATAAAAACCAATTCATGATTCTTCTTGGAAATTGCCTCTTTCAGTTCCTCTGCTGCATCAGAAGAAAAAAGAAACTGCTCCCTTCAAAAGTCAGAAAGGACATGGCGTTATAGTGAGTACAAGTATGAAGAGGAAAATTATGACTTAGAAAATGAAAATTGTATATGATGAATAATAAACTGAAATTGGATTGCTCTGCAAATCCTAATAAATGGTTTTAATATATAGCATAAGTTTGCCATGTCTGAAAACTCAACCCAAAACATAAAGAGAATAATGAGATCTTGCAAACTTTTACCTTGAACACATAAGGTGCTGAAAACCTACAATTCTGAATCTGTTGATTAACAGTGTGTGCAGGAATAGTACATAGTTGATGTCAGAAATAGGGGGTTAAATTTTCTCATTTGTACATCAGAACTATAGAGTGCATAAAAGGTCTTTCCATCGTGTTGGACTTGATGGCATTAGAAAGAAGGCCTGGTGTCACGGTAACATTGTAAATATATTTCACAAGAGGTTTAAGGACCTAGTTTAGAAATCATAGTTGCCATCAAGAATTCTATTTTTTTGCTTTGCCATAATAATATCTTACTTAACCTAGAAATTCATTTAGAATGATTTGCATAAAAAAATAAGCAAGTAACCTATATTATTTTTTTGCCTTGCCATAATAATATCTTACTTAACCTAGAAATTCATTTAGAATGATTTGCACAAAAAAATAAGCAAGTAACTTGTCATGTGGCTGAATTGAAACTCGTGAAATTCACAACACATCACAACAGTACATGCATATGCTTCCTATTATTTCTTAATATTGGTTTAACACAAAAAATCAAATAGAGGTTTTTTCATTCAAATAGGCTAACATCAAACTTTGATCAGTCATGGTTGAGGTGTCAAGCTGACATTCTTATAGAATCTACTACATAATCATTTCAGTTAATTGAATTCTTCATAAACAACTATACCAGATACTAAATCCATTATCGACTAGTGTCTGATGATCTGATCTATGTAATATTTTCAGTATTCTGTTTGGGGAATTGAAGGACCTAACAACTGCCATGCTCTCTAATTTCTTATGGAAAAATTACAAGAACACAGCTATCGAGACTCCAATATGTAATGCATGGGAAAAACATCAACATTGTAAGAATTTTGGCATCTGATATATGTGTTCAATCAGCTTTGCTCCAATCAACTGCTTATCTGATGGTGAACTTTTTTTAATTTCAACCCTAGATATTTTTGTAATCTTCTGCTCTGGTTTATTTTGTGGAGAAAAAAGAGTACAGTCCATAGCCACTTAGTGCCAATAGACTGTTCCATGGTGAATTTCTGCAGATTGAACTGAGAGAAGGTGACACATATTAGCTAATTGATTTACGATCGAAATGAGGAAAAGTATATGATCAGCACTTGGAGGTCATTGACTTAGGTCTATTAATAACTGAAAAAAGAAAAATGAGAAGCACGTATATAGCAAAGTTAAGTACTTAGCCAAAAGAACATTCCATTTACATAGAAAAATTTGATAAAGTGATTATATTTTTCTAAAATAATGTTGAATACTGTAAAGTTAATACAACACCAAAAAACCTAAAGGCTCACAGAAATCTTAGAAATGAGGTGTCATGCAGAATGCACAAAAGAAACAAAACATATTATTCAACCACATCAAATATTTGATTGGTTATCATAAAATTCTGAAAATCAATTTACTGTTATAACACCAATAATAGGTGAAATGAAACTCACAGGATCAATGCCAACTCTGCAACCAGGAGTCAAGACATCATTGAGCCACTCAGTGGTTGTAGGAACACCAAGATTTCCACTGCGCATAAGCTTCCAATCACAGCTCAGCTGCTTCTCAGCCTATTCATCATGGATATAGAAAATTGGCATTCCAAGTGTAGTTAATATGCAAATAAAAGCTAACTCTTCAACATTACCGATGCATATTTTTAAGTAAACATCAAGTTTTGTTTTGGGAATATCTAAAATGTGGATTTACTACCTGTAGAAAATATCGGCCATCAGTCCATAGAGCAGCCTTCTCTTTCGTTACTACAGCAGTACCAGCACTACCAGTAAAGCCTGTTATATAGGCTCGTCGCATGAAACATTCAGCGATGAACTCACTCTAGAAACCACATAGCAACAGATATAGTGTTAAGACTATTTGTGTCAGGAAAGTCAAATCAATTTTAACAACTTCCACACTACGGTTAAAAATATGCTAAAGATGTAAAAAAATTAAACAAGTTCCCCACATGTTGTAGTGTGATTCTTTACTGGTTCCATATATACAATTAGCACCAGCCCATCATGACACTGGAACAATCTTAATACTCTCATAGCTAAGAACCATAGCTAAAGTGAAAAATCATAGTTAAATAGATTTTTTAAAAATCCCATATATGTACCTCCAAAATCTCACTTTGTCCACTTCAGTTCACCATTTTCTTTTGTGAGCTGAAACAACCATTATCAGGGTACTATGCAGGAAATATCCTTGGAGAGTAAATTAAGTATTCATAATTTAAAAGTCAACTAAATACCAATGAATTGAACGGTTATTTAAAAAATATTGATGCCAATTTCATGCCACAAAACCTAAAAGCCACAAAGTCCTCCCCCTAACCCCCCAACACGCCCACACACAACTCACAACTCCCACACCGTCAATTATGTTACTTTCTTAATGTTACAAAATTTTCTTCAATCTTGACATATTTAACATTCTTTCAACTTTAAATTTGCATGATAAGGATGGCATCTTTCCTAAGTTCTTAAAATTCTAAAAGCCAAATTCTTCCAAATAAATAATTCCTACTTTTAAAATTGAGTTTAGGAAAAGAACCATCTTTTCCTATGTAATTTCTTTCATATCCTGTCTCTCTAGATGCAATGTTGCTCAAACTGTCATACAAAATAGTTTTAAAGAGTACTAAAGTGACTGCAAGACTCAATAGAAGGCATAAAGAAAGAGGTTACATTCAAAGGATAAATCATTTTTGCATATTGTTATCAAAAGGGCTGTAAAAAATGCTAGAAAAATGCATATTTGAGGATGATCTTCAGAGACTACATCATGTGGGATACAATCAAAACATTAGAGTATGCTTGACAATGCCACAAACTTTCAAACTAAGATACAGATGCAGGAGCATATACAGTTAAAAAAAAGGAACAGAGGGAATAAATTATGCATATCTTGTATCAAATAGAATAAAACATCATAGCATAAATAGATAAATATTCAAGGGATGATTTGAAGAAATTGCATCATAATGTCTACAATCAACATTGAGGTTTTCCAGACAATGATAGGAACTTTCTAACCCAGGAAAATAAATTCAACAGCATCTTTAGCTAAAATTGGAAAAAAAATGATACAGTGAACAGATAGTTTTATTTCTCTCTTGAATCATTTGTTTTGCAAGATTGATAATTCTTTCAAGAGATATGCATCATTTTTACTTGGCTCTCTGAATTTTCTGAGTTAATCCATGAGCAATCAGGCAGACTCAGGTGCCAATGCAAGACAAGTGGAGGAAAAATTGAATCTAAGAAGGATATGACTGATTACTAAAAAAGGTTAAATAATTTAGCAGGAGAGAAAATTGTGGTTTAATTCATGATTTTGAATGTTTATTTCCAGGGCACATGGAAGGCCAGAGTTATTTTATGTTTGATCTCTTCAAGTTCTCTACCAATCCAACAACAATACATATAACATCAAAGCTAAGAAGTGATTGGGGTTTCAGTGGCCTTTAATTCAGAAATTCAAAGGCCTTTAATATATTTGTCATCCTCAAGAAGACACAATGAACACATCAGACAACAATTGGCAACTGATGTGGATAAGTGGAAAAAGGACCGGAAGGCATCCTTTATGGTGAGAACTAGGCTTTTGGGCCAAAGTCGGTAGGCCCAGCCGACTTCAACCTAGCACAAAAAAAAAATGCTTACAAAAACAGGGGATCTCCTTCCCCTGTTTGCTCGACCGGAACGACCGGAACGATTGTCGGAGAGTGCGGAAGGGAGCCGTGGGAGAGTTGGAGTCGGCCATGGAGTGTTGTGGAGGGAAGGAGGACTCGATCGACTGAGTTCTCCGTATGGCGAGAAAAAATCTCCTCGTTCTCCTCTTTAAAACCTCCTCATTGTCGAGATTTTCACCGATTCTCTTCCCTTCTCCAGTGGCCAATCACCCTGGACCGTCGCCGGTGAGTTCTCTTCTTCCTCAACCCTTGATTTATAATTTTTTTTTGACAGCGTGGGATGGATCTCTTCCATCCTCCTTCCGATTCTTTGCCGGTGGACAGGACGGCTGTGGATGCGCCGGCGACCCCCATCCCAACTCCCTCCGATCAAATTCCGGTGGACTGCCGCCCTTCCTTTGGTCACCATCCGTGGGATGTTGGAGGCTTGTTCGGCCAAGCTAAAGAGAAGAACTAGGAAGAAGAAAAAAAGAAAGAAGGAAAGAAAAAAAAGAAAAAGAAAAAAAAAAAAGAAGAGAAGAGGAGAGAGAAAAGATGAGAGAGGAGAGAGAAAGAGAAGAGGAAGGAGAGAGAGGAGAGAAAGAGAAGAGGAAAAGAAGGGAGAGAGGAGAGGATAAAGAAGGAAGAGGAAAGAGAAGAGGAGAGAGAAAAGGAGAGAGAAAGAAGAAAGAGAAATAGTAGAAAGAAGAGAGAGATAGAGGAGAGAGAGGAGAGAGAAAGAGGAGGAAAGAACAAGGAGAGAGAAAGGAGAGAGAGGAAGAGGAGAGAGAAAGAAGGGAGAGGAAGAGGAGAGAGAAGAGAGAAAGGGAGAGAGAAGAAGAGAAGAAGAGAAGAGAGAGGAGAGAGAAAAAAGAATATAAATAAATAAATATTGTCAAATCAATTAATATTGTCAAATCAATTGGAGTATTTATATTGTTTTCTTGTTGATTAACATGATTCCTATCAACTGGACTTAAATAGATATCTAGATCTAACCTAGTCCTAGATCAGATCGAAAAATCTTTTACCTTATTTTCTTTTATTGGATTCAGGATTAATTATTTAACTTATTTTATTAGAGCCTTCATTACCTTTATCAGTATGAAGTATCGAGGATCTAGGGTTTAAGTCACATGTTCCTGATAGAATCAGTTTCAGGTAAGTTATCTTGATCTCTAGTATTACATGCTAAATATGTTATGAATATTATGAAATGTTAAATATGTGTAGCATAATTTGATCTGCATTGAATTGCATACATTGTTATGTGTGTTGGTGTTGACGCTCTCTAATCCGACTATGATTATACAAGGACCTAGCCTCCTTCTGGATCTCCAGTGGGACGATCACTGACACATGACCGATGTATAGTATATGCAGTAATGAGCTAATTGCCTTTTATTTTTAATCATGCATGGCGGTTGTTGGCACATGCTGGGTATGCATGATTCCTCATGTGATATCAGAGCTAGTTTTCTTCTAGGCCTTTAGTAGGACGATTACTAAAACATGACCGGTTGTCGGTATGTATAATCAGGATCTAGTCTTTTTTGGGACTAGCCACGGGTCGATCATGGCCATCGTCAGAGAAATTAAGAAAGTAAAGTAAATGGTTGGACATCCGTAGTCGTGTCGTTTGTAATTGAATGTGCATATTAACATGATGTTGCATTTTTATTTGTCATGAGCTGTTATTCTATGATGAATGATTTGTGTATATTTACAAATTGTTGTTGACATATTTGTGCATATATTAGAGATGATGAGAACTTACTGAGTCTGCAAAGCTCACCCCCTATTTTCTATATTTTTGTTATAGATCCGGAAGTTCAATCGGGCTTTGGGACCGGTCAGTGAGAAGTTAAGATTTAGGTGTTAATCTCTTAAATTATGATTTATCTTAAATTTTAGTTGAATTTTATCTACTCGTTAACCTCGATAAATAAATTCTAGAAATAATAAATAATTATTGAATTTATTTTATACCACTACCTGATTGTTGATTAGAAAGATAGGCTTTGCATATTCGATAGAATTGAATCCTAAGGATATGCGGCCATCTGTCGTACGCCTGGCTTGGGCTTCGGACCGGGACATGACATTTACCATGAAGTTAGGAGGTCTTAATCCATCTCATTCATGTTAGAAAACAAAAGTTTTTCTTGGTTTTATTAGGAGTAGTTGGCATCTTTAAACAATTTCTAGGTGTGTTGAACTATGTATTAAACCCTATTTTGTTTGTTCATCAATGTGTTCTTGCACTTGGGATTATTTTATGCTAACTAACAACAATACTGATTTCAGCACAGGGTAGCGGGTGTTTTTAAAAAATGTGCTAGCCTATTCTTGAAGAGATGATTAATGTATCTAGTGTTATTTTCAGAATCAAAGCTAAAGCCTGAAGAAGAAACTTAAGCATTGCTTCAACTTTAATTGCTTCTCTAAATTAAAAATGATCTTCCTTGTATCGCCTTCTGTCTACTTGTACAAAGTCCACTCTCCATCCACTGGTAGTCCCACTAAAAATACTCTCTTTATACTCAGTATGGAATTTAGATTTCATTTTTAATTCTTGTTCTCTGAAACTTTTTTCAGATGTTTGTCACGTATACAATTGATAAGGAACCAGGAGAAACAATAATGCAAAACCCCTCCCCCCCCGGGCAATTAAAAAAAAAAACATAAAGAAAACAAAAACAAAAATAAGAAAAGGAACGGTATCACTAGATCAACTGGCTCCTCATGTTCAAGAGTCAGTTACATCCAAAGTATATTAACCATCCAGATCTAGTAATAAGGAAAAGGTGCAAGGAACGATGTCCTGAATTAATTCAATAACAACAAGTCCAACAACTTTCTTTAACGTCTAATTTTTATATAAACAGAATCAAGAACCGTAAAGCAAGTTGGAGTTCTTTACAAGGAAGAGAAAACCCTAACCTGGTGGGCGTCCTGAGAAGGGATTATATAAGCGTCGATCCCGATACCGGGCCTGGAGAAGAGATCGCGGAGCGCTCGAAGTTTCTCGTCCTTGGCGCGGCTCCCGCTGGATTGCTTCTTCCGGATCTCCGACGACGGCCGGGCGACGACCTCGTCGCCGAAGCTCCGCGCGGCGACGGAGAGCTGGAGATAGCGGGGTCTCAGGGCAACGCAGCGCTGCTCGTGGAGCTCGCCGAGGAAGGGGAAAGAGAGGGCCAGGAAGCGGAAGCCGCGCGGCCGGAGGCGGGAGGCGGGGCGGGAGAAGAAAGCGGAGAGAGGAGAGGAGGAGGCGGCAGCCACTTCCATCGGAGCGGAGGAAACGATGAACGACATAACAAGACTACGGGAGCGGTGTGCAGCGGAGGCAGAGTGGAGGAAGTGCACGCGATAAGGGAAGGGCCCCCATCTTATCGCTCGTTCAGTAAGTCTTTGTACACCGGGAGCGGTGTAGAAAATCCAACGTGGTTGTCGAATGGGCCACGTTGCACTTGCATGGGTGCCAAATCAGATGTAATAAAACAATGAAAAATAGAAATACATATAGCTGGTTAAAATTAATTTAAATTTTTTAAAAAATTACAAGATAAAATTATTTTATTAAAAAAAATGAATTATTTTTCTTATTCTTTACTGATTTCAAAATATTAATCAGGCTTCTATTATCTCTTTTTCTTTTTCTTTCCATTCCTCTAACCGAGAGGGATAACAAAAGTCGCATGTGATAGTTTCTACCATGATGGGTTTCGAAGATGATTGCCGGGCCGACTAGCCTATTTGCATGCATTGTTATCAGGTTTGACAGGCAAGCAGGTGTGTGGCACTGTACTATCCAAGCATCTATTTAAGCATGGTGGTGATGATTGAAATAGTCATATCCTGATGCAACAGCGATAGCAGTATCCAGTGATGGCACCATCCACTCAGGCATCGTTATGCAGATCCTAGCTTGCACATGGGGTTGGAGTTACAGCGGGCATGACAGTAATGTTAAAGGTGGTTGGGATGGTGGCACGCAATTCCATGAGCTACCGCATCCGTCGAACTAGCCATATACCATAGAATCATTTTAAGATATCGTAGTAATCCTTTGGAATTAATATTATAAAATGGTGTCAAACTAGATTATATGACCTATTTAGATACCAAGGTATCATGAAATCCCTTTAAGATATCATAGAATCTTCTTAGGATACCATAAAATAGTGTCAAATCTGATTCTGGGATTTATTTGAAAACTAAGATATCATAGAATCCCCTTATTATCACATATAATCCTCTCATGATATTATAGAATAAAATTAAACCTGATTATAAGACCTATTTGGATACCAAGATGTCATAGAATTTTCTTGGAAGGTTATAGAATGCTGCCAAATATAATTTTGAAACATATTTAGATACCAAGGTATCATAAAATTTTCTTAAAAAATCATATAATCCTCTCGGGATGTCATAGAATGGTACCAAACAAGATTATAGAACCTATTTAGATATCAAGATATCATAGAAATCCCCTAAGATGTTATAGAATCCCTTTGAGTTGTTATGTAATGGTGTCAAACAAGATTTTGAAACCTACTTAGATACCAAGATATCATACAATTCCCTTACGATGTCATATAATCCCCTCGGAATATCATAAAATGGTATCAAACTTGATTATGGAACCTATTTGGATACCAATATATCATACAATCTCCTTAGGATGTTATAGAATTTTCTTGGAATGTCATAAAATAATGTTAAACCTAATTTTGGAAACTATTTGGATATTAGAATGTCATAAAATCCCCTAAGGATGTCATGAAACCACTTGAAATGTTATAAAATGGTACTGTGTCAAATATAATTTTGAGACCCATTTTGATACCAAGACATCATAAAATCTTCTTAGAATATCATAGAATTT
Source organism: Areca catechu (assembly GCA_021397845.1). Classification (NCBI taxonomy): domain Eukaryota; kingdom Viridiplantae; phylum Streptophyta; class Magnoliopsida; order Arecales; family Arecaceae; genus Areca; species Areca catechu. The sequence goes on from CM038039.1 coordinate 213,357,817, forward strand.
CCTTGAAATGTCATAAATTAGTGTCAAACTCAATTTTTGGACATATTTGGATACTAGAATATCATAAAATCCTCTTGGGATGCCATAAAATGGTGTCAAACATGATTTTGGGACATATTTGAATACCAGAATATCATAGAATTCTCTTAGATGTCATTAAACCCTTCTTAAGATGTCATAAAATAGTGTCAAACCTAATTTTGTAACTTATTTAGATGTCAGAATGCCATAGAACTCCCATATGATGTCATAGAACCCCCTTATGTTATTATAAAATAGTGTCAAACAAGATTTTAGAACATATATATGGATACAAGAATGCCACAGAATCCCCTTAGGATGTCATAGAACATCCTTGAGATGTCATAAAATAGTGCCAAATCCAATTTTGGAACCTATTTAGATGCCAAAATATCATAGAATTTCCTTAGAATATCATAGAATCCTATTGGGATGTTATAAAATGGTTCCAAACTTAATTTTGGAATATATTTGGATATCAGAATATCATAGAAACCATCTGGAATGTCATAAAATAGTGTCAAACATGATTTTGAAACATATTTTGATACCAGAATGTTATAGAATCTTCTTAGAATGTCATAAAATCTTCTTGCAATGTCATATAATGGTATTAAATATGATTTTGGGACCTATTTAGATACCAGAATATCATAGAATTTTCTTAAGATATCATCGAACTCTCTTGAGATGTCATAAAATGATATCAAATATGATTTTATGATCTATTTGGATGTCAAAATATCATAGAATTTTCGTAGAATATTATAGAACTCCATTGGGATATCATAAAATGGTGTCAAACATGATTTTGAGATTTATTTGGATTCCAGAATGTTATAGAATTCCCTTATGATGTCATAGAATCCCCTTGAGATGTCATAAAATGATACCAAATCTAATTTTGAGACATATTTGGATATCAGAATATTATAGAATTTTCTTAAGATATCAAAGAATCTCTATGGGATGCCATAAAATAGTGCCAAACCTGATTTAGAATATATTTGAATGCCAGAATGTCTTAAAATTTTTATAAAATGTTATGAAATGATATCAAACCTGATTTTGGGACATGTTTAAATAGCAGAATGTCTTAGAATCCTTTTAAAATGTCATAGAATCCTTTTAAAATGACATAAAATCTTCTTAAGATGTCATAAAATGATGTTAAACCTAATTTTGAGATCTATTTAAATACTAGAATGTTATAGAATCCCTTTAAGATGCCATGAACATCCTTGAGATATCATAAAATGGAGTCAAACTTGATTTTGTACCTTATTTGGATACTAGAATATCATAAAGTTTTTTTAGGATGTCATAGAATCCCCTTGGGATATCATAAAATGGTGCTAAATATGATTTTAAGACTATTTAGATTCCAGAATGTCATAGAATTCCTTAGAATTTCATAGAACTTCTTTGGGATGTCAAAAAATAGTGTCAAACCCAATTTTAGAACCCATTTAGATACCAAAATGTCATAGAATCCCTTTAAGATGTTATAGAACCCTTTGGGATGTCATAAAATAGTATCAAACCTGATTTTAGTAGAATCCTTTTAGAATGTCAGAAAATAATGTCAAACCTAATTTTAGAACATATTTAGATACCAGAATATCATAGAATTTTCTTAGAAAATTATAGAATTTCATTTAGAATATCAAAGCTGATTTTGGAAGTATTTAGATACTAGAATGTCATAGAAATTTCTTAGGATGTCATAGAATCCTCTCGAGATGTTATAAAATAGTATTAAACCCAATTTTGAAACATATTTGAATATTAGAATGTCATAAAATCTTCTTGGAATATCATAAAATGGTGCCAAACCTACTTTTGGGATATATTTGGTTATCAGAATTTCATAGAGTCCTTTTAGAATGTCATAAAATCTTTTTGGGATATCATAAAATGATGTCAAATCTGATTTTGGAACCTATTTAGATATAAGATGTTATAAAAACTCCTCAGAATGTCATAGAAACTTCTTGTGATGTCATAAAATAGTGTCAAACCTGATTTTAGAATCTATTGGGATACCAAAATGTCATAAAATCTTCTTGAAATGTCATAGAGTTTTCTTAGAAAGTTATAAAATGATGCCAAACCTAGTTTTAGGATCTATTTGGATACTAGAATATCATAAAATCTCTATAATATGTCATAAAATCTCCTTATGATATCATAAAATGATGTCAAACATGATTTTAGATCTATTTGGATACCAAAATATCATACAATTCTCTTAGCACATCATAGAATCTTTTTAGGATATCATGAAATGGTGCCAAACATAAATTTGGAACCTATTTGGATGCCAGGATGCCATAAAATCTTTTTAGGATATCATAGAAATTCCTTTGAATGTCATAAACGATGTCAAACCTGATTTTGAAACCTATTTAGATACCAGAATATCATAAAAACCCTTTAAAATATCATAGAACCCTCTTGGAATTTCATAAAATAGTGTTAAACTTGATTTTGGGATATATTTGGACACTATGTCATAGAATCTCCTTAGAATGTCATAGAATCTTCTTGGATGTCATAAAATAGTACCAAACATTGATGTGGCGGGACCGCTGACGTGGGAGAGTCGACAGGCGCCACGTCAGAGGGAGACGCCGCGACGGACGCCGCGTCAATCCTCCAGTTGGGGCTCCACTGCCGAGCTGAGCTGAGCTCCCTCGAGACAGCGAGCCAAGCTTTGTCCTTCGCCAGGTTGGGCCCGCGAGCTCGGAATGCCTAGGCCGGAGCCACACTCCACCCTCCAGAGCGAGACCCTCGAAGGTTTAAGCCCTGTGGTCGGAGTCGACCTCAGCACTCCTCCACCACGCGGAGCCTCTCTGAGCGCGAGCCCTCTGGACTGGGCCCGCAATCCACCCTCTAGAGCGAGACCCTCGGAGGTTTGAGCCCTGTGGTCGGAGTCGAGCTCAGCACTCCTCCACCACGTGGAGCCTCTCCAAGCGCGAGCCCTCTGGACCGGGCCCACGCTCCACCCTCTAGAGCGAGACCCTCGAAGGTTTGAGCCCTGTGGTCGGAGTCGAGCTTAGCACTCCTCCGCCGCATGGAGCCTCTTTGAGCGCGAGCCCTCTGGACTGGGCCCACACTCTGCCCTCCAGAGCGAGACCCTTGGAGGTTTGAGCCCTGTGGTCGGAGTCGAGCTCAGCACTCCTCTGCCACGTGGAGCCTTTCCGAGCGCGAGCCCTCTAGACCGGGCCCGCGCTCCGCCCTCCAGAGCAAGACCCTCGGAGGTTTGAGCCCTGTGGTAGGAGTCGAGCTCAGCACTCCTCTGCTACGTGGAGCCTCTCCGAGCACGAGCCCTCTGGACCGGGCCTACATTCTGCCCACCTCCGCCAAGGTGACCCCACAAGCTCGGAGCGTCCATATCGGAGCAAGCTTTGCCATCCCGGGACACTGGCGAGCCACCCAAGGACTACAGAACGGCGCCCCCCATACCGCCATAATTGCCTGTCCGCCCGTACTTCTAGGAGGATAGGCTAGCTAGAGAACACGAACCCCTAGGGCGGTGACCCCCGGATCAAGGTTCTGCCAAGCTTCCCGAAATGGGGCGCCGGGGAGGATGTCAGAACGAATGGAAGCTTCCCCTACCATATGTCAGGAAAGATGTCCCGTCCACGGCATGGAATCCCATCGCACGCGCTTGCTAGCCCAGCGAGGATCCCGAGACAAGCGCCCAACGACCATTTTTTCAACTACAAAGAACAATCGACACCCCCGGAAGGGGAGAGGTAACAATAATCCACTACCAACACAAGTGCAAGCTTGATCAAGAGGGCAAAGCACCGCCACCACTACCACCACAACTGAACGAAAACGAAGGAAACAAGAAGAGGCGGTAGAACAGGGAACCCCTTTATCCCTGCTATCATTCTTCCCCTGTTACGTTTTCACTTTTATTCTCACATCCTTTACTCCTCCTAGTGCGGAGTCCATCAAGAGGGGCCCGACCGGGAGGATCTGTTCTCCTGGATCATCATTGATTTGACCATCAGAGTGCCCCCACCGGAAACCCCGGCCCAAGTTACTAACCCCTATTTCGCAGGTCCAGGAGCAGAGGACCGCCATGCAACGAAGGGAGCGCACTTTGGCACTGGTAGCAGCTACGGGCCACGGCGATCTTGGCGGCAAAAGATTGGCGTGCCAGGAAGGGGGGGCGGGCAGCGACATTATGAACGTCCTTTGATCCAAGCCGAGCCCTCCATCTCTTCACAGGCAAGCCAGCTCATTGGAAGGTGGTAAAGACCATCCTTAAGTATTTGTGAAATACTAAGGACGAATGGCTGATTTATGGAGAACCTGACTTGAAACTTGTAGGGTATAGTGATTTCAGTTTCCAGTCAGATAAAGATGATAGCAAGAGTGTGTCAGGATTTGTCTTCATCCTAAATGGACGAGCGATCTGCTTGAAAAGTTTCAGGCAGCCTACTATGGCAGACCCAGTATGTGAAGCAGAGTACATTGCAGCATCGGATGCAGCGAAGGAAGTTGTGTGGTTGCGGAAGTTCCATGGCGAGCTAGGAGTGGCACCTTCCCTGGATGGTCCTATTCTGGTGTATTATGACAGCGCTGGAGCTATTGCTCAAGCCAAAGAGCTGAAGTCTCATCACCGCACAAAGCACATTCTACGGTGCTATCATCTTATACGAGAGATCGTAAAACGATGTGACATTGACCTTCTGAAGATCGATGGAAAGGAAAACCTGGCTGATCTCTTCACTAAAGCTGTCAGAATTCAAGAGTTCGACAATTGTAAATAAAAAATGAGAATGAGATTCTGTACCGATTGGCTTTAGTCCAAGTAAGAGTTATTAGGAATTATTTTTCAAAGTCAATTATCTAGGCTGTAGATGGTTGTACTATCTTGTAACTATACATGATTTTTAATGAATAAAAGTTATTCTTTTTGGCTGTTCATCGTATTTGCATTTTTCTGAAATGAACTCTTATATGATGGAGTCCTTAGAACTACATTTTTTAATATAGAGAGGATATATCAAGTAGTTCTTAAACTGGTTCACAACCAAATGATACATTATTATAGGATAATAATATATCAAGTGTAGGTTATTGTATGCCACATTTATTGGTTGTCCTTTTTACCAAGGAGTGTGGAGACACTGGTGTGACATGCAAGTGAAATGTATGACATCTCACTGAACGTGACCATCTGCGGAGCTCCCTTCTGCCAAAGGATTGCTCACGAAGGGATATGGGTATATATGTCCCTCAGACCTGAGATCACCATGGTAGCTTGAAGCAACTCACTGTACTTTGGTGCCGGACTACCTAGATTTCTAATCCAGTGATGGAAGGTTTCTGGGTCCAGTCAAGTACTTATAAAGCGGTAGTGGATCAAGATGGAATTGACCCCTCCAAATAGTTTGGAGTGAATGGCTCATTGTGTCTCAATTTAGCAAATCCTTGGCTAGGATAGTTCTTGTGAGGAGTCACAAAACTTGTAAAGTTGAGACACGATCTGGATAAACCAAATTAGGGCTGGCGATCGAACCCTAGGTCATCTTGAGCATTATGAGGTCAAAGGGATGAATTATGCGGTAACCATATGCTAGAGGTTCTAGAGAGATGCTCTGCATCTTCGACCTATCCGGACGTTAGGTATCATTACTAGATGAGGACTTTGACTGGTACTGGAAGTGTTCTAGTGCTACCAGCTTAGTGTTTGAACCTATGAGATCACACACCATAGGAGTTTCTATCTGATCTTAAGGCTGATCGATGATTGAGAATCATTTGCTGCACTAGCGATCAATGTGATTGACCATGTGTCGACACTTGAGAGGTCAACACTTGGATGTGATAAGAAGTATTTCTGGAAGACTTTTCTAGACGAGCCGACTCGACCCCTGCTCGAGTCGGCTCATTGTGTTCTGGTCAAGCCAAGTCGGCCCCTGCTCGAGCTGACTCGAATGAACAGTCTGACTGTTCTGTGTCCTGGACGAGCCGACTCGAACCTGCTCGAGTCAACTCATCTTCGAGTCGGCTCGTCTCTGCTCGACCAGAAATCCCTGAACGTCATTTCTGGGACATTTTTTTGAAGGTTTTGACCTTGTTTGAATTTCAAATTCAAGCTGTTTTGGCTCCAAACTTTCATGGAATGATTGTCATTCCTTCCTAATGTGGTTTGAGTCAATATAGTATGCTCCTTGACCTTCTCCCCCAATCACTCCTCCTTCCTCTTTCTCCCTCTCTTGGCTGCCTCTATAAATAAGTGTTATTTTAGGGCTGCTGGGTTAGTGAAGCTTTTGTTTTTGTCTCTGAATCTCATTGCTGCTGAGATTTTGAGAGGGAAGAAAAGGGTTGAGAGGACTTGGGCATTGGGTGTGTGGACTCTTAGCACTCAAGCTAGGCCTTGGGAAGAGAGCTAGTTAGGAAGGGTTCCACCTCTCCTCCTCATCTTCCGGGAAGAAGAAGATTTGCCCAAAGGATCCTAAGGGGCTAGCACTCCGAGGGAGTTGATCAAAGTCGAGCCCAAGTATGGATTACCTGTAGAGGCCAGACACGTGTGTGGATTAAGAGCATCATCCTTGGAGCACCGCCACTGTATCCATCAAAGGTATAACAGTAAGGTACTTTTATATCCTTGCTCTTCTATTGTTTTGATGTTTATATTGCATGCTGTTTTATTATACTAGATCCTATTGCGGGCAGATTGGTAGATCGTTTAGATCGATCTACCAAGCCTTTCACTGTACATATTTTAAAATTGTTTTAAAATGTATCTATTTCTGCCTTGCTTTTTGCATATTGTATGCATGGTGCTGGTATCTTTTCACCTTCACTTTCAACTTCTTTCTTTGTATTAACCAAGTATGGATTATGAAGAGATTTTAATCCAACAATAATTTATTAAGGTTCCTAAAAGGAAGAAGAGAAAAGGATTTAAAAATATTGTAAGCCTTCTATTTGTTATTCTTCTTGCACTAAATCAAGTATAAATTATGAAGAGATTGAAACCCAATAATAGTCCATCAAGTCTCTTGGCAAGAAATTAAACATAAAGACGGACTTTAGAAAAATTAAAAGTTTAAAAAGAGATTCTGAGAAAGGGCTTCAAATTATTGTCTAGCTTCATCACAATGCTAAGAGATTTGCTTAGTCAGGCATGATATAAATTAATACTTTAAAATTATTTAAAAATAAAATAAATTTTATACATTGAATTTTAAATTACAAAATTTAAAGATATGCATAAATTAAATTAGCCTAATTATAAAAATTAAATTACAAGAATTTAAACTATCCTAGTGCTGAAATTAAAAATTATAAGAAAATAATTAAAACAAGAAGAATAAAATTTTATTGCTAAGAAAATTTAATTATGAAAAAGAAATATATAACTCCTAAGCCATTAGCAGGGCTTGGAGTTAAAAAAAAAAAAAAAAATTTAGAACCTGACAGTGGCTCTTTTCCCTCAACTCACTCTCTTTCTCGTATGTTGGAAGGGTGGAAGAAAGTGGGAAGTGCCTTTTCCATGAAGAATGCAGGCCTTTTTATAGGTGTTAGGTGAGAAGGATTGCTTACATTCTTCCGATATCAGACTAAAAAAATAAAAAGAATTACATTCTGGATGAATTTAGTCATAATTCTCTTTCTAATACATTGATGAATCTAGACGCAAATCTCCTTCAAATTCATTGATGAATCTGGTCCTAAATCTCCTTCAAGTTCATTGGTGGTCCACATGAGGGCTTCTTATGGACTAAGCTGCTGGTTCATGGTATACCGATTGTATATGGATTTTTTTGGGCCACCTTTAAGATGGGTGTTGGGCTCTGATGTGGCGAGACCGCTGACGTGGATAGCTGATGGGCGCCACATTGAGGGAGGCCGCCACGGCGGATGCCAAGGCGATGCCCCAGCCCGGATCACTTTCCCGAGCTAAGTTGAGCTCCTATAAGGCCACGAGTCGTGCTCCGTCCTCCGCCAGGTCATGCCCGTGAGCTCGGGGCGCCTAGGTCGAAGCCGTCCTCCGTCCTCCAAAGCGAGACCGTCGGAGGCTAGTGCCCTGCGGTCGAGGTCGAGCTCAGCACTCACTCGCCGATGTGGAGCCTCTCCGAGCGCGCGTCCTCTGGACCGGGTCCGTCCTCCGCCCTCCAGAGCGAGACCCTCGGAGGTTAGTGCCTTGCAATCGAGGCCGAGCTCAGCGCTCACTCGTCGATGTGGAGCCTCTCCGAGCGCGCGCCCTCCGGACCGGGCCCGCACTCTTCCCTTCTCCACCAAGGTGACCACACAAGCTCGGAGCGCCCAGACCGAAGTAGACCCTGCCATCCCATGACGCCGACGAGCAGTCCGAGGACCACGGAATGGTGCCCCCCATGCCGCCATAACTACCTGTCCGGCCATACTTCCAGGGGATGGGACAACCAGAGAGCATGCACCCCTAGGATGGCGGCCCTCGGATCGAGGCCCTGCTAGGCTTCCCGGAATGGAGCGACCGGAGAGGATGTCAGAAGGAATGGAAGCTTCCCCAACCACCTGTCAGGAAAGGTGTCCCGTCCATGGCACGGGATCCTGCCGCACGTGCCTGCCAACCTAGCGAGGATCCCGAGGCAGGCTCCAAATGGCCAATTTCCAACTACAAAGAATGATCGGCACCCCCGCGAGGGGGGAGCTAACAACAGAAAAGTACACCAGTAGCAACAAACAACAATCCACCACCGACACAAGCGCAAGCTCGACCAAAGGGGCAAAGCGCCACCACCAACACCACAGTTGAGGAAAAATCACTGGGAAACAAGGAGAAGCAACGGAATAGGGAACCCCTCTGTCCCCGCTATCACTCTCACCCTGCTGCGTTTCTCCTTCACTGACACATCTTCCACTCCTCCTAGTGCGAAGTCCATCAAGAGGGGCCCGACCAGGAGGATCTATTCCACTGGATCGTCACTGATTTGATCGTCGGAGTGCCCCTGCCGGAAAACCCGGCCTGGATCACTAACCCCTGTTTCGCAGGTCCAGGAGCAGAGGGCCGGTAGGCAGCGAAAGGAGTGCACTCCAGCGTCGACAGCAGCTATGGGCCACGACGGTCTTGACGGCAACAGATTGGCGTGCCAGGTAGGGGATGAATAAACCCTCCATCTCTTCACAGACAAGCCAGGCTGGAGGATGGTGACGATAAGGACAAGGGAGGTTTCCACCAGCCATGCCGGTGACAACCCCTCTCGGGGAAACCCGCACCGCCAAGAAGCGGAGCCACCCGTTCCGGTCCAGCCACCTCCACCAGAAGCTCAGCTGGCTGCACTTGCCCAGCAGATGTAGGTCCTTGCCACGGCGGTGCGCCAGCTTCAACACCAGCACCGGTCCGTGGCTACCCACCAATAGCCAGGGACCCCGATGGCCCATGCCACAGCTCCCCGCGATAGCCTGTGCTCCTTCCAAGGAAGGCCGTCACAGTCGCAGGCCACCACTGACAATTGGGGTAGCCACCAAGCTCCGGTGAAAAGACAACGAGCCGACTTTGCTGACAGAGAGATCGCTCGCCAAACCTCGGGCGGGAGGTGCCCGACCCCATCGAGGCAAGAAAAGCAAGACCCCCCGCCATGGGTGCCATGCACCCATGTCACCTTCTCCGTCTCCTTCGACGGAGGGGTCTACTGATGAAGCCATCCGGCGCGTGGCAAAAAGGTGCTTGGAGGAACATGAATGCAAGCTGGCGGAGTTTGCTTGCCGGTTTGCCAACATGCCAAGCTCCGCTAGCGAGCCACAGGGCTACGACGCCCGTCCCCCGTTCTTCCAAGAAATCCAAGCAGAGCCGGTCCCGCATCGATTCCAGATGCCACAGGTGCATCCTTACGATGGGACCATCGACCCCCTGGACCACCGGAGAGCTACCGAACTCTTATGAGGGTCCACGAGGCCACCGACGCTCTTCTCTGCATCGCTTTTCCTGCTACTCTCCGGAAGGTAGCCCGGGTGTATTTCACTCGTCTGGAGTCGGAGAGCATCACTTCCCTTGCCCAGCTAGGGCAGAAGTTCGTGGCTCACTTTGATGCTTGTAGGAAGTTGCCACGGGAGGCAGACAGCCTCTTCTCCATCCGGCAGCAGGATCGCAAGCCCCTATGGGACTACGTGGCCCGCTTCAAGGCCGCCGCGTTGGAGATCTACAATCTTGAAGTGCCAGTCGCCATGCTAGCACTGAAGCGAGGGCTCAGGACCTCCCACCTGACCTACTCGCTAGATAAGAAGCCCTCCAAGACCTACTCCAAGCTCCTTCTCCGGGCCTAAAAGTACATCCGCACTGAGAAGGTAGACCGTACGAGGCAGGAGCTCGACGGAGGACCCCTGAAGAAGCTGGCCCCTGCTGAAATGTTCGGGACCTGGAAGCTAGAACCCCGGGCTCGGAGCTCCCGGAGGGACCAGCCAAGACTGAGAGGGAACCCCGTCCCTGAGGGGAGCTACACCCCTCTCCTCGCGCCGAGGACAAAAATCCTTATGGAGATCGAGGGCGAAGATTATCTAAGGTGCCCGCCTCCATTGAAGCCTTTCGCTGGCCGTGACAAGACGAAGTACTGTCGCTTCCACCACAACCACAACCACGACACTGAGGAATGCCGCAACCTCAAGTGGGAGATTGAGGAACTCATCAAGAGAGGCTACCTCAAGAGGTTCGTAGGGGGCAGACCTCAAGCAGAGTCCCAGGCGCTCGTCGCTCTCCTGCCAGCTCCAGCCATCGATAACCACCCCACCGAGAAGCCGGTGAGCATGATCTCCTGGGGAGTGGCGCGCGCATCCAAGAAGGCCCGGGAGGCAGGGGACTCTAAGAATGTACTTTCCTTTATAAGGGACGAGGAAGACGGGGGCAAAAATATAGATAATGATGCCGTGGTCGTCGAAATGACGATCGTGAAGCACCCTGTAAAGCACATCATGGTTGATAGTGGAAGCTCCACAGACATGCTTTTTTATGATGCCTTCTCAAGAATGAATCTTTTCCCTGATCGGCTTAGGCCTGTGCACACGCCCCTTGTCGATTTCATGGGCGATTCTGTGAGAGTAGAAGGAGAAATCACTCTCCCGGTCACTGTCGGAACCCCATCTTGGCATAGCACTGTCATGATGACATTCACGGTTGTAAGGCTCCCTTCCGCCTACAACGTGATATTGGGTCGACCCGGGCTCAACTTGCTTGACGCCGTCGTCTCCAGCAAGAGGCTACTTGTACAATTCCCAACTCCCTATGGTGTCAGGGAGATGAGAGAAGCGCCCTAGCCGGTGCAGCATTGCTTCCAAACTCTCCCTGGGGCCAAGGTCCCTCAGGACAACCCCAGCGTGGACGACTTCGACCAAAGGGCCCAAGACCTCAGAGGAGGCCCAGTCGAGCGTCTACTTTCCTATTCGCTTGGAGACAATCCCGCAAAGACGGTGCATATCAGAGCCCAGCTACCCGAGGAGGAGAGGGCCCAATTGCTGGGTTCCTACGGGCGAACGCGGATGTGTTCGCATGGACGACAACAGACATGCCAGGTATTCCCCCTGACATCATTACTCATAAATTGAGTGTCGATCCAAAGCATAAGCCAGTTCGGCAGAAGAAAAGGAGTTTTGTCCCGGAGAGACATGCAGCCATCAAGGAAGAGGTAGATAAACTCTTGGCTGCCGGTTTCGTTCGAGAGGTCCAGTATCTGAGCTGGCTGGCGAATATGGTGATGGTCAAGAAGAATAATGGCAAATGGAGGATATGTGTGGACTACATCGACCTTAATAAAGCTTGCCCAAAGGATAGCTTTCCTCTTCCGAAGATTGACCAGCTAGTGGATGCCACCTCGGGCCACTGGCTGCTCTCCTTCATGGATGCGTTCTCCGGGTACAATCAAATCCGCATGCATCCGGAGGACGAGGAGCACATTGCCTTCATCACCGACTAGGGGACATACTGCTATAGGATGATGCCTTTTGGTCTGAAGAATGCAGGGGCCATCTATCAATGCCTGGTCAGCAAGGTCTTCAAGGATCAAATTGACCGCAACATACAGGTGTATGTGGATAACATGCTCGTCATGAGCAGGCCAGGCTCGAGCCATGTAGCTGACCTCGCCGAGTCCTTCCATAACCTGCGATAGCATCAGATGAAGCTGAACCCGACGAAGTGCGCCTTCGGGGTGGCAGCAGGAAAATTCCTAGGCTTCATGGTCACCCAAAAGGGCATCGAAACGAACCCAAAGAAGGTGCAGGCCATCATCGATATAGAACACCCGACCTCCAAGAAGCAGGTCCAATGCTTGACGGGACGCGTCGCCGCCCTCAGTAGATTCATCTCGAGGTCGGCCGACTGTTGCCTGCCATTTTTTAAGGCGCTGCACAAGATGCATGACTTCACCTGGACTGAGGAGTGTAGGACAGCCTTCAAGGAGCTGAAGAACTTTCTCGCCTCCCCTCCGTTGCTCTCCAGGCCAGAAGAGGGAGAGGAACTTTTGTTGTATCTGGCGGTGACACCGGGAGCTGTCAGCTTAGTTCTCGTCCGCACAGACGAGGACAAATCTCAGAAGCCGGTGTACTACACCAGCAAAATTTTCCACGACACGGAGATCAGGTATACTCGCTCCGAAAAACTCATTTTTGCACTAATAATGTCTGCTAAGCACCTAAGGCCCTATTTCTAAGCACACCCAATAGTGGTAGTGACGGACCAGCCGTTGAGGACTATCGTCACCTGACCCGAGACATCCGGGAGGTTGGCTAAGTGGTCCCTGCTGCTCAGCAAATTCGACATAGCGTATCGACCGAGGTTGTCACAAAAGGCCCAGGTCCTGGCCGACTTCGTGGTCGAGTGCACCGGGTTCACCGAGGAGCCAGAGCAGACAGTAATGGAGCCCGGGCCAGGAGAAGAGCCCTGGATCCTCCATGTAGACGGGGCATCCAATTCCGGCAGAAGTGGAGCAGGCCTCATCCTGACCAATTGTGATGGGGTTGTGGCGGAATGCGCCATCCGCTTAAAGTTCGCCGCAACCAATAACCAGGCGAAGTATGAGGCACTCCTCGCGGGCCTAAGAGTCTCCCGCGAGCTGGGTATGCAGGACTTGAAAGTCTTCACCGACTCCCAACTGGTCGCCGGACAAGTATCCGAGGAGTATGAAGCAAGGGACGCCCAGATGATGAAGTATCTGGAGCATGTCCGCGTGAGAACGGCAGGCCTCCGGTGCTTCAGTATTTTCCACATCCCCCGAGGGGAGAATGCACGCATGGATGCGTTGTCCAGACTCGCGACCATGCCGGACTCATCACTGGGACATGCCTACATCGAGCACCTTGAAAGTCCCAGCTACGAGAACCCGACGGAGGTACATCAAGTCGCCCCTGAGCTGAGCTGGATGAACAAGTATATCCAGTATATCACTGACGGCACCCTGCCAGAGGACCGCACAGAAGCCACCCTTGTCAAGAAGAAAGCCTCTCGATTCATCCTGATGGAGGGCCAACTCTACCGCCGATCTCACTCCTACCCACTCTTGAGATGCCTCAGGCCCACCGAGGTGACCTTTGTGCTCCAAGAGATACATGAAGGCCTCTGTGGGAATCACGTGGGAGGGAGGACACTGGCTTACAAAGCTCTCCGCCAGGGGTACTTTTGGAGACCATGAGGGAGGACGCAACCGACTTCGTCAAGAGGTGCGACAAATGTCAGCGCCATGCCAACATACAGCATCAGCCGGCGGCGCCGATCTCCCAGCTTTCAGCCCCTTGGCCCTTTGCCCAGTGGGGGATGGACATCTTGGGACCATTCCCCCCAACATCTGGGTAGCGAAAGTTCCTGCTAGTGGCGATCAACTACTTCACCAAGTGGATCAAGGCAGAGCCACTAGCTCGGATCGCGAAAGCCAATGTCTGCCAGTTCTTTTGGAAGTCAATCATATGCCGCTTCGGGCTCTCCTGTTGCATCATCACTGACAACGGGCGATAGTTCGACAACCGCGAGTTTGAAGGATTCTGCGCAGCCCACGGCATCCAACACCGGTTCACCTCGGTAGCTCATCCCCAAACAAATGGGAAAGCTGAGGTGACCAACTGGACCATCCTCCAAGGGCTCCGAACCAGACTGGACCAAGCTAAGGGCATGTGGGCAGAAGAGCTCCCGAGCATCCTGTGGGCCTACCACACAATGCCCAGGACGGCGACCAATGAAACACCCTTCAGCCTTGTCTTCGATGCCGAAGCAATTGTCCCCGTCGAGCTCGGCATGCCTATGTTGCGGGTGCAGCAGTATGATGAAGTGCGGAACTCAGCGCACCTCCTGCTCAACCTGAACCTTCTTGAATAAGCAAGGGACAAAGCCCACCTATGGATGATGGCCTACCGACAAAGAGTGGCCCGGTACTACAACGCCCGCGTCCGGACAAAAGCTTTCAAGCCCGGAGACTTGGTGCTGCGGCGAGCGGAGGCATCCTAGCCTAGGGAGTGCGGCAAGCTCTCCCCGAACTAGGAGGGCCCCTACAAAATAGCTGAAGCCCTCTCACAAGGGGCCTATTACCTCAAAGATCTCGATGGCGTCAGGTTTCCCAGGACATGGAACGCCTGCAACTTGTGGAAATATTATCAATAATGTAAGGTTTCCCAATAATGATAATAACAATGGTTTTTCCTTGCGCAAGTGTCTATTTGTCTTGCAGGAGAATACCAAGATGCCCTGGAGCCCAACTTCAGGACGTCGAAGAATCATCGAGCCACGTAGCTCCTAATTCAAAGCATCCCCGGGCCCAGCTCCAGGACGTCGGAGGAAATTCGAGCCATGCAGCTCCCCAACTCCAAGCATCCCTGAGCCCGACTCCAGGACATCGAAGAATCTTCGAGCCAAGCAGCTCTCTATCTCAAACATCTCCGAGCCCAGCTCCGAGGCGCCAAGAGATCATGGGGCCACGTAGCTCTCATTAACGCCTCGAGCCTAGCTCCAAGGTACCAAAGACCTGAGCCAAGATCTCAGGCAATCCCTGGGCCCGAGCCTAGCTCTACGTCCAGGAAGGCCTCGAGCCTAGCTCCAAGGCAATCAAGACCGGTAACCCCCCTTCTCTGATCTCCCTACTCGAAAAGAAGACGAGAATGGAAGGAAAGAAAGAGAACAAAGGGGGAAGCCCGACAGCCCCCTTCTCTGATCTCCCTACTCAAAAAGAAGACGAGAGGGGAAGGAAAGAAAGAGAACAAAGTGGGGGTACAGCCAGCATCCTCTCCTCTGATCTCCCTACTCTAAAAAAAAAAAATGAAAAATGAAAATGATGAATGAATGATGAAAAGATGAATAAAAAATGAATGAGAAAGAGTAGGGAAGGAAAGAAAGAGAGAACAAGAGGAAGATACAACATCATCGAAGTTACGACCATCCATGTTCCCGAGCCCAGCTCCAAGACGCCAGCTCAAGACCGGAGCTCAGACCTCCGGTCAAGAGACCTTCGAGCCACGCAACTCTCAACCATCCACGTCCCCGAGCCCACTCCAAGACGCCAGCTCAAGACTGGAGCTCAGACCTCCGGCCAAGAGACCTGTGAGCCACGCAGCTCTCAACCATCCACGTCCCCGAGCCCAGCTCCAGGATGCCAGCTCAAGACTGGAGCTCAGACCTCCAGCCTAGAGACCGCCGAGCTCATCAGCTCTCAGGTACCCTCTCTGATCTCCCCATACATTAAAAAAAAAGACAAAAGAAGAAGGGGAGTGAAGGAGAGGAGGAGCTAGACAAGAAAAACAATTGCAAGAAAGTTTGCATTTCATTAATTGGGCGTCAATTACAAGTATCCTGTAGGCCCCCGACATGCCGAGTGGCCCTGCTAAATACAGAAGAAGAAGCAAAGAATGACTATCTGCTAGCCGGGTTGCTGGGGCGAGAGTCTCCATCAGCAGGGGCTTCTGGCCGCATGGTTTCAAGCTCAGCTGGCACGGCCCCCTCAACCCCGCCTCTTGGTCTGAAGTACCGGGATAGTCAAGGTAGCTACGGCCTTCGGCCGAGAAGAACTCCTCGACCAGGCGGCGCAGGTACACGAAGCCTTTAAAGAAGGAGCCCGATGCCGTCTGCTAGATCTCGACGAGGAACTCCTCCGAGGCCTTGTACCTTTCCACCGCCTCCCCAGTTTCTTTCCTTGCTGCGGCCACCTCGTGCCTGGCATCCGCGACCGACTTGGCTGCCTCATCTGCTGCCCTCTGAGCCGCGACGGACTTCTCCTCCTCTACCGTCAGTCGAGCTTGGAGGGACTGAGTGGTCCTCTTCTACCGGGCCGCCTCGGCGATGACCATGTCCAACCTCCGCTCGAAGTTGGCAAGATCCTCGATCTTCTTTCTGACTCTCCCTGCTCACGGTCGAGATTCTCCTGGAGCTCTTTTGCTCACCTCTCAGAGTCGGCAAGCTGCTTCTCGAGGTCCTTGACCCGTCGATCAAGTGCCTCCTCGGAGTCGGCCTTCCCCTTCAGATCGGCCTTCAACGACGCGATCTCGGCCGCCCGCTGCTGCTCAGCTTGCTCCCAGTTGCGGCTGCAGCTCCTAATGAAGAGGGCCTCGACACGCATCTGCATTGCATGGGAAGTCAAACAAAAAAAAAAGAAGAGAAGAGAGAGAGAGAGAGAGAAGATGAGGCTGCTTACTGTGTAGAGATGGGAAAAAATACTGTCGATCACGGCTCCAACCGGCAGCCCATCCATCTCCTCCCGGTCGCATTGATGGATGGAGAAGTCCATCATGCGATAGGCCAGGGCACGGTTGTCAGCCAAGAGCTCTCCGGCCCTAGCTCGAACGGAAGGCGGTGCCTCACCTCATCTCTCCTGCTCTCCCGGGGAGCATGTGTGCCCATCCCTCTGGCAGTGGGACCCCTGAGAACCGGTCGAGGATCCAGTGCTGTTGCGGTCGGAGCCCCCGTTGCTAGAGGATCTCTAGGGCAGGCCTCTCCTCCCTCAGCTTCGACCATCTTCGGACCCGGAGGGCGAAGCGGAGCAGCAGCAACGGCATCAGCCTGGACGACCGCCACCGGCTCTAGGACAGGGAGTTCAGCATCGACCTGGATGGCCACCACTGGCTCCGGGACGAGAGGTTCTGCCTGTGGCCTTGCCCGTCGTGCAGGGGCTCCCACAACCTCCTTTCCTTTTGAGGCGATCGACACGGCAGGAGCAGACATCGGCATCTTCTCAACTCGGGCCCTCCTCGAGGGAGGCTCAGCAGCCACCCCGGTGGATGGCCTCTTCTTGGGGACCGGTAACGGCTCGCCCTCTGGAAGGATCAACCTTGCACACAGGAGCTTGGAAAGTCAGCCCAAAATGGAGAAAAGAGGAAATGCATATGGAAGAAAGAGCTGAACTTACCTGGCCCCACCGATGAGTCGACCCTGGCATCAAGAAGGTTCTACTCCGATAGCAGGACCTCCAAAGATGGGATCTGAGCGGTGCGAAGCTGATGTAATCGTCCTGATCGGCTGCTTCAACCATAGATATCCGATTTGGGGACCGGTCCGGCTCGCTCCAGGCCCAGTTGACCCCCTCGACGTCTGCAAAGAAGAACTTGCTCTTCCATCCCTTGATGGAAGAGGGGAGCTCGAACTTGATGCCCTTCGGGCGAGAAGACAAAGACCACCACCCGTCCTCGGTCGGGTGGCGTTTCAGGATGAAGAATGCCCTGAACAGGGGGAACCGAGCAACGAACCCGTGAACATGACAGAGTATGATAAAGGAGAAGATCACCTTGATGGCGTTCGGCACCAACTGGGCAGGAACCAGACGATAATTATTCAGAACAGATAAGAAGAAAGGATGGAAGGGGAATCGGAGACCCCCGGAGAAGGTCCCTCATAGAAGGCGAGACGCCCCGGGCCACTGGAAGTGACCCGCTCCCCGGGTCCGGGAACCATGAGTCGAACGGAAGACAAGATCCCATAGGCATCCCGGATGGCCTCCAGCTCTGCAGCGAAAATCATCGAAGCGACCCCGCCCGGACCTGTTGACCGGACAAACACAGGGGCTGGTTCAAGCAGAAAAGGAGGACCGGTAGGAAGGGAAAAAATGACTTCTAGCTCCCTAACGGATGCAGGGGGGGCAGGAAGGGCCGATCTCATGCTAATCCTAAACTGCTCCCCCTCCGACTCCTCGTCGGAGGAGGAGAGCACCACCCTCCGGGCAAAAGACTCAAGACAAGACATGCTGGACTAAGAAGGAAAGAGCCTACCCCATGAGGAGAAAAAGGAGAAGAACGAAGCCGGTCTAGACCCCCAGGGAAGAGAAGAAAGGGTGCAGACCGCGGAGAATGAAGGTCTAGACACTGCAACAAGCGCAAAAGATTTGAAAGAAAGGGAACTTTGAGTAAGAAAATTTTTCTTTTCACTTCGAAAAGGCCCACCAAATCTGCGCTGTTATGACCCCCTCGCCAATGGATCTACGCCATGTGCTGCCCATCGGCGAAAAAGGAATCCCAGCCGCTCAGAATTCTGCGCCAACATCAACTGCCCCTCGGACATGGCCACGCGGCACCCCCGCACTGGCCGGCGAGGCCACCCCTCGAAGCACCAGCAACAGCGGCCATCATTGCACCGGATTTTCGTCGAATTTTTGCCTCTCCACGTCAGCACTACAGCTACTCCCTTCGCCCCGAGCGCCACGCACTAACGAGCCTCGGGAGTGGTGGGCAAATGATGTGGCGAGACCGCTAACGTGGGTAGCTGACGTGCGCCACATTGAGGGAGGCCACCATGGCGGACGCCAAGGCAACGCCCCAGCCCGGATCACTTTCCCGAGCTGAGTTGAGCTCTACAAGGCCATGAGTCGAGCTCCGTCCTCCACCAGGTCGTGCCTGTGAGCTTGGGGCGCCTAGACCGGAGCCGTCCTCCGCCCTCCAGAACGAGACCCTCGGAGGCTAGTGCCCTGTGATCGAGGTCGAGCTCAGCGCTCACTCGCCGATGTGGAGCCTCTCCGAGTGCGCGCCCTCTGGACCGGGTCCGTCCTCCGCCCTCCAGAGCAAGACCATCAGAGGCTAGTGCCCTGCGGTCAAGGTCGAGCTCAGCGTTCACTCGTCGATGTAGAGCCTCTCCGAGTGCGCGCCCTCTAGACCGGGTCCGTCCTCCGCCCTCCAGAGCAAGACCCTCGGAGGCTAGTGCCCTGCGGTCGAGGCCGAGCTCAGCACTCACTCACCGATGTGGAGCCTCTCTGAGCGCGCGCCCTCTGGACCGGGTCCGTCCTTCGCCCTCCAGAGCGAGCCCCTCGGAGGTTAGTGCCCTGCGGTCGAGGTCGAGCTCAGCGCTCACTCGCCGACGTGGAGCCTCTCCAAGCACGCGCCCTCTGGACCGTGCCCGCACTCTTCCCTTCTCCACCAAGGTGACCGCACGAGCTCGGAGCGCCCAGATCGAAGCAGACCCTGCCATCCCAGGACGCCGGCGAGCCATCGAGGATCACGGAACAGCGCCCCCCATGCCACCATAACTACCTGTCCGATCGTACTTCCATGGAATGGGATAGCCAGAGAGCACGCACCCCTAGGATGGCGGCCCTCGGATCGAGGCCCTGCCAGGCTTCCCGGAATGGAGCGACCGGAGAGGATGTCAGAAGGAATGGAAGCTTCCCCTACCACCTGTCAGGAAAGGCGTCCCGTTCATGGCACGAGATCTTGCTACAAGCGCCTGCCAACCCAGCGAGGATCCCGAGGCAGGCTCCAAACGGCCAATTTCCAACTACAAAGAACGATTGACACCCCCGAAAGGGGGAGGTAACAACAGAAAAAACACACCAGTAGCAACAAACAACAATCCACCACCGACACATGCGCAAGCTCGACCAAAGGGGTAAAGCGCCACCACCAACACCACAGTTGAGGGAAAACCACTGGGAAATAACGAGAAGCGGAGGAACAGGGAACCCCTCTGTCCCCGCTATCACTCTCCCCCTGCTACGTTTCTCCTTCACTAACACATCTTCCACTCCTCCTAGTGCGGAGTCCATCAAGAGGGGCCCGACCAGGAGGATCTGTTATCATGGATCGTCACTGACTTGATCGTCGAAGTGCCCCTGCCGGAAATCCTGACCCTAGTCTCTAACCCCTGTTTCGCAGGTCCAGGAGCAGAGGGCCTGCAGGCAGCAAAAGGAGCGCACTCCGACGCCGGCAGCAGCTATGGGCCACGACGGTCTTGGCGGCAACAGGCTCCAATTGTTCATTATTTGGATCTAACTTGCATCCTTTAGGCTTATAGATAGGGCTTTTTGTTATGGTGCACCTCTTTCCTGCAAAATATAAGAAAAAGCATCAATTCTAAAAAATAAAATAACTTGATCTTATAAGTTGATGCTTCTATGGCTAAATTTATGCACTTATCAAATATCCTAAAAAGATTCTATGACACCTTGGTATCCAAATAGATCATGTAATCTAGTTTGACACCATTATATGACATCCTAAAGTGATTCTATGGCATGCAACTGGTTCGACGGGCATTGCAATCGGTGGAGTTGCGTGCCACCGTCCCAATAGCTCTCGACATCGTTGCCATGCCCGCCGTAGCTCTGATACCCATGCTCAAGCCGAGACCTGCGCAACAGTACTCGAGTGGATGGTGCTATCGTCGGATGCTGCCACCACTGCTGTACAAGTACATAGTCATTTTAGTTGCTACCATAGTGCTCATTTAGACAGATGCCCTAATGATATAGTGCCACATGCTTGCTTGCCTGCCGATATCGATGATGGTGCATGCGAGTGAGCCAATCAACCCAGCTACTATTTTTGAAACCCGTCATAGTCGAAGTTACTATGCACGACCTTTGACGTCCCTCTCAGATAGAGGAACAAAGGAGGAAGAAAAGAGAATAGAAACCTATCTAATATTTTGGTACCGGCAAAGAATAAGAAAAATGACTTATTTTGGAAAAAAAAAGATATTTTCATTTTATAATTTTTTAAAATTTAGATCAGTTCTGTTTAACTATATACGCTTCCATTTTCCATTGCTTTATATACTCGATTTGATGCTGTTAAGATAAAAATCCTATCACACCATGCACAACATGGCCCAATCGAGATACGAGCAAGAAAACCAATTAAAGATTATATTTTTTTATATTTTTTAAAAAAAGAGAGAATCAAACTTTTTTTTTCATGAAGGTACGGAAGGTAAAAAACTTGAAACACCCCAAATGTCGACAGGAAAAATCTAACATGATTCCTTTTTTTTTTTCTTGAATCATGACAAAAGATTCCACGATGCAAATTATTCAGGCCACCTACGATCTTATGCAGGGTTACCTTACTGAAATTTTAGGCTATCCAAGTCTCTCCTTTTTGTCATTGGTCTCGCATCTTTGCAAGCCTAAGATTAAACCCGCTTCAATGGGTGGCGTCCCTTTTGTGGTTAACAACCTGAGAGTCATGCTCTGGCAGGAGGCAACACATTCCAGAAAATCATGACTTTGCAAGCTATTTTTAGCAATACAGTTAATATTCTCTGTTTTCTAAGAATTTAGTTGAGAGTTTGAAAAAGAAGAGAAAAGGAATGATTGATGAGAAAAGAAATAAATATTTCTGTTATCTTGATTAGAAGTTTAAGATTGTGGTTGGGAGAGTCGGTAGAAAAGAAGGGTTGATGAGAAACGAAAAAAAAAAAAAAGGAAAAAAGAAAAAGAAAGAAAATAAAGTATATTTCCTTTTTTTGATTAAAAGTTTAATAAAAGAAAAAAATAATTTGTATTTTTTTTGTTAGAAATAAAGAAAAAAAGAAAATGATATAACTTCTTTTATTTAAAAAAAGGATAAGATGAAAATTATAAAAAAAAATTGCTTAACTTCTAATTCATTTCTCTCTAATTTTTTTATTTAAAAAAGAAAAAACTACAAATATAAGGATATTTGTTTTTCCTTTTTTTTTCTTTTTAAAAAAATCTCAACCATTTTAAAAAATCTCAACCAAGAAAAATGATTATCTTTTTTTTCTTGTTCTTTTCTTTTCTTTACCATTCTTCTCTCCTGGCCAAAATGTAATAGGAAAAATAAACTCTCAACCATGAAAAATGATTAACTTTTTTTTTTCATATTCTTTTCTTTTTTTTTCATTTTCTTCTCCCAGTTAGTAGGTAAAAAACAAAATCTCTTTTTAGTTGAAAGTAAAGAAAAAAAAAGATTTTTTTTTAAAAAAATTTTAGAAGGACAAGATGAAAATTATAAAAAATTTTACTTAACCTCAATTCCTCCGATTTAGAGAGAAAAAAAAACTGCAAATTTGAAAAAATAATATTTTTCGTCTCTTTTTTCTCCCTTCTCTTTCCTTTCTTTTCTAAAAACACTCTCAACAATTAACTTTCTTTTTTATTTTCTTCTTTTCCCTCTTATTCTCCTCTCCCAACCAGGATGTACATTATCAAATCAACTAACTAATCTAATCCGTGCTTCACAATTATCTGCAATATTCAAGCATTCGATGGGATTTAAACAGTTATGATGCACTGTAGGATGTATTAGAACGGAAATTTTGGTCAGCCTCCTACATAGCAAACTAACGTGTACCAATGAGCCTTTGTGCACAAGCAAATAACTTCTATTGGGTTTCCTGAAGAGTAATAAAATAATTCTCTTTGAACAATGGATAAAGAGCACCAATGCAAAGCACAATAAAATTTCCCTCCCCAAGAAGGCAAATTAAACCTGCCTCTATCAATTTAAATATTTCCATCTCATTCCCTATACACAAAAATACGGGAAGAGCAATGGCAAGCTTCAGTGATTGAGTAAAATTGCTTCCACCGTAGCTGATTAGTTTGGCAGAAACTACAAGTCTCGAAACAGGTGCTGGGAGATGCTGTCTTAATCAGCACTGGATTGTGTTGATCTCGATAGCCTGTCGGTCAACTCTAATTCTTGTTGTTTCTTCAAATATTTCTGAGCCGTAGATTGCACTATCTTAACAGCGAAGTTCATTAGCATTAGCCATATGAAAGTATTCCAGATAGTGGTAAAGCTAAGATTCCACTGCTTTCCCTGAAGAAAGGCCAAGATACTCAACTACGTTATCAACAAAAAATATATATCTGGTAAGTTGAAAATGGCCAGAATTTCATATGATATGGACAAAATTAAAGCAATTATTGTTAGTTAATTTATAAAAAAAAAAAAAACTAATCTGGCTGGTGACTCCTCAGGTTTGATGTCAAGAAGATATATTCAAACACGCAAGTGCTCAGTCTTACGAGGTAAAGAGCATCAAGTAAAGAAGTCCTACCTTCACAGGTGAGGGGTCTGGAGATGAAGCAGCCACGGAAAATTTTTCCTTGACCATGTGCAATTTGGCAATAATGTCAGGCAGCATGACAGAGAATGCAGGAACCTCACTGAAAATCCAAATCAACTTGTTTTCCACCAGTTCTAAGAGTTGGTTATTGCATACAGAGACGATAAAAACTGTCTGCAGTAGCAATAAAGACAATTACTGGATAATACAGAAACACTGAGAAATTGAAGAACTAAAAGCATTAATTCTGTATTAAACTCTGTTTCAGCAATTTCAAGTGCAAAACCATGTTTGCAAACCCTCCACAAAGGGGTCAACGGTACCAAAGAGAAGGGGAGACCCACCACATTTGCAGAATGTATTAACTTCTATAAAGTATATTAAAAACTTCAGAAAAATGTGGAGAGATTAGCAACGGGGGCTAACAGCATACCTGTATGTGAGCCTTAATGATTGCCTTTCCAGTCAATGTTGCTAGAAAGAACTTCCAGAATGGGATTCCAAATTGTCCACACATGATACCAGCGAGATCAAAAAGCGGGTTGGCACCTAAGCACACAGAAGCCATTGCAAGAATTACCCTCTTTCAGCTACCAAAGCAATAAGTATATTTAGTAGAAATTTGTCTTAGAATCTAAATGAATGATGTGAGACAATATTGTTATGCAAGTTCAATCATTAGAATTGATAATAAGACAAATTGTAAACTAAAGGTGCAACTGAAATAAGGGCATTAAAAAGCTACATTACACTACCCCCCCCCCACATATCTGTTTTCAGTTGTAAGAACCCCGTAAAATCGCCAGCTTGCCTGCTACAGAACCAGATCTTTTGAGCAAAAATTTTTAGGGAACACATTCTATTTTTTTTTTGATTCAAAACTTGCACCATTCAAGAACTACATAGCATGTTCTTCCAATAAATAGAGAAGATACAAAACTGAGGAAAACCTTGAGAAAAAAAAGGGAATATGGAAACTAACCGAAGCAAGTACTAAAATTGTAAAAAAGTTGAGATGTTGTGAGTGAGAAACAAGCCAGCGTTTAATTTGCTTTAGAGATGAAGATATAAATCCATCTTCCTTTGAGGAAGCAGCATCCAGTTCCTCCATGGCTTCCAATTTACCTCCTGACAAATGTGCTGCCATACATACTAAGGTTAACATATTACCTCCACCAAGAAAAATTTGGATCATGTACAAATAAAACATCCAAAACTCAAAAAACTTTTCATGTGAAATAGACCTAGTGCTTACTTTCATCTACTTGACCAGCACACCTGATCACACTAAATAAGCAAAAAATAATTATAAGTCCGATGAACAATAAGAGAAAGAACCATGTGTAGTAGGGTTGTTTCATTAAAAAAGAAGTAATTGCAGAAGATCAAGAGCCCACCGCTGTTTATTCCTCTAGTTTATTGTACTGCACATGTGCATATCTTTGGTGGTTCTGGTGGTTAATGTAGAGTATAGTTTATGTACATGAAACAAAAAAGAACAATTGAAACATATCATCTAAAATTCTATATAAGGCACAGCTATAACATCATTTCAAAGGGCAAAATTGTTATAATTCAAAAGGCACATCAGATTTAACTGCAAAGGGAGACATTTTCACAATTTTTATTATCTAAAAGGCACAATGTCATGGATAATTTTATCTATGTGAAGCTTGCTGAAGGCCAAAGGCAAGCTGCAAATTTTGAAGAATTGCTTGATAGCTAAGCCAATCTGCCCAAGAAATTTAAAGATAATGAGCAATGCTGCTGAATGCAATTACAAACACCAAGAATTCTTGTGCACAAGCTGCAATGCATCAAGTTGATCCCTACTTCTGAACGCTAACAAATTAAATTGGCAACAGGTTCTGCATTCATCATATAATAAGCTACATGCTAGATAATATTTTGGGAAGCTACCTGCTCTGGAGATAAAGTAAGGAGGAAGCTCCCCAAGTGCAGTACCAATGCCCCAAAGAACAGCTTCTAGTTGAACATGAGGAAGTATTCTGCTGACTGGAACCCTAACCAGAGAACTAGGTGACAACGGATACAATGGAGGTCCAAATTCTAAGCAACCCTTTTCAAGCCATGTGGGTCTTTTCTTCAGCTGTATGGTATCATATGGAGCAGTTTTCAAATCAACTCTACCACATTGCGTGGCTTTAATTGTAAATAAGGCAATATGGGGGCCTAAGTACAGCACAAATGTGTGTAAACCAGATCCTGCATACAAAGCAATATAAGCCAATCAGTATTTTTGATTAACTTGATTTCTGCCACAAATGAAGATATTAACTTACATACATGGAGACACAAACGAGTACATGCAAAAGCATACATGCACATAGACGCACACCTATGCATGCATATGCACATAAAAAATACATTCAGGTGAATCTGTTTTGATGCGAATAGTATTTGGACATGAAGATGTGCTACTCGATATAATAAGAAATAGTTCTGCATGTTCCAAAGAGAGCAGAAAAAATCGAAAGAAAATTATCTCAGGTCAGCTGGAGAATGAAATTTTAAAAATGGTATCATTTACACGATTAAGGTATTTATTCTAAAGATTAACAGAAGATCTTAAAAATTCAAAAAATGAAAAACTCACCACTTGTGGTTTGGTTGAAGCATTTTATCGCAGCTTAGATCTGAGAATTAACTTAGAACCAGGATACCTCTATCTTGAGCTCTGCACCAATCTGGAATCCCATTCCAGCATGTGTTGTTTGAAGATTTTGCTCTTTTTAAAATCATGTATCTTTTACCATTGGCATTTTTTTATCAAAAATAATCTTCCCCTGTGTATAAAATAAAATTCACTGTTTTATTAAAAGTTTGTCACCCTCATGTTTTTTAATTACTACAAAGTTTAAGTATTAGACTTGTATACTACTAATAATTCCATATTATTTTGTACCATTGCTCTGTTCTCATTTACAGCTCTACTTCCCACTCCCAAACCTGCTACAATTCTGGTGAACAAACTCCATTACTAGTATATGTGAATTCTGTAAATCATATGTAGTGTGTAAGTGCACAAGTATACATGGCATCAATGCAAACAAGATGCAGCAACAGGTTGTTAAAGAAGGATTGGCAAATGATCGAGAAAAAAGTATGCCTTTATAGCAACCTTCAAAGAACTGTATATTTGTTTCCAAACTCTTGGAATATAAACAAAAACTGATAATTAGCCCCTTCTATTCTTATTTTCTAAGTAAAACCTAAATTGTTAGTGTTTCAATAAATTGCTACAAATTAGCCAACTTCTTCAGGTACCAACGAAAACAAATAATTAGCCTTTTCTATTATTATTTGCCAAGTAAAAAAGCATACAGAAGTAACCTTAAATTGTCAGTGTTTCAAGAAATTGGTACAAATTAGTCAACTTCTTCAGGTTTATGAAGTCATTAAAGCTATCTACTATGTATGTGAACCAAGGTTTTAAATCCCGTGGGACGGGGCTGTCCCAGTTTTTTCATGGAATGGAACGCATTGGCATCCCATCCCGTTCCGACACTCGAGACGGAGGATGTTCCAAGGTATCCCGATTGGGATGCTGGGATGCTGGCGGGACATCCTGTCCCAACACATGAGATGGTACCCCATCTCGGTGTCCCACGAGATGTCCCGCCGGGATCTAGATCCTTGATGTAAACACCTATATAGATTTGATAATGGAATGCCAAAGGTCATATTAAATGATTGAAAGTTGCTTTCAACTTAGTTCCTCTAGACTGGGACTGATTTGCCAGTTTGCCAGATTCAGCAACTCTCCTTGGTGTAAATATGCTACATAGGTTCAGTTCACGAATCTTTACCTTATTCTGGCAACACATGGCTGACATATTTCTATGTTCCTGACCTTTAAATGTATAAATTTGATATCTAAATTAAAAATTACAATTAAACAATCAAAAAATAGAAAAAAAAAGAGCATACAATAGAATTTATTGAAATGTGCCTTCAGATGGGGGAACGAGGACGATGCAAAGTATTCAAGAACTAAAAGACGGAGGTTAGATGGAATATGTGAACAACCAAAATACAGATTCCACTCACCTAGTCCAATAGATGATGCAACACCTAGTGCCACCCACCACAAGACAAATCTGGCATAGCAAAGAAACTCCTGGACATGCTGCAACCATGCAGCAAAACAGGTCAAACGATACATTTGAAAAGCATAAGCAGAAACACAATCAGGTGAAGCGGCAATAATTTATTTATACCAACATGATAGAAGCCATTTTCAACCATTAAGAAAATCATTGATAACAAACTTAGCAAGACTCAAAAAATTTCCATCTCAATTACCCTGCCACTGGCAACAAATTTGCCTCCTAAGCACAGGATTTACTTGCGAAGGCCACAGTTTAGCAAGATAAGTTCCCATTTATACAGAAAAAGAGGCTTTGAATTAGATGCAAATTTGATATACCCTAACCAAAACTAGTTTATAATTTAAAAAGAGAGATGGATACCTTTTCATGAGAGCCATCAACAGCCATGAGCACAAGACCAAGAGCTGCTATCAGGATACTCAAGAACTTAAACCAACCACCTTTCCTCAGAATATATAGAAGTGATTTTTTCAGATTTTGCACGGTAGCAAAAAAGAAAAATTTTAATGTCCTAAAAGGCTGCATGATCAATGTCAATTTTCCAGTTCCAGTTGATGCTTCATACGAAGTTCTGCAAAAGGAAGCACATCTATCAAAATCAAGAACAAAATAATATAGAAAACATCCACTTAGCTCAAATTATTATTTTGCATATCATTAAAGGTATTTCATTCTCCTTTTTAAGCCTTTTTCTTCTATCATTAAACAAACATACATGATATACTTCACATCTATGAGTTTCAAACCATCCTCTTTTGGATCCTTTTTATACAAGCAAAAATTGAATTTTTCTCTGTACAGGTTAGGTTATTGTGCCCATCACAGTTCCAAACACCAAATCCACATGTCACTAAGTGCTTACTACTAATTCGGGAATATCAATAATCGATCAATATTGGCTCCATACCCAGTGAGACTTATTGTTATAATTTATAATGACCTAAAACTGTTTATTTTCTTTTTCTAAGTACTCTTTTCTCAAGTGTCTTGCTTGTGGTATAAGGTTGTGACCATGGCGCACTATTTGGTACAATAATTTTCATCAGTAAAAACATACAAGTTAAAGGTCAAACAATGTAATAATGTTTGAAAATTTTGTTACTTGATTGTAAACAAATTTAAGACTGATACATTTAAGACATATATGTGTCTCGCTTACAGCACATGCAAATCACTGGCATGGTGTAACATGGTCCTGTTTCTATTATGCTTTTAGCATGAAAAAAAGAAAATCAAGATGTTGAAATCTTAAACCGTCCATTGGTAGTTGGTCACCAAAATCTGTTCAATTCTTTCATTGTTTAGATGGGAAGGCCTGGAGGATGCACATGATGCAGAAAATACCGAGTCAATATGAGAGCCCTTGCTTATGGATAATTTGGTTACTCCCCTCAAGTTGCATTGTTAGAGCACCAAGTCACATGATGATGCATGATAAGCTTGGAGAGAATGTAGAATCTTTATGAGTAAGAATATATGAAGAAAGAAAAAAAATGGATAGAACAAGGATAAGAGGAGAGTTAAGAAGATGAGGGATTGTGGTGAGAATTCATCACCATTTCAATGTGTTACCAATCTCAAATCTCAAAGCAAACTTCTTACCCTTTGTTGTTAGTTATCTACATAGATCTCAAAAATATTAGTGCTAGAGAAATTCTAATCCAGACACTAGATCTAACTAAATGATTCAAACTATTACTAATATGCCAAAAACTGGAATAAGTTTATCAAATAATTACCAATGCAGCTGTTGATCAGTATTTGACCCTGAAAGAACAGGAACATGGCCAAGGTCGGGAAAATCAATTGCAATGGAGACTTATTTCGAACAAGTCCAAGATCATTTACATATGCAAAAGGTTCCAAAAGCTTGCTGGTTTCCTAGAGAACACAGAAGGCAAAATATTTGGACCATTCATTCAATAGATCTCCCAAGGCATGGAGTACCAAAATCGAGAACTAATCCTAGAGTTTGAAGATGCCTTTACTTCTCTACATATTCTTGATATAAGCCAAAAATTAATTAATCTGAAAATGATGCATACATGAGAGTCTTTGCAGTTACTTCTAAAATACTTCTGCATTTTGCACTCTTCATGTTTAAAGGAGTAAAAGTGACCACTGCAAATTACATCTTTGTCAAATAAACATGTTCTGCCTAAAATGAAATGTGCAACATGCAGCACTGACTAGAATCACATCACTCATAGTTTTATTTTATTTTATTTTTACATCAGCAATTGCACATTGAGAAAGTGACAGGGCATTCTTCATTCAGGGAAATACTCTTATGGTCATTCAGCTGTATCAATTGGTCTAGAGATGTCTTTGGATTTGAAATTCAAATTGTTTTTGACCATTTCTGCTAAAACAATGTGCATGGTGTTTCAACCATCAATGATCATGTTGCATAAGTCCCACATGTTAACATTGATTCAAAGATTCAACCGTGGAATTTCCATCAAGATTTTCTTATGGTGCATCCACTTCTTTTCAAAAATAAGAAATATAAAATAATTTGGTTGAACTATCAACTCTAGAAAACATCTTAACACTTGCATCCCTAGAAACATAAACTAGTCTAGAAGGCAAACTGAGAAAACTTGAGAAGGATGCTCGCTAATCTCAGGTCATAAAGAAAAGCAGATGCAACGAAACTGCTTTGAAGAAGGGACTTCTCCAAGTCAAGTTCAGAATTGCAAAGATGGTTAAGGAACATCAGCTGGTTGAGAATTTGATGGTGGGTGCATACCTGAAGGCATAGGTTATGTATATTCTTTGGGTTACCAAAATACATGCACAGAAGGAGCACATTCTTGTCTCAAACAGAGCATTGATACTAAACACATCAAATATTTTTTCTCAGATGTTCTTAAGCATAAGACTGGGTAGTTAATTTGAATCTCATCTATTTTCTGACTAGCATGCCAGGTAAATCCAACAATGCATCAGATAGGTAGATTGCACCGGTGATGTAGTGCCACCTATTGCTTGGTTATTTCTCTGTTTGTTGTGTCACTCTAAAGACTACCCATGTATGCTCAGGCAAAGACCGCTTAGTTGCAATGAAGTAGAAGGCAGGGGAATACAAGCAACTGGAGAGGTACAGATATTTACCATGCCTGAAATTCATAAAGTTAATGCCTCTGAAATTTGGAGGGTGTGGTGACACTCCCAGTTTGGCAAAGCTTAGAAACTAAACGAGCATATATTGTGCAGAGAATTTGCAGTGCTTTGTTCGAAGAAGCAGTAGCCTTAGTCAGTCCACAAACTGTTGTGCATCTCCGGAAGGTGGTGGAGATTAAAGGATTAAAATTTAGCACTGCATTACATTGTCAGGACAACGGACTTTCAGTAAGCGATAAATCCTAAATGCAAATTTTTTGGTAAGGCACACCGTGCAACCACATCACAATTTCTTTAATTATTTTTGAAAAAGAGACCAAAAAAGTTAACAACAAATTATTCCCCACATCATCTTGTGGCAATGCCAAATCAAATTCCACAACATCAAAACTTCCCAGAAGCATTTACAACCATTCCCCCAAACCAATAAACCATAACTAGCAGGCAAGAAATAGATATATTTGAATTCAGATTATGATCTTAAATCCGCGGCCTTCTAACGTGGCACTGTTCTATCTCATCATTCACATTTATTAAAAAAACACCGGATCACCAGATATCACTCACATTAATCAAGAAAACAGCAAGCAAATCGCAATAAAAGCAAATGATTCAAATCCCTCCGCAGAGCCAATAGAACCTAGATCACGAACGACAGAAAAGAGAGAAACCCACCTGAGATTAACGGGTCGACGCCTTCCGACGATGAGGGAGACGCCTCCACGGCTCCGCTGGACCCCATCGTCGCGCGCTACCTCCCGTCCCCGATCCCTGGAATCCCTTCACGCATCAAGCCAAAATGATCACCGGATTCGGATCTGGAAGCCAGGAATCAAGGCCGATCTCCTCGCTTCTAGGGTTCGCGAGCCGGATGGCGGATCCAAGAGGGCAGCCCCGGGGGCAAAGGAGGAGGAGGAGAGAATCGTTGCGTTGAGCTAATACCGCTCTCCGGATCGCAGCGAGAGAAAGAGATGGCTTAAAAAACGTTGTTTTCGTTCATAAGCGCCATAAAAAAACCAAGGGGATGGTTATCCCGAGGGCACATCCCTCCAGGGGTTTTTTTTTTTTTTTTTTTTTTTTGATAGGGTAAATCCTGCTCCCTATCGGACTTTAATCAATTAAATAATTATTTGATTCGGATCATAAATTTTTATATATCATTTTTATCAATCGATGAGTATATCAACCTAATTCGATTATCGAAATAGCAGCTGCTCCATCCTTCATTCAACGTCTATCTAAAAATCTGAAATTTAATCAAGTTATCCACGAGATTATATCCCCGCGACACACATTACGATTGATATACGGTCTCTGATGCCAAAATTTTCAGGAAAGGAAGGACCTTCCCCCCCCCCCCCCACACACACACATACACCCACACCCACACACACACCATTGATGTGCGGTCTCTGATGCCGAAATTTCCAGGAAAGGAAGGACGCGGGTTCCAAAATTCCATGATTCAAATGGGTTTGAATGTCTGTCTGAAGCGTATTGTTTCAAGCAAAAGGCTGACCGCTATACGGCTTCAGAAGCATCTCAATGCATGTTGTTTAAGGCTAAACTTCCATGGTTAACATGGATATATGCATTCTATGTGGAAGTCCGTTTTAGATTTGCGAGGTGGTGGTGGTTTCCAAGGAAGTTTTTCTGGTCCGATCTGTTTGGAAGAAGTTTACAAGAACTTCATGGTGGTACAGCCTAACACTGCTACGATAAGCATGGCTCCTACACAATATTGTTTGTAGCACGAGCCTATTATTGATCAGCAATGTTAATTCCTTATTCTAGTTTCAATGAAAAGCTAGAGTGAACAACCAAGGGTTGTACTTTCACCATAACTAACGATGACAAACCCAGCTTTGTTGGAAAAATACTTCACTGCACCATACTATTCTCCTCTGTTTTTTTTTTTTTTTTTGGGTAAATACTATTCTCCTCTTCAATCCACTGTTTGGTGATTGATGAGATGGTACAAGAAGCGCCAGTATATTGTACCCGTTTTCAACTACGATAGCTGACCGGTGCTCTTAGCGGAGAATAGAGCGGTGCAGATAAGCGGCACTCAATCCTCATCTTTTAAAAAATAAATAAATAAATAAATAATCCTCATCTTTTTTTAAAAAAAAGCAGCACTTAATCTCCTAGAAAAAAAAAAATAATGATATTTTCTGCAACTTTGTTGATATTCCTAAGATTCCTGGAATTCTTCCATCAAATTGTCCCGTAACTTTTGTGTATTCCTCTTCATTGTTTTGCAAGCATCACTTATTCCTTTAGAGGAATAGAGAATTTATGTGCAGAGCTACTTGTTAGCTGTTACAAAGAATGATATGTCTTAACTTTGTCACCGAAAGAGTTTATTCTTTTAATCTTGGGAGTTACTATCGAGCATCGAGTTCCTTTTTTTAGCCAATATGGATCAAATTGCGAAACTTGATAATGCGAGCGCAACATAGCAACATCTCTACAACCTTGCTATTGGGAAATTTCTGTAACTTTGATTCATGATAGATTTCCAAAGCTAAAAATATTCTAGGCTAGCTTTTTATTTAATTGATTAAAACTAGCCATTCTAAAATGAGGAGGCCTGAGTTACATAATGATTTAGGATATACATAATGATTTTAAAGACTTCTTTCCATAAATATAAAGATAATAAGAAATTACAAATCATACTCCTCACCATATCCATCAAGATGTGATTACACTTTTTAGCCACATAATTTTATTCGAAACTTTCTGGCATAGTATACTATGCTACAATGCCATACTATTCAAGTAATTTGACAAAAGATCCAGAATTATGGTCAGATTAATTATATCTATCATAGTATTCATCATCTCTGTCAGATCTTACAACCTTAATTTCATATCCAATTGATTTTCTACTTTAACTTCATATACCTTAAAGACTTCCAAAACTTCAAACTTTTCATATAATACGAAAATATAACCATAACATGAGAAATCATCAATAAATGTGATGAAATATTTTTGCCCTCTAAAACAAGATGAAAAATAGCCATAAATATTGATATGTATCAATTCTAAGAGTCCTTGATTTCTAGTGACATGCCTTTTATAATTTTAAATTTATTTTTCTTTAATGCAATCGATGCACATATCAAAATTACTAAAATCTAAATTTGATAAAATATATTTCTTAATCAATGTAGTTATCGTTTCTTTTGATATATGATATAATTATCTATGCCACAATATTGAAAAGCTATCATTTACAATACCGTATTTCATTCTAATATTAATATTCAAAATAAGTAAAGATTATATAAAAAAAGAATCTAAATTTATTTTATATAATCCATTACACAATATTTCAGTACCTGTTAAAATAAAATTTTTTATTAATTCAAAACTTGAATTTATAAAAATAAATGAGAAACCTTCAAAATCAAGTTTTGCTAAAGATATTAAATTCCTAGATAATGAAGAAATATAAAGAATATCATGTAGATCTAATTAGAAACCGGTATCTATGATAAGTCTGTAGGTTCTAACTGAAATAACTTTGGACTTCATCCGGATTCCCATAAAAATCCACCACTCTCTGTCATTTGGTTTCTAGTTTGAAAGGAATCCCTGCTGTTGCTGCTCAAATCGTCATGGCCTATAGCTCTTGCATGGCACGGGTGGTGGCTTTCCTTGGCAGGCGTCACCCGCGCACACCCGGTCTGAGATGGCCGCCACTGTGGGAGCTCTTCAGTCTCAGCTTGGCCCTAGCTTCGTCAGGTCGCGAATGCGCCTCTCCTCTCCAGGTCGGCTGCTTGGTCCAAAGGCCCTGCAAAAACAAGGAGACCCGGGTAGGATTTCTGTGGGGATACTTCGACAGTCAAGTCAGTGAGACAATATAGGGGAACATAATCTTTATGGCGGAGAGCTTAGGGACTCCTCGCGTAGAGGATGTGCAGTGGAAATGAGATGTAAAGGTTAGGTAGAAGTGTGATGGAGAGCTTGGAGGGATCCGCTAGAGGTCCCTTGCCTGTTAGCTGTCCTTCTCTTATCGATTGCTCTCTCTCTCCCCTGGAGATTCTTTCTTCTATTTTATATGAGAACGATGGCCCAGAACAGGTCCAAGGCTTTCCTCAGATGTCCTTTTTCTGATGCCCCCTTTGGAGAGGGTCTTTCCTCTGCACGCCATCCTTTCCCCTCCAAACCGGTCCTTTGCTGGAGGTCCTCCTATTGGGGGATGCTCGCAGGCGTGGCACGGAGCTTGTCCCTTTGGTGGTGTAGCTCCCTGTAGGAGGGGCAGGTACCGTGCTGCTGAGCTCCGAGCCATGGTGGAACATTTCTATTCTCGTATGCACCATCGTAGCATCGCAGGGCCTGTGGTCTTAGTGAAATACTCCTCTTGGGGAGGTTCAGGTTTCGTGTCGGGAGGGTTGAGGCCCCCTAGTTGTACGATCGTCGACGTGGCGGCACGCTACAAGACCTGGGACCTGGAGGAGCATGCCTTGCACAGAGCATGCGGGTGACGTATTGCAGAGCTTGAATTAATGGCAGGGCATACGCCTCCTACCAGAGGTTGCAGGTGGACGGGGGCTCCCCCTGCTGTGATTTGAATTTCTGTTGACCCTTCCCTCACTTCTGTTGACCCTGAGGTTCCCCAGAAGGACGAAGTGCTCCGGTCCCCCTCAGGACCGTCCCTTCGAGCCTTCTTCCGAACCACCGACCTGGTGAGAGGGGCTTGTGCTACCCTCTTCTCAGAAGTACGATGGAGCCAGCTCACGCCGGGCTTCATTCCGCCACCTACAAGCAGAAAATCTCCTTTCAGTCGACTGAGCTACAACAAAACCAGAGAAAAGGGAGCATAAATTTCCGTTACTATACATAATGCGGGGAATTTGCTAATTCCCGCAAGATGGAGATTTCTCTCCTCCAATAACTCCCGGATATGGGCGACTTCCGAATTAACCAGGAGATCGTAGTCCAACTGATCAGCCGTCAAGACCTTCTTCCCATCATTGGTGGTTAGGCGAGGCTTCTTCCAAACAGTGTCAAAGCCCCATGGATCGAAGGACAGAACGAACACAAAAACGGGTTTCTACTCGTGGATGACGCTAGGCATGTCCTTGATGACCTTGCAGCCTGGCCGAGGGCCAATCACCCACCATCCGTTGCTAAGAAAATCCCTCTTGAGCACGAAAAGGGCCGTGAATAAATTGGTCCTAGGTTCTATGTTTGCAATGCTGCACAAGACCAAGAAGCCGCAGATGTTCCGGATGCTGTTCGGGGTCAACTGCACCGGCACCACTTGGTATAGGCGGAAGATTTTGATGAAAAAAGGGTGCAGGGAAAATCGAAGGCCAGCCTTCAGATGATCTTCGTATATGGCTAGGCACCTGGGGGGAGGTTTGTTCACCCATTCCTCAGGTTCGGGAAGGACAAAAGGGAACCCCTCAGGGGAACAATAGCGATCCCGAAGAAAAGCCATCTTCCCTTGAGAAACTGAACTAGAAATCGACTCCGGACCTACTACGTCGCCGGCCCCCGAGAGCCCTACTTGTTCCCCCTGACTTTCTACAGTTTCTTCCATGATAAAAGAGTGAAGTAAAGGGGTAGAAGGAAGATTCTACCTACGGAATAGACTGGTAGTCCAGAACAGGAAAAGCTGGGCGAAGGATGAGACGAGGTTGAAGAAGCTTCTTTAGCCGGACCTTCTTCCTTTCCCAAGAGGAAAACAGGGTTCTCTGAAGCCCTACCAGGTTGATTTGACCAAAGGTTACCCGAGAAGGTAACCCGCCTTCAACTAACCGCCAGGATCGAGCGTGTCCATCATCCAATGGACAGGGAGAAGCCGCCACAACCATTCAAATCTCAACTAAAAGATTGTTTGAACCATCACGCAACAGAAAAAAAGAGAGATGGTCCCAGGGCCGCCCGCTCTCTCCTTCTCCCCCAACCAGGGAGTGACAGCTGTCCCATAATCATCCACTACACTATTCTTTGGAAGGAAAACGATAAAGCATTAATACTCTCACTTCTCGAGGCAAACATTCGCTTCGAAAACTGAAAGTAGGGGGGTAACTGTTGGGGTATCCTGGTCCAGGTACGAACCGAACACTAGTTCGGTTCGCCAAAGACCTTTTCTCCGGACCACTGACTTCGGACTAGGAGAGGTCAAGCCAACTACAGGCAACCCAAGGCTTCTCACCGGTCTACGACATCCGAGAGCCAGATCTTCGGATGATGTCTTCGGTCCTAACTGAAGACCAAGCTCCTCGACGACTTTCGAAAACACGCTCTTCGGTCCCTGCCGGAGACGCAGTCTCCGGCTCTGGGTAGACACCAAGTCTTCGA
This sequence comes from Areca catechu, assembly GCA_021397845.1. Lineage (NCBI taxonomy): Eukaryota > Viridiplantae > Streptophyta > Magnoliopsida > Arecales > Arecaceae > Areca > Areca catechu. The sequence continues at coordinate 213,394,633 of CM038039.1, forward strand.
CCCATACAGAGGACGAAATCTCCAACCAAGAATCTTCCTAAACAGGAAAAATCTAAAAATGGGACCACAATCTGGCCCAGATATGCAACAGTATCCAACAGTTACTATCGACAATCTCCATGCCATGATCATGGCGCGTAACTCTAGCAACCACGCCTTCGATCTGGCCGGAACCGCTCAATGACAACCCACAATCGCCAATCATAGAAAAAAATTAACTCCCCACAATCGCTGGAAAAAGAGCAGGGCCGCAAGTCGGACGTCTCCATTTAAATAACGGTAAGGGAAATTGCTCGGGAGTTACGCGCAGACACATATACTCATACATTTACGTATTCTCTAAGAGCTTTTTTCTCTCGTTTCCAACTTTCTTTTCCATTCTGTGGTTGGGATCCGTCTCTGATTTAGACATCGGAGTGTCCCCCACAGGAACGACTCCGACAAGAAACCTGTTTTGCAGGTGAAACAGAGAGCGATCCTGTGGTGCAGCAGCTCCGACTGACCGTTACAGGTACTTATGCCAGCAGAGTCGTTTGTAGGTGCCCATTCGCATTCAGGATCTGAAAAGCGATCAGGATGCACGACATCATCGAAATAATTTTAGATCGTAGCTAAACAATCAAAATTTTCCGTTTAAAGCTAATTTTTGATCCGCACCAACGCACGTCCACCCGGACATTGAGAAGCGAAGAGGAAAAGAAAGGGCTACCTGGACATTGAGAAGCGAAGAGGAAAATTTTGGATCCTAACTAAACAATCAAAATTTTCCGTTTAAAGCTAATTTTTGATCCGTACCAACGCACGTCCACCTGGACATTGAGAAGCGAAGAGGAAAAGAAAGGGTTACTTATGATCTCCGTGAGATGGTTGAGGTTGACGTGGGCGAAGCGGAGGAGGTCGCTGCAGCATAACCGCCGGATGGTCGTCATCAGCAAACGGGACGAAACAGGATGGAGGAAGAAAGAGGGGAAGATGTTTCGTTTCTCCTGCTCCGGCGCTGGCTTGTTCGACGGCTTTTCTCTTCGCTTTTTTGGATTTCGGTGCAGCGGTTCCTCGCTCCCAGAGTAACAACGCTCGTAATCCATCTGCTCCAAAAACCAAGCGTTGAGATGCTACACAGGGAAAGGGAGTTGGTATAATTTGGGATATCAGTACCATACACGAACGGGGCCGTGGTGTAAAACACCAATCCCTTCGCGACACGTGCTCTTGAAGGTTTTTTCTTGATAGAGAGTATGAACCGGGTGTCTTGGAAAAGGAGGATCAACTTGACAGAGCTCTTGTACAGGAACGGTGTCAGGGGTCGATTATAGCCGAGCAATTTTTTACGTGATGGCGTTAGGCAAGCCCTGCCCGTGGCTAGCCCTCTCTCTTGTACTTAGATTATTCAAGTGCTTGTACTACATTTACCGTTGATGCTGCACGGCTATGCACTCCAAGAACCCATGCCATGCCTTTGCATCCATGTTTCATGTGCCCCCTTCACAGGACCTGCTACTATCCAATTTTTGGCCCATATACATCCAGAAACAAGATCAAGAATATATAGAAAAAAACCTCCAATCCAACTTGATTTTGCTCTCAAATTAAGATACAATTCCTGAGATTCATCTCAGGTTGTAGCAGGATTACAATAACAGCAAACTTAGAACAGCAGCAGCAAACTCTCCTCACCCACTATCCTTGGCTTCCTCCTAAAAGCCCTCACTATTCTTCACCTCCCTAGCTGCTCGCAGGATCGCCAAATACCCTTCTCCCTTGCGGTTGACATGCCCAACTGCCTAGCAGTTGATGGAAACCAACCAGCAACTTCCCATGACCTGCTGCCACAAACTAGGCCATGAACCAGCCCACTCTCAGCAGTAACCGTCCAGCAGCAACTGCTGGCAACTGCCCAGCCTGCAAGAACCCAAGGACTCGAGTCCAGACACCTGAAACCCACCAGGAACCTGAGTCCAAATTATTGTTCTTGGCTTGATCTAGCCAGTCTGCTAGCCATCCAGGGATCCGAGTCTAGATGCCTGAAAACCACCAGAGACTCGAGTCCAAACTGTAGGTAACTGCCCTACCTGCAAGCGCCCAGCAACCCGAGTCCAGGCCTGCTGTGCCCAGGTCTATAGAGATGCGCGTGTCGGACCCGCGCGCCCGTTCGGCCTCCTGCCACAATGCATGCCTCTGCTTCGCGCTCGATCGGCCCGGCCCACTGCACTATGTGCGCTTGCCCCGCGCGCGCCTGAGCCCAGCCTGCTGCGCCTGCGCACTTGCCCCACGCGCACCCGCTTTGCTCTGCAGTGTGCACGCGTGTCCCGCATGCGCCCGAGTCCGGCCTCTGCTGCACTGGGTGCACACATCCCATCATCCAAGGACATGCACCCACATGTCCCATCTTGGCTTGGCACTGCCCGGCTAAACCATCATGTCCAGCATTTGCCTATGCCAAGCGTTGGGGTCCTAACAAACACCCCGCACTTGAAATTGACGACGTCCTCGCTGTGTCACTCGTAAAGTATGTTGGCTCTCCTTTCTTCCTCTCACACTTGAGAGTTCCTCCATCTATCTTGTTGTCCAACCAGACTTCCACATCTCGGAGCAAATTATCAAGCGTGGCTTGAATGCTCACCACCCTGGCGGCATTCTCCATGGCCAACCCGACCAAATCCGGGTATCCTTCAAGTGGATCACCAACAATCTCCTCTAGCCATGGAATCCTCTCCTTGGCTTCGGTTAGCATCATCTTGGCGCAGAAATCTGCAACTCCGGCCTCGAACGAGGCTCTGATACCAACTTGTCATGTGGTCAATCCTAGCCCAGAAATTTTTCACGTGATGGTGCTAGACAAGCCTTGCCTAGCCAACCCTTTCTCCTACACTTCACCGTCCAAGTGCTTGAACTACAATTGCTGCTGGTGCTGCACGGCTCTGCACTCCAAGAACCCGTGCCACACCCTTGCATCCCTGCTCCGAGTAGCTGTCCTGTGCCCCCTTCACAAGACCTCGCTGCTACCCAATTCTCAGCCCACATACACCCAGAAACAAGGCCAAGAACATACAGGGAAAAAACCCTAACCCAACTTGATTTTACTCTCAAATTAGGATACAACCCCTGAGATCCATCTCAGGTTGCAGCAGGGTTACAACAGCAGCAAACTTAGAACAGCAGCGGCAAGCTCTCCTCACTCACTGCCCAACAGTAAACTCTCCTCACTCCCCTTGGCTTCCTCCCAAAAGCCCTCACTGTTTTTCACTGTTCTTCTCCTCCCTTACTGCCCAGCAGGGTCCCCAAATACCCCACTTCTCTCTTATGGTTGACATGCCCAACCGCCTAGCAATTGCTGGAAACCAACCAGCAACTTTCCATGACATGCTGCCACAAACTAGGCCATGAACCAGCCAACTCCCAGCAATAATCATCTAGCAGCAACTGCTGGCAACTGCCCAGCCTGCAAAAATCCACTAGGAACTCGAGTCCAGACACCTGAAACCCACCAGGAACCTGAGTCCAAACTACTGTTCTTGGCTTGATCCAGCCAGTATGCTAGGCACCCAGGGATCCGAGTCCAGATGCCTGAAAACTACCAGAGACTCGAGTCCAAACTGCAGGTAACCACCAAGCCTGCAAGCACCCAGGGACCCGAGTCCAGGCCCTTAGCAAACCCTAGAACCCGAGTCCAGGCCTGCTGTGCCCACGTTTGCAGAGATGCGCGCATCAGACCCGCGCGCCCGCACCCACTCGGCCTCCTGCCGCAATGCATGCCTCTGGTCCGCGCTCGCTCGACCCGGCCCGCTGCACTATGTGTAATTGCCCCGTGCACGTCCGGCCCAGCCTACTGCGCCCGCGCGCTTGCCCCACGCATGCCCGTGCCCAGCTTGTTGCGCTCGCGCGCTTGCCCCACACACACCTGTGCCTCGCCTGCTGCGCTCCGTGCACTTGCCCCGCGCGCGCCCGCTCTGCAGTGTGCGTGCCTATCCCGCGTGCACCCAAGTCCGGCCTCCGCTACAATGTGCGTGCTTGTCCCGCACGCCCGAGTCCGGCCTCCGCTACAGTTGCGTGCTTGTCCCGCACGCGCCCGAGTCCAACCTCTGCTGCATTGGATGCACACATCCCAGCACCCAAGAACATGCACCCGCACGTCCCATCTTGGCTTAGCACTGTCCGGCCAATCCATCACGTTTGGTATTTGCCTATGTCAAGCATTGGGATCCTAACAAACGGAGTCCTTGAGTTTCGGTTCTTAATCGAGATCACAAATGAACAAGTGCGAAAATGAAAAATTGTGCACTCGTGCTGCTGAGAATAAAAGTTAGGATCCTTAGAGCTACCGAGTGCTATATTGTAATTATTTGACTACCTGGCAATGAAGGAGGTTTGTACCCAATCAGGGTTCACAATTTTATATTCATCTTTTTTTTTTTTTTTTTTTTTTTTGATGAACCAATCAAGGGGGAGGAGTTAAATCCCGGCCATGGTCACCCCAGATGGTCTCCCAACCTCAATCAGGGAATGTTCGATACATGGCACATATTAATTTTTTCGTAGCCGTTCTCCATCCGAAGATGAATACATCAACCTGATTATCACTGACGCCAGAGTGAACGAGATTTATTATATATAATTATTTTATTTTTTTGATTTTATTTCCGAACTATTTTTCTATTTTTTATTTTATCTTCGGATTTTCCAATCGAAATATGTCCAAACCAGAACTCGAATCCCTACCAACTGGTTATGAGATAAGTCTCACAACCAAGTGCCACACACGAGTGGCATATTCATCTTAATCATTTGGCTGCATTCTAACATAAATGCAAACACTAACCTTGGTCAAGTGCCCTTACAGGAACTTTTAAACAAATTTGGAACAAATAAGTGGAAGGCAACGGTGGTTGCTCATACTCCAAAAGTAATTGCTGCACAAAAATAATCGTCACTATTTTTTTTAAAAAAAACTCCCTTTGATCACCTACTGCTGTGCAAGAATCAACAACACGAGGATCAAAAAGAACATGTTCAACAAAAGGGTGGATTAAAATCCTGCTAACGCACAAATAATGCTTGAGATGGCATTAAGTCCCAATTTTGATAACAGAGGCAAAGTAAGGCAGAAGCTTCTCTTTTTCTTCGAGGCTGTAATGGGTATTTTAAACCAGTGCTGAACATAGGCATACTTGAGCAACACAGAACATTAAGATATAGCCAAATGACCAATAAAATATCAGGTGGAAGAGAACTATTTACAATAACAGAACTCATTTTCATTGATGATCTATACTGGTTTCAGATTAGAAAATGAAAATTATTCCTTTGTTGCAGGCATTAACCTAAGCCTTTCTTCAGATGCTGATTTCTCCACCCCTCTTTCCTCCACTAAGAGAGACCGTAGATCACTCCCATTGGCCAGCCTATTAAACTCAACTGATTTCGATGGATCTGCTGGGTAGCGACGTTGACAAAGGGTCATTAGTCTCTTCACAGACTGCAAGTACTTTCGAGTCGTCTCGTCATTCATGATGTGGGCCACACTATTAGTGTAAATCTTCTCACGAGCCGAACGCTCGTGGATGCCAACCATAGTCACACCAATAGGCCAGGGTGCATTTCCAATGGCCAGTTTAATGTACTGATGATCCATTGCAGCCAGATAATCTCGTTTCGTGCAGCATCCGACCACATCCAGCAACGCTTGACAAATGTCATCTGGAAGAACCTATGATAAGAAAAAAACTTCCTATATCACTACATGGTTCATTCATAAAACTTATGTTGTGATCACAAGAAACAACACAACATGGAACAAGACTCACTAAAATGCATAGAATAGCTATATGGGCAAATGTAACCCAAAAAGGACCATGAAAACATAGCAGAAAGACTGAAAAAAACCTCGATACTTTAAATTTGTAATTTATTCTGAGGGATTCCATGGTTATGAAAGTTTTAAGTTGTGCCCTAGACCCTGATCATTCTTCTAGGTCAAAATGTATTTGAACTGAGCGTGCTGACAATGGAATAATTAATCAAACAGTAATAAGATATCATTACACAGGCATTTCACTAGACTTTCAAACTGTTGGCCATGTAAGCTGAAGATACCCGTGTTGGATAAATGATTAGCATATGCTTCCCTTTTGCAAACGTACCAAACACTTAATGCCATTAGAATTTCATCCCCTATATTAACCAAAGAAAACAAAAGAAGCAGTTATAACACCTTTTTTTTAGTGAACAAAATTATTCATTAAGCCAACACTTGAAAAGAAGAATAATGGTGATACCAAATGGTGGCTTGAGGACCACCATGAGAACATCATGATCACTAGAATCGTAATTATGAGATAGAATATCCAAAATCATCTACAAATCAACCTTTATATGGTTAGAACCTCCAGGCAATTGTTTAAACTGCTTAACTGCTAAACCAGAAGAAAATAGACTTGTGAACAACTTCTCCCCCATTCGAGCACATAAAAATGATCAACTTGGTTGCAGTCCTCACAAGTTTCAATTCATCACACTCTTAACAGCTATAAGGAACATTGAAATTAAAAACAGGAGTCAACCTTTATTGGGTTCCCAACAGTAAGCTGGCACTTCATTTATCATGCATGATATGACTTCACAGCTAATATTCTTTTATCATCCACCGATACTCTCATGGCTCTTCATATGGCCCATCCAATATATCCGAAGTCTGCTCCCTCAAGCATAGAAACATATGAACATCTCAAACTCTCTCATTTATAGGCACGAACAGTCAAACAAAGCCGCTTATAAGTTCCTCCCCAGATATAGTCAGAAACACTGCAATTCTTTCTCATATATAGATCCTGATGCAGCCTCTATTACAACACACACTCTTGGTCCTGCATTCTTTCTGTCTCATGTGAAGCCAAGATAGTAGGCTTCTCTGCTTTTTTTCATTTCTTGTATGATTATATGTTCTAGTTAGTTGTTTTTTTTTTTTTTTTTTTATTGCTATTGTGATAATTTTCATGGTACACCAATCCCTACATTGAATCTATGTAAGATGCAAAACCAAAATCTTATAGGATTCACACGTTCTAATAAAAGAAACCACTTATTCTTCAGGCTAGAATGAGCTTAATAATCCACTAGCTTAAGAAAGGATTCTCCCCCTCGTACTTTGATTTCCAGATTCAGTGAATTCTCAAGTTGCCTCAACAATCACACATTAAACAAGCTTTAAGTTTATCATATATACAATAAAGTGATGACCAGTACCATATTTTTTGGCTCAAATTATATATTTGGGATGAAATAGGTTTAGTGTCATTCAGCATAAGCTCTTTAATGCATATGTTGTGTCCATGGACACTAAAGTTTTGTTATGCCTTATACTAGCTAGAGAAGATTCTTATATGGACTGACCAAGCCAACAACATCATTGCTTGGAAATCAAAATGCGTATTACTTCCCCTAAAGTGGCTGTCAAAATTATAAAAATGGTTCAATTGAATTTGGTCAAAAGGTTAGCCATGAAAGACATACAAAGTCTCCGAAACAACGTTTAGACAGGGCAAGGTGTAGGCTAAGTGCCCTCACTTGGCCTTTAGTGGGCTCACAATATTATGGAGTTTACTGGTGTTTAAGGCCACCCTTGAGATTTTGCATCAATCTTGAGAACACTGAAAATTCTTTTTCGACCTTGGAAGGTCTAGGTTAAGTGCTCTAACTTGGCCTCCAGTGGGTTTACAATATCCTAGGGTTTACTTTGGTAAACTTTCATAGTGTATTGGGGTTTGATGTCTTGAAATTTTGCCTTAATCTTGATAATTCTATGAGGGAAATCCACATGGTTGCAAGCATCTAGCCTTCACAGTCAAAGGTTAGGTCAAGAATCGCCCTAGTTAGACCACTTCTATTGAGCACTTTAGGTAGCAAGCAACTATCTGACAAGTTCTACGGTCATTACCCTAATTCACCTCCCACCTCCAACTTTCAACCAACTTGAACTAACTCTAAACCCAACTACCCATAATCCCAATCTCAATGTGAGATTCCAAATCCTTCACCAGTAAACAGCCAAATATCATTGTATCACTCCTAATGTCTCTCTTATCTCTCAAACACCAACCATCTCCCAAACTTCGAGCAAATTCAGCAATTCCTTGTATTATCATGGTTACAAAAAAATGATGCAGCATCAATATTCTAAAATGCTCATCCAAGTGTAAGAAGATTTAACTAAATATCATCTATTGTATGCAATCAGGATAGCATCTACATTTCATGTATGAAGTAGACCCCTTCACTCTTTCTCTCTCTCCCATTCTTGCTTTTAGACCTGAAAACTAAAAAGGGTATCAAAATCTCTAGAAAAAGACAATTTATTCTTCAGGATTTACATGCTAGTCACATCAAAGACAGAGGGCTTACAACCATGCAATGCAATAAATCTGCCAAAACTTCTGCATCAATTTTCCAATCCAATAGTAGTAGGCATGGGCTGAAGAGGCAAATTTCTGCATCATAATAACTTAGAACTGGTATAAGAGATAGTAAATAATGAGACTCGTTATGCTTGAGGTTGGTGCACTGCATTTGATTGATCTCGAGCTTGACCACAGAGACAGGTTCAAAGCTGGCATAAGTCTCTCCAGATCTAGCAATTAACAACCATGGAACCATATGCCAGGTAGCTACTTCATTGAGGCATCATAAACCATGAACCTGAACCCCACCCCTAAATCGTATTGTTAAAGCATATTTTTCGAGATAATTAACCGACTTGTTCCATGTTTCCAGTGAGAATCTAATAACCATACAAAAAGCATGGATTGACGATGTCGAGAACATCCGTGATGAATCAAATATGCATGAAAATAAAGAGAAATCCAAGTTGCTAACAACAAAAGAAGAAGAAGAAGAATGAGGAGGAGGACTCTATACCTTTTTCCTGCAGAACTTGAAGAGGGGATTCAGGTACCGAGCGCATTGCTTAAAAGTGGCGACCATCGACTTCCCCTTGGCCGTCCTCTTCTCCGCTTCCGGCATCTCCTCGATCTCCTGATTCCACTCATTCAGAAGTCTCTTGAAGAACACAAGAATCTTGTCCTCATCACAGAGATCTTCAAATTTGGCCTTCATCCGCTTCAAATCCTTGTCGGCATTCTCTCCGGACGACCCTCCATCCGCGCTCAGATTCTTGTCCCCATCCGCATCAGCCCCATCGTCCTCCAATCCATCCCCGTCCTCCCTCTTGCTCTTGCTCCGGTCGTGGAGGAAGCAGGCCGACCCGGACTTCTGGCGCTTGCGGAGCTCGTAGATGTCTCGGAGAAAGTCGTTGGTCTGACCCTCGGTCATGTCGCTGTCGATCTCGAGGATGCCGAACTTGAGGATGAGCTTGAGGCGGTCGAGGCGAGCGTCGTCGTCCTCGCCGAAGAGGGTAATGGGCTGCTTCAGGATGCGGAGGCGGCGGATGACCTCGTGGCGAGGGAGGACGAGGTGGTCGATCCTCTGCTCCTCAGAGCGAGCGTCGGAGGGCTTCTTGGAGGAAGAGGAGGAGACGGCAGGGGGAAGGGAGGCGGCGGAACTAGGGTTTCGGCTGGCGGAGGAGGGGAATGATTTGGAGAGCAGTTCACGCTGCTCCTCGGCGCGAAGCTTTTGGATCTCCTTCTGTTCGATCTCGGAGCGTTTGAGGAGCTTCCTGCCGCCAAAGTCGGCCTCGAGGCTCTGCCGCTTCTTCCGGAGCTCGCGCTCGAGGAGATCCATGGCTGCTGCGAGGTCCCTCTTCCGTCGTCCCCTATTCTGTTTGAGGTGAAGGAGATTGGCGTTGCTTCAAATTGACCGCGGATCCTCATCTCATCGCGACCACCATGCGATGGACGCCCGCTAGCGGATGCGGGCCGTGCGATGCACGCCGCGCGCGGCGACCTGGGGAAGATACGTCGAGAAGGGGCAGCGTACGTAAAGGAGGCGCATCCAATTCCGGTTGCAGGTCTCCGGACTCCAATTTTTATAAATTTATTTGGCTGCATTGAATCCAGAATCATCATAATTCAAATATTAAAAAACAAACTATATTATTTGTGTTAATTACTTTTTTATATTTAGATTTATTTTTTTTTTCATGCATGATCACCTTAATTTTCACTTGTTACTATTATAGATTAAAAATATTAATTAATATTGAGATTTAGATTTTGTTTCAATCAAATTAAAATATAAGCAAATATTAAAATTATTTTAAAATTAATTTTACTTTTTCAGAATCAATCATCCACTTTCTTAATTTCTTGCATATTATAAATTGTTTCAAACTACCATGATAAGCATTCTTTTAATTTGAAAATTATTAACTCATGATTAGTTAGTCTGATAAAATTATATGCTAAAGTAAATTTATAAAAGATAACATCAAATTCAAAGTTGATTATCAGTTTAGTATGATTTCAAAGTTTATCATATAAATGCAGTATGGATCCAATTCAAATTTAATCTATGTACAACTATAGTTACACAAACTAATTCTCGAACACTACTTTATTAAGTCTTTCTATATGCACGGTACACACTAATTAATAATTTATTGATGTGTTATTTGTATATTTATTTACAAGAATGGAGCAGTGGGCGAAGGGTTATAATACAAATAATTAATACATATATAATAAAATTACTAAAAATATTTTTATAAATACATTATAAGTTTTATTGCAATAACTATAATTTCATATTAAGAAATGAATTCATTTGAAAATTGCGAATACAAGAAGAAAGAAAAGCATACCTACTTTCATAATAAGCATTTTTAAAGTTTTGCATAAAATCTATTTAGTTATTAATTTATAAGAAAAATATCAAATTAACTTTTTTTTTTTTTTGAAAAGATATGTATTTAGGGATTTCTAGAAAATTTTATTGTCACCCGTACTTAAATCTAAGGATAGAATTATTCAAAAAATTCTAAATATGCATAGCTTTAAAAAATAAATAAATAAGCTTTTTTGATAAAATCAATAATTAAGTAGAATTTTTATCCAAATTTTATAAAATATTTTGTGTGTCGCATTATGTCAAGAGATAAATAAATAGGGGACAGAGATACATGAACCCCATTTCTCTTGTTATTTTATTTTTTATAATTAAAATTGTACTAATTGATAAAAATTTGAATAGCTCCAGAGATATTGAAAGGTTCACAATCAAATAAACAGGAAGGAAGGACCTCCAACATAATGTAGGAATATCATAATATCTACCATTATAATGGCAAAGGCCTTGCAAGTGAACTTGCGAAACATGCAGAGAGATGAATATGAATTCCTGTTAGGGCCAGGTCAAAAGTATGAAATGTTCCAAGGGATTTAGAAAGGTTCAAATTGATAGAGATAATTCAGAGATTTATAAATCAGATCACACATTCAAAATTTGATGGATAAAAAGTTTTAACAGAGGAAGCTAGTTCCAAGATATTTTCTGGCAGCTGATTTTTCTCTCATTCCCTTGCATGCAGGTTCCCAATGCTTAAATGAGTAAATTGCTTCATTGCTTAGCTTGGAGAGCAACCATTACTTGTCAAGGATGGGAACCACTTGTCTGAACTTTTTATTTGGTAGCTTAGGTTTCACTCTTACTTGTACCAAGCTAACCTTTGTGGAGAGAAACTTGGCTGCAAACTCTGGATTAAATGCAAGACCATGTCGATTAACACAGAAACAGTTCTAGTACCCGACAACACATCCACAATATCTTGCTCCCAAGAATTGCACCTTACTAAAATTTTGGATATGGAACAGTTCAAGCTACAAGTAGTATTCCAGGCACTACCCTGTCAAGTTTAAAAGGTTCATTGGCAACTACATTAATGCCAGGAACCCGTGGCTTTAAACAATTATAGAACACCCATTTATGTTCACACTTCTAAAGCCTGCTGTAAGCTTACAAGGTTCATTAACAACTAGAATAATGCTGGGTACCTGTGGCTTTAAGCATTTATAAAACATGCATCCATACTCACACTTTTACAGTCAACCATGAACATTTGGACACATTGCAGGTATTGGCTAGAAGGCATCAATTACAGTTATCCCATAAACTAAAATTTCCATTACTAAATAGGACATAAAGCAGTATTTGCATGAACTATTCCATCGAATGACAATGTCTAGCTACATTACAAAAAGAGCTTTTAGTATTTGGCCCATCAAATCCAAGATCCCTCCATCTTCAACCACCAAGCTCACAGCCTTCTATGCAGACTGGAAATTGGGACAGGTACCATGACCGTAGATGAACTTGGCCGAGTGCTCTGTGTACACTTGAGTTTCTTTTTCTAGGCTGCCAAAATCCAAATCAATCAGATAAATATTCCTAATAACTCAGTAGTGCAGGTTGTAAGGAGATGGATACGAATTATCTTACGATTTCCTAACAGCCTTGCTTAAGATTGCAGCAGAAGCGAAGGTCTTGCCATCCAGATATCTGTTCTCCCCTTTAATTCTTTTTCTGATCCTCGCATCAAATTCCTCCGCATCCAATGTAAATGGACTATCAGATGCCTGCATATTTTACTTCCTATTTAGGAATCATTCTTCAAATCCATGCTTAGTTGCATCGAGAGAGAGAGAGAGAGAGAGAGAGAGAGAGAGAGAGAGAGAGAGAGAGAGAGAGAGATAAATTGTAACATATCACCACCAATCATCATTCATTGAAAGGATAGTCACAATTATGGGCTTTGCAAGTTGAAGAAGAGGCCAGCTATAGGTTCTAATAAGCCTTGAACAAACTTAGACCAAATTAGCTACAAATGAGGGTGTGGAGGATGAGATTGAAGATAATGGTTATATGTATACGTCCTACCATGACCCAGCCCCAAGTGTCGGCATAGGAAGGGATATGAGCTGAGTAAGCCACAACATCTGCACAAAAACAGCAATTCTCCAAGTCAGTGCTGAAGCTCTAAAAGAGAAGGGAAGCAATTCCGAGCAACCCGAGGTGAAGCATGATTGCTGGTTGAGTGGGATCTTATCACTACATACATCTGAAAACGTGTCTCAGTGTGTTGTGGATGCAAGAGAAGACCTCCGTATGTGAAAAGACTCCTGCTGGCCCGGCCTGCATCAAGAAGCAAGTCAATGTATTCATATGAAGCCCCGGCCATGGAGGATTTTAGCAGAGCTGAGTCCATGATGACTTCCAACACATACCTGTGTCACAAAGATGCCACCCTCATTAAGCTTAGGTTTCACTATTGATTCGTAGAAGGATTTGGTGTACAGTTGGTAGCATGGACCTCCCTCGAGGGGATCGGCCAAGTCTCCTATGATCACATCAAACTGATCCTTGCTCTTCTCCAGCTGAGCTCTGTATTTTCCATCGATTATTGATTAGAAAATTCCGAAGCTAACATGACAAACAATCCATTGCTGATCATACTGGTGTCCCTAACCAAACTAGCCATAAGTCACTCGAGAGATGAGATCTTAGCTACAAGGACATTGAGTTTTACTTGAGATCATAAACTAGAACAGTAAACATATCTTCTTCTTCTTTTCCTGAACAAATCTTCTACATTAGAATAGGTTCGTGGTCTGCCATTAAAAATAGAGGAATTACTATTCACATCAAGATCTGAGATTACCGAGCATCGTTGATGATGACTTGAAGTCTTGAATCAAAGAAAGCATCTCTGTTAGCAACCAAGTGCGATTTGCAAAAGTCTACCACTTCCTGCCACGAAGACAAATTTAAGTAAACCAAAAAATACTGTAGCAATAGCATGGATAGCTTTAGCCAGTGTTTCTGAACCAACAACCGCAACGCAACCTAAGAAAAGTAAACTTGTCTGGCCAACGCATCCATGAGCCCAATCCATGAGAAGGAGAATATTGAAAAGATTTTGTTGAAAGTCTTGAACTAAGTGTTAAACTAAGGAGACCAGAAAATATATACCACCAAAAGAAAAAAAGAGACCACAACTTCTGCAAAAAACGGCATAAAAAAGCTGTCACTAATGCAGATACCAGTGCAGAAGCCCACTTAAGAATAAAACTTATGAGTCTATGAGCAAAGCCAAAATACTAATTTTATGACACATGAAATAGTGTAAACGAGTTTTGTAATCTATAAAGATTTATTCCAGTGATAGAATTTCCTGCAATAACTAAAAGGACTGAGTTTTAGTAACATAAAACTGGTATTTTTACCTCATCTATGTCACACATGACGACCCTCTCCACTGTCCTGTGCCTAAGGATCTCTCTTGCAGTGGAACCTTCTCCTCCACCCATTATAAAAATCATTTTGGGACTGTAAAGGATGAACTCGTGTCATTCTATCTCAATAATATTAGAAAGAAAAGAAATACTAATGTTTCAATTTTCTGCGAGGAAAAAACAAAGAAATCAATAAAAAGGTACTTTGGGTGGTGCAGAAGAGCTGGATGAACAAGGGATTCATGGTAGATAAATTCATCTATCTCCGTGCTCTGAAGCTTTCCATCTATCACCAAAGCCTGCAAGAATTAGAGAAAGGAACTGAAATTCCTTTAAAAAAAAAAAAAAAAAGAAAAGAAAAGGAACCTAAGAGACATAGATACTTCTTTATTAAAATGTATAAGGTGTATATACCAGAATAAATATAAGCACAATTGTTTAATTCTCTGTACAGACCTTTCCAAAAGGCTTTGTGTCCAGCAAAGCAATGTCCTGATATCGGGTAGCTCCGGTGTGCAAGATGCTGGCAAACATAACATTTAGAAAAAAAAAAAAAAAAAAAAGCCAAATTAATGAATTTTTCGTTCTGAAAAAATAATGCCCTTCTCTTTTCTTTTTCTCTTTGTGTTGTTTGCTCACGGGTATGGTTGAGCACTGGAAATTTTGATCTTTCTTTCAGAAGAAAACTGAGTTTGTTCTTTGGAAAAGCAGATTATTTCAGAAAAAGGATTAGAAAACTAAGTGAAAGCAAAACATAATCCATCCGAACATATTAATAGCCCTCATTGTAATAATTATAATAGCATGCGTCCAAAAAGCAACATCAACTGCTACAAAACCAGCAAGCAAAAAGCTACTCCTTTCTGTTCCCTTTTCCCCTCTCAGGGAAAGTGTACCGCTATAGTATTAACAAAAAAAAAATACAGGAAAATAAACTCCTCCATGTTTCGAAAGCTACAAATAAGACTTCTCTGAAGAGATAAGTAGTAAGTCTGTAACCGTATATATCATATATATATATATATATTTATATTTATTTATTTTTTAAAAAGTCAAAGAAAGAAAGATGATATATATATATATATATATATATATATGCGAAGTACCTATTGAGAGCATAACACCATCTCAAGTTCTGGGCAATCTCTTCTTCATACCAACAATTCTTCCTCGTACCCTCTCCATGAATTCTATTCCCACTCCCATTCCCCTTCCCATTAGAGCTCGAGATATCACCCATTTCCCTCGACCAAACAAAAACTAATGCGAAAGTTCAGAACCCAGAGGACCACTCCCTCCTTTCTTTTCTGAATTCCAAGGACAAGGGGAGGAGAAAACTAGAAAAGGTGACACCAGGTTATCAACCTAGCAGAGGGAGGAAGAAAGAAAGGAAAGTGAAGCAGGGGTGGAGAGGTGGGTTGGAATATAAGGAGAGGGAGGGGGTGGTGTTGGCAGCGGAATCGACAAGGAGGTATGATTTCAAGCGTTTGGAATGAGAAAGAACCTTATCATTAATAATACTCTTTCCATGGAGATGATAAAACGAAGCGGTGGGGCTCGTTGCTGTGCTGGATTCTATTAGATTTATTTAAGTAGGTGGGTGGCAGGCGTCGAGCTGGGAACGATGGAGAGAAGGGAAAGAGGGGTTGGGGAAGAAGTGGAAAGGAAACGTGCGGGGAATGCATGGGTATCGGAGAGGAGTGTAAAGGAAAGGGAGCCCGGGTTCTGAGGTTGATTCCAGGCGCCTGCTGCGCGTGGGCGAGAGATTTCTCGGGGATTGGCCGCGACCGCGCGGCGTTTTGTGATGGCCATCATGCCCGCGATGATAACGATATCCATCCCTGCCTCGCCTGACACCCCGGATCGCCAGCGGATTTAGTTCGCCGCCCCAATTCCGCGGCAAAACATCGCGGTCCGAAACGTCGAGACTAACGGCTGTTACGTTGAAACCTGCCTTTGTTTTGTAACGTGCACCAACTCTTGCAATGTTTTTGGCGAGATTACCGAGTTAAATGATTCAAGATATATTTAATTGAAAGTAGTTAAACTCTATAATAAAAATAAAAATAAGTAACTTTCATTTTAGTAATTTGATTAAATAAATTATTTTTAAAATTTAATTTTATAAAAAATTAAAGTATCTCAATTTTTCAAAATCTAGTTTTTTTTTTTTAATTTAAATTTTATTTCAATATAAAGTCCTGTTCTAATCATAATTTAAATATATCGAAGGATATGATAATTCTTATTTTTATCCTAATGCATTCTGATTTTGATTTTCATAATAGATCAAATATATTAAAAAATATTAGTACGTTCCATTCCCCTATGACTATAAGCATCGTGGGATAGGTTGAAAAATAACCTACTGCATTGGAAGGGGCATGTGCCGTTAGGAAGTCCGTCATGTTCGGGAATAACTCGCTGCCACGCCGTAAATGTTAAATTGTCGATGTATGTACATATCGATGATGATGCATGATTGCTTTACATGATGATGGTGCAGGAAAATATGGGAAAGAAAAGCTCGTGAAAGATTTTAGAGAGAGAGGGAGAGAGAGAGAGGACCATTGGATGTGCCTCGGCAAAAGCGGCTAGAATGGGTGAGGAGACGGGAGCGAGCGTGCCACTGGCCATCATCATCGTCGTCGAGAAAAGGAAGACAAAGAACATTATTAATATGATATCGAAATAGATGGCGTGACAAAGCTGGGGGCATGCCCCTATAATCACTCATCTCCATCTCCCTTGCCATCTTCCCGCTATATATTGCTACAGAGCCCCAAAACCAGCCATCAAAACGCACCCACCAAATTAAAACCAACCACCACCGAGTTGGGTCGTCACTTTGCACAAGCATGACATCACCTCGGTGTATAGCTAGCGTTGCTGCTTTAATTTTCTCACCGAGTTTTGATCGTTCCGGTGGTCCTGATCTCGTAGAATACCTCTGATCAAATATCATGATTCCTTTTCTTTTCTTTTTCCTTTTTTTCGTTCGAGCCAGCAAGGATTTTTAAAAAAAGGACTTGGGCTATGGAAAACCCCTGAAGTACATGTCAAGTATGCTGTCCAGTATAGATTTTAGCTTTATCATTCTAAGTTTTTTTTTTTTTTTTTTTTTTTTTTTTTTTTTCCCAGTACTGTACTTGATCTGAACAAAAACCTATTGGAATGTTCCTGGTTGAAAAATGCTAATATAAAAAAACTAACAATCACTTGGACTTGATCGAGTTGAAGCATGGGGAGTTGATTTTATGAGCCAGGAATCCACCTATCAGACTTCTGCACTGTGGAAAGGTAATTGCCGGGTTCGAGCCTGATTGTTAGTAAAATTTGAATGGAGGATCTTTATGAAGTTTATGGGGAATGGAATTAGTAGAAACAGAAGCATTAGTCTGTGTGTCATAAGAAGCATTGCGTTCACTAATTTGACCTGCATTATCTTTAAATTTCTGAAACTTAGTTTTGTCTGCGAGTTTTCAGTATCCATGCGGCTAAAAAAATTACTCATAAAGTATCGAGATAAATTCATTATTCATGACTTGATATCGATACTAATTATTTTTTCTTGGCTTTCTCGATATTACAATTTTTTGATGTCGCCGTCCGAGGAAAGCTAAAAAAAACTGCAACAGCTAAAGAATAATTACGAAGAAAGTAATATAAACATCATGTATAAGAAGACAGGAGGAGCATGATCAGAGGAGGTAATATCTCAAAATATATAAAATAAATAAATAAATATTATCATGAAGAAATTTTTCAAGATGTATATGAATTTTTCATCATAATTCATGATAGAGATATTGAATGCTTGCAACTAGCCAAATAATCTGAATTTTTCCTTGCTCAATTCACATTTTTACCAAATTCTGTATTCTCTTATCTGGATTGCTCTCAAATATAAATTTTCAAGTTCTGTTGATAGATTGAGATAGACTAGAGAATAGTTTAGTATATAATGTCTTAGAGATTCGGTTGATCTATATATTTTTATAATAGTGAAGCCATGGTCTTGGGCTGGTAAATTGGAGAACATAACACAAAGGTAGCATTCACAGCTGGTCCCCTGTCTGCTGCCATGATGAAGGGGCACCTCACCGCAGATCCGGGTAGGAAAGTCTCCCACTGAATCATGCCTCCAAAAAGGGTCATCATAGCTCTACCATACTAATGGCAAGTACCTCGCAACTCACCAAGCGGCTTGTGGTGATCGAGTGGGAAAGAAGGAGAGATATCTCTTGGAGATGCCGAAGCTTTTATCATCATTCCAATTTTCCTTGTAATACGTTCCATTAGTTAATAATGACAGCGTGTGGACCGTGGAATCCCTTGATGTTAGAAAAGTTCTTAACATATCAAATCAATGTTACAAACACCATGGTTTTAGATGCTCTATAAAGTCATTTATCAAAACCTTGTTGTGTGCTACATACCCTGATCGGATCTCCAAAGTTACAAATTTAATTACAACCACGGATCCATGCATCAGATTTCATTTTGCTATTTTAATATTTTAATTTAATTATGATTGCAAATACAATTTAAAATTTCCATGACATAATTTTTAATTTTTTAGATACTAGATTTCGTTTGTAACCAAAAAGAGGAAAAAGAATGTCTAATTCCATGTAACTCAAAGTTTTTTTTTTTTTTTAATTTTTATTAACTCACAACCAATATAAGATTAAAGATGTCTCATTTTCTATTTAACAACAAATATAAATCTTGTATATCTTTGAGTACTTGTGGACGGTATCAAGATATATAACATCCATCAACATGCGAAGCAGTTCCTCGGAAAATTGTACGAAAACAAATTTGTGAACCAATGCATTGCTAGAACATAGCATTTCTATTATCTGATCGTGTTTCCTTGTTTGAAAACTTGGTCAATGCTTGTAGTAGTGGGGAGTTAAAGTAAAGCAGACATGCATGCAATGAGGATGCTGCATGGAATTTATTAATTACAATGAAGATTAATAATGTAACAGGATGACATGATGCTTTATGGATCTATACATGCACGGTACGTACATGTGCTGGTTAACTTGTGGGGTAAATATGTTGATCGACATGTTATAAGCTATGACAACATGTTAGCCATGACGGTAGTATATAGAAAGGCATTACATGACATGGACAACGTTCATCATATGGAGATTGATCACAGGGGATGCGTCAACGTAGGCGAGTCCGTGGATGGAGTAGGCCTGAACAATGTAGCATGAAAATTACCATCTTGGCGCTGGGCACGAGCCTAAGAAGATAAGCCTCACGATAGGTGACTAATCCTCCTACTCCACTCGGAGAATAAGTCGCACGATTTCTCACTAGAATACTGATTACTTTACCAATCGAAAAGCATTTCAACTATTAAGTAGCCGACCGCTAGTCAGCACCAGCTACTTGCCTCCATCTATTAGCACTACAAACATGACCACGTGCTTACTCTATACCGAATACCTGATCGGTATCTATAATTTTTCTTCATCGAATATCTATACAAAATCAACTACCTATTCCGGTCGGTTTAGTCAAACTTGCCTATATACTACATCAGGCTCCATCGACTAGAAGCAGTCTACCTACTCGAATCAGCAAGTCACCATCCAATCTACTCATGTCTGAGTAGCCAACAAAGGCCAACGGCTTTCAAGCAACCTCCAGTTGTTCCAGCTAGATTTCACGACGAATGGATCGTATTACTAATCAATTTCCAAATGAGATGCAGTCCCAACATCCTGCCTAACAATCTTCGATCATTCCTAATGATATTCGATTATTTCGTTCTTTTTAACTAGGTAATATGGGACCGTATGCTATTACTATCCCGCTATACACAAACTATACTCGATCTTTCTCTTTTGCTCACAATTCCGACTGTTGTTACTTCTTCTTGTTGATTCGAGTATCGGAGTATTCCTGCAGAACTCCAGCCAGGAGTTTCTTGCAGGATTCCTCCCATAAGAAGCACATCTAATCCCATCAAAGAATGCAGCGAAATCGTCTAGTACCACATAGTCCACCGGAGATCAACCCGACGGTAACAATTATTATATGGAGATATAATGCAAATGGATAAATGATGGCATTCGAATTGCTTTGATATCTATGTAAAGTTTGATCAAATAGTCAACCTCTTCGGAGAAGATCAATGCGCAGAACATGATCCAACAACAATATTTGTTACAGGGAGACCTAATGCAAATGGATAAATGATGGCATTAGGATTGCTTTGAGATCTGTGCAAAGTTTGATCAAAAAGTGAACCTCTTCGAAGAAGACCAATGCGCGGAACATGATCCCAGTGGACGTCTCGAAGGAAGATCATCGTGCTTTTATGCGAAAGATACCACCTCCGTTCCGGGCTGGGCGGGTGAGAGTTGGATTACAACTTGCAGGCCTGGGACAAATGGTTTCATTCCTAGGCCCGGATTGGGCAAATTTCAGCACCAAGTTTGATCTTGCTTGGATGCAACCTTATCTGGACTGGTCCTCCACAAAAACCATGTATGCAATCATGCTAATTGTTGAGGGCTGCAAGCATACATTCCCATAAAAGTTTTTTTAAAAAAAAGAAAAAAAAGAAAGAAAGAAAAAAAGTACTTATATTTATTCATGCCGTATGCTGCGAGGGATTCTGCAAGCATGCATTCCCATAAAAGGCCACACTGCAAGTGTAATTCATTGCAGTGCATTGCAATAAATTGCAACTCTTAAAATGGCATTTGTCTTTAACCCTATATTTGATATAAAGGATGGACAGAAAAAAAAGGTTGGATAAAAGAAAAGATCGATGAATTTTATCATGTATCTGGTAAAACATGGAATGATTCATGTATCTAATGAAACATGAAAGGATGAATATTGATACGGGGGATAATCTCCCACCCTCCACATCCCCGGGGGTTCATTGGCCGAATTTCATCTTTGGTAGTTAGGAGCCCGCTGCCCTTTGGCTTAGTTGATCTTTGGCCTTGGTGAGGGTGCCTAGTCCAATCATCAAAGCGTAATCCTTCCTTAAGCCCCTCGGCCTTTGTTGAGATCCTCGATCGAGCTAGCTCTTGGCCTCGTTTGAGCCCTTCGGCTTAGCTAACCCTTTGACTTGGAGAAGGTGCCTAGATCTATCCTAGCCCCTTGTGTCCGGAGCCGACACATTCTCAATCAGTGCTCTTAAAAGCAACCAAAAAAAGTATTCCACAATACTTATTTTCATGCACCAGATCACTGATATAATTTAGAGACCATATCTCGTAATCTCCAATAAATCCTCATAATTAAGGAAAATATGACCTGTTCTAGGCAATGGTCATCGTCACTATTAAAAATAATGGCTGGCTTCATGCAAGATATAAGATTTCAATTAATAGAAGGTAAATATTTTGGATAAATGGAATGGTCGCATCTCATACAGACAAAATCTTTAGACCTGTCACTTGCACCAAACCCGCTAAGGACTTTTCCCTCCCAAAAATATCATTATCTCTAGCCTATCAAAGGAGTTCCCTGACAACCCCTCAAGGTACGTCAATAACCAGCTCTCCCATTCTACACTCCACTCTCTTTCTTTCTTCTATTGCCTATTGCCTATTACCTGACTTGAACATCAGAGGATCCTTGTTGGAGTCAACTTTGGCAAGAACTTCCTTACAAGTACAGTCCACGAGTACCACCCCTCCAGCGACCTCTAGCATCCAAGTAGGAAGCAGCGACAATAGATATGAATGATTTTCTTCTATACTTGGTATAAGAAGAATGAAAAAAATGATGAATGATATTTATATTATATTTTTACTAAACTACTCTTTAATAAAAAATATTATTATTATCAATTTATAATATTTATTTATATTAAAGAAGTAAACAAACTTATAATCTTTACAATTTATAATTATATAAAAAATTACATAAATATTAATTTTAATTTTAAATTAACTACATAAATAATTTTATAAATTGATTATTAATGAATTAATTCATTTTTATATATTAATTATCTAAATATTTAATTAATTCATAACTTAATTTAAATAGTTAATTAATTTTATACAAATAGTTGATTAAAAATAGTAGATCTAAATCAAAAAATAGAAGGCAATTCTAATTATTTAATTATATGTATAAAAATTATGTGCTAAAATTAAATAATTATTAATAAAATTTAATAATATATGATCGATAATATAAATAAAATAAATAAATATAAATATATATAAATGAAAAAATGAAGAAGTGTTATACTTTTATTAAAAAATAATGAGGGATAATTTTGTAGATATAAAAGTTTACTTCTCATGTGATCCATCCATCTTCCTCATCCTCTTAATTTAGGAAGATGCAAAATAGTGGGCACAGGTGGATGGAGAATCCATCATTATCATCCATCTTTTCAATAACTTTTTGAACCAAACAATAAATGATAGATAGATGGAGATCATCCATCTTTCCAATTCTATCCATCCTCCCTCTCAATAATCCTATCCAAATACAGGGTAATAGATTCATTAGATCCTAGTTGCATGAATTAATGACTAAACATGTACAAACTAAGTGTTTAGCTCAATTAGGGCTTGAATTGGTTGAGTTTGATAGAACTTGGTTAGGTTGGGTTGAGTGGATTGAGTTCCTTAGATTGATTGGTTTGCAAGAAGTACCGGAGGCTATTGGATCTAAAGATATTTAAGAAGTGTTGGAGGCTATTGGATCTAAACATTGATTGTTTGAGTTTGATAGAACTTGGTTAGGTTGGGTCGGGTAAATTGAGTTCCTTAGATTGATTGGTTTGCAAGAAGTGTTGGAGGCTATTGGATTGTTTCATCAAAAATAAAATAAAAATATAGTAACGGGATATTTAAGAAACTCAATGTAATTCAGTTTGCTGAATGTTGCAAAGAACCATTCCCTTTTGTCTTTATTTTTCGAGGAGTAGAAATCTTTCTTAAGACTTTCTTTATCTATGGAGTAATCTCTACCGATCATACAGATCTCGGGATCTCTGTTCTCCGTGATCTGTGAAAAAGTTGGAGAGATCGGAGGTGAATAGGGTTCATTGTAAATTGGTTGGAGAATTTTTGGTTCATTATCTACTTCCCTAAGTTTGGTTTCAGGAGTAGATAAGCTAAATCTTGGTGGAACTGAGGTTTTTGGGGCAGGAACGTACCTGCTGCTGAAGCTCCTTTGAATACCTCTGTTGAACTTGATCTCTACGTCTCCTTCTGGGAGAGTAGTGATGGTTTCAACGGTTGAGGCTGGCTTCCTTGGTGCAGGGACGGCCTTCTCTAAAAGCCAAGTTTCAGGAAGGGCAACTTGATCCCAAACCAAAGTTTTTGGGATATGGACATTACCCTTCAAGGGGTTGGTTTGGAAGTATGTAGTGCTTCCAAGGATTCTTTTGTTAACAACCTTGATGTGGTCAAGGTCATTGGTCACCTTGTGCAGTACTTGATTGTGACCGCTACAGGGAAGGATTCGGGCATGATGTTGAACTTATGGAGTCTAATATCAAGCTCGAGAGCTTTCAGGATGTTTTGATCTTTGAGTTTTAGGGTCAAGTCAGTGTTACAGTTGAAATAAACTGGACCCTCATACAGGCTGGTTTCCACCATTCCTGGTAAGGAATCATGGAACTTGGTTAGGCGGCCATCCCTTAGGCAGAGGAGCATGGCTGTATCAAGCCCTCTTCTGACTAAAGGTTTGGCTGCAACTTGAACCAGACCTATATATATAAACTCAAACTTGGGTTTAAGGGATTTGATTAAGTCTTTGGGTAGGATTTGGATTACTGTGTAGTCGCCCGCATCTTTGGGTAGCATTTGGATTACTGTGTGGTCACCCACTATTGACACAGTTTTTTGATCTAACCTAACCCTACTGTCAGGTAAGATTTGGTGTTTGTAAACAGATCTTTTTGACACTTTTGGAACAGTCCACTTGATGAACTGTTCATCTTCTACCTCGGCTAGGGTGGTAACAGTATCTTCCTCTTTAGAGGAAGAACTGGTAGAAAAGGTCCTAGATATCCTATTCATTTTGTAAACCCTATTGTCCCTTTCCCTACGGCAGCTGATATAATGGGCAACAAACGCCTACATACGGCAACACGCCCTCCACAACTGCAACCTTTCAATTAAACTCGACTACTCAGGACAAAGGTCTTACCTAATGGATAAGAGGTCTAGCACTTGCTCTACCCTTCCTCCCCCCTCTGGCTCTGATACCATTTTAACACCAGGATCTAAGTGGGGTGATGAACAGGTAATCAAATGAACAAGAACCAAAGTGAAAAAAGATAAAATTGTAAAGGATAAATTTGCAGAATAAATTTGCAGAATTTAAAGACTATTCATAGTCTTCTTCGTTCTGATACTATGATAGGCACCCCTTCCTCTACATTTTCCTGTAGCAGTGTGGCCCCGACGTGCCTTACGGTTGCTGTCCGGTCGTTGTCTACAGTTCCTTACTTGAAGATAGAACTATAAAGTTCTATCAATTAACTTAAAGATAAATTGAAAAATTGACAATTGACAATTGAGAATTTGATAATTAAAATTTATTGAAAAATAGTTTGAAGATACATTGGCAAGCTTCACCTATTACTTACAGTAAGAGGAGAGCTTGGATATTGAAATTTTGCCTCCAAAAGAACAGTCTTCCGGAGGGGGAGATTGGAGAGGTTTGGGGTTTTTGGACTATAAAATGTCTTTGTGGGGGGTTTCCTAACTACACTCGGAGAGGTCACTCTTCCTTCCGGAGTTTTTGTGATGCCCCTCATGGATAGCCTTCGTCTTCTTTTATAGAAGAATTCGGTTAACCCGAATGCAGAGGTTTTTGAAATCCATAAATTGATTTTAGAAGCCTTGGAGCCCGTCAGAAGAAATTTCGGCTTTTTCTTGGGGTGGTACTCCTTTAGTCATGTCGCTATCTGGCATGATTGAAGGGTGGTACATCTTTTGTCTTGTTATTGGTAGGGTGGTATGCCTTTTGTCTTGTCATTATTTGGGATGGTACTCCTTTAGTCATGTCATTGTCTGGCATGATTGAAGGGTGGTATGCCTTTTGTCTTGTCATTGGCAAGGTGGTATGCCCTTCGTCTTGTCATTGTTTGGGGTGGTACTCCTTTAGTCATGTCGTTGTCTGGCATGATTGAGGGGGGTACACCTTTTGTCTTGTCATCTTGAGGTGGCACGCCGTTTGGTCATATCACCTTGGTTTTGTTCCGAGGTCGGTTCAGAGGTCCTCGGCTTTTGGTGTCTGGTTTGAAGAAGAGGATGAGCTGGCTACTTCCGTAGCTTCGTCTTCTTCCTCTTTTTTGAATTCTGCTATGAGTTGAGTGAGATACTGTTTGTATTCTTCACGAGACTTGGCAGCTACTAATTTTGAAGTTGCAAATGATTTTTTAGTTAAGAACTTTGTTGTGGATGGTTCAGACTGTAGTGACAGTTGGGGATTTTGGTTGAACCATTCCAGTTTTTTTGGCTTGGTGGCTTTTTCAGGATTGAATTCAGTCCACCATTTGATTTTGAACTTTCTTGGTAATGACGGTTGGAAATTTGGGATATCCATTATTGCATAGTCCCAGCAAAGGATCCAAGACAAAGAAAATTGGGTAAAGAAATTAAGAAGAGGAGGAAATTTCTTCTCTCTTCCTGGAACAACAATTTTTTATAGATATGTTGAATATCCCTCTTGGACCTTCTCTGATAGTATTTCAAAAGTGGGGCCATAGTAGCGCCACCGGTCTACAAACCAGTAAGGGAGATGGAAGATGGTATTGTTCTTAAAATAGAAAAGCCATGAATGCCGGTGAGATTGATTTTGAAATAAGAAGGCATTGTACCAGGCATTTCTATAATCCTAGTAATTAAAATACCGTGGATTATAATTTTGAGAAAGTTTTTTGAAAGTATTTGGATTATCTCCCCATATAGATGGAGATAAGACTTGAAGAATTTGAGCAGTGGAATGGGTGATGACCGTTGGGTCATTTTTGTCCCTGTAGTGTTTCATAGCCACAGAGTCAGTATCCACTAAAATAAATTCGTAAAACACATTGGTTTTTAGTGGGTCCCTAGGAGGGAAGTGCCACTCTTCAGGAAATACTTTTGAAATTATTTTCCGTAGATCATTGTCCATGTATTCATCTTCTATTATGAAGATTGCTTGCGAAATTGGTTTTTCAAAATAAGGATTTGATTTTTTCGTAGGTATTTTTTGAAGAGGTGTTGGGTTAGAAATCCCAACATCCAAATTTTGTTTCGAAAGTGATAGTGAGTCGGAATTCATCACTATCTTCTTTTGTTTTTGAAGGATTTTTTGCTGGGCGGCTTCTTCTTCTGCAACGGCCTTTTGAAATATTTCAAGGCCCAGCAAGGCAGGATTTGATTTTGCCCAGTCAGCCATCTGCTTTGTTGTCAGGGGTGAGTTTTGGGCTTCTTTTTGGGTGGATTCTTCTTCTTGGATGACATTGTCATACCAAGACAGTCTTGGGAGATTTTGGGAAGGTTTTGTGGGTATTGGTAGTTTTGGTGGTGCTTGTATTGGGCTTGTTCTGGAAGGCCCAAAGGATTGGGCGTAGGATTGTTTGGTATGTTTTTGAGTGGCTGTTGAACTGGCCTTTTGGACCGGAGATTTCTTGGGGGCCATTTTGTTTTAGTATCCCTACAAGAATTCACGAGAAAGGAAATCAGGCAGAGAGTTATCTTGGCCTTTGATTTATTCAATATCAAAGTCAAAAACAAATAAAAGTGCTTGCCACCTAGCAAATATATGTTTTGAAGCTAGGTTTTGAACATCTTTTTTCAAAATATATTTTGCTGCTTTGCAATCGATTCGAAGTAAGAATTTTTGATTTAACAAATCACTTTGAAATTTCGAAATCAATAAAACAATTGCTAAAATCTCTTTTTTGACTGTAGAATATTTGGTTTGGATTTCATTCCAGCTACCCGAAGTGAACTGGATAAGCTGTTCAGATCCTTCCTTGGTTTGTTTGAGGATGCCACCATAACCTATCTCAAAAGCATCTGTCTCAACAATCTTTTGGGCTTTTGGGTCAGGAAGATAAAGGCATAGAAGGTTTCTAACATGGGCCTTAATTTTCCTAACCGTGTCAGTATGGGTTTGGGTCTATTTTGGTGGGCTCTTCTTAAGCCTTTGGTATAATGGTTTCGCCAATATTCTAATATTTTTGAGATGGTCGGAGACATAATTTAGGCTTCCCAAAAATCTTTGGAGCTGGGTTTTATCTAGGATCTCATCTGGGAACTTATTGGCAAAGTCAATTGATCTATCTATTGGTTTGATCGTCCCTAGACTAAGGTCATGTCCTAGAAACCTAATTTTGGTTTGGAACAGACTCATCTTGGGTTCTAAAATGACTAAGCCATTTTTAATTACAAGATTTAAGAAGGTCTGTAGATGCTTGAAATGTTGATCTATTGATTCTGAGAAGACCAGGATATCATCAATGTAAGTAATAACAAATTTTGAATAAGGATTGAAGATGTCATTCATGATCTTTTGAAACTCAGAAGGAGCATTTTTAAGTCCAAATGGCATTACATTCCATTCGTATTGACCGAATGGGACTGTGAATGCCGTTTTGTACTTATCTTTTTCAGAGATTTGGATCTGCCAGAATCCGGATTTCAGATCAAATTTTGAAAAGATTTTGGCTTCAATAGTTTTATTGAGGAAGTCTTTTTTATTGGATGAAGGGTACCTAACCCATCTTAAAGCTTGGTTGAGAGGTTTGTAATTTATAACTAGCCTTGGGGCGCCTCTTTCAAGTTCTGCATTCTTTTGAACATAGAATGCATCGCAGCTCCAAGGTGAGTGATTGGGTCGGATTAGGCCCTTTTGGATGAGATCCTGGATCTTGATCTTGCAGTATTCTAAGAATTCTTGATTCATTTGGATGGGTCGGGCCTTAGTAGGAATCTTCCTTTCATTGAAATCTTTTTCATAGGGAAGGTCTACTACATGCTTATTCCTATTCCAAAATGCATTTGGTAGGCTAGAACAGACAGAATCCCTAACCAAATTTTTAAAATTTTTGATTTTTTGTTTGATTTGTGGGTTCTGAAGCCGTTCTTCAAGTTTTTTGATACTTATCTCCTCCTTTAGAAATTCCAGGTGTTTAGTTTTCCTAGACATTTCATTAAGGGTATTGAGTTCCTTGATGTATTCTTTTGTCATAAATTTAATTTTGAGTTCTGGGCCTAAGGAATTTGTAGTGATCCCTTCATCATCAACCATAAAGGGTTTGATGATGTTAAGGAAGGGGGTTCCTAAAATTACTGGTTTATTGAAGTTTTTGATTAATATGAATTGTGTAGTTAAAAACTGATTTTCAAAGTGAACTTTTGTTTGTGAAAGTTTATATTTTATTTGGAGTTTTGACCCATTAGCAGTTTTCAGTTTTTCTTTTATCTTTTCAAAATATTTTGTTTGAATCAAACCTTCTTGGATACAATTTAAATCAGCTCCTGAATCTATCAAGGCAATTGTTTCAAAAACAAAATCTTCTATAGAAATTACTACTTTGACATACTAATTTTGGACAGTCAAGCTAGTAATCGTCTCTAGGAAATTTTGGTCTTGAAGAGAAATTTTTGCATCAGATTCAGAGTCTGAATTAATTTGTTTACCCTTTTCAAGAGTCTTTATTTGAATTTTTATTTGTTTTACTCCAGATTTTAGTTGATTTACCTCCATCTAAAGATCTTGGATTGTTACTTGTTTTGATTCCTCTTTATTAAATCTTTTTAAGATGTTTGTTAAGTCATAAGGTTGAAATTTTGGTTTCTGTTTTTCTTCACTTATAGATTTTTTTAGTTTTAACAGGTAATCTTTCTTTTGATCTGGATCGTTGATTTTGTCGATCAGATCAAGAAGGAGTTCCTGTTCCTTGGTGATCATGTTTATGCTTGAAGATTGTACTTCATCCTCACCGAGACTCTCTTCAGTGTCAGAGAGAGACTCAGCTTTAGAATCAAGCAAGATTTTCTCTAGTTGTGTTTTTAGGGAATTTTGTAAATCTTCTCGATCAATTTGTAATTCATTAATTTTTCTTTTTGTTCTGCAATCCTTTGCATAATGACCTATTCTTCCACATTTAAAGCAGGTTATAAAATTTGGCCTATCAAAAGTTTGCGGTTTCTTGTGGATGTTTCCCTTTCCTTGTCTTCTTTGGTGCTTGTAGGTTTGTTTAGGATGGTAAGTATTTTTCTTAGAACAATTATGATATTATTTAGGGGGTTTTCTTCTTTTTTCTTTTGTTAAGGGTTCATACCCGAATTACTCACAAAAACTCCCTGATGCTTGTCTATTTTCTAATTGTTCTTTCTTCAATTGACTTTTCATCCTCAGATCATTGCAAATACTGAATCCTACAAGGTTTATGATTGTAATCAAATCTCCGTAGGTTAGAATGTCATAGGGAATAGTGTTCTAGTTTTGTTCCCTAATTTTTTGCTTAACCTTTTCAGAGAATGCTAGAGGCAATCCTGAAAGGAATTTTTCTTTCCAAAAGAACTGGTTACAGTCTCCTCTGGTCATCAGTTTTGAAAGGAAAATGTCTTTGTACCATTTGAAGTCTTGCAATTTCTTGCACCTGAGATTTGCAAGAATTTCATGGCTTCTGTCTCTAAATAGGGACGGATCACCTATGAAATGTGGTGTGGGCACCAGAATCAGGAAGAGACTCCAACCAATTCAAGTCAAATCCGAGTCCTTATGGTTGGATGAGTAAAAGAAAGTCCTGTAAATTTTTTCTTTCTTTAATTTTGAGTCCAAATAATTATGTAATTCGAGTCCATTTCAATTTTATGTTGGGACTAGTCCAGCCTGATTAATCTTGTATTTGAGAGTTGGGTCCAAATGAGTCAAGTCCAATCCATGAAGAATCAAACCAAACCTCCATGAAGAATCAAACCAAACCACATTTGAAGACTAAAGAAGACTCAAGACTTATACTCCAAAGCAAGACCAAAGCCACCTCAAGTGGGGACCACATGCCACATGACACATGCCACCTCATCATCCAAGGTTGCTGCCACATCACACATACCACCTCACCATCCAAGGTTGCTGCCACATCACACATGCCACCTCACCATCCAAGGTTGCCACCCAAGAGAAGAAAAGGGGAATTTGAATTTGAATTGGCTACAACCTCCTCCACAACTTCCTCCACTACTCATGGGATGCCCCATATTTTTCTCCACAAATTTTTCTCCATGATATTTGGTGTAGTTTGAATTCAAAATGGCTTAATAGTCTATAAAAGACTCTTAGTCTTCTTGTAAAGGAAGGATGGAAAAGAAAAAATAAAAATTTTCTTCTATGTGAGTTCTATGTGCCTAAGTGGTAGTTCTAAATTTCTCTCCCTATCCCACGCCAACCCTACTTTCTCCTCCTCCATCTCCAATGCCTAAGACACTCTCCTTCTTCTCCAATCTCAAGCTAGCTCTTCAATATTCAAGGTTGATCAAGAAGACCATCACAAGGAGGCCGGCCAAATCCATTTCAAGTGATCTACCATGGCGCCAAGATTATTCTTCAACAATGCTTCCTCGACTCTTCTTTAGTTTCTCCATTTCATGACTAATGTATTTTACCAAGTTCCTAATCTCAAGGTTTCTTTGTTGTAGGGTTCTCCGGGATTCCGAACTCAAGAGGAAGGAATTACTTGCCATAATCCAGAAAACAAGAAGGGCCCTCAATTTGTAGTATGGTCTTGTCATTTGGGAGGTCTCTTCATGAGTGATCTTGATCTACTTGAAAGATTAATGCTAGGTATGTTCTAGTATCGATTAGGTCTGAAATATTAAATTTGCCTAGCTTAACTTGTGTGGTTCGAATCTTATTCCTATTTCTTTGTTATTTTGATAGTCTTATTAATTAGGTTTACATTTGATCGTTCGAGTTCTCTTCATTAGACCTCCTTTGATACTATATGCTGAACTAATCATATGCAAATAAGAAATTGCTAAGTTAATCTTTGCTAATCTCCTTTAGGGTTGCATAGTTGCATTCTCATCTTGCATGTCCCCACCATTCTTGGTATCAGAGCATGGTAGAATAAGTTCCTGATTGCATAGCATTAAGTCCTTGAAGTACTTGGATCGGGGGCGTTACCAGGCCGTCCGGTCTTAGGAGAAAGTAGGGTTTAAACACCCTCTCTTCCCATTCCACGGGGATCTCCTAAGGCGTGTCGGGGTGCCATTGTGATTGACCCGTGAAAAAGAAAGCCAAAGGACTTTTTAGATTTCATTTGTGAATTTTGTATTGGTCACGTTCTGTTTTTCTGCTTGCTGTATTTTCTGTAGGCTGACTGTAATCCGCCTGCAACTCCAAAGGCAAGTATCACATTCCTCATTGGAATATTTTTTTTCCTATTCCATTTTAAGTTGTTTATCACCGTTTTAAACTTCAATCTGAGAAAAAAATTACAAAAAAAATGAAAATTCCTGCAGTCCATCAGTGTAATTAAGGTTTCTGTTCTGTTCTGTTCCTTTTCATTATCTTCATTTCAGAATCTGCCTAGAATAGTACAGATTTTATTTTGAAATTTTGTTTCATCTGGTATGTCATCTATAAGTTAGGAGTTTTCTGTGATTTTTTTAGATTTTTCTGATATTTTTTTCTGTACTTATCAATACCACATTTAAACTGCAACACACTACTTCTGTACCTGAAATTTGAAATTTGCATGCATCTCATGACAAATCAAATTAAGGGCATGAAATTGACATAGGGTCAGGATTTCATCACCTGTCCCTAGCCCAAAAATTACCAAATTGCATATCGATCCAATCCCTAACTAAAATTGATTAGACATTAATTGCCCTAGTGGGTTAGGGACATCAATTTGGTCGAGCCCGGGTTATTGTCAACTCATTGTGTCAACTAGTCTTGTGTGTGCCCTATTACTTGGTGTCTAGAATTGGGACTAAGGGCTTGGGTGCTGATCCGTCTATCGGGCCAATTCCACCGGGCCTAGGTAGGCCAGAGACAGGATCTCACACTCCCCTTGTTCTAAAACCTGGCCAAGTATAGAGTTACTACAATCTAGCTTGCCACCTTGATTAGGCAACTAGCTTGGAACTCTAGGTCCAGTTCAATTCAATTGGGAAAGCTTGTGCAACCCATTTCTTCATCTATTATTGAAAGCTGGTGTCAAGGATAGAGGTTAAGTGGCTCAAGCCAAAGCGGTTCTTGTGGTTTTTAATTAGGACCCAGTGAAAGCTGGGGGAACCTCCCACAGACCCACCTCCTGACTGGCCAGAGGAAGAGAGTAGATGTTGATTTGATTGTATCTAGTCAACTCAGTTTATTTGGACTAACCGGTTTAGAAAACTCGTAGTTCGGGTCTGAGTCTAATTGTTTGCATGACAACTAGGTCAGGCACACCTTACCACCCTTCACAAGCCCAACCTAGTTCATCCATGGATACTAGTATGGAAAGCCTTATGAGATCTATGATCGAGAAGATGGACCGTTTGGATGCTAGGTTTGACCAGTTCGAGGAAAGGATAGGAACCCTAGAGGAATCTAGGTTGACCCCAACTGAACCACCTTCACCCAGATTACCTTCAGTTCGCCCTAGAGCCCAACGACAGGAACATACACCTGATCCAATTCATAGAAGGCCACATCAGGATTATATTGATCACACTCCGGAGCCAAATCCTAGAAGACCTCGCCATGATACTTTTGATCAAGATGATCGGGCCTTAAGGAATATACGTCTAGATGCACCAACCTTTGAGGGAAGCCTAGATCCTAAGGTGTACATAGACTGAGAAGCTGACATGGACCAATATTTTGACTGGTATGATATGTCTAAAGAGAGAAGATTCAAGTTTGCCAAAATCAGACTAGTCCGTCAGGCTAGGTTGTATTGGGGAAATGTCGAACGCATAGCTAGGCAGAGGGGAGACTTACCTATAGTGACCTGGAGAGACATGAAGAGAAAGCTTAGAGAGAAATATTTGCCTATGTCTTATCAGCAAAGGTTGTTAGATCAGTGGCAACGATTGACACAAGGAAATAAGACCGTTTCTGAGTACGTTGCTAAATTTGATGAGTTTGTAATGCGATGCAACGTAGTCGAGTCTGAGGCAGCCACATTGTCGAGGTTTAGATCATGATTGAATGAAGATATAAAAGGGGAACTGTTTTTGAGAGAAGTCCATGATTTAGATCAGGCATACCAAGTTGCCATGGACTATGAGAGGTTTCAAAGAAGAGCTACATTTAGGCGACCTGAGCCCATTAGGTTTAATCCTCCTGTTAGTCGACCTAGTTCAGTCCCTGGTACAACCAATAGACCAAGATCCAGCTCGAATCCAACCCCTAGGACCAACCCTGCCATTCCCCCAATTCCTAGAGAAGACAAAGGAAAGAGCCCTGAAGTTCGAGGTGAGAGGGAGTGAGTTTGCTATAAGTGTCGTAAACCAGGTCATTTCGTGAGCCAATGTCCCTCTAGAGCTTTACATATAGGGGAGGCAGAAGAAGGTGAATCAGAACCCCTGGAGAATGTTGAAGAGGAGGTTTATGAAGCAGGGGATTGCTTGGCTGATGAGTATGAAGGAGATGAAGAAAATGTAGACTCATCAGATGTGTTAGGAGTTGTGAGATGTATCATGACACAGACCAAGGAGCAGGAAGACTGGCGTAGGACTAGCATCCTACACACATTTGTCAAAATAGGAGAAAAGGTCTGTAAGATCGTGATCGATAGTGGAAGCTGTGTCAATGCCATTTCCACTAGTGCAGCCAAGAGTCTAGGATTACCCACTGAACCACATCCCAATCCATATAAGGTATCCTGGATCGATTCCACTTCTATCCCAATCAAGCAGAGATGTCAGGTCCGAATCCAACTTCAGTCCTATCAGGAACGAATCTGGTGTGATGTACTCCCTATGGGAGTAAGTAGCATCATCCTGGGTAGGCCATGGCTGTTTGACCATGATGTGACAATTTTTGGTCGATCAAATTCCTGTGCTTTCAATTTCAATGGCAAGAAAATTGTCATTCATTCAACCCAGCCTAAGGACAACACCAAAAGAGGAGTTAGCAGCCTGAAAGAAAAAAGGACTGGATTAAATTTGATAGGTGCAAGAGAATTAGAAAAAGACATTAATGAGGGAGCACCTATTTGGATGGTAGCTGCTAAGGAAACTATGGACCACACCCCTGTAGAACACCCTCAAGAGGTGGTCCAATTATTGAAAGACTTTGAAGACGTGTTTCCCGAGGATCTTCCCGACAATCTTCCACCTTTAAGGGACATACAGCATGCCATAGATTTAGTTCCTGGCGCGACTTTACCTAATTTGCCTCATTATAGGATGAATCCAACTGAACATCAAGAGTTACAAAGGCAAGTTAGTGAACTTCTTAGAAAGGGGTTTGTTAGAGAAAGTTTAAGCCCTTGTGCAGTCCCTGCCTTGTTAACCCCTAAAAAAGATGGTACCTGGAGGATGTGTGTAGACAACCGTGCCATCAACAAGATTACTGTCAAATATAGGTTTCCAATCCTAAGACTGGACGATATGTTAGATATGATAGCCGGATCAACAATTTTCTCCAAGATAGACTTAAAGAGTGGCTATCACCAGGTTAGGGTTAGGCCTGGAGATGAATGGAAGATCGCTTTTAAGACTAAAGATGGATTATATGAGTGGTTAGTCATGCCGTTCGGTCTGTCCAATGCACCCAGCACCTTTATGAGAATTATGAATCAGGTGTTGAAAACTTTCATCGGGAAATTTGTGGTGGTCTACTTTGATGACATTCTTATTTATAGCAAGACTAAGGCAGACCATTTAACCCACCTAAGACAAGTTTGCCAAGTCCTTAGAAAGGATAGCCTCTATGCCAATATCAAGAAGTGTGATTTCTTAACACATAGAGTTATCTTTCTAGGATTCGTAGTAACATCTGAAGGAGTGTCCGCTGACCCTGCGAAAATTAAGTCAATAGTAGAGTGGCCTGTACCCAAGAGTATCCATGATGTCCGTAGTTTTCACGGTTTAGCCACCTTCTATAGGAGATTCATTAGAGGGTTCAGTACGATAGTGGCTCCAATCACTGATTGTATTAGGAAGGGAACTTTTGAATGGACTAAAGCAGCAGACAAAGCCTTCCTAACAATTAAGGAAAAAATGACACACGCACCCGTCTTGAGGTTACCCGATTTTACCAAAGTGTTCGAGGTTGCTTGTGATGCTTCTAGGGTAGGAATTGGAGGTGTCTTGAGTCAAGAGAATCACCCAGTAGCATATTTCAGTGAGAAGTTAAATGAAGCGAGACTAAGGTATTCCACCTATGATAGGGTCTGTATGCGATAGTTCAGGCATTACGTTATTGGAGGCATTATCTTCTACCACAAGAGTTTGTCCTATTTTCTAACCATGAAGCTCTTAGGTTCCTTAGTTCTCAGAAGAAATTGAACCCTAGGCACGGAAAATGGGTAGAGTTCATACAAGCTTATACGTTCGTACTGAAACATCGTGCCGGAACTGAAAATAGGGTTGCTGATGCATTGAGTCATCGTTCAATGTTGTTGAATTCTGTGAGCACTGAGGTAGTAGGGTTTGAAAGATTAAAAGAGGAATATCCTACATGTCCTGATTTTGGTGACATCTATCGATCCCTTCAACAAGGACCATCTAGTGAGCATAGTGATTATACCATTTTAGATGGATACCTTTTCAGAGGAAATCAGTTGTGTATTCCTAAGACCTCTGTTAGGGAATTTCTGATCTGGGAAGTTCATGCTGGGGGCTTAGCAGGACATTTTGGTAGAAATAAGACCATCTTAGCAATAGAAGACCAATTCTTTTGGCCTGGTCTCAAAAAAAATGTAGCCCAGATTGTAGCTCAGTGTCGTATCTGTGCTGTTGCAAAACAGCAAAGACAGAACACCGGTCTGTACACACCCTTACCTGTCCCTGATTGTCCATGGCAGGATATCAGCATGGATTTTGTAGTAGGCCTCCCTAAGACGTCTAGGAAGTATGATTCTGTCTTTGTGGTTGTCGATCGTTTCTCCAAGATGGCTCACTTCATTCCTTGTTCTCAAACTTTAGATGCTTCGAAGGTGGCCAAGCTTTTTCTCGATCAGGTCGTTAGGCTTCATGGTTTATCCAAAACCATTGTGTCCGATAGAGATGTCAAATTTACTAGCTATTTCTGGAAAACCCTCTGGCACATGCTCGGTACCAAGCTGAAATTCTCTACTGCCTATCATCCTCAAACCAATGGCCAGACTGAGGTAGTAAACCGAAGCTTAGGAAATCTGTTGAGATGCTTAGTTGGTGACAACCTAGGAAACTGGGACCTATTACTTCCTCGTGCTGAATTTGCCTATAACAGCTCAGTTAATAGGTCTATTGGGAAAAGTCCATTCGAAGTGGTCCATGGATACAGACCTAGGAAGCCTTTAGACCTAGCTCCTTTACCCACACATGCACGGGTGTCCGAGTCTGCCGAGTCATATGCACAGCATATTAGGGAATTGCATAAGAAGTTAGCCAAAAGATTCAAATGAGCAATGAACTCTATCAGCATATGACTAATTCACATAAACGATTAAAAGAATTTAATGAAGGGGACTCCGTCATGATCAAACTTAAACCTGAAAGGTTTCCGCCGGGAACTATGAAGAAACTCCATGCCCGGGGAGCCGGACCTTTCAAAATAATAAAGAAAATTGGACCAAATGCTTATGTATTAGAATTACCACCAAGTTATGGCATTAGTTCAACATTTAATGTTTCAGACTTAAAAGAATACAAAGAACCTGCATTGATACCTAGTGAGCTTTTTGGTCCTAATATTTCTTTTGAGAGTGAAACACCAAATGAGTGTCCACCACCAAGTGTTCCTGAGAGAAAGGAGAGAATTGAAAGGATCTTGGATGACCAGATCATTACTACTAGAAATAAAGGCTACCAACGTTATCTGGTTAGATGGCAAGGATGTCCTGAATCTGAAGACTCATGGATTTCCCGAGAGGACCTACAACAAATCGACCCGGATGCATTAGAAACTTATCAAGCCAACCCTCACTCGATAGGGTCGAGTTCCTCCCACCCCGGAGAATTGGTGTGGGCACCAGAATCAGGAAGAGACTCCAACCAATTCAAGTCAAATCCGAGTCCTTATGGTTGGATGAGTAAAAGAAAG
Source organism: Areca catechu (assembly GCA_021397845.1). Taxonomy (NCBI): domain Eukaryota; kingdom Viridiplantae; phylum Streptophyta; class Magnoliopsida; order Arecales; family Arecaceae; genus Areca; species Areca catechu. The sequence continues at coordinate 213,432,015 of CM038039.1, forward strand.
TCCTGTAATTTTTTTCTTTCTTTAATTTTGAGTCCAAATAATTATGTAATTCGAGTCCATTTCAATTTTATGTTGGGACTAGTCCAGCCTGATTAATCTTGTATTTGAGAGTTGGGTCCAAATGAGTCAAGTCCAATCCATGAAGAATCAAACCAAACCTCCATGAAGAATCAAACCAAACCACATTTGAAGACTAAAGAAGACTCAAGACTTATACTCCAAAGCAAGACCAAAGCCATCTCAAGTGGGGACCACATGCCACATGACACATGCCACCTCATCATCCAAGGTTGCTGCCACATCACACATACCACCTCACCATCCAAGGTTGCTGCCACATCACACATGCCACCTCACCATCCAAGGTTGCCACCCAAGAGAAGAAAAGGGGAATTTGAATTTGAATTGGCTACAACCTCCTCCACAACTTCCTCCACTACTCATGGGATGCCCCATATTTTTCTCCACAAATTTTTCTCCATGATATTTGGTGTAGTTTGAATTCAAAATGGCTTAATAGTCTATAAAAGACTCTTAGTCTCTTGTAAAGGAAGGATGGAAAAGAAAAAATAAAATTTTTTTTCTATGTGAGTTCTATGTGCCTAAGTGGTAGTTCTAAATTCCTCTCCCTATCCCACGCCAACCCTACTTTCTCCTCCTCCATCTCCAACGCCTAAGACACTCTCCTTCTTCTCCAATCTCAAGCTAGCTCTTCAATATTCAAGGTTGATCAAGAAGACCATCACAAGGAGGCCGGCCAAATCCATTTCAAGTGATCTACCATGGCGCCAAGATTATTCTTCAACAATGCTTCCTCGACTCTTCTTTAGTTTCTCCATTTCATGACTAACGTATTTTACCAAGTTCCTAATCTCAAGGTTTCTTTGTTGTAGGGTTCTCCGGGATTCCGAACTCAAGAGGAAGGAATTACTTGCCATAATTCAGAAAACAAGAAGGGCCCTCAATTTGTAGTATGGTCTTGTCATTTGGGAGGTCTTTTCATGAGTGATCTTGATCTACTTGAAAGATTAATGCTAGGTATGTTCTAGTATCGATTAGGTCTGAAATATTAAATTTGCCTAGCTTAACTTGTGTGGTTCGAATCTTATTCCTATTTCTTTGTTATTTTGATAGTCTTATTAATTAATTAGGTTTATATTTGATCGTTCGAGTTCTCTTCATTAGACCTCCTTTGATACTATATGCTGAACTAATCATATGCAAATAAGAAATTGCTAAGTTAATCTTTGCTAATCTCCTTTAGGGTTGCATAGTTGCATTCTCATCTTGCATGTCCCCACCAAAATGTTTGGCTATTGCAAAGACTAAGGTATTGGTAGAGTCTTGAATTGGTTCATCATTTTCGTCTTTGATAATAGCGCCTTCGCTATTTTTCCTATATGCGAACATGATTTTATTCTTGTCAACTTCATTCAGATAACCATCCCACCAACCTTTTAATTGGCCTGTAAAGCCAGAGACTAGGATCTGGGTTATAGCCTGGTCCGTAGTATTATTGGAGTTGGTTCGGTGAGCAGTGGCTACCATGGTCATTTCATGCAGAACGTTGAGGATCTAGTATTCCGTCAACCCGTCTATGTTCCATTCATAAACGGTGTCTGCATAATAATGGTTTTGGGTTTTGACCCTTTCCTCATTAAGCATGTCTGGAAGGGTTGGTCTGTTGTAGTATGGTTTTGATGATCTGGCCCAAGAATGGTGGATCTTATTGATTTCTAACTTTGGGCTTTCTATTGGACTTTCTGATTCAGTGTTCGAGTTTTGCTCACTTTGACTCGGGCTTTCTTCCTGAGTCAAAATAGCCATATTTTTTTCTTTGGCTAGAGGAGAAGGGACTCTCTCAGGTGAGTTTGGAACTATTTTTGTGAGGAGCTCTATTTTCTCTAGTCTTTTGTTTATTTCTGTGATGACACTAGTGTCTTTGGGTTTTTGGAGGACCAATTGTTTTGGTATTCCATGAGGGATGAAAATTGATAGTTTTTCAGGACTAACAATGGGAGGCCTAACATCTATTTTGTCCTCAATTCTTTCTAACTGGTCTCCTATTGTTTTTAGGTTTTGGTTTGTAAAATTGTTTTGTTCTATGATATTCTTGATATCCCTACCGTTTGGGATTTCTAAGTGTTCAGATTTGATTTTGAAAGGTGAAGCTATAACTATGGAGTCTTTGACAGGAATTTTCACTTCCTGCAGAGGAGGGTGGATCTTTTCAACTCTATTTCCTTTGCTGTCTTGCCAAGAAACAAAGGGTTTTCCTGTGATCATGGCAATCTGTTTGGAATTGTTTTCGACATGGTAATCAAACCATGTGAAGAAGTTGATATCTTTCTCTATGAGGTACAGGGTCTCATAGAACTTGGCTTGGATCTTGTCTCTTTGTTCTTTGCTGAATGTTGCAAAGAACCATTCCCTTTTGTCTTTATTTTTTGAGGAGTAGAAATCTTTCCTAAGACTTTCTTTATCTATGGAGTAATCTCTACTGATCATACAGATCTCGGGGTCTCTGTTCTCCGTGATCTATGAAAAAGTTGGAGAGATCGGAGGTGAACTGGGTTCATTGTAAATTGGTTGGGAAATTTTTGGTTCATTATCTACTTCCCTAAGTTTGGTTTCGAGAGTAGATAAGCTAAATCTTGGTGGAACTGAGATTTTTGGGGCAGGAACGTACCTGCTACTAAAGCTCCTTTGAATACCTCTATTGAACTTGATCTCTACGTCTCCTTCTGGGAGAGTAGTGATGGTTTTAACGGTTGAGGGTGGCTTCCTTGGTGCAGGGACGGCCTTCTCTAAAAGACAAGTTTCAGGAAGGGCAACTTGATCCCAAACCAAAGTTTTTGGGATATGGACATTACCCTTCAAGGGATTAGTTTGGAAGTATGTAGTGCTTCCAAGGGTTCTTTTGTTAACAACCTTAATGTGGTCAAGGTCATTGGTTACTTTGTAGCAGTACTTGATTGTGACCGCTACAGGGAAGGATCTGGGCATGATGTTGAACTCATGGAGTCTAACATCAAGCTCGAGAGCCTTCAGGATGTTTTGGTCTTTGAGTTTTATGGTCAAGTCAGTGTTACAATTGAAATAAACTGGACCCTCATACAGGCTGGTTTCCACCATTCCTAGTAAGGAATCATGGAACCTGGTTAGGTGGCCATCCCTTAGGCAGAGGAGCATGGCTGTATCAAGCCCTCTTCTGACTAAAGATTTGGCTGCAACTTGAACCAGACCTATATGTATAAACTCAAACTTGGGTTTGAGGGATTTGATTAAGTCTTTGGGTAGGATTTGGATTACTGTGTGGTCGCTCGCTATTGACACAGTTTTTTAATCTAACATAACCCTACTGTCAGGTAAGATTTGGTGTTTGTAAACAGATCTTTTTGACATTTTTGGAACAGTCCATTTGATGAACTGTTCATCTTCTACCTCGGCTAAGGTGGTAACAGTATCTTCCTCTTTGGAAGAAGAACCGGTAGAAAAGGTCCTAGATATCCTATTCATTTTGTAAACTCTATTGTCCATTTCCCTACGGCAGCTGATATAATGGGCAACAAACGCCTACACACGGCAACACGCCCTCCACAACAGTAACCTTTCGTTAAACTCGACTACTCAGGACAAAGATCTTACCTAATGGATAAGAGGTCTAGCACTTGCTCTATCCTTCCTCCCCCTCTGGCTCTGATACTATTTTAACACCAGGATCTAGGTGGGGTGATGAACAGGTAATCAAATGAACAAGAACCAAAGTGAAAAAAGATAAATTTGTAAAGGACAAATTTACATATACATATATACATATATATACATATATACATATATACATACATATATACATATATACATATATACATATATACATACATATATACATATATACATATATACATACATATATACATATATACATATATACATACATATATACATATATACATATATACATACATATATACATATATACATACATATATACATACATACATATATACATATATACATACATACATATATACATATATACATACATATATACATATATACATACATATATACATATATACATACATATATACATATATACATACATATATACATATATACATACATATATACATATATACATACATATATACATATATACATACATATATACATATATACATACATATATACATATATACATACATATATACATATATATATATATATATATACATATATACATTCATTTGGATGTTGAATAGCTAGACACCCTGGGATAACTTTAACCAATATTCACCCTCAAATCAGTTAACCAACCAATTAATGGGATAAAGTTGTAGAAGCAGTGAAAAATAAAGTGAGGAGAGTACTTTGAATGGTTAGATTTATTTACTGCGTCTCTTTAATAACTTCAACCTCGTTAAGTACGTACCTTTTTTTTTTTTCCAGCGCTGATGAAACATGTTTATTTATCACTGTTGATTTATGCTTGGCAGGTAATTATTTAGATAACTTTATGCTATCAGCCCTTAACTAGCACACAAACATACTCCAAAAAGCCTATATTTGATGCGCAGATGGAGTTCTACTCCTCCAACAATATCTGAATATTTTGTTTTTGTCCCTTAAAAATTTATTTATCTACGTTGGAGTGATGTAGAATATTGGCCCCTGGCAACACCCTTTTCCAAACACCTTCCGATTCATAGAAGTCAGGGCACTCGATCAGTGGGATTTACGTACATAGATCAACTTTAAAATTTAAGAAATTATAGTTTTTAGAATTTTACATAGTTGAGTACCATATTACAAAAAAATTGTGATGAAGTTGACGTCAACAGAATCGTTCGAATGTTTGATGTTTACGAATCTCTCTTCTTTAACGATATTTAAACATTTTATTTAGATTTTTCCGGTTCAGACAACCAAATACTTCCCGATAAAATTAATAAACAAAACTTTCAAAAGTATAATAAAAGCTCTCATCAAAAAGTTAAAATCGTGACCTTAAAATTGAAAATCTGCAATCTAATTTTAATCATTAATTCCAAAAATCAGGGCAAAACAGGTAATTAACAACAGCACCATCAATCAATATACAAAAACCAAGCAGCAACTCAAACACAGCAATTAATTGATACCACCCCAAACCTCAAAAATCCATCTGCAATCCCAGCCATTTAACTGCACGCAAGGCGTGCAAGAAATTCCGCTTGATCGAAACCAAAGAAGTACTACAGAAGATGAACATCAAGGGAGGAGAGACAGAGACAGAGAGAGAGAGAGAAGCGAAATCATAAAAATATAGAATTATACAAGCACGTAGATCACCCATGCCATCAACGGCTAGCCTTGGCCAGCTCACAAATCATACACCTGCTTGCCCGTGAACTTGACCTCGATGGGACTGGCGTTCTTCCCGATGGAGCGGAAGTTTACGCCCACGCCCTGCCTTCCAGGGTTCACTTTCTCCGGGTAAACCCCGTCCTTGGGGTGCAGGTACTGCACCTCTCCGTTGGGGAACACCCGGTAGAACTGGTACTGGATCTTGTACTTGGATCGCAGTCTGGTGCCCAGCGCCAGGCACTGCTCCTTGCGCGCCAGCTTCAACAGGTTCGGGCCCTGCCGCATGATGGCGGCGCCGCCCGTCGGCATCTCGAAGATCTGTTCCTTGGAGGAGACCCATGTTATCACGTAGAACTCCTCCACCTGTGCCTTGCGGAGGAGGCCACCGGTGCTGCCGCCGAAGATAGGGGAGGGGGTGTTGGGGTCGAGCTGTGGCGGGGTGAAGCCGGCGGGGGCCTCTATCTCTTCCTCGATGGCCGAGACTTTGAAGGTGGTGTTGCGAGGGGTGATGGAGAGAGAGAGGGGTCTCGGGGTGGCGGCGAAGGGGGAATTAGTCCACGGGATGGCGGCGGCGGCGGCGGCGGCCTTGGAGGCGGGGAGTAGAGTCGGAGGGGTGAAGAGGGAAGCTTGGGTTGCCATGGCCATGGAGCTAGCGATGGGGAGGAGCGTTTGTTTGTTGAAAGGACCGATGGAGAGTGGGGGTTTCAGTTTGGGCAATGGGGGGAAGGTGGTGGTAATTAATGTTTCGTGCCGAGAGGATGGGAATGGTGGGTGGCTGTTCGTGGGGGAAGTAGTAGATAAGGTGATATGGGTCGGACCAATGGGAAGGGGGTGATTTTGATGCGTCCTCTTGGCCACACCACATCTGGGCCTCCTCCTTCTCTTGTTGGATTTTCCTTTCTTCGTCATCAAATCCAGGTTATTAATAATTAGGTATTTAGGTTAGATTGGAACGCGCGCAAGTTGCAACTAAAACTATGTATCCACAAAAACCGGGATGCATGGTTAGTTTGATATCTTGATGGATGGTTTGGACATCCCATCAAATTATTATTATTTTATTATTATTATTATTATTATTATTATTATTATTATTATTATTATTATTATTATTATTATTATTATTATTATTATTTTGATGGTTAGGCCTAAAATCTCATGGAACTTATGGGTTAGGTCCCTGTAACTACCAAAAAATGTATTATAAATTGGATAGGCCTATATTACCGTAGATTTGGTTATCGAACAGGTCGGGTTGATCCTGGGAACAATGGTACGAAGGCTTGAATTAGGCTCGACCCAGTCCGGTCCATATCGGGTTCTGGGCTTACGAACTAGGCCTCATATTTTCATGGATTAGGAGGTGGTTAGGATGGGAAAGGCGAGGAGGCAGCAAGGAGGTGGCTAAGTCTCGAGAGTCGAGAGGTGGTGATGATGTTAGGAGGTCATGCGGAGCTCGAGACGGTGGGATGGTTGGGGCTTGGGATGACTGATAAAAAGTTGGTGCTATGAAGGAGCAGCCCTGGGCCAGGAAAATGGAGTAATGGTGAGAAGGTGATAGTGAGGAAAAGTCGAAGACTTGAAGAGGAGGAGACCTAGATCGGATTGGATGATGCAAGGGATGAGATGGAAGGCCGAGAAGGAGGAGAGCTGTCGAGGAGGTGGTGAGTGGAGAGAAGGTAATAGAGGGGAGAAGAGGGATGTGGGATCAATTTTAAAGATTGGGATGAGGAAGAAAAGGAATTAATTGGACTTAGATGAGAAAAATAGGTCCAAGCCAGGTTTGGATTGGATCAACTTAATTCTAAGCCCAACCCATTTATAAACTCGGGCTCGATTTTTAATTCCGATCTAGTTTGTCGGGTTGAAAGCTATGGCTTAAGCTTGTTTTAAAAGGATCGGGCTTGGGCAGATCAAGTAGGCATCTGTGATTTGAGCGGATCTACTTTAGCAATGTTGATCTTTGATTCATATGTGGATTTTGAAGAATTCTGTGATCACTGGTACAACTTATAACAAGTTGATAAGACAAAGGGTAACCAACATATCTCACTAAAATAAGCAAGAAATAACAAGTATATCATGTTAATAAGGCATGAGTAATGGCTTGATACTCCTTTTTCTTCGTGACATCCCAATCTCTATCTATAAATAGAGGCCCACGAGAAATCCAGATATATATTCTCAACTCCCTCATACATGCTCCTTCCCATCTATTCCTAGTTTCTGATTTGAATGTTGGAGGATTCTAATCGAAGCTAATTCTAGTGGGGGACTTGCCTTGCAATTTTGCCACCGCTACGCAGCAATTGCCACTCTTTTCCGACCGAGCTGATCCGAGCTAGAAATCCTACGGTAGCGATATCCATGCCTATTTTTATTTTTAATTTTTGAAAAATATGATAGGACTGCCATGATTCAAAACTAGGAGACATGGAATCTCCTTGATAAGGAGATAGATGCCAATTAGTCGGTCCTTAAAGTCCAATTGGCTGGCCAATGAACTCCAAGGAGGAGAACTAGCACAAAAGACATCAAGAACTCCATTAGTTTTCCTGGTATTTCTCATGGGCTTCTTGCGGTTAGCACAAAGGAGAAAATTAGATGCATCAAATAAATAGAGAATAGAAACCCTGGCGATCCAGAAAAGAACAAGCTTTCCCATGCCTGGTCTGGTGCGGGCACCAGACTCAGAAGAAGACTTCAGAGCTCCATCTGGATCTCTGATTAACCTTGCCCGAAGAATTAGGGTTTTTGATTTGTAATAAGAGTTGACTAGATCAACTCAATTTAGCTTGAGTCTACATTACCTGTATTTTATTTTGTTGAGTCATGTTGACTCAGTAGTGGACTAGGGTTTCAACCAGGGATGTTACATTTTCTCCCAAGACCAGGCAAGTGGACACCACACTCCCAGCCACACTCCCAATCCAGGGGGAGCCATATCCACATCCAGCAGCCTTTGGTCCCCACTCCACAGATGGCAACTTCCTTCTTTCATGCACCAGATAAAGAGAAGAGCACAAATCAAGGGGGCGGCCAAGACTTTCCCAAGTGATTCCAAGCAAAGAAGGGAAGAAGTTTTTCTTGGAAGAGAATATCAAGGGGCGCCCATTACCTGCCAAAAACATCTAAAACAAAGATGGGAAGAGCCTTGACTTAGGGAGGAAGAAAAGGAGGAGTCCAAAAGAGTTCATCCAAGAAAGGAAAAAAATTTTCTTGAAAAATTCCAAGCAAGGTGGCGCCATCTACCTGCCATTTATAACCCAAATCCTAATTTTTGGTATTTTGGCCAACCATATGTAAGGGATTTGCCCTAATTTGGAGATCCCCTCCTTTAGTCCCACATGGGAAAATATGAAACCCTTCTCCCTTGTAAAGCATTATAAATTACATCCCTCTTGTAAGTTGAAATCAATCAATGAAGAAAAATTATTTTTGCTATTCTCTTGTGTTGAGTAACCTAGGTTTCTCTTCTTCCGCACTATTCTAAGTGTTGAGCTCCGTGAGGGGGTAATCCGGGTTCCATTGGAGCCTTGAGGAGGTGAGAGATCTCCATCTTTATCCAAAACCCTAGGTTAACCACTTAAAAATCCAAAACCCTAGCCGCCCTTCATTATTTTCAATCCATCGAACTCTAGCTCCTTCCATCTCCCACGGCCTCTCTCTCTCTACAAGTCCAGGCCGTCCACCTTCATCCAGATCCAGTCCGGCTACTTCAGATCCAGAGCAAGTTCCAAGGAAAATCACATCAGCTTCCAGGAGAATCCAGTTTTCAGCAATTTCAATCTTCAAGTTCATCAACCTGGTAAATTTTTCCCTTGACTCTCTGATTCCATCAATTGTTTTTCTTCTCTTCCAGATCTTGAGTTCAGGAGAAGCCAACCCGCCAAGGGCCAGTATTGGAGGATCCATTGCGAAGATATCTGAATCCGAGGATCCAACAATCTGCTCGGGAGAGTTCTTCCACCAAAATCTGTGAAGATCATTGTCTGGTTAGGTAAACCATCTCTTCTCTTTATTTATGTTCTGTTGAAAGTTCGGAGCGAAACCCTAGGTCTGGGAGTTTCTCAACCCCAGCGATCCGTTGCTTCTGAACTACTCTGATAATTTAGTTTCCTTAAAATTGTGCTTTCAATTATCATATTAGTATCTTTCAATGTTAGGTTAACTTTTCTTTGATTTGAAGCCAACTTCTACAAACATATAAAAACAACAAAAAAATTAGTTAATCTTAATTTACTTCCGCATCGCATCCCTTTATTTGTTCTGCATCATTTTCTTAAACCGCACCCACCATGTTCTGAGATCTAAATGTATCAATCGATCCTTAAAGAGTTGGTCGCCCATGCCTGGCCGATTCATCGGCTCCCACGTAAGCTAAAACTATATGCGATCTCACGCATATACTTTCTATGCGTGAGTGAATCCTCATATACCCGGAAAGTTGATATACGATAGTAAATTTTCTATGCTGGTCTTTCCGCATAGAAATTAATATGCCGGCGCAGCAATAAGATTTCCATGCGAAAACAATCAGGTAACTATGCGAACATCCTGGAGAATTCGTAAAAATTTTTTATGCTGAAATATGCTCGCATAGAAAAGTTAATATGCAGATATCAACAAATAAAGTTTCTAGGCAGATGAAGTCTGTATGGAAGATATCATGCGGACATCTATGAGGATGCAGTCCTCATAGAAATTAGCATGCGGATTTTTGTGAGTGGAAGCGTAAAATTCCTATGAGGAAATAAATCAGCGGACAGCATTGGAAGTGCTAAAAAAAAAAACAGCGAGCATTAATGCATCAAATTAATGATGAATAAATTTGAAACCAATATATTCATATCCATATTTATTTTATTTAAAATATATATATATATATGAATATTAAATGGATATGAAGTTTAAATCTATATTTATTTTAAATAGATCTATATAAAAATACAAATATAAACAAGATAATTAAATTATATAATTATAGAATCAAATATATTACTAAGTAAAGGACAAATCAAATTAATATCAAATTAATATACTTATATATTTTTTCTAAAAATCAGTGAGTAATATATAAAATTAAGTAGAATTACAAGTATTATCGAATAAAATTAAATAAGATTATAAGTATAATTAGGTATTTGGATACATATTTGATAGTTATCTATCCATATCAATATTTTTTTTTTTACAGATATGAATGAAAATATAGAAATTAGTCAGATACTTAAATTTTTTTTCAATATTTAAATAATTTTAATACAAAATCAGGTATTACCGGATAGGCTAAATTATCATATTGGTCCTTAAAATTTTTGAATAATTCTATTTTGATTCCTATCTTTTAAAAATAGCAATTGAGTCCCCAACATAACAGATTTGATCTATATTAGTCCCCACCATCATTTTTCCATTACATAGTAAATGAAAGTCCATAGTTGGCTTTTTTTTTGGCTTACGTGGCATTTGGGATCTTGGCAAAAAAGGTCCGCTGGGAAGGATATGCCATGATATCGAGTGGTTCGATAAAAACTTTCCATCAAAATAAGAAAGAACAGTCTCTGTTTTGAGACTGTATAAAGCTTTTACAAGGTACCAGGAAACAAGACTTATCAATGAAAGTGAATAGTTACATTATAGGATAAACGAAGGAAGTCGCAAATATGATAATCCCCATTTATTTTTGTTGAGAAACTGCATTACTGAAGACTTTTGGATAGAGACCAATTCAGAAAGGAGATTTCTCGATTACAAGAGCCATGGGATGGGTTGGCTTTTTTTTTTTTTTTTCATTAGCCCATGGAATTATGTGTTCTTTTGTTTTTTTAATGCACAGAGCATTTCACCTTCGTATTTTCTTTTTGGTTACGGCAATCTAGTGCTAAAATTTCAGTTTCTATAATTGATTTTTCGAGACAGTAGATAGCTTCTATCATTTCATCAGTCCATCCATTGAGCTTTTCTTGATTTGATTCAGTGGCAAATCTCCCATTATTTTCTATTACTTCAATATCGGAAGCCGAAACAAGGATAGTGGCATGTCTCATCGAAGTACATTCCTGTTCCTCGTTCCAAGGTTGCATTGCAAAATTTATAATTGATTTACTGTTTTGTTATCGGTTTGCTCCCGTAAAACCCGTTCCCACGAAGCCCAGCCCAGCGCGCAGGTGCGCGCGCGGCCCAGGCCCACGCGAGTGCGCGCGTGCTTGGCCTAACCGCTTGCGGCATCCCTCTTGGGACGTTTCCTCATTTTTCCGTGCGGTTTCTCCTTGATTTCTCGTGGTGTACGCGCGGTCCACGCTATTTCTCGCATTCTGAACCGTCCGATCGATCGATCGGATAGCTAAGATTAATCCGAGCTTGATTAGGCTTGATCTGAGGGTATCTTGCATGTATTTTGATGCGATCCGAGCCTTTATTCTTTGATCTAACGGCTTGGAAGTGTTTTGGACTTTCTGGACTCATTTTAGATCTGTTTTGGATGCCGTTTCGATGGTTATTTAACACAGAGAGCCTGCGGTCTTTGATACAGAGAGAGAAAAAGAGAAAAAAGAGAGAAAAAAAATCCAGAGAAATTTCAGAGAGATTTCTTCTTCGATCCAGGCACCAGGAAAAGCTAGAGGCCTGGTATTTGGGATTTTTCTCATACTTCTTTCATCCTCTTTTATTTATTTATTATGTCTCTTTATTTTTAATCTGGTATTTGTTATCTGGAAATTTGTATTCCTTTTGTTCCTAGATTTGGGTCAGATTATAGTGGATTACTCCTTTCCTCTTGATGGACATAGGCAATATTTTGCCGAACCACGTAAATCTCGTCTTCTTTTGATTTGATATCTGCCTGTGTTGTGATTGGTTAATTGCCTAAGTGAGTAAATAGAAATTATTTGGAGGCCTAAACTGGTTTAATCCGCTGCGCACATCCCAACATGTTTTCAGATTTTGAAACTTTATTTGCTTGAGTCTTATCTGGCCCGGAGGTGGATTTATCTCGTATGGAATTTGCTTCTTATTTTCTAGCTCAAATACCATGATGGTAGTTTTATCAGTTTGATTGGGGGAGCCCTGAACAGATGTTGAGGCATTCACTAACATTGCTCAAGGAGTCAATCTTAATATCTGTTTCAAATTCATCTGTAGTTTGTTTGCATTTAAATTCTTGAAAGCAGTCCGGAGAAACAAGACATGGTTGCATCTAGCACATCTTTGATTTGATCATCAATAAGAAGTTTTCACTTTTTCTTGTTTCCGTTTCCTTGATCATTTCTTCACTAGCTGTGTCAATAGGATCCCATAAATTTGAGAATAGTATGAAAAATCATTTATCATTGATGCAATTATCCTTTAATATATTGGCTTCATTGTCTAAATATTTACACTCGACAATTATCTCTTCTTCACTTTTTTTGTGTTTCATTTAGATCTTCTGATTTCATCACCATCTCTTTACTTAAAGTTGCCGTAGGATCTGACAAAGATTAGGATAATTCAGAAAGTCCTTTCCAATGGATTTTGTTGTCTTCAAGCTTGTTTTCCTCGTATGATCCCCCATGCCGTGTTCCATGTTTTTTCTTCATGTTTGTTACTTGTGACTGAATTATCTGTAACTGAATAATGGTTCCCATTTCCACTATCTTCATCTCTCCTTCTAACTATTTATTTTGCTCCTTGGACATCAAATTTAATGTGCAATCTTGTTGCTTTTCTTGTGTGCTCTTAATGTTTTTTGCCTCATCAATTTGAGCTACTTGCTTGATCACCAAATCTTTTGATCCGCCATCCTTGCTTTCTTGCTTTTCTTCCTGACTGGGATCTATGACTCTTAAGTTGGGAAGCAACACTCTTACCTTTGATATCATTCTTCATTGTTTCCTTTTCTAATGTCCCTTTATAATCATCATTGTCAATTAGATTTAGACTCAGGTCGTTTTTGTCTGGGTTTATCTCGGGTGATTTTTCAACCTCTTCTGGACCATCTTCTACAATCAAACTTTATTTAATTTCAGAAGCAACAGCATCCAAATAAACATTATTAACTGATTCATTTGACAAATTATTTTTATGCTGCACTAGTGTGGATTCATTTGCTACTGTATATCAAATTCAAGAAGTTGTTGCTATGTATTTTCTTCAATTTTTTGTTCAACTACATTACTATTTATCAAATCTTCCTCTCCACAAGATCCACTCTCATCTGCTGGAATTTGTTTTATATTATTTTCTAATATTGGGCTGGTGGCGGCGCCTTCATTCATTCTTTCAACCCTTTCATAATTTCATTTGACAACTCATCAAACCTTTCATGAGATCCTACACCATCCTCATCAGTAGGCCTCTATTCCAATGTATCTTCAGCAAGGGATTCATTACGAGTCATACAGGTGGGTTCCTCATGTTCATCGTTCTTTAGACCCATCGAACGTCCCTCGTGAAATCCTTTTGAGAATTCAAGAACCAGCTCTCTTCTCCACGTTATCTCATCGTATAAAATCCTAAAATTAATCGTAAAAAATAGGATCATATACCACCATTCCAAACCAAAAGAATACCAGCATTCCTCCTCTAAAGAACTCCTGAGCTGATGGACGGGACATAGGAGTTGATCGAGCTGAAGGAGAGCGATGGCGGGGATTTCGTACCAGAGAGAAAGGGAGATTGGGCTGGTTTCCTCAAGGTAAGAGATTGGGAATTCTACATGTTTTCCAAGTCCTAACCGTTCTCGGTTCTTGTTTTCCTTTTTCTTCTGCCCTTTATGCCGACTTCTCCCTCTAATCCCACTATTTTCGTTATTTATCCTTTTTGCTAACCACCCAGTTGCCAACAACCGAGTTACCATGTAAGTTAAAAAGGCTAACTATATACTTTCATTTGCTGAGTAATGAAAAATATTAAGTGTGAGAGCTAAAATGGATCAAATTCATTATGTCAATGTACTTTAGTTTGTTGAGTAATGGAAAAAATTAATTGTAAGAGTCAACATAGATCAGATTCATTATGTCCATGGCCCCTTTATTATTTTTTTTAAAAAATGAGGATCAAAATAAAATTATTTAAAAAATTTAAAAATTTATTTGATAATTTAGCCTATAAGATATTTATTAATTACACTACTTTCATCTCAATCCCCGTTACGTTCCTAGAAGGACCAGATTTTCCATGCCTGGTCTAACCCGCCAACCATGTCCTTAATGTTTCAATTGATCCTTTGAGTCGATCGCAGCATGTCACGCGGACTTTCCTAGCCCAAAATTTCCCCACATGATGGCGCTAAGCAATCCCTACCTAGCCAGCCTCTCCACAGCAATCCCTGCCTAGCCAGCCTCTCCACGACTTGTTTGCTATCTTCAATCCCAGCACAACACAATCATAGCACACAGCCCACATTTTTATCAGGGAAACACCCCCAACCCAACTTGATTTCACTCTCAAATCAGGAATACAGCAAGGTTACAATAGCAATGTCCCAGCTTTCTCTCCTAGCCCAAGAATTCTCACTTACTGTTCTTCCCCCTTGCCGCCCAGCAGAGATCCAACTCCACTAGGACCTGGCGGTTGACAAGCCAAACCGCCCAGCAGTTGCTGCAACTGCCCAGCAACTTCCCATGGCCATTTTCCCCATGAACTCGGTCATGAACCAGCCAACACAATTGCTGGCAACTGCCCAACCTGCAGGAACCCAGGGACCCGAGTCCAGGCCCTTGGCAAGCCCTAGAGACCCAAGTCCAAGCCTGCTACGCCCAAACCTGTAGTGACACATGCATCGGTCCCGCGCGCACCGCGCTCGCTCGGCCTTCTGCCTCCGCTGCGCACTGCCCCATGCATTGCTCCGCGCGCGCTCGTCCGGCCCTCTGCGCTGCACGCGCTTGCCCCGCACGCACCCGGCCCAGCCTGCTGCGCTCCTGCACTTGCCCCGCGTGCACCCACGCACACCCACGCACAGTTCGCTGCGTGCACACACGCCGCGCCGCCCAGCCCGGTCCACTACTGCACTGCGCGCACTGCCCCCCACGATGACGATGCCCTCATCGTGTCACCCGCCAAGTAGTGTTGAATTGATCTTCAAACTGCCACAATGCAGCACCTCGCTCCCAAGTAGCATCAGCCTCACTCCCTCCTTTCCATTGCACAAGAAAATCTGCACCATGATTTAGCCCACTTTCCCCTACAATGCGATGAGCCAAAATCTTCTCGATCTCCTTGTCAAACTCTTTCCTAACAACGGGAAGAGCCCTCCTCTCCGGCACCTTACTAGATTCAGCACCTTCATAGTAGGGCTTTAGAAAACTTACATGGAAAGCTGAGTAGATCTTCAACCTGTCAGGTAGGGCCAACCTATACGCCACATTCCCCACTCGCTGTGTGACCACAAAGGGACTATCATAGCACTGGATAAGGCCCTTGTGATACCTGTGATCAGTGACCTTCCATATCTATGGGGTTAGCTTCAACAGCACCTTGTCCCCTACTTTGAACTCCAAGGAATGCCAGCCCATATCAGCATACTTCATGCATCTTGCTGCCTTTGCAAGACTAGTCATTGCCTCTTCAATTAGCTCGATCTTGTCCCTTGCAAAGCGGTAGGCTGCGGGACACATCCCCTGGTCCCTCTGCCGAGCTACCTCCAATGGTGTCAAAGGTTGAAACCCCATGCACAATTTGGCTGGACTCAAATGGTAGCAAAAGATCTGTGTAGGTCGTAGCAAAACTGCGCTACAACCAGCAACTCCACCCAATTCCTTTGACTAGAGGTCACATAGTGCCTCAAGTACTCCTCCAAGAGTGCATTGATCCTCTCGGTCTGCCCGTCAGTCTGTGGATGATAAGCTGTGGAGAACCAACTGAGAACCCATCAGCTTGAAGAGGTATGTCCAGAATTTTCCCGTGAACTGAGGATCCCTATCACTCACTATGTCACCTGGTAGTCCAAAGAGCTTCACCACATGCTGGAAAAACAACTCTGCTGCCTTGTCTGCTGGATATACTTCAGGAGCTACTATGAACACAGCATACTTGGAGAATCTGTCCACCACAACCAGCACTGCCTTCAACCCATCCACACTAGGAAATCCCATAATGAAGTCCATAGTAATCGACACCCACGATCTTTCTAGAATGGGTAAAGGCTGCAGCAACCCGGCCGGCCTCCTTCTCTTTGTCTTGTCCAGCTGACATACCATACAAGTCTTGACATAAGCTTCCACATCATCCTCCATCTTGGGCCAATAGTAACTCCTGCTAATCAAAGCTAACATCCTCCTGACTCCTGGATATCCTGCCCACTACGGATCATGAGTCTCCCGTAGCAACTCTTGCTTGAGTCCTCTACCATTGGGAACATACAATCTGCCTTCTTTGGCATACAATAGGTTGCCTTCGACCCAATACCGTCGAATCAACCCGTCCAACACCTGTTGCCTCATGTGAGTGTACACTGAATCTGCATTGGCTTGCCTCTTCACCCGGTCCAGAAAGGTAGTGTGAATGGCTATTAGGGAAGCCACATAACCCTCCACTTCCTTCCTGCTCAAGGCATCCGCCACCTGATTCTGCCTCCCAGGCCTGTGCACCCATACAAAGTCAAACTCTATTAAGAACTCCTGCCACCAAGCTTGCTTAGGGGTGAGCTTCTTCTGTGTCTTGAAGTAGGTGTTGGCCACATTATCCATCACCACTATGAACCGGGTCCCTAATAAGTAGTGCCTCCACCATCAAGACAATGGATCACGACCGCCATCTCCTTCTCATGGGCCGATTATCTTTGCCCCACCTCCTTCAACTTCTTGCTCTCATAGGCCACTGGGTGATCAGCCTGCAGCAAGACTCCCCCAAAAGCCCTATCCGAGGCATCAGTGTGTACCTTAAATAGCTCACTAAAACATGGCAACTTCAACACTGGCTCGGATGAAACAGCTAACTTCAGTTTGTTGAAGGCTTTGTCACATGCCTCATACCACACCCACTTCTGATCATTTTTCAGCAAGTCAGTCAACACACTGACCTTCTTGGAGTAGCTTTCAATGAACCTCCTATAATAATTAGCTAGACCCAAAAATGATCTCAAATCTATAATCCTAGAAGGAATGGGCTAGTCAAGAATGGTTTGAACCTTCCGTTCATCCATCCTTATTTCACCCTTTCTGACCCAATGCCCCAGGAAGAACACCTCCTGGTGACAGAACTCACACTTCTCCTTCTTTACATAAAGCTTATACTCCTTAAGCTTTGTAAATACTTATCTTAAGTGATCCACATGGTCATGCAAAGACTCACTATAGACAACTATATCATCTAGATAGACTACAACAAAGTTGTCTAGGAACTCATACAACACATCATTCATCAAGTTGCAAAAAGTAGCAGGGGCATTGGTGAGTCCAAATGGCATCACTAAGAACTCAAAAGACCCATACCTCGTAATGCAGGTGGTCTTAGCTTCATCACCCTCCACCACTCTCACTTGCCAGTACGCCGACCGCAAGTCCAATTTGGTGAAGTATGATGCCTTGGACAGCCGATCGAACAAGTCCACCGCATGAGGAATCGGGTACTTGTTCTTCACCATCACCTTGTTCAATGCCCTGTAATCCACACACATCCACATGGAACCATCTTGCTTCTTTTGGAAGAGGACGGGAGCACCATAAGGAGCCTTGGGCGGCTGAATCAATCCAACAACCAGCAAGTCATCAGCTGCCTCCTCAGCTCCGCCAACTCATTCGGCGCCATTCGGTAAGGTGCTCGGGCAGGGGGTCTTGCACCGAGTTCTAGTTCAATCCGGTGGTCAATGGCTCTCCTTGGAGGCAACTCCCGTGGCAATTCTGTCGGCATAACCGCAACAAACTCCTCCAAATCGTGGCCACTTCATCCGACACCTCTACTACGGTGTTGGGTTTGACTTGCACCAACGTAGCCAAGTATGTTGGCTCCCCCTTCCTCAGCCCCTATCCACTTGCTTGGCTGAAATCGCAGCTCCTTTCTCCCGATCACACTTGGGAGTTCCTCCATCTATCTTCATCAAACAGGGATTCCCCTCATCCCTGATTACGAGTCCCTTCAAATGAGGTGTTGCCGATCTCGCCGCCACGCCTGTAGCTTCAGAGCTGGTGATTTGATCAGGCCGTCTAGCCTCGAGGTCTCCGGGCCCGATCCTGCAAGACAAGGTCAGAAACCCTGGCCGGGGATCCCGGCGAGGGGGCTCCGACGGTCAAGTTAGAAAAGGCGAGATGGAACAGAGTCTCCAAGGTGGGCCCCTGAAGGAGTCCCAGGCTTAGAGATTATCTTTGTAAAGAAGGTCTCAGGAAGAGTAAAAATTGGGCCAGGTTCCTTCACCGAGCTTGCGCTAAGGGATCCCTCTCGGGATCTTGGATCCTGCTCTTGGTGTCTTTCCTTTTCCCAGCCTCTTTTTTCTTACCTGGCCGTCCGCTCTTCCCATCCTTTTATCCCATCACGCTGCCTCCGGCTTCCCGCCCTTGGGAGGCCTTCTCTTTGCTTTCACCTCCTTTTTGTCCCTCTCTTTCCCCTTTCCCCCTTTGGTCCAAGAACCCGGCGGCCTCCTTGTCTTGCTTGCCGAGCCTAGCGAGAAAGGGTAGAGGGAGGACGCCGGCCAGACCTTGGGTCGAGCGTGAGCGCTCTCCTTCCCAGGCACCGACAATGCCCGTTACCAGGTCTTGTCTTGCCAGGACTTCGCCTCTCGGTTGCGGGACCTGTTGGGCCGATGCAAACGAGGTTTTGCGCGTTGCTGTCGATCGTACTGGCGCCCCTCTCGAGGTGCGGCGCGCACTGCTTGAGGGGTGGTCTCGGAACTCGTGCTCCTGTTCCTCGATGACCTCACCATGCCGGGCAGCCGACATCGGCCAAGGTGGGCCCCTCCTGGGCGGACAACTGTCGAAGGAGCAAGAGGGCCCGGCTTGACCTCAGCCGAGGTGGAACCGTCTCAGGGCGCCACTCGTCGAGGGGGCAAGGGGCCGCCGGCTTCGGCGAGGTGGACCCCTCCTAGGCAGACACCTGGCGAAGCGGCAGAGAGGCGCTTGGCTTCGGCCGAGGTGGACCCCTCCTGGGCGGACACCTGGCGAAGGAGCAAGAGGGCCCGGCCTGACCTCGGCCGAGGTGGAACCATCTCAGGGCGTCCACCTGGCGAGGGGGCAAGGGGCGATGGCTTCGACGAGGTGGACCCCTCCTGGGCGAACACCTGGCGAAGCGACAGAGGGGCGCTCGACTTCGACGAGGTGGACCCCTCCTAAGCGGACACCTGGCGAAGGAGCAAGAGGGCCCGGCCTGACCTCGGTCGAGGTGGAACCGTCTCAGGGCTCCACTCGACGAGGGGGCAAGGGCCGCCAGCTTCGACCGAGGTAGACCCCTCCTGGTGGACACCTGGCGAAGCGGCAGAAGGGCGCTCGACTTCGACCGAGATGGACCCCTCCTGGCGGACAACTAGGCGAAGGAGCAAGAGGGCCCGGCCTGACCTCGGACAAGGTGGAACCGTCTCAGGGCTCCACCCGACGAGGGGCAAGGGGCCGCCGGCTTTGGCCGAGGTGGACCCCTCCTGGGTGGACACCTGGCGAAGCGGTTGAGGGGCGCTCGACTTCGGCCGAGGTGGACCCCTCCTGGGCGGACACCTGGCGAAGGAGCAAGAGGGCCTGGCCTGACCTCGGCCGAGGTGGAACCATCTCAGGGCTCCACCCGGCGAGGGGGCAAGGGCCGCTGGCTTCGACCGAGGTGGACCCCTCCTGGGCGGATACCTGGCGAAGGAGCAAGAGGGCCCGGCCTGACCTCGGCCGAGGTGGAACCATCTCAGGGCTCCACTCGGCGAGGGGGCGAGGGGCCGCCGGCTTCGGCCGAGGTAGACCCCTCTTGGGCAGACACCTGGCGAAGCGGCAGAGGGGTGCTCGACTTCGACCGAGGTGGACCCCCTGGGTGGACACCTGGCCAAGGAGCGAGAAGGCCCGGTCCGACCTCGACTTCGGCAGTGGTGGAGCCACATCTAACCTTGCTGGATTGTTCCCGTTCTGCTGAAAGAATCCGTACGGTTCGAATCACACTCGGCGGAACCTGAGACACGCCATGTCATCATAACGGCTGACATCATCGTAACGGTTGTAACATGAGGCATCAAGATCACCTTGGCCTTCACAAAGAACTCCATCCCCAGGATGAGATCAAAGTCATCCAAAGGGACCACCATGACACGACATTAACCCTGCCACTCGCCCAACTTCAAGGAGATTTCAGCAGCCCCGCAAACCGGCATCGCACCCGAATTCACAGCCTTGATAGTGCTGCTGCTTTCCAGCAGGTTCAGTCCCAACCTGCTAGCTTCCCTTCTTTCCACAAAGTTGTTTGTGGCCCTCGTGTCCAGCATAGCCTTCACCTCCTTCCCGTTGATCTACACCATGCAATATAGCAAGTTCCCAAAATCTGCTACTTGTTGCCCAGAAATTGCATTGAGCGGCTACAATGGGTTGACACGGGAGGGACCAGCATCCTCCTCTACAGCCTCCTCGCTGATGATTGCAACAACCTTCTCCTTCTTCGGGCACACCTTGGCCCGATGATGGCCGCCGCAAATGAAACAACCCGGTTGGAACGGGGTCTTGCTTGGGCCTTGGTCCTTCTTGTCGTTGTCCTCCTTCTTGGTAAACTTCTTCTTCGGTTTGCCCTTCCACTTCTTCTCTTCGGCCGACTTCTTCTCGTCCGTCGCCATGGAAGGACTTGTCATCTAGAAATCCAACAAGCCCTCGGCCGTCGCCATGGCCGAAGGAAGGTCCTTCACGCCTTGCCTCCGCAGCTCTGCTTGTGCCCATTGTTGTAGCCCCAATGTGAAGTTAAAGAGCTTGTCCTCCTCCGACATGTTCTTGATGTCAAGCATCAAAGAACTGAAACTCCTTCACGTACTCTCGGATTGAGCCACTATGTCTCAACCTCTTGAGAGCCTCCCGTGCCATCCATGATGTGTTGCACGGCAGGAACTAGTCCTTCAGTTCCTTCTTCAAGGACTCCCATGTGATTATGTCGGTCGGTTGGCAATAAGGTCATCTTGCATCCTTATACGCCACCACAGCTTGGCATCACCCACAGGTACATGCTGGTGATGGATACTTGCTTCGCTTCTGGAATCTTCACCGCCCGAAAGTACTGCTCCATGTCCCAAAGGAAGTTCTCCAATTCTTTGGCATTACGGGTGCCATTGAATTGCTTTGGCTCCAAGACTTTGATCTTCGGCATGGAGCCCTCATCATGAGGTTGAACTGCTGCCCGTTTCAGCAGCCCAATCTCGACTTCCATGGACCTAAGAGTCACTTGTTGACTCCTTCCCACCTCCGAGCTCTCCATCTTCAGGTTGTCCAACCTGATTTCCATGTCTCGAAGCAAGTCCTCAAGAGTGGCTTGAATGCTCGCCACCCTCTCGGCATTCTCCATGGTCAACACGATCAAATATGGATATCCTCGGGAGGGTCACCAACTATTTCTTCTAGCCGTCGAATCCTGTCCTTGGCTTTGGTTAGCATTATCTTGGCACAGAAATCTGCAACTCCGGCCTTGAATGATGTTCTGATACCAACTTGTCATGCGGACTTTCCTAGCCTAGAATTTCCTCACGTGATGGTGCTAAGCAATCTCTACCTAGCTAGCCTCTCCACAACTTGTTTGCTGTCTTAATCCTAGCACAACACAATCGCAGCACACAGCCAATATTTTTACCAAAGAAACACTCCCAACCCAACTTGATTTCACTCTCAAATCAGGAATACAGCAAGGTTACAACAGCAATGTCCCAGCTTTCTCTCCTAGCCCAAGAATTCTCATTTACTGTTCTTCCCCCTTGCTGCCCAGCAGAGATCCAACTCCACTAGGACCTGGCGGTTGACAAGCCCAACAGCCCAACTGCCCAGCAACTTCTCCATGGCCATTTTTCCATGAACTCGCTATGAACCAGCCAACACGACTGCTAGCAACTGCCTAGCCTGCAGGAACCCAGGGACCCGAGTCCAGGCGCTTGGCAAGCCCCAGAGACCCGAGTCCAAGCCTGTCGCGTGCAATGACACACGCATCAGTCCCGCGCGCCCGTGTTCGCTCGGCCTTCTGCCTTCGCTGCGCACTGTCCCATGCACTGCTCTGCACGCGATTGGCCCGGCCCACTGTGCTGCGTGTGCTTGCCTGCATGCTCCTAGCCCAGCCTGCTGCGCTCGCGCGCTTGCCCCGCATGCATCGGTGCTCAGTCCGCTGCGTTGCCCACGTATGCCCCGTGCGTGCCCGACCCGGTCCGCTGCTTCGCTGCATGCCCTGTCCCTGCATGCCCGTGCCTGGCCTGCTCGCCCTGCACATACCCGGGTCTAGCCTACTGCTGTGCTGTTCACACCTATCCTGCACCTGGCCTGCTTGCCTGCACATATTCGGATCTAACCTATTGCTGTGATGCGCACACCTGCACAATCCTGGCCTGACCTGCTGCTGCACTGGATGCGCACATCCGTGTGACCAAAGAACATGCACCCGCATGTTTCACCTTGGCTGCGCTGCCCGGCCAAACCATCACGCCCGGCATTTGCCTATGCCAAGCGTTGGGGTCCTAACATAGCGGATCTCGATCAAGGGCGGTTAAATTCATCATCGATCAGGCGATCGCTCCCAATCTCCCGCCACCGGCGCCCTCGTCGGTGTTCCGATGGCCAGCGGCGGCGGCGGGTCCTCCACTCCCTCGTCGGCGGCGCCGCTTACCCCTTACCGCCCGTACCGCCTGGCTCGCACCCTCACCGCCCACAGCCGCGCCGTCTCGTGCGTGAAGTTCTCCAACGACGGCCGTCTCCTGGCCTCCGCTTCGCTCGACAAGACGGTGATGGTGTGGTCCTCCTCTTCCCTGACCCTTCTCGCTACCCTCTCCGGCCACTCGGAGGGCGTCTCCGACGTCGCTTGGTCCTCCGACTCCCACTACATCTGCTCCGCTTCTGATGACCGCACCGTCCGCATCTGGGACGTCCGCTCCCCCGCGGGGGAGTGCGTCAAGGTCCTCCGCGGTCATTCTTCATTCGTCTTCTGCGTCAACTTCAACCCCCAGTCCAACCTCATCGTCTCCGGCTCCTTCGACCAGACCGTTCGCCTCTGGGACGTCAAGACCGGCCGCTGCGTCCGCGCCATCGACGCCCACGACGACCCAGTCACCACCGTCCACTTCAACCGCGACGGTTCCATCATCGTCTCCGGCAGCCACGACGGCTCCTGCAAGATCTGGGATGCTGCGAAAGGGACCTGCCTCAAGGTCCTCATCGACGACAAGACTCCCGCCGTCTCCTTCGCCAAATTCTCACCCAACGGCAAGTTCATCATCATCGCCACGCTCGATGACACCCTGGTAAAATTTACTCGCTTGGATTGGTTGATCGATTGAAGTCTTTGTATTTTTTTTTTATATTTTTCTTAGAGTGATCTTGAAGAATCCGTCGTCGAAATTCCAACCTTGGTTTCGGAGCAGCGTTTTGATTTCTTCAAGCTTTAGCCATTTCGTTCCAAATGGATTGTTTTGGATCATAGATTGGAGCATTGTTAATTTTCCTATGAATTATCAGAGAAGCCGCCTCTATAATGGGCAATCTTGTATGCTTTTGTTTGAAATTTCAATAGCTTCAAAGATCGGTTTTAAGTATTACCGTTTTGATCAGGCTAGTAAATATTTCAATTTGAGGATGGATGACTATGGACGCTGTCTGTGTAACTGTATTAACTTTGGCAATTGTCATCACTTGGCTTTTTCTCTTCCAGCTTTAAGCTGCTCTATTGGTTTCCTTCACTTTTGTGATTGAGACGAGGTGAGGACATCACCTTTTATTTCAGAACAAAATTCAATCGCCTGTTTCTGGTGACAATATTGATAGCTACTAGAAAAAAGATTGAGACCTTGCCCTGCCATTGTGAAGTGATTTAACATGTAAGAAACACTTGGTCTGTGCTAAATTTCTGGTTGAGCATTCAAGGGTTGTTTCTTAGGTATGAACTAGTGCATTGGTGGTGAATAGCGGGAGGGATTACCATCGCCGACTGCAGTCCAATTAGCTTGGCACCTGGAGATTCCTTTGGCCTTGGCTTCTTCTCATTGAGTCGGGCTGGCATTTATGACTTTTCTAGCATCCTTCATTCCTTAGTATTTTTAACTTGACCTAATTTGTAAAGTGTGGTTGAGTATGATTCAACTGCCTATTTTGTCTCAAATTTTTCTAGTGGCAAATTGATTTACCCACTCTTACCTATATTGATCATTTATTGGTGCTCTCTAAATAGATTTACATGTCTATGGATTTATGTGTTTTGTGTTGCCTTGGCAACTGGGCTGTTCAGATTGCTTGTTAGTTCCACTAATTTCTTATTCGACCTCTTGGGTTGATGCTGTCCATTATTTGCTCGGCATTGTCTTCTCTGTCCATCCTTTGAGTGGTTTATGAGTTTGGGCAAATTTTCCAGTTTTAACCGGTGTAATCAAAGAATTAGCAAATATTTGGTGAGTTTCAGTTGTTTCAGCCAAAAGTGATACATTAGTCTATAGCACTATTTGGGCTAGTCTCTGTTTTTTCCGCCTTAAGTTGTATACCTAGATTAGCCCTAATATAGAGGACTGATCTTTAAAGGTCATGGAGATTTTTGGGAAAGTTTAAAGTTAATTACATGCAGGATTTTAGTTGCTTAAAGAAAAAAGGATAAGATCTTAACACAAAGAAGGGAAGGTATTTTTAGGTTTCCAGGATTATGGTATATCTAAATGTTGATAATTCATTTGATAGGGGTGTTTCTATTAGAATTTGTGACCCTCATATTGCTGTGGGGATATTTAGCAAATATAGTTAAGAAAAAAAAAAGCAATAATGTGTTTCTATACTTATGGCAATAGATTTATTATATAATCATACTAATTCAAATTAAACTTTTTTCTATTTCATGTCGTACAAATATTTCCACTTCACTTCCAGCTGGTTTCATCTCAGCATTGAGTTGAACTATATGGATATTCTCTGTAAAATGTCCAAGAGTGTTAATGAACCTCTGCTTGTTAGTGCAAGTTTGTGGATGATCAGCTACAACTGACCTTTAACTCAATTTTTTTTTTGGTTGGAAGAATCAAGAATTTGACTTCTGTTGTCTTCCTCTCCTACTTCATTTCATAACATTTTGCTCCCCTGTACTGTATTTTGTATATAGCCTCTTGAAATTGGTGATGCCAATTGACTAAATTGGAAATATGCCTTTTTTCTCAACTATTCTGTTCAAAGAAGATAGAACTTCTGTTACTATATAATAATGAGAACTCATGTATATTGCTATTTATATATTAAAATTTTTTAGCAAATTTATCTTTTTCTGCTCGGATATTTTTGCATGCTGCTCGTATGCTCAATCCATTTATCCATTAGTGTTCATAGTTACATCGTTTCCATTATTCATATGATTATGTTGTATTCTTTCTCTTTTCTAGGGCTAATTGCATCTATTTTTTCACCACTTTGCAGAAGCTATGGAACTACTCCACTGGGAAGTTTTTAAAGATATACACTGGTCATGTCAACAGAAAATACTGCATCACATCCACATTTTCTGTTACAAATGAAAATACATTGTCAGTGGGTCAGAAGATAATTGTGTTTATCTATGGGACCTGCAAGGCAAAAATATGGTTCAAAAACTGGAAGGCCATACAGACACTGTCATTTCAGTATCCTGTCACCCTACAGAAAACAAAATTGCTTCTGCTGGCCTTGACAGTGATAGAACAGTGAGAATATGGATTCAGGATGCTGCATAAAGCTAAAAGGCATAGGGCAAGCAATCAAGGTTGTGTCAAATAATTGCTCAGGATGCATGTAAAACAACTTTCTGCATCCTGAAAAACAACTTTCTTTAGTTTTTAATTTCATCAGTTAGTTTTTTTTGTTCAAAAGTTAGTTCGTATGCATTGATTCAGAACTGTTTATATCCTTCCTTGTTGCGTCCATTAGCTTTAATATTTCCCTTGTATTGCATTTCCAATTTTGTGTATGAGTAAAGCATATGGCATTTGATCCCATGAACCGTGCAGAGTTTGTCACAGGAGGCATTCTAATTAAATTTTCCCTCTAACATGCAACTTCAAAGAGATGAGAGAGTCAAGTAGGTTCAACATCATCTTATCTTTTCATTTCCAATGTTGAGCCTTGCAGGTAGCTGTTCTGAACTGTTAAATCTATTGAAGATTGAATTTTTAATCTTATGTGTTGATTGAAAGAGTGGTAACTGTTGCACTATTTTAACACAATAACTCTCATGGAACAAAATGGCATCTCATCTTCCTTTACTACTATTTCTTGCTTCGCATGCTGCAAGTTCTAAGAGTGAGATAGATTTGCAATGCATGTCTGCATATTTACTCCATTGTAGAAGCATTCAGGGACAGTTCTTTTTCTGGCCACAAATATTGCCTATCACTTCATCAAAATCAGAAACAAGAAGCAATACCTTCACTTTCTCCCTGTTAGAAGAAATGTGCTGTTGTTATTTTTTTTGTTAACAATATTTTCCCCTACCACTGCCTCATCAAAGTCAGAACCTCAAAACAAGACATCCACTGTAGGTCTGTTCAGCTTCATGCATGCATATATGTTGCTTGTTCATTGTCAACCTGGAACCATTCTGAGGTCTTAATTTTTCTTTTCTTTCTTTAAAAAAAAGAAAAAACTTGGTTTTCTCTTTATTTTTTCAATTTCAGTACCTGGATGTTTTCTATTTAACTTTACAGCATTGCTCTTTTTGTTAAAATTTGACATCTGACACAGTTCCATGCTATGCATGTTTTGGTAAGTATTATGATGTGCATAATTGAATTAGCTAAAGGTGATTCTGTTGATATATGTGAAAATTATTGCTTTTGTTTTAGATTAGTTGGTGATAATTATTAAATGGAACTGTGATTGTTGAATCCAACCTATTACTCCTGTCTTAAATGGAACCGTGATCGTTGAATCCAACCTATTACTCCTGTCTTATCTTTTATTGAGGAGGGGAATGTCTACTTGCTGCGGTGGAACAAAACTTCATCCTTTTCAGATTTCATGTTTAATTTTATGAGGTCAAATAACAAAGAGCTGGAGAGAATGGCTACTTAGGCTGCTATAGATGAACTGATTCTTCTATGGTGGCTGACAAAAAAGTGAACCCAAATCCTTGAGAAGAGGAAAACACTTGCTCTTTTTTCTTTTTGATGGGAGTTATTTTGGAGATATAACAGATGAAATTTCTTAGGGTTTGTGAGAAAAGGAAAAGAGGTATAATATCCATGTTTAATCTGATATTTGACTGTTTCATGAGTCAATAAAAACTCAAGTTATATTGTCTGCAATATTAGCTAGCTGAACAGAGTGACACCGAACAAGATGGTTGATTTTGATGCCGGGTCAAGATTTTGTAGCCATGCATCTTAAGTCATCTGTTTTGGGTGCTATAGGGGTGAAACATGGTCTGACATATTTTATTGCGGTTCAGTGCGGCGGGGGGCGGGGGCGGGGGCGGGGGCGGGGGCGGTGGCGGTGCGCGGGGTGGGGGGGATGGATATTTGGACCCCAGAATGGAACAAATTATGGGATTACAGCAGGGTTTTAATTTTGTAGAGGTTGAGGTTTACGGTTTCAATGAATTACTTTAGGAGGATTCTTGGATATAATAGGCTTGCTTGATGATGTGACTTAGATGGAAAGATGAATCTAGATTGGATTGTGATTCAAGCAAAGACTGGTAGTGCATTCAATCCGAGTCAAATTTAAATGGTTTTAGTTTCAGTAAGAATAAGCCAAATAAGCCTGATGACACACAAGTTGGATTTGTTGTGCTTTTAATTAGTGGTTTTTGTGCGTCTCAAAATAAAATTTAGTTTATTTTAACTAAATAAAATAACATTTAGTTAATAGTATGTAGTGAATAACTTACCAGTGTTTATAGCTTGGTGAAGTGGGTTAAGGCTTAGGATAGATTAGTCTGGTTTAGCTGAAAACCTGGCTGGCCAAATAATTTTTTCTTGATTTGGATAAATGCGCGATGTAAATCACATTCTTCATTGTAACCTGCCATAAGATGAAGCTATTTGAAAAGCCCTCAATCCTAGTGCTTTTTGTTAGGACTTTCATAAATGATAACCTTTTTATTGGCTAGTTATCATTAAAATAAATTAAAAAAATTAGGCTTCAGGCTTGAGCAAGTTAAGCATCTATCTTCTTTCTCATATCATGACTATTAGGTGGGATTTTCAAAGGTCTCTATATGATTGAGGAGCATGTCAATTTGTCAAGATAAGATTGGTCTTCCAGCGAGTTCCATTTTCTATACCTATGTTGAGTATTAGCCAGCCTTCATGCTTACATTAAATCCATTTTCTCTGTTGAATGCCTTCAACTAGTGGCAAGAGATCTGATTTGTCCTCCAAAATAGATTTTCCTACTGGTAGCGGCCTCCTTGGAATGTTGAGATCTCATAGGCATGGACATGGATCAGATGTCTAGAGCTGGAGACGTTACTTATGCATGGCTTAGAAACTTTCTTTACCATGTGTTGCAATGAAGCATTGTACTACACAGATACTGAATATGTCCAATTAGAACAGGAATGTAAATAAATCCTTTTCAGAGTCATGATATAGAACAAGCATACAATCTTAAAGCCATGAATACATTTAGGATAATTTTTGAATCAATGAAAATGTAGGTCTTCTTGATTCCTTATTTATTTTCGATCATTGATGATTTGTGCAAAGCTGCTCCAGGACCATTTCTTCTAAGAATTGTTGGTGCAGTTTGGCCACTGGAAATGCTTATTGGGTTTTGTCTTGATTAATGGATTGCTCTCAAAAAAATTGGAAGGTCTGAGCTCCAAGCCACCACTCAACATTGGCATCAATGGGAAGTCTTCTTGGTAAGGGATGTGATGGAAACCAACCGTGTACCATAGTACAATATCTGTATTCTCAATTACTCGGTTCCTGCATTGATCATCAAAAGAAATCCATGTTAATCATTACATTATATGGACATTTAGTGTGACAACTTTATTAGTTATCAGGAAGCCACTAGTCAGTTTGCAAGTTAATCACTTTTTCATGTCAAGGAACAACAAATTGTAGTGTTTAATAATGAAGATTGGCTGCTAGCCAGTAATGGAGGTTTTTGAAGGAAGGTTTAGTTCTCAACCTTTTTTTTTTTTTTTTGGGTAGCTAGTAATGGAGTTTTTTGAAAGAAGGTTTAGTTCTCAACCTTCTTTTAAAAGACCTTCTCGTTACTGGCTAGCAGCCAATCTTCATCATTAAACACTCCAAAAAAAAGCAAAAAAGTTTTGGTTCTCGATCAGTCGATCTCCAGGGCCGTGCATTTGAAGTTTTTGTGAAACGACATATAGTTAAAGAACACATTTTTTAAAGTTTAGATCTGCACTCTTTGGGTTTTTTTTTTTTTTGGATAAAGTTTAGATCTGCACTCTTTGGTTGTTTGTATTGCTCAAATCTCTAGAATTGCTTATAGTTCAACCACTGCACTCTTTTGACCTACATAATCGAAGTCCTTATATCCACTATGTCCACTTAAAAGATATTTGTTCCATATGTTGGTTTGCATATATCATGTTTGGTTAGTTGCTTTAGTTTTTATTTTTGGAAATGACCAAAAATAAGAGTCAATAATGTGGTTCTTTAGTTTTGTTGATCGAGACGAGAAATAATATACGAGAATTACATTCTCTCAAAAAGAGTAACGTCCTCAGCTTGTTCCGCTTCCAGAAGATATATGCAGCCATGGTGCCTTCATAAAACTTTTTCTTTTTAATGTTTATCATCGTAACATATTCTTAAAAAACTTTGAGATGATCTTGTGAGACTACAAATTACATGCTTACCTAAAGTTTGCCTTGATTTGACCCTCATGCAATTGGCCCTTCATCAACTCAAACCGAGTCCACTCATTTTTTAATTTTTATAATCAAGTACCGGGCCTGATAGGGGCCCTAATTTTATCCTAAGTTACGTTGTTTGTGTCCCTAGTGGTCTCATTCCTTGTGTTTTTCCTAACAAGCGTGATATGTCTTGGTCTAAAATATGTGTACAACTAGCTAGCACGTATATTATTTCCTTCAACTAAATGGATCCTTGACCAAGGCCATGTATAACATACAATATATAGTATGACCAATGTTTGTGATATTTTTAATTGGCCTTCCACGTTCACTTTGTTTAAACGGGAAGCAACCACACATACCTTTGGCTCCAGACGGCTAAGTTGTCATCGCCTCTGCTCTCGTCCGCATAAAGCCCGGCAGCCCACTTCTCCGACTTGTTGTATGCGGTCACCCACACCTGCTTCTTGGTGTATCTCGCTCTTATCTGAGGATAGTCGTCATCTGCGAGCAGAGAAGCTGCCGTCGCCCCATGGCTGATTAGCCGATAGCCTACGCTGTTCCCCAGCTTGGTCTTCTTGCTAGGATTGATGACCAGAAGCTCAGCGGGCTCCGAGCCGATCTCGATGCGTGCATCGGCTTCGGTCTTCGATGTTTCCTTGATGATGGTCCAGTAGCTCTTTCTGGGCGTCTCGCCGTCGGTCACCCTCACTGTTTCAAGCTTGGATTTGATGAAGGAATTGTTGGATCCATCTATATCGAGATCGAGGTAGTAGGTGATGAAATGATCATGGTAGACCCCTATGGTGTTCTCGGCTATCAGACTGCCATGTTCATCGTTGGTTATTTGGTCTGCATGAGTGTAGCTTGCGCCCCTCATCTCCAGGATTCCTGTTAGCGATACCTGCAGTGAAGTTAGATTATGATAGTTGAGGGTCTGTTTGGATATTTTCACATGTCTGGTTAGGAAATCTGGCCATTTAAGTACGTATAATGAACCTGTACAGTGTACAGTGTCAACCAAACACCATCTAATCCAAAAGACTAGGAGCTAGTTTTGGGTTTGCATAGGCTAGCTCTTAAAAGATGTATAAGTACTTAGATGGGCTAATAAGCCTAATTTCTATAGAGTTTTTAGTTCAATTCTATAAGAATATCCATGGTGGATTTTTTTTTTCTTTTCTTGGTTTTGAAGCTGTTTGAGTCTTAATGCAAGTGTTCGAACTTGCGTCTTAGCGTGTGCATGCATGATGGTTTGTCTTGCAAGGAACGAGAGCAATAGCACCGGTAGATATATACGAGACGTGCCGTGCTAAACTCTCGAAAATTTGTGCCCGGTGGTTTGGTGGTGGGTGGGTGGGTGGGTGCGGGGGCGGGCGAGGGAGTGTGATGTGTGAGAGTTCATGGAACCCATTAGCTTGGTATAAGAGGTATTGTCTAATCTAGACCGGGGGTTTCATAATTTTTATTATCTACTTGTTGTATCTATTTGGCTGGTCCTGGGTCGTACCGGCCCAGAGGTCCGAGCGGCGGACCCGCAGGAGGAGAGGTCCGAGTGACCTCTTCTTTCGAGGTTCGTTCGAGCGGCTCCCGCGAAGGTCCTGACTGACTTCTTCCCTAGAAAGCCGACCCAGAAGGCCAACCCGCTGAGGCAGAAGTCCGGCCGCTCTATTCTTATCCAAGGATATCTCGACGATTCCAGAAGCTCCTTTCCAGCTGGTACCGGAATTCTGTTGTAACAAACTCCATGACATGGCCACGACTCCGTGCCACGTGGCCATCACCCTGATCCTCCTAGAGGCAAATCAGGACTTTTTCAGCCTATCCCCTAACAGAATTTGGCAGCATCCCATGCCTATAAAAAGTGCCCGGGGGACCTCCGCTCAGGGCTAAGTATCCTCTTCCTTTCCCGTATGCGATTCTCTTTTCAATTCTCTCCATTCTATTGCTCCAGATCTCCTGCTAACTTAATCATCGGAGTGTCCCCCGCCGGAGCACCTCCGGCTCTCAGAAGGTTTTGTGCAGATCGACCAGTAGAGAAGCTCTCCAGCGTAGTCGGCCCAGCTCGGTCCAGAGAAAGGCGCAGCAACAGATTGGCACTAGAGGAAGGGGTTGAACCTTCGTTCCGCCCTCTGCTCTAAAAGGAGAGATTGTCCAAGAAAATCAGGCAATGGCGAGGGGAAGAACTTGAAGTACCTCCGCCAAGGGAGGACATTCCCGCCACAGGTCTGAAGCACCTCACAGGGAGGATGACACCGCCGCTGCTGCTGAGCCTACCATTACTCTGGGATTGCAGCAATTCCAGATGCTAGTGAACCGCATCGAAACGCTCACCACGGCGGTCCAACGTTTCCAGGAAGCAGTCGATAATCGGCAGCAGCCGCCCGCTGTGTCTTGCATCATCATCAGCCGGTCGCCGGGGCAAGTTAGCAGCCGGAAGCGCCCCCGCCTCCATCTCATGCCGTTCTGGAGCCCCGAAGGTCTTTGGGGACTCGCACTGACGGAAAGAGGGTGAGGTCGGCCTCCCCCTCTTTCGCTGACTCCGCCTCTCTTGGCGGTCGGCACCCTGCCGAAGATCCGCGTGACTACGGTAGCAAAATCATGTGCATTGAAGAGCGCATTACTAAAATTGCCGAACGGCAGAAGGCTGAGGGGGGGCAGGCGTACGACACCCGCCCACCTTTTTCTGCAGAGATCTTGGGGGAGCCCATCCCCCGTCACTTTAAAATTTCTCAGGTGGACCCCTATGATGGTACCACCGACCCGGACCATCTGGGCACCTACAAAGTCCACATGATGGTACAGGTTGCCTCCGACGCCTTTCATTGTATCGCCTTCCCAGCAATCCTGAAGAAGGCTGCTTGGATATGGTTCACCGCCATCCGACCAGGTACGATCCGCTCTTTTTCTTAACTTGAGAATCTTTTTCTTTCTCATTTCAGGACATGCAATCGTACCCCAAAAACATTGACTGGCTCTTTCTCATACTGCAAAAGGAGGGGGAGACCCTCCGAGACTACATGGCCCTTTTCAACTCAGCGGCAATGGAAGTCCTGGATTTGAATGAAGCCGTAGCAATGTCAGCCTTCAAGAGAGGGCTCTGCTTGTCCAGACTCACATTTTTCCTGGACAAGAAGTTTTCGACGAGCTACACTGAGCTATTGGCCAGGGCGCAGAAGTACACCCTAGCGGAGGAGCAGTCGGCTAGTCGATGCCAAGCCGAAGGGAGGTCAGCCCCCAAGAAGCGAAGCGATAAAGCCCCTACGGTCCAATCTCCTGGCGATGACGACCGATCCACCCAATGTCGAAGCCCAAAGCCGAGGGACACCTTCAAGAGGTTTGAGACCTATGCGCCCCTCTCCCTTCCAAGGGAGAAAATCCTCATGGAGATTTAGAACGAAGCTTTCTTCCAAAGGCCTCGGTCGATGAGGGGCCCTCCTAGCACCAGAAATAAGAACAAGTACTTCCGGTTCCACAGGGACCATGGGCATGACACCGAAGAATGCCTTCAGCTGAAGGATGCCATTGAAGATCTTATCAGGAGAGGGTACCTGAGCAAATATGTCCGGCCTCGTCGGGATCGGGCCGAGGCCTCAACTGCTAGAGACCCTCCGAAGGAGGCGGAGCTCCCCAACCAGCTCCTGACAGATAGGGGCGTTGGCATGCTGCATCGGCGGTCCGACTGGGGACACGAAGGGGACCAAGACATTGTAAAGAGGCCCAGGGATTCCAATGTGATCAGTTTCTCTGACGAAGACCTCCTGGAGCCTCATCTTCCAGGAGATGACCCTGTAATTATGTCGGCAATCATTGCCAACTATGATGTAAAGCGTATTCTCATTGATAATGAAAGCTGTGCAGAAGTTTTGCTGTATGATGCCCTTGTCTGAATGAACTTGTCCGAATCGAGGCTGCGGGAATCCCTAATGCCACTGACTGGCTTTGGGGAAAACTCTGTTGGGGTCGAAGGAGAAATAACTTTGCCCGTGACCATCGGGATGGAGCCCTTCCAGCGGACTTTTCCCATCAACTTTGTAGTCGTTCGGATGATCTCAGCATACAACGTCATTCTAGGCCGGCCGGCCTCAACAGGTTTCGGGTCATCGTATCCACTTACCATTTGCTGGCAAAGTTTCCGACTCGTAGCGGGGTCAAAGAAATGAGGGGAGATTGTAGGATGGCTAGACAATGCCTGGCAATTCATGACAAACAGCTGGATGGGTGCCCCATACTTGAACAACTTGACCCTCGAGACAAAGCTGACAACCGTGGCCACCATGTTGAGAAGATCGTGTTTGTTCCCCTTAGGGAGGATGACCCCATAAAGGTCCTCCAAATCGGGAGCACACTGGATGAAGAGGCCAAGCAGGAGCTGATTAGCTTATTGAGGGGCAATGCTGATGTCTTCGCCTGGTCAGCATCGGATATACCAGGCATCCCATCGGACGTCATCACTCACCAGCTTAAGGTGGACCCAACTTATAAACTTGTCCGACAGAAAAAAAGGAGCTTTGCCGTCGAAAGGCAGAGGGCCATCGAAGAAGAAGTGAAGAAGCTATCCGACGCTGGCTTCATCAGGGAGGCCCATTATCCCGAGTGGCTAGCCAATGTCGTCATGGTGAGAAAGGCTAGTAGGAAGTGGAGGATCTGTATGGATTACACTGACCTCAACAAGGCTTGTCCGAAGGACAGCTTTTCCCTGTCGAGAATCGATCAACTGGTGGATGCGATGGCTGGCTACCAGCTCTTAAGTTTCATGGATGCCTTCTCTGGGTACCACCAGATCAGGATGCATCCTGAAGACGAAGAGAAGACTGCCTTTGTCACAGACAGGAGGTTGTATTGTTACAGGATGATGCCATTTGGCCTGAAGAATGCGAGTGCCACCTTCCAAAGGCTGATCAACCGAGTCTTTGAAGGACAACTCGGAAGGAATGTGGAGGCGTATGTCGATGATATGATTGTCAAGAGCCTCCGCAGGGCCGACCACATCAGTGATTTGTAAGAATCCTTTGACGCACTGAGATGCCACCGAATGAGGCTAAATCCTACCAAGTGCATATTTGGGGTGACCTCCGGTAAGTTTCTTGGTTTCCTGGTCACTCAAAGGGGTATCGAGGTCAACCCCGAAAAGATCAAGGCTATCATTGACATGACACATCCGACCAGTAAAAAGCAAGTGCAAGAACTCACGGGTCGCATCGCTTCTCTCAGCCATTTTATCTTCCGGTCGGCAGAGAGGTCCCTTCCATTCTTCAAGACCTTGCACCGATCGGACTGTTTCCAGTGGACCGACAAATGTCGGTCAGCCTTTGAAGCTCTGAAGGACTATCTGAAGGACCCTCCACTCTTGGCCAAACCAAATGAGGGAGAAGTGTTGTACTTATACTTGTCGACCTCCGACGAGGTGGTCAGTGCCGTCCTCGTATGGGTAGGGGAAGACGACCAGCAGAAACCTGTCTACTACATTAGCAAAGTCCTCCATGACACCGAGACAAGGTACCATAAAGTATAGAAGCTAGTCTACTCACTGGTCATAGCGGCAAAATACCTCCGACCCTATTTCCAGGCACACTCAATCATTGTATTGACAGACCAGCCCCTCAAGGCAATCCTCCAAAGCCCGGACACCTCCGGACGGCTTGCCAAGTGGGCCATCAGGCTGGGCGAGTTCGATATCTCCTTCCAGTCCCGATCCGCTTTGAAGGCTCAGGTAATTGCTAATTTTATTGAAGAGTGTACCTGGGGGTTAGAGGCAGCCTCGTCGGCAGCTAAAGCGCCAATAGCTGATCTTGAGGAAGGGATTGAACTCGCTTGGACCCTTCATGTGGACGGGACGTCCAACCTCACGGGGTGTGGGGCAGGCTTGATCTTAGCTGACCCCGATGGATAATGTCTGGAGTATACCCTACACTTTGCATTTTAGGTATCAAACAACCATGCAGAGTATGAAGCCTTACTTGCAGGATTAAGGATAGCGAGTGAATTGGCATCGACAGAATCTGGGCCTTCTTAGACTCCTAGTTGGTAGTCAATCAAGTGAAGGGCGAGTTCGAAGCAAGGGACCCTGCCTTGGCTAAATACTTGGATAAGATACGAGGCTTTACATCTCGGCTTAAAATTTTCAAGATTCTCCATATACCTCGACTGCAGAACTCCCGAGTGGATGCTCTGTCACAACTAGCCACTGCTGTGGCCGGTACCTCCGACCGGACCTTTGTAGAGCATCTGTAGCACCCAGGCATTGCCAAAGAGCGGAGTGCAGTTCACCAAGTCGAGCAGGAAGCTTCATGGATAGATCCAATCCGTATTTTCCTAGTTCAAGGAACCCTTCCGGACGATCTGGTCGAAGCTAAGCGTATATGCCTGACGGCTTCTGAGTATGTCGTCCTCGACGGGGCCCTCTATAAGCGATCATTTTCACAACCATTGCTGAAGTGTTTAAGGCCAATCGATGCAGATTATGCACTCAGGGAGGTACATGAAGGCATCTGCGGCGACCGCCTTGGAGGGAGATCTCTAGCTTATAAAATTATTCGGCAGGGATATTATTTACCTATAATTCAGAAAGACGCGTCGGACTTCGTACGAAAGTGCGATGCATGTCAAAGGTACGCTAGTATCCAGAAGTGGCCCGCCAGCCAGCTGACCCCGCTTACAGCTTCTTGGCCATTTGTATAATGGGGCATGGATATCATGGAACCCTTTCCCCCAGCATTCGGCCAATACAAGTTCCTTCTTGTGGCCATTGATTACTTCACCAAATGAGTAGAAGCCGAAGCATTAGCACAAATAACGGAGGCCAAGGTGGAAAACTTCGTCCGGAACTACATTATCTTCCGGTTCGGCATTCCACGGACAATCATTACTGATAATGGAAGACAGTTTGACAACTCTAAGTTCCGGGATTTCTGTCAGCAATACCACATTTTCCATAGGCTCGCCTCGGTCGGCCACCCTCAGTCCAATGGAGAGGCTGAAATCACTAATCGAATGATCCTGCATGGGCTGAAGACCCGGCTGAACGGAGCCAAAGGGCTTTGGACAGAAGAGCTTCACTCGGTACTATAGGCATATCGGACGACCGCCCGAGCGGTGACTAGAGAGACTCCATTCAACCTGACCTATGGGAGCAAGGCGGTCATCACCGTAGAAATCTCTTTACAATCCCTGCGAATTGATCATTTCACTAAGCCGACCAACTCGGAACAGTGGAGAGCTGACCTGGATTTGCTAAAAGAAACAAGGCTCCAGACAAGCTTGAAGATGGCGACTTACCGTCAGAAGATGGCTAGATATTACAATTCGCGGGTCAAGGCGCGAACTTTCCAGGTCGAAGATCTGGTTTTGTGAAGGACGAAAACTTCGAAGCCGACCGAGCAAGGGAAACTTTTTCCCAGCTGAGAAGGTCCCTATCGAGTCATTGAAGTGATTCAGACCGGAACCTACCGACTCGAGCATTTGAACAGATGACAGATAGTATGCCCATGGAATGTAGACAACCTTTGCGGATATTATCAATAAAGTCTACAACTTCTTTCACAAAGGCTCTAGGACAGCCCACCTCCGAAAGTCCGACCCCGATCGGCAAAGGTTCTAGGGCAGCCCACCTCCGAAAGTCCGACCCCGGTCGGCAAAGGTTCTAGGGCAGCCCACCTCCGAAGGTCCAACTCCGGTTGGCAAAGGCTCTAGGGCAGGCCACCTCCGAAAGTCCGACCCTGGTTGGCAAAGGCTCTAGGGCGGCCCACCTCCGAAAGTCTGACCCTGGTCGGCAAAGGCTCTAAGACCGTGCACATGGAGATCCGGCCTCAAATTTGGATAAGCCGACGGACTAGTACTTGGAAAGATTTTTGATTACTCGAGTTCGGACTGAATCGCGGTTCATTGGCCATCCCACAAATCATAAATTCGGACGAGCCGACGGATCAATATTTGAAAAAAAAAAAATGTAAGTTTCAAAGTTCGGAATAGGCTGACGCCCGTCAGCTATCTCGAAAAACTTACGATCCTAAAGAACCGACCGAAAATACTTAGAAAAATTTCAAAGAGTAATAGAGAAATACCCCACTCCGTACATATCAGCATACACTAAGAGTATCGAAAGGGTTCTTCTATTAAGAACAAAAGAGGTCAGTTACAAAACGGGGGTCAGACCTTTACAAACTCTTTAGGTTTGACCCGCAGAAGGTGCGGCGAGGACCTCAGCTTCGGCCCCGCCCGCTACAACTGGAGTTTCAATTGGGACATCCGCTGTCCCTACATCAGTTAATGCTGGAGCTTCGGCCCTACTCTCCTCCGCGCGGCTTTCAGCCTGGGGCTCGTCCCCAACGTCTATCAGGTGCTCTTCCTCCTCCGCTGGCCCCCGACAGATCGAGTTCGGGGAAAAGTCCGGCCACCTTCTTCAGGCAGTCGTCGTAGCCCTCTGTGTAGAAGGCCAACGCTGACTCCTCTACCTCTTTCGTGAAGTTGTCGGAAGCCTTGTACTTCATCACGGCGTCCCGGACTTGCCATGTTGCCAGTTCTTTGGCTTCCTCAAGCTGAAGTGCCAACTTCACCACAGCATCTCACTCGGCCTGGACCTTCTTGTTGGCCTCGACAAGTTGCTCCTCCATCTCTCACAGCCGGTGGGTAAGGGAGTTTACTTTTGCTTTCTTCTTTTTCAGTCTGGCCTCCCGATCGGCCAGCCGGCTCTCTGCCTCCTTCAGCGCCCCCCTCGACGACTCGGCCTCCGCCTGGATAGCCGATAGCCTTTCCTCTAAAGATTTTAAGTATGCCTCTGCGACCGCTTGAGCTGCCTCCAGCTCCTACACCTTCTTGGCAGAAGTCTTGGCCTCGTACAGCACCCAACCGATGCCGTCGTCCATTAGAGAAATGCCGTGCAAGAGCTGCAAGCACAAGGCTAAGTTAGTACTACACAAGACAATTGGAAGAAAGGGAAAAACACAAGGGAGTAAAAGAAGTGTTTTACCCTCATGAGGTCGCGGTAGGATT
The DNA here is from genome assembly GCA_021397845.1 of Areca catechu. Taxonomy (NCBI): domain Eukaryota; kingdom Viridiplantae; phylum Streptophyta; class Magnoliopsida; order Arecales; family Arecaceae; genus Areca; species Areca catechu. The sequence goes on from CM038039.1 coordinate 213,471,240, forward strand.
CCGCGGCCACGTCACTCAAATTTCTCTGAATTGACAACTCCCAATCAGCATCCGTCATGGCCCCCCCAAGTAAACTCCGTGCCTTCCTTGGGTTGTCCAGGGCATGCCAGTGTTGAAATGCCTCCTGACGGATTTCTTCTTCGAATTCTACCTCGGCCGCTTCGCTTCCGGCCGCTCCTCTTGCGGCCATCCCATTCCCCTTGTCCGCCGGGGGAACCTTCTCCTCCTGGCCGACGGGCGGGGGGGCCGACGTTGCCACCTTGCCAGGAAGTTCTGTCCGTTCTTGCCCCGGTCAGGCGGCCAACCCCCCGGCAGGAGTTGAAGGCCCCAGTGCCTTCCTCGCCAACACCCCCGTAAGGGGGGTGTCGTCTTCACCGGAGTCCACGTCTACCACGGGCGTCGGCCGTTCCTCCTCCCGCCTTTTCTTTTGTCTCTCTGCGGCTGGCGTATGGGTCGGATCTGGGACGGCCCTCTTCCACATCGCCCACTGGATTACCCTGGCCTTGTCAACCTTCTGCATCCTCCCTCCTGTTACAAGGGAAAGCCAAAATGAGTAAAAGGAGAAGAAGCTACAGGCTCGAGAAAGCAAGCTACGAGGGAAGAGGTCGGCCCTTGCCTAAAAATCTTTGAGGGTTGATTCCCGCCTAGTGAAGGACATGCTCCCCTAACAGTTCGTATGTCACGGTTAGGCCAGCCCCGCTGATCTCATTGAACTTGGCCTGGTCAGCTATTAGGATCGACCTCCCCTCGCGGAGTCTCAGCCACAGCTCTCTCCACAAAGGCTCGAACCCCCAGGATTGAAGGCTGTTCACAAGAAAAAATCGGGCCTTCCACCCGTGGATGACCGATGGAAGGCATTTCAGGATCTTTCGGCCGGGATGGGGATAGAACATCCACCGCTCTCGGCTCCTAAAGTCTTTCTTCAAAAGAAAGAAGTTGCCAAAGAGGGATAACCTAGGATCAATCTCAGCTCTACGGCACAACACAATGAAGCAGCATATAGCCCGAATACTGTTCGGAGTCAGCTGCACCAGGGTTATCCTATAGAAGTTAAAAACTTCGACCAAAAAAGGGTGCAGGGGAAACCTCAAACCAGCCTTAATGTGGGCTTCGTACTTCGGGAGGGTCCCGGTCCCAATGGGTTGTTTGCTCTTCCCTCTCAGCCTGGGAGCGTGAGGTGCAGGGTAAAGGGAATGCCATATACGGCCCTAAGGTTCTCGGCCCATTCCCGAGTCATGACCGATGGGATCTCACTCGGTACTGGCTCCCTAGGTCTAAAGATCGGCCCTCTACTATTAGACGCCATCAAAGCTAAAGGAGGAAGACCGGGAGACTAACCTGAGGTTGAACTCCTAGAAGCCTAGTTTTGCAGAAGAAGAAGGAGAAGCTTTCTCTCACGGAGCAGGTGCGGCGAAAAATCCTAACAGAGCGCCCCCCTTCCTTTTATAGGTCTCCTGAGGGGCGCTATGCACTCGTTTTGTGGGTAATCCAACCGTCTCGTCGGGAGACGCGACTATCCACGCCTTAAAGACCGAAGCAACGGGTCGATCGCAACAAGCAGGCGGCGATCCACGTGAACACCGGATCAGTGGCGTAGAGACTGCTTGGGAAGTGACGTCGGCCACTTGGATGCTACCACGTGGTGCGGCACGTCCCTCCATTTTAGCCATTATGTGGGCCAGTCTGGCCCTTCATCATGGCGCCACCTCCGCATTAATTGCAATTCCTGCGCCCCAATACGGGACTGACGCCTGTCTGGGAAGCTGACCGTGGGAGATTCGAAGCAGTCCGGCGTAATCATTCCGGATCAAGCTTGGACGGGCGTGACTTGTACAAAAACGGTGCTCCTGCCCTTTGAAGCCACGTGCCCCCTCAAAGCCCAGGAGTAGGGGGGCAACTGTTGTACTCATTCGCCTGGTCCTGGGTCGTACCAGCCCAGAGGTCCGACCGGCAGACCCGCGAGAGGAGAAGTCCAAGCGACCCCTTTTTTCGAGGTCCGCCCGAGTGGCTCCCGCGGAGGTCCTGACTAACTTCTTCCCTAGAAGGCCGACCCATAAGGCCGATCCAGAAGGCCGACTCGCTGAGATAGAGGTCCGGCCGCTCCATTATCATCCAAGGATATCTCGACGATTCCAGAAGCTCCTTTCCAGCCGGTACCGGAATTCTGTTGTAACAAACTCCACGACATGGCCACGACTCCGTGCCACCTGGCCATCACCCTGATCCTTCTAGGGGCAAATCGGGACTTTTTCAGCCTATCCCCTAACAATTTGACAGCATCCCATGCCTATAAAAAGCGCCCGGGAGACCTTCGCTCAGGGCTAAGTACCCTTTTCCTTTTTCGTGTGCGATACTCTTTTCAATTCTGTCCATTCTGTTGCTCCAGATCCCCTGCTAACTTAATCATCGGAGTGTCCTCGCCGGAGCACCTCCGGTGCTCAGGGGGTTTTGTGCAGGTCGACCGGCAGAGAAGCTCTCCAACATAGCCGGCCCAGCTCGGTCCAGGGAAAGGCGCAGTAACACTACTCTCAACCGATGATGTCGTGGTCTTATCTTTTGAATTCTAATCCAAAAAAATATCTCGTACAGGAAGAATGATTTTGTTTGTTTCTTGGAAGAATCTATGTATATCTGGATCAGCTTTATTATCACCATAACTCTCGGAGGGAACTGTATGTGGTTGGAGATGCATCATAGATATATCCAGATCAGCTTTATTATCACCAAAACTCTCGGAGGGAACTGTACGTGGTTGGAGATGCATCGTAGAGATATTGTTCATTCTAATTTGAGATTTCATGATTATATATCTTAAATTTTAATTTAGAAGGCGCTTCATACGGAGAGAATAGGTTTTTTTTAAAAAAATAATAATAAACTATGATTCTTCTTGGCACATAATTAATATAAGGTTAACGACGCCCTCCCACCACAACGGAACCAACAAGTGTCAGATTGAGAACCACTAGCTTTTTTCTAACCTTTCAGCGGCAGTAGGTGAGATGAAGGCGACGGATTTGCCTTTGGTACCTGATGCATGTTGTCATTAAGCTTTTACTGTAACTTATTTGTGCCAAGATAGAGACTGACATAAAAATTCTAACTTATTTGCGACAAGATATATAGAGACTAGCTCACATGCAAATTCTAAATTTGCTGCGCGATCTTGGTCGTAGACAAGCTAGTATAAATCTAGAAACCTTACCCCAAGTCTTATTGAGCCGCCAGTCTTGAACTCCCAATCAATCACGTAGTCATAATTTCCAACCGTGGAAACCATCCTCACAACCAAGCTCACTTCCTGTCGAACCTCCGTAATCTGCAATCACAACCAAATTCAAATATCAAACAAACAAAACTTACTCACAAAGAACACTATTTGCTCACTAGAAAACTGAAGACCCACTTCGTTTGGAGTCTCGATCTCGGTGTGCCGCCAAGAAGCATCTCCAGCGTAGCGCTCGAACACACACAAAGCATTCTGAATAATCCTGGAAGGCTTACCATCCCGGTCAGCAAAGTAAACGTCCATGAATGCAGCATTGGTCGGGCAGTCAACCACGGGCTCCAAGGAAGACATCGATAGCCCAAAACCAAATTCCCCGGCATCGAAGAATGTCTTGTAGTACCATTCCTCGGTTGGATCCATGTACGGTACGAAGAGTTCCGATACGTAGCCTCTATACAGTACTCGCCGGTGGGCGCCGTCGTCGGTCTCCTGAATTGATGCCAGGGAAATGATGGAGCCAGCCCGGACGTCATAGCTCAAGTGGAAGGCCCAGTTGGCCCACCTGTGATTAATTCAACGGGAGAACCAGCGTAATTAAGCCAGCAATATTTTCAACGGCTGGCCTGGACCGCATCCATGCATGACGTACGTCTTAGCGGGACTTCTAAGCCTTGGCGAGAAATATCGGATCTACCGGACTACTTGGTAGCAATTTTATTTTTCAGAGGTGCAACTTGGTTTGGAAGACATGCATGGCCTGGATTTAACTCAAATTTTTAACATTCACGAGATTGAAATGCATAGATTACGTAGTTATGAGGTCAAAAATTAACCAGGATAGTTTTGTTTAATTTGGATCTGTTACCAGGGTGAAATTTGATGGCGGTCTGGTTCATAACTCAAATCTGAGAGCTTGATTGATGTCGGTCTTAATTACCAGATCCTATTATTACTATATATCCAGGTTTGAGCTGCAATTAATACGTGCATATATATATATATATATATATATATATATATATATATATTGACCATATATAGAAGGGAGTTAGTATTGAAACCTGATAGTATGGCCATCGATCTGGAAACCCTTCCCCTCCGGCTGGACCACCACCCCGGGTTTGGTCTTGGGCCCGAACGGCGGCTTCTGCTTCGAGGCTCGGTAGTCCGTGCCGACCGACTTGGGCACGGGAACGATGAACCTGTCCTCGTATTCCACGATCTCCATGGCGTCCAAATCCACCACCAACGTTATCCCCTCCAACGGCCTCGCATAGAAGTTCACGGTATCACCCGTCAAGAAGCACAGTAGCTTCAGCAACCTCTTCCCTTGCTCCTTCTCCCCAAACCACCCCACGCTGAAGGTGCTGCACACCACGTCCTTCATCTTCTCCCCTCTCTTTTTCACCGATTCGACGAACGGCTTGTATTTGAGCGGCAAGGCGGAGGCCTCCCCTTGCTCCTCGAAGTTGAGCATGGGATATCCGAAGCCATTGTAGACCTTGTCGGATGTGATGGAGTCGCTGCTTATGTCGACGTATATTTCATGCGTCTGCCTGTCGGACCGAGCGATGACCAAGGCTCGGCGTGGCGGGGCGGCGGCCTGGCCGGAAAGCCAGGATAACACCTCGGGCTTGTCAGGCTCGTCCAAGCCCACGTATTGGAAGGTCAGTGATTTTGACGAGCCCAGGCTGGAGTTTTTGATTATGCGGCGGATGGTGGAGATCTCCGAGGGGGTGAGAGGGTCGAGAGGGTGGAGGCGAGCCGAGCTCAGGGAGAGGCATAGGAGCAGGAGGAAGAGGGTGATGCGCTTTGGAGCCATTGGTTGATTGGAAGAGCGAGACGCCGATCGGGTTAATTAATGACGAGAATGACGACAGAGAGAGGGGTAACAATATATATATATATATATATATATATATATATATATATAATTACGGGTCCACTCCACCGTAATGAAAAGACCGGTTGACCGATTGCTCGGTCCTGTGATAATTTTTTAATAAGTTATATTCGTAAGTCCATTTTTAAAACTTATTTCGGAACTACGAAAAGTTAAAGTCCAATTTTTAAAACTTATTTCGGAACTACGAAAAGTTAAAGTCCAATTTTTAAAACTTATTTCGGAACTACGAAAAGTTAAAGCCTGCACCTGTAACCGTTCTAATATAATAGATCCATTAACTTTTAATATTTTTTCTCATCAAAACTGAGAGAGAGAGAGAGAGAGGAAGAATCAAGGATAACTGCTAAGATGATAGCCCGTGATAGAGATCTCATTTAAATCCGAGGTTTATTCCGGAGCCTGATCGTTTGTATGAATAAGAGATCAGGATCTTACCATTCTATCAATCGATGTCTTAGTGATGTCAGATTGATATACTTATTTTTAAATAAAAAAAATTTATGTAAATTCGAACAGCTTGCATCGAACATTGACATATTAGAAATCTATGAAGTACCTGCACCAAAATTTATCTCCCATATCCTTTTTTATTTTAGCAAAAAAAAAAAAAAATCATATATGAAGAAAATTTAATTACCAGTCAGATTGATATACTCATTTTTAAATAAAAAAAAATTATATAAATTCGAGCAGCTTGCATCGAACATTGATATATTAGAAACCTATGAAGTACCTACACCAAAATTTATCTCCCATATCCTTTTTTTACTTTAGCAAAAAAAAAAAAAATCATATATGAAGAAAATTTAATTACCGGTCCATTTCACTATAACAAAAAATCCGACCGATTGTATGGTTAACGGTCATAGAATAATTTTTAGATAAATTATGTTTGCAAATCTAATTTTTAAAAATAATTTCTGGACTATTAAAAGCTAAAAAGCTCGATCCTTATATCTAAATCGTTTTAATATTATTCTTAGATTTATTTTCCATATTTTTTTCTCATCGAAACTAGGGAAGGGAGAACCAACGGTAACCATATATGAAGGGAAATTTAATTAGCGGTTCACTTCATCGTAATGAAAAGTGTCACGCTCTGAATCCAGCACCGGAATCGGCACGCGACCGGCCGCACAAATCCTAAGTTTTATCCTAGAGATCATACAAGACCTGGGTACACAAGAGTCGCTTACCTCCAAAATATCTCATTCTTCACTAAGCTCGAACATCTGCACAACTTTGTGAAAGAAAAAAGTAGATTGTGAGCTCCATAGCCCAGTAAGGCCTCCAAACAGTCACCATCAATAGTAATAATTTGAAAATAGCAAGAATATAAGAGTACACATTATACTAAGCAACGAAACAACTCAAATGTCACATACGACAAAACCTTTTTGCAAAATCATATTTCCTTTTCAAGTTTTCAATTTAATCATCCTTCTTCTTCAGGATTCTGGACTAGCCATGATCATGCTCTAACCCATGACTAGCAACATCATTGTCCATGCCTATAATTGGCAATATTTGTCACGATTTCGCCTGTGACTCGCAATATTATTATCCATGCCTGTGAAAGACAATATTTGTCACGATTCCGCCTGTGATTGGCAATATCATTGTCCATGCCTGTGAAAGGCAATATTTGTCACGATTACGCCTCTGACTAGCAATCTCATTGTCCATGCCTGCAAAATACAATATTTGTCACGATTATGCATGTGACCGGCAATCTCATTTCCATGCCTGCAAGAGACAATATTTATCACGATTACGCCTGTGACCGGCATACTATGAAACCATGGTACCGCCGTGGCATGGCTAGTCCAAATCCCATTTTCACTTAACGCTTTATCATTTTATCTCGTATAGCCAGAACATGTCACCTTTCAATGATCGATATCACGATCCAACACATTCAAATATCACTTGATAAACATGGTATATTAAATAAAACACAAACAACAATAATAGCAAACTCATTATGTATCTCGGGAAATTAAATCATGCTATCCGAAAACAACCATGCATGTAAAATATATATATGCCCGGATCAAATCAGACAACGTAAAACAATGTATAGAACTGATGATTATGTCTAGAATCATTATCTTCAATCGCTAAATCCAAATATCCTGTATCAATCTATACCCGAAATTCGTCCAAATCCTTCATGCTCAAAAGGTTGATCACCTACTATAATAAATAAATTCATTCAATCAAAATCCTAGTTTTACAAATTTTGAGGAAGAATGTTCCCACTGATTTTCTCTTTCCTCATCTTCCAAAATCCCTTCCCTCTCCCCTTCTCTCTCTTCTCCTCTTTCTCTTTCTTCCTTCTTCTCTCCTCTTTTCCCTTCTCTTTCTCTCTCTTCTCCTCTTTTCTTGGCTCTCTGCAGGCTCTTCCCTGCTTCCTATCGACGTCCTGGTTAAAAAAAGGAGAAAAACCCATCCAAAATCACCTCAAACGTAATCTAAGAAGTCTAAAACCATCAAAATATCTCCCTGGCCGTCTGATTTGAGATCAACGCCTCAAACCGCATCCAAATTCGAATCCAAAAGCCCTTGATCAAGTCTAAACTCCCTCGAATCAATCCTAGCCGTTTGATCAAGCGATCGGACGATCCAGATCACTCAGAAACCTCGTGGACCGCCGTGAGTCACGAGAAACGCCTTGGGAAACGACCGGAAATGCGTGGGAAACGTCCCCACGACGGCCGGCTCCAGCTGGGTCGAGCCCAGCGCTCGCGCGCGCGTGGGCCTGGGCCACGCACCGCGCGTCCGCGCGTCGCTTGCCTGTGCGCCCGCGTGTCGCTGGCCTGCGCGTCGTCGCCCGCCACGTGTCACCCGCGCGCCCGCACGCTCGCTCGCCCGCGTGTCCTCGCCCGCCACGCGTCGCCCGCGCGCTTGCGTGCACCGCACGCCCCTGGGCCGCGCAAAGGTCAGGGCCGGTCCATTCTGGTTGGCTGGCAGGCTTTCAAACCCCTTTCTCTCTCTTTTTTTTTTTTTTTTTTTTTTTTTTTTTTTTTTTTTTTTTTTTTTTTTTTTTTTTTTTTTTTTTTTTTTTTGGGTCGTTACAAAAAGCCCACGTTGCCCGACTGCGCAGTTGCCGCTTCTAGAATAATTTTTGAATAAATTATGTTTGTAAGTCCAATATTTTTTAATATAATTTCTTAACCATGGAAAGCTAATGCTCGATCCTTATTTCTAAACCGTCTTAATGTTATTCTCGGATTTATTTTTGATAATTTTTCTCATCGACATTGGGGAGAGAGAGGATCGAGGGAAAGCTCAATCCTTACTTCTAAACTGTCTTAATGTCATTCTTAGATTTATTTTTGATAATTTTTCTCATCCAAGCCGGGGAGAGAGAGGATCAAGGGAAAAGTTGATCTTGGCCTTGAGACTGAAAGTTGATCCATAATATTTTTTTTATAAACACGAATTTATTTTATTTTTTATAAAAACATATATATAATACTTATAGAATATTGTCGCGGCTAAGTTAATAATTTTTTTTAAAATTTTTTTAGTTTTCCGTAAATATTTTAATTGAACTAAATTTGACATGACCGCTGGCCTTAAACTCCCAAATCCATTGGTAATTCCCCCTTCTGGTATCCATCCTCGCTACGAGGCTCGCATAAGCTCTCGCAACCTGATCTTTAGAACGTGATGCCCAATGATGAAGTTAATTCAGGACCTTCTCTTTTCTTATAAATACCAGTCACACGCCACTTCAAACCCCGTTTCAAGCCATCATTTTTCTCTTCGACGAGCAACGGAGAATCCTTCAAATTCTGATGAATTCGATTATTTTTATTATTAAATTATTTAGGAGATATTTTTATCAGGGGTTTTTATTGGATTTTCGATTTGGGCCGTGGATCACCGGTAGTTGCGCCACAGCCGTTCGTCTCCGGTCCGCCGAGCCCTCCTCTCGGTGACCGTCTCCTGTGGCACCACCGGCAATCAAGGGAGAGGGCCATTTAGTCGGGGATGAAAACAGGGGGGTTTGGGAGAAGAAAGAATGAAGAGAAGAGAAGAAAAAAAAGAGAAGGAAAAAAAAAAAAAAGGGAAGAAAAGAAAGAAAAAAAAGGAAAAGAAAAGAAAAAAAAAAAGAAAAGAAAGGAAAAAAATGAAGAGAGAGAATATGAAGAGAAAAAGAGGAGAGAGGGAAAGGAGAGATAAAGGAGAGAGAAAGAGGAGAGAAGATGAGGAGAGAGAAGAGAGAGAAAGTGATGGAAAAAAATAAATATATAAATATTGAAAAGGGTGATCGAAAAGTCTTATTCTAGAATTTCGTGAGATTAGGATTTACAGGTGGATCGCAGAAAAAATTTAGGTAAAAGGTTTGAATATACAATTATCCTAGGATTGTTGATTAAAAAATTGTTATTGTACCTGTAAGGGGATAGCTTTCTAAATAGTAAAGTGTTGACACTACAATGAAACAGGTATTTAGCGATGCTTTTTTTGGCCTTTCCCAATGCTTTTAAGCGTCGCCAAGAAATCCCTCGACGCTTCTTAAAGCGTCGCAAAAGTGTCGCCTATGTAAGCATGGGGACGCCACCTGCCGACGCTTTAAAGCATTGCTAAATTAGGATTTCCTGATGCTTTTAAGCGTCGGCATTTAGCGACGCTTTTAAACGTCGCCAGGTCCAAACCTAGCGATGTTTTAAAGCATCGGCAGATTTTTTTTTTTTTAAAAAAAATAAACAGCTATACCTATACATGAAATACATATAACATGTATACATTATCCAAATGAAAACATTCAAACATGTATCACATCCAACATACACAAACAAATGAAAACATTCAAACCTGTATCGCACCCAACATACACAAGCACAAATACAAACAAATTATAAAGAGTTATATATATATATATATAAAAGTATCAATCGAAGTTCAAATAAACAAAAAGATATACAAAAATAATAAAAAAAATAGCTGGCATCACTGATCCGCGGGAGGCTGGTCGTCGTCAGGTTTGCGACTCGCAGATGCACCAGGAACCTACAAGATATACATATAATTATGATACATACATTATATATATTCTAAATTATTAAATACATATAAAATTAATAAATAATTACTTACCTGAGATGACATGAACATATGCAGCACATATGTAACATGCTTAGCTGAGACCTAATGGTCTGTATCTCTGCTCTGTCTGCATCACGTGTCTGTTGGAGCTCTGCTATCTCCTCTTGGAGTCCACGAACATGTGACTGATCATGACTCTCTCTAGCATCCCGAGTATATCTACTCACCTCAGATAACTGACTAGGGATAACTCCAATCCCATAACCCCTCACTCATCTAGGACGCTCTAGTCCCATCAACTCCGAGAATACCTCAACCTCGATGCGACTGCTCTGAGTAGATGATGTACCCTCGCCAGCACGCTCGGAGATCATAGAGGTAGCTCTATCCTATGTTTTATAAAAAAACACATATATCAATACTTAATAAAAATATAAATATAAATCATGATATAATATAAATAAAAAAATACATATATATCTCTGGACTCCTCCAGAACAAAAATGCCATCCTGGTAAACGTGAGTCATCCGATAGAACTCCACATCACCAGGCTCCCTTTCCTGCTGATCAGCCTATATAAAGAATAAATATTACAAAAAAATCCAAATAATACATCTTATACCCCGTACCATGATACATGGTACATGCATGATACATGATAATACATGATGTTAAAACTAAAATTATACTAAAAGTATTATAGGATGAGAAACATACAAACTCATGCCTGAGCCATGTATAATTCTTGGACCCTGCTATGTGAAGAATAGACTGAGCTACTCGTGCAGCTCTACCAATAGCAGAATATGTCTACAAAATAAAATTAAAACTATGTTATATATTGTATAAATATAATTATGACGAGTGAAAATTAATAAATTTCAAAGTGTTTGATGATGTTACATAACCTGTGCCCTCTCGGAGAACCAATAGTGCACCAGCTCCATCCACTGATGAGGGTGAACATCAGGAGGACAGGTAGCTGCAACCTGCTCCTCTGTCCTACCCTCTCGCTTGTAGTCTCCCTTCAACTTTGCCCTATATTCTTTCCACTTGCAATTGAGAGACTTAAGCACAAAATCAGAAGAATATGGAAGGAGAACGAACTTGCTATACAATTTAAATAAATAATAAAATAAGTATTAAATGAAATAAGTAATTCAATTATTAAAAACCTAAGATATAAAATAATATATCAATTTTTTTACCTGCACAACTCGTAGCATCTCTATTTTATATGCAGGAAGCATGTCGTTCCACTTCGAATAATTCAGAGGACATAGCTGACCCCGGCGTGCTACTGTCCCCAGAAAGCTAGTCAACAAGCTAGCAACATTTTTAATAGGCTATCCTAGCTTGTTGCACTCTATGACTATCATCTCCCCCTCAGGTAACTGCCACACATCACAGACTAGTATGGGTTTTCGCCTCCGCCTAAGTCTCCTGGATCCATATACAAAAAAATATTGAACATTGTATATCAAAATTATTGCATATGCATGAATTGAAATAGGATAAGATTATTAAATTATCCTGTATCTATATGTCATCGACGATAGGCTCGTCATTAGGATGATCCATAGGAGGATCGTGATGTGCGGACTCGAAGCGAATGGCGTCGTCCTGAGATGGAGAGATACTAGCATCGACCGGATATACAGAAATAGAGGGACTGGCATCAGACCGTGTGAAGATGATCGACTGCCCTTGGATTGCTGTGCTGAAGAAGTACCAACCTCGATCTGGGAAAACTGAAACTGTACATCTGATAATCACTTTCTTCGAGGCATGGTGTACGTAACATGCATTATTTAAAAACAAGTCAGTCAACATTATAATCAAATTATAACGAAATGAATCGCAATTTAAAAGATAACATAATCATTCATGCAAAAACATAAACCATCTTATAAACTACTTACTTGTCATAATCAACCAGTTATACCTTCTTCAGAATCCAACCTAACCAAAATGGTTGTATCATTTATATGATCATCCGGCACAATATTATAAGGCATACACTCAGTGTAAGTATCATCATCATCTTCTTTCACCCTTTTTTCATATTATACAAGTCTCTGGGTTTTGTCTTAATAACAGTAGCCCATTTTTTATCTTTCGAGTTTTGTACATAAAAAACTTGTCAAGCTTAAGATAAAAAGATAAATGGATCATCCTTCAATAACACACCTGTATGTATCAATCTTGAAAAATTGACAAGTATGAATCCATTTGAGTCCTTTTTCAAACCTCTTGGTGTATTTATATCCACATAATCGTATCGAAATAATACAACTTTAAAATTTCCATAATAATCCAACTCCAAAACATCTTTAAGCATGCCATAATAAGATTTTTCATCTGCTTCTACCATAACACCACTGTTCTGAGTTTTTCTAAGTTTCTCGCACTCCTTGGTATGAAATTTAAAGCCATTTATAATAAAACCATTATATTTGTTCATAATATAATTTGGACCTCTGGCAAGTGTTATTAGTTCTACTGAACTATTTTTCTCTATCAGTACCGGTACCTAGAAAAGATAATATCAATTATCAATCACTTATTCGATGTTAAATATATATAAAATTATTATACGACTTATATATACTAACCTAATTGGCAAGCCAATTAGGGAATAACTCAACCAACCATATTTGTTCAATCCTTGAATCAGGACGAGTAGAATGATTGGCTTGTCGTTGTACAGCTAAAAATTCACTGCATGACAATCAAATATAAGTTTGATAACAAAATATATAATATTTAGTATTATCCATGTGTATAGATAAACTAACCTGCGATAGTCAGATATTATGTCACCATGTAGCAATACATAATGGTGTGCTTGTGACAAGGATTTATGATCAAAAACAATACTTTCAGCTTTTCCTATAAATCTTCCGGATGATGCAAATTTGTATAGATCTGTATTCTCCATAGTATCACCATGACATTGAGGTCGATTGAATACAGTCTCTACACCTTCGAGATATTTTGAACAAAATGTTAAATACTCTTCAGCAATATATCTCTCTGCTATTGAGCCCTCAGGATGGACTTTGTTTTGTACATAATCCTTCAAACGTACAAATACTTTCAAAAAGTATGATATTTATATCACATTAAATAATGAAAAATATATCTAAATTATGAAATTTTAGTTTTACGGCATTACCTCTTAATAGGGTATATTATCTGTACTGTACCGTCCACCAAGTTTAGCTTTTGAAGCAAGGTGAATGAGTAGATGAACCATAATCATAAAAAAATCAGGAGGAAAAATCTTTTCCATCTGACATAACGTAAGTATGACTTGAGACTGCAACTGATCAATCTCCTAAGGATCAAGAGCCTTAGAACATAATGCCTTGAAGAATGATGATAACCGAAAAATAACCGTAATAACTTGTTTCGGCATTACGACCTTAAATCCAATGGAAGAATATCTTGCATTAATATATGTCCATCATTACTTTTAAGATTTGAAATTTTTCACTCTTTCAGATTCACATATCGTAAAATATTTGATGCATATCCATTAAGAACCTTGATATTCTTTAAAATAGTCAGGAAGAGATCTTTTTCTCGACTAGACATTGTATAGCATGCATGATGGATATAAGTTCTATCATTTGCAAGCACTTGTGGATGAAGTTCATGTCAGATGCCCATTTCTTTTAAATCAAGACGCGTATTTATGTTATCTTTAGTCTTTCCATCAAGATTTAATATTGTTCCAATCAAATTATCACAAATATTCTTTTCTATATGCATAACATCAAGATTATGCCGGAGTATATTATGCTCTCAATAAGGTAAGTCAAAGAATATGCTTCTTTTCTTCCATAATTGTTTAGTATGATGATGGGTAGATGCTATGATTGTATCATCATCATTTTCAACTTCAAAAAAATTATCCGGATCCTCGAAGACTGCTGTATCTAAGATGCAAGTATTGACTTCCTCCGATACTTCTTCTTGTACTGAAGTCTCAACATCATCTCTTCCTCGCTTTTTAGAGGACTTTGTCATCTTGCCATAACTGTGTCTGATACCAAGCATTTGTCTATGAATATCATAACCAGAAGGTAGAATTGGAGCAGATCCCAACTCTATAGTACCATCAAATAAATCCTTCTGAAATCGAAATAGATGATTTGCCTCCAACCATCGATGATGTCCCATATAATAAAACTTTCCTCCATGTTTTAACCAAATTGAATGGGTTGATTCACCGCAAGAAGGACATACAACTCGTCCCTTAGTACTCCAGCCAGATAAATTAGCATATACAGGAAAATCATTAACAGCCCATAATAGAGCAGCCCGCAGATTGAATGTTTGGCCATTCGAAGCATCAATTGCACTGATACCCTCCCACAGTAATTTTAATTCATCTATCAAAGGTTGTAAGAAAACATCAATATCATTGCATGGACCCTTATCACTTGGAATAACCATTGATAAAATAAGTGAAGATTGTTTCATGCATATCCATGGTGGCAAATTATAAGGAATCAGAACAACTGGCAATGTGCTATAGACATAACTTAAGGTCCGAAATGGATTGAATCCATCACTGGCTAAACCCAGCCTGACATTACGAGCATCAGATGCAAAATCATGATGTCTATCATCAAATGCTTTCCATGCTAAACTATTCGCTTGGTGTCTCAGCATTTCATCTTTTGTACTGCTTTCATCATGCTATCTCATTAAGAAGCTATCTTTGATGATGCGTAGATCCTTTTCAATCTAAGTACAAGAGAAAAATAGTGTAATACCTTCGCCGGCTTTTATTTAATTTGTGTTGCATCCATTTCATCTAATCCCTCACTCTCATTTTCTTTTTGCTTCATCCATCATGAACATCCACACACATAGTACAACTCTTGATCGACATGTTCTTTTCGATATAATATACAATCATTTGGACAGCTATGAATCTTTTCGTATCCAAGATCCAATTGCTTTACTAGTTTTTTGGCTTCATAACAAGATGTTGGTAAACTAGTACCTTTAGGAAATGCATTTTTTAACAACTTGAGCAATATAGTAAAACTCTTGCCAGACCATCCATTCAAGTATTTTATATAAAATAATTATATAAGAAAATAAATTTTTGAAAAGTTCTTGCAACCAGTATATAATTCTTGATCTGCATCTCTTATCAGCTTCTGATAACGATCTGTTCCAACATTAGTTGGGGGTATTGGCTCTCCATCACGTATAGATTCAGAAAATATAGGATCCTCAGGTAACCCAGTTGCTACTTGTCCTCCACTGCAATCTCCAGGATGTTGAGCACCATATTCAAAAGCATCTCTGAGCAAACCCCTGATATCATCATCTCTTGCAAGATTTTTCTGTTGGTTACTGGATCCAAAATCAGATATATGTTCCATGTTAGAGGTTTGGTTACATGTAGATTATAACCTTAACTCTCCATGAAAAAATCACTCTGTATAACCTCTTAAAAAACCATTCCATACCAAATGTTCTTCAACAATATTTGGATATAGAGAACTGGAATTTGCACATTTTCGGCATGGACATAAAATATTTCCATTGATACTACTTCTCTCCATACTAAATTTAATAAAATTCTGTACTCCATTCAGATATTCTTTGCAATTCCTCAGTTTAGTTATCCAACTCTTATCCATTGTAAGATAAAACTAACTGAAATAAACAAATATTTATAAGAACAGAATAAATTTAAAATAAGTTTATTCAATAGATCAATTACAGTATTATTAAATGCACCATATCACTAACTAATAGGTAAAGAGGTCCTATCTTATTCAAGAATTGTATTAATTATATAGGTCATTTACAGTAACCAAAGGATACGCAATAGAAGTTCTAGAAAAATTTCGACAACATTTTTTCTTAGTTATCCCCATACAAATAAATATATATAAGGAGAACTAAAAGGAAATGCTATCCGAAATATATCTGAAACTCTATCCGTACCGTTTGATTACTGTAAGCACCTATAAAATTATTTGCAATTCTTAAACTGTCCAAACTGGATATTCAATTGACCACTATACATATTTCTCTCATCCGTACAAAAATAAAATAATTATATGGATGCCGTAGAATATGTACTTCAATCAATTGACGGGTCTATGTTTCTATGCAATGTAAGTTTTTTAAAAAATATTTATAAAATCATAATTGATCGTAATAAAGCTATAGATGGTATTGAAATAAAAGATGCAGGTATATACTAAGAAATTTATAAAGAAATATAAATCATCTACTAAGAAAAAGAACAATAAATAATAAAAAATAAGGAGGAAGCTCAGTAATATACTATTTAATCTGTAACTAAATCAAAATGACTACAATCGGTTGCCTATAAAAGAAGGCCATCCAAGATTGTTGCTGTTGCCGATCTCGTCGCCGCGGCTTGTAACTTCAGAGCTGGTGGCGGGATCAGACCATCTCATCTCGAGGTCTCCGGGCTCCCGATCCTGCAAGACAAGATCAGAAACCCTGGCCGGTGATCCCAGCGAGGGAGCTCCAACGGTCAAGTTAGAAAATGGCGAGATGGAACAGAGTCTCCAAGGCGAGCCCCCGAAGGAGTCCCAGGCTTAGAGATTATCTTAGCAAAAAAGGTCTCAGGAAGAGTGGAAATTGGGCCAAGTTCCTTCACCGAGCTTGCGCCAAGGGACCCCTCTCGGGATCTTGGATCCTGCTCTCGGTGCCTTTTCTTTTTCCGGCCTTTTTTTCCCTTACCTGGCCGTCCGCTCTTCCCATCCTTTTATCCCATCACGCTGCCTCCGGCCTCCCGCCCTTGGGAGGCCCCCTCTTCGCTTTCACCTCCTTCTCTCTCTCTCTTTCCCCTTTTCCCTTCGGGTCCAAGAACCCGGTGGTCTCCTTGTCTTGCTTGCCGAGCCCAGCGAGGAAAGGGTAGAGGGAGGACACCGGCCAAACCTTGGGTCGAGCGCAAGCGCTCTCCTTCCCAGACCCTGACAACGTCCGTTACCGGGTCCTGTCTTACCAGGACTTCGCCTCTCTGCTGCGGAACCTGTCAGGCCGATGTAAACGAGGTTTCGAGCGTTGCTGCCGACCGTACCGGCGCTCCTCTCGAGATGCGGCACGCGCTGCTCGAGGGGCGGTCTCGGAACTCGTGCTCTTGCTTCTCGGTGGCCTCACCATGCAGGGTAGCCGGCCTCGGCCAAGGTGGGCCCCTCCCGGGCGGACACCTGGAGGAGCGGCAAAGGAGCGCTCGACTTCGGCCGAGGTGGACCCATGCCCGGGCGCCACCTGGCGAAGGAGCAGGAAGGCCCGGCTCGACCTCGACCGAGGTGGAACCATCTCAGGGCGCTACTCGGCGAGAGAGCAAGGGGCCACCGGCTTCGGCCGAGGTGGACCCCTCATGGGCGGACACCTGGCGAAGGAGCAGCAGAGGGGCACTCGACTTCGGTCGAGGTGGACCCGTGTCCGAGCGCCACCTGGCGAAGGAGCAGGAAGGCCCGACTCGACCTCGACCGAGGTGGAACTGTCTCAGGGCGCCACTCAGCGAGGGAGCAAGGGGCCGCCGGCCTCGGCCGAGGTGGACCCCTCCTGGGCGGACACCTGGCGAAGCGGCAGAGGGGCGCTCGACTTCGACTGAGGTGGACCCATGCCCGGGCGCCACCTGGCGAAGGAGTAGGAAGGCCCGGCTCGACCTCGACCGAGATGGAACCGTCTCAGGACGCCACTCGGCGAGGGAGCAAGGGGCTGCCGGCTTTGGCCGATGTGGACCCCTCCTGGGCTGACACCTGGCGAAGGAGCAGCAGAGGGGTGCTCGACTTCGGCTTAGGTGGACCCGTGTCCGGGCGCCACCTGGCGAAGGAGCAGGAAGGCCCGGCTCGACCTCGGCCGAGGTGGAACCGTCTCAGGGCGCCACCCGACGAGGGAGCAGGGGGCCGCCGGCTTCGACCGAGGTGGACCCCTCCTGGGTGGACACCTGGCGAAGGAGCAGGAAGGCCCGGCCCGACCTCGACTTCGGCCGCGGTGGAGCCACATCTGACCTTGCTAGACCGTTCCCGTTCTGCCAAAAAAATTCACGTGGTTCGGATCACGCTCGGCAAAATCTGAGACATGCCACGTCATCGTAACGGCTGTAACAGTTGCCATTAGAAATAGTTGAAGCAGCCAAACATACATCGCATAATCATCATAGCCTCCATATACAAACCTTAAACCAATTTTGACATTGGTTACAGAGCTTCTTTACTCTCCAAGCAAATACCTGATAAGAAAATAGGACTTAACATATAGTTTGCTTCCAAAACTCAATATATTTTTTTTCAAAATATTAATTGTTTGTAGACACTGTACTATGATTTCTCCCAACTTTCAAAAAAGAAAATTGTAATATCCATCCAACCTTATGTGCCTCAACTGTAACCAAGGAGATATGCCCAAGCATCACCAATTAGCTTCTCCATTTTTGATTAGCTTGTTAATATGATTATAAGTTTTTCCAGTAGGATTGAAAAATATGAATATAATTTTTTGATATAATGTTAAAGCCATCAAAACGATCATCCAAAATAATATGCAAACCTCAATCACAAATGGTTTTTGTTTCATACATTGGACCTCTATTATGTTTTTTTTTATGTTAGCATTATGAGATTGGAGAATGGTGAACTTGATCCAATATTGTTAGCTATTATCTTAATTTCTAATGCTCTGCCAAGGATGTATTACTGTAAATCTGATATAAGATTATATCATCAAAATATTTTGTTTCAAATTTATTGATTTATTGATTTTTATCAAGATGACATTTTTTTTGTTAAGAAAAAAGGAGGGAGACCAATCCATGTATTATTATCGAAGTATAAATACATAGAGATGCACCATCTAAGTCTTCAATCCAGAATTTCTAATTATTAACCAAAAATCATGGCCTTTGTTCTCTGGCTAAATAAAGACAGGTGTAGACATTGGACAAAATCGCGGTTTACCATCAACATTTTAGCAACGTTAATTCTTTTGTCATACGTTAAATCCTTGTTAAGAATTTATATATCCCCTCAAATCATCTGATTTAAAATTTTAAAATATCTTTTTTCAAAAAAAATACGACTTCATCTACGTGAACGCCTAGTGTTGTCATCAAGTCACCATCAATTTTAAATAGGTCAGGTTTAGGTTAAGCATTTTAGATCTGACCTGAATATGATTTGATTCAAATCTAATCCGATCTGTTTATACCTAATCTAATTCAATTGCCATCCCTAATCTTAACCTCTCAGCCAACACCATCAGTGATCGCATCCCAAGTGACCTCAGCAAATGCATCAACCTCTGGTACCTCAACTTCTCCCACAACCTCCTGGATAAAGAATTGAACCTTACAGGACTAAATAATTTGGAGATGCTTAATATTGATGCCATTCGGTTTGTCAGAGAAATCTGATACAACTTCTTAACAATGTGCAGATACCTAGTCACTCAATATTTCAACAAACAACTTCATCGAATATATCACTTACTACTTCAACCCATGCCCCAACCTCCAATATCCCGACTTGAGCCCAAACCAATTCTTTGAAGAAGTTTGGGATGGCTTCTTCAAGCTTATGGAATTCACAGCAACAATTATAATTTGTATTTATGCAAATCCATACTAAATGAAATATAACAAAGAATCCAAATTAATCTATTATATATCCATTAAAAAATAAATAAGTAGCTACTAGAGGAGGGAGATTACCGAATCCAAATTTAAATATCAAAATCCATAATCTTAAATCAAAATAAATACCGATCGATCGAGGTGGCCGGCGTGCGAGGAGTCGACAAAAGAGACGGAGTAGCTACCGGCCGGAGGAGGGATCGGTGGAGGACAAGGTTGTGCCGGTGGATCGTGCATGGGATCCAGGGTACGAATCGGTGGAGGAGCTACCGATCGGATGATGATGATGATAAGGAGGAGGAGGAGGAGGTGCTGCGTCGGCGGATCGAGCGAAGGAGGACGAGGATGAGGAGGAGGTTCAGTGGCTCGGGCGGGATCTAGGGCTCGGACGGGGGGGTGGGGGGGAAAAGGGTTTTGGAAAATCCTACGATGCTTTTAAGCATTAGTAAACGTCCGGTAATTGCCGATGCTTAAAAGCATCGGCGGGTTGTGGAGGATGCTGACGCTTTTTAAAAGTGTCGGCGGGTTCCTGGATGACGACGCTTATTAGCGTCAGTAAACATCGGGTAATTGCCGACGCTTAAAAGCATCGACGGGTTGCGGAGAATGCCGACGCTTTTCGAAAGCGTCGACGGGTTGCGAAGTCTTCCCGATGCTTCACAGAAGCATCGGGAGAAAATGGTCGACTTTTAACCATTTTACTGTAGTGTGAGCGAGCTCCGAATACAGACTAATATCGGATATACTAAGATTAGCTTCTGAAAGGTAAGGATTCTGGACATGATCACCAGTTCTATACATTGTTTTACATGGCCTGATTTGATTTGAGCATATATACATTTGCATGCATAGTTGTTTTCGGATAGTATGGTTTGATTTCTCGTGTTACAAAATATGTTTGTTGTTATTGTTGTTTGTGTTTTTAATATAACATGTCTATCAAGTGATCTTTGAATGGGTTGGACCATGATATTGGTTATTGACAAGCCATAAAAGATGTGTTTTGACTACATGAGATGAAAAGATAAAGTGTTAAGTAAAATTGGTATTTGGACTAGCCATGCCACGACGGTACTATGGTTACTTAGTGTGCCAGTCACAGGCTGGAGTGTGACAGATTGTGTGCCAATCACAGGCGGGATTGTGACAACTTTGCATGCCAGTCACAGGCTAGAGTATGACAAATAGTGTGCCAGTCATAGATGGGAGTGTGACAACAGTGTGCCAGTCACAGGCTGGAGTATGACTGTGGCTAGTCCAGAACCCTAAAGATAAAGGTTAATTAATGAAAAACTAATGAAAAATATAACGTTATCAAGGTTTTGTCATACATGATATTTGAATTGTTTGACTGCATGATATGCTAGTATATTTTTTTGCTATTTATAGATATATATTATTACTGGTGTGATCATATGGAAACTTTGCTGGGCTATAAAGCTCGCAACCCTCTATTTGTTTTCTCTTCTCAAAGTTGTGTAGGATATTTGAGATTGGTGATGAATGGGATTTATGAAAAAATAATGAATTACTAGAGAGTTATTAATACCCAATCTGATGACTGAAGAATGATTGAAGTTGAAATCACATGAATTGTATAAATTCTTTATGTTAAGTATTTTCTTATAAATTATGATCAATTGTATTATGGGAGGTTTGAAGTTATAGTGAATTTTTTTAGACCTCGCATGATCTTTAGAATGTATTCTAGGATTTGTGCGGCCGGTCGCATAGCTGATTCTGGTGCTGGATTCGGGGCGTGATAGATTGTGGGCATGTTCTCAAGAAAAGATGAGATCTCCATGTCGGAGTATATCCAAAAATAAGTAATTAGGCTCAGAAGGGCATCCAACATTTGCTGCTCCTCAATTTTGCACTCTTGCCAAAAATCATGTCATTGTATTCGGTAGTACGCAATCTATCTAGATTATCAGTAATTTAATAGGACCTCACCATATTACTATTTTTGGTATATTTTTAAAATAATAATCTATTCTGTTTGTTAATCTAGATTGCCTTTCAAGAGTTAATCTGGATTATCTTTAGAAGGGATAGTAATCCAAATTATACCTTCCAGATAATTTAGGTTACCAAATTGCCCTCCCCTTCTCCCTTCCTCTTCCCTTCCATATAATATAATATAATATAATATAATATAATATATTTAATATAATATAATATAAATTATATTGTATAATATAATATATTAAATATATTATTATATCATATTATATATTTTTAAATTAAATTTATTTAATATACTATATTAAATAATATATAATATATTTAATTTAATTTAGTTAATTTCATATTGATATGATATGATATAATATACTATATTATAGTAATATAATATAATATATTATTGATATATTATATTATTAATATAATATATTATTTTATATTTATAATATATAAATTTAATATATGATTTAATATATTTAAGTAATATATTAAATATATCAGCTATTTAATATATAAATTTTTAAATATAATATGATGTATATTTTTTAATTTAATATATTTAATATATTATATAAATAATATAATATATTTAATTATATTTAATTTAACTTAAATAATTTTATATTGATATAATATATTATATTATATTGTAGTAATATAATATAATATTGTATTAATATAATATGTTATTTATATTGTATAATATAATATATAAATTTAATATATGATTTAATTTATTTAAGTAATCTATTAAATATATCATCTATTTAACATATATTAAAATTATTTAATATAACAATATTTTATATTTTTATATAAAAATATAAATAATTTTATATATTTTTAATATAAAAATATAAAAAATATATATTTTTAATAAATTTATAAAATATAGATTTGATTTAAGAGTATTTTATAAAAAATAATTTTATATTATATAACATTACTTGCATGTACCAAATATAATAATTCATATTACTTGCAATCAAAGTTACTAACAATCTACATTACTGGAAATGTATGTTAGTTTTCAAGATTCTCTGATAATACACCAAATGCAACCTGTAGCTGATGTGGTAGTTTATACCAGAGTCTATGATTTTCATATGAGTCTTTAGTTGATTATATATATATGCGCGCGCGCGTGCATATTATATCATTTCTCAGTAACTCCCTTATTTTTTTCCCCTTTCCTACTTGTTTTCTTTTCATTTCTATTCTATTTTTGCAGCTTGGCCATTTCTCTTATTTGTTGCTCGTCTTATTTCATCCCTCAATTAAGAGGTCGCTTGCCATCATTTTGCCAAAAAGAATATTGTTATGCCTTGAGTTATAAGAATTGACACACACTTAGTGATGAGGTTTAGTAATTTAGAGAGAGAGTAGTTTCAACCAATTATCATAATTATTGTAAATAATTTTTTCGTAATGTCTACCTCCAAATTTATTTTTTCTTCATATATGTGGGATGATCTGTTCTTTGTGGTATTAGAGACCAAGCAGTGTAGCTTAAATTGAATATATTCAGAGTTTCCTTTTCAAGCAAGAGTCTTGCGTGTGATGGCTTGCAAAAGTTGTGCTCCGATGTAGGTCTCGAACAGTGATTTATGTCATGCCTCGACTTTTTTTTCTATTTTATTTGATATATGAACGGTAGCTGTTTGATTTCACCAGCACCATGATGGTTGATTTTACCACTATTCTTTCTCTTTTTAAGTTGAATGAAACCAATTTTGAAGTATAGAGATTGAACCTCTACCGAGATAGTGCGGTTGGTTAAAGTTCGGCTCCTTTTTGTCTGGTTACGGGTTCGAGGAATGATCCCATGGTAACTCGATTAAAATTTCGTGGATGCACGTGATTGAGAGGTGGACCAGCTGTGGCTCCTTTTTGTCTGGTTACGGGTTCGAGGAATGATCCCATGGTAACTCGATTAAAATTTCGGAATTTTGGATGCACGTGATTGAGAGGTGGACCAGCTGTAACTCCGACATCGTAGAGGAGCTAGCTAACGTACTCACCCGTTCGGGTAAATCCCGGAGGATGGAAAGGGTATGCGAAAAATTATGGTCTACATCGAACAAAGATCTAGCGGACTGGGGACCAGAATGGGGCGCTACACCGGGGACACTCAGGTGCCACGCTCCAATCATTTTACTTCTTTTAATTGCATTACCTTATAATGCTTTTTGGAAGGGAGAATGATACCACGCCACACCAAGTGATTGACTCTCTCTCTCTCTCTTTTTGATGATTGAAAAAGAGGGGGGAGGAGTTAGATCCCGGGCGGGGTGGCATATTAATTTTTTCGCAGCTGTTCCCCACCCTGGTGTCAGTCAGTCGAGTGAACGAGATTTATTATATATATCCCTAACTTTTTCACTACCACCGATCAACAAGGGCTCCAGGATTATTTTATTAATTTTTCTCTTTTTTTGATTTTATTCTTGGACTATTCTATTTTTTATTTTACTCCCGGACTTTCTCGTCAAAATATGTCTAAACCAATACTCGAACTCAACAAGGGGCTCCAGGGTTATTTTATTAATTTTTCTCTTTTTTTGATTTTATTCTTGGACTATTCTATTTTTTATTTTACTCCCGGACTTTCTCGTCGAAATATGTCCAAACCAAGACTCGAACCCAACAGGGGCTCCAGGGTTATTTTATTAATTTTTCTTTTTTTTTATTTTATTCCCAGACTTTCTCGTCAGCCCCAGGGTTATTTTATTAATTTTTCTTTTTTCTTGATTTTATTCTTGGACTATTCTATTTTTTATTTTACTCCCGGACTTTCTCGTCGAAATATGTCCAAACCAAGACTCGAATCCCTGCCAGCTAGTTATAAGAAAAGTCTCACAACCAACTGCACCACTCACCAGTGGTATCTCTCTCTCTGAGTTACTAAAGTATCTTTCTCATAGCCAGCGATGCTATCAAATACCTTTAACAATGCAAAAGCATAAAAATTATTATTATAGGAATCCAAGAAAGTAAAATGGATTTTTCCTTATAATAGGTAGAACAAGGACTTATTCCATATTATTCCTCCAAACAGGTAAAAAATTCATGATGGGCTATCCTGGTTATTCTTCGATGGTGATTCATGGACTTGCTTATTCTAAATTATTTTATTTATAATATGATAGGTTATACTATATTAATTATATCGGAATAAAGATAAAATACCAAATTTTAATCAAATAAAAATCTAGAATAATAAAGATGAATAGCTATTTTTTAAGAATTCGTATTTCTATTCTAGGAATAAAATTTGAATATCCAAATACTACCTAAATTATCATATGCGGACATAGAATAAGGCCATAGAAAGTGTAAGATGTTTTCATAGTCATCTACTCACAGTTTAATAATGCACAATATGGAAGGATTATCAAATCAAGTTCGTCAAATAAATATGTATTTAAGCTAGGCTTTAGAAACATAAATGATAGATTATGTTTGGTTGGAAAGGAAGAAAAAAAGAAAAAAATAGAAAAAGAAGAAGAAGAAGAAGAGGGGAAATACCTGAGGCCGGGGGAGGATGGAAGATGACCATACAAATTAAGTTTTGAAAAAACATCAAGATGGGCGAGGATCAAAATACTATATAAAAAATAATATTTGGTTTGAAATTATGTGAGGTGTTCCTTGCATTGATTTACTAGTCTATTTGGTTGAAGACCTTAGGGATGCATTAGAGATCAAAAGATCAAAATACTATTTAAAAAATAATATTTGGTTTGAAATTGGATCTCTTCATGCTTGACTCAATTAAATTTATTTATTTTTTTAAAAAAAAGCACATACCTTATATTTATATGACATCCTAGTTTTTATCTATAATAATTTTTTTAAAAAAATGAACAGCATGAATTGGTTATGGAGTAATCTCCTAAATCAACTATACCACAAAGCAACAAACAAATAAAACATACATGATGAATAACCTATCTACATGAATTTAATTGATAGTGACATATAAATGATCAAAGAAAGCATGTCGGGCTCAACCATGCCAACATATTGGAAGGTTAATGATTTTGATGAGCCAAAGGCTGGAGTGCTTTGAAAAGGGTGAGGGGGCCATGGGAGTGACATTGGAGAAAGAGGAGGAGGAGGGAATTGCCCAATTTTGGTGTCATAGTTGGTAGGTGAGAGCTAGCTTTAGATGCTGGCTAAAGAAAAGAAAAGAAGTTAGTTAATAAGGCTTGATGTATAGATATATCATAACCAAGGGCCTAGCATGTATAGGTACATGTACTCTAAGGTTCCTTTGTGATCCCCTATTTTTTAATTTTTTTAATGTATTCATTCAAAAATTGTACAAACATTCCATTAATAAAAATAAATAAATAAATGTGGTTCATGTTGACAAATAATTAAATGAGTATCAGAGTAAGACATGGCACCTACCAAAGGAATCTTGTACATCCAACTCACTAAATCACATTATCTTTAGGTAGACAAAGATGGTTGGAGGTACGGACATGGCCTCACCTAATTTTGATAAGGTATAGATATGTATGATGTGATTTTTACCTGCTACATTAGCCTAAGGTTTTCCGATACCAAACAAAAACTTTTTCTTTTTGGAACAAAGAAAAGGGATAGGGAGATAAATCCGGTGTAGCTATCCCTGTAGGCCCCCATTCCATGGAAAAATATTCGATTAATCAAGTCTTCCACAAAGTCACGCCTCGAACCCATGATCTATTGGTTGTTAAGCAAGACCCCAACCAGCTGGGCTATTACCTTGGCGATACTAAAAACCCTTAAAGTGGTCATCCTCTTGACGGTAAAATTAGACAAGCTTGTAAAATACACGGAGATAAAAGTCAAACCTATAAACCAGCCTTAGCTGATGATATCAAATTAGCAATCTGAACTTACCGTGCCAAATAATCTAACCTGAACATTTTGAAAACTCTAAATTGATGACTTCCGCATGCTTATGCACAATAATCACTTCAGCCAAAAAAAGAGAATCCAAAATGATCAATAACCTCTTATGTATCATTCTAGATAATTACAAATAAATCAGTAAAGTAATTGTCATATGTCTAGGACTAAAATTAGGTATGCAAATCCTATCTAAATTTTCATCCACTTTATATAATATTTGAATAATACTTTAAAAATTATGGATGTGATTAAAAAAAATTAACAATTTTTTTTATAGAAATATTGTAAATAGCTTACAGAGAGGAACACGAAATAAAAATATCAAATCCGGAAGTATGCGAGGTATTGCTCTAAGAGATATTTTCATCTCTTGTATGGAAATGATCAGAAACTTCATCCCGAGATCATGGTGAAGGTTGATGAAGATGTCTTCAGCACTTATCAAAAGGAGCTTGAAATAGAAAAAAAATTGAAGGAAAAATTTTGGAGGAAAAGAAAAGAGAGTATTAAAATATAAAACAAAAATCTATACTTTAAGTTTTTAAGATAGTCTTTTTTTTATAGCTATCTAAAATTTGATATTTTAGATTTTTATTGGTCTATAAAACTTAATTAGATGTTCGATGGTCAAAAAAATAAAATTTCAACGGTCAAATCATTAAAACTTTAATGATCAAATTATTAAAATCTAGTAGTTAAATAATTAAAATTTAAATTAATTATTTAAAAAATTTAAATTTTTTTAATATATAAGATAAACCATTATTAATTAGATGAGGTCCACCAACACACGGTGGACCAATACAACCACAAACCAACATGCACATAGAAAAAAAGAAAAAAGAAATTGGAACAATATAAGTATAAACGTTGGTTTGTGGCTAGATTAAACCACCATTGAATTGCTAGGTTTGGTCCAATAAATAATTTTTTTAAACAAATGGATATATTTTCTAACTTTTTAAATCTCTAATGATAATGTCATAGGTTTCATTCACTACAACAAGGAAGAACTCTTCAAGCTTGTCATCCCAACCAGCAGTGAGGTCCACTAAAATTAAGAGGTTTAGGTCCTAAAACCTTTTTATCGTTTAAAATTTTAATCTATATTAAATTTTGGTTTTTTTTTTTTATTATTTTTTTTTTTTAAAGGATATTGTTGGACCTAGAAAAAATTGGTGGGAGAAACTATCCTCTCAAAGTTGGGATATTTCTGCGCATAATAAAATTTCGATGCCTAGCTAGAATTCAAAATCATGACGATTTATGTATCCAAATTAATATTTTACTAATTATAATAGCAAACGGTTTCATTTAAAGATTTTTTTTTTTTTTTTTTTTTTTTTTTGTTCTTTTGGATTAAAATGGATGAATAAAACTAAACAAGCACACTAATCCATTTTTAATTTTTTAAAATTATTTTATACCTGAAATATTTAATAACCAAGCGCGTTATAACTTCCAAAAGGAAACTTGCTGCAGCTTCTCGGTGAGTCGAACGACAATTCCTCCTGCCCTAAAATGTTAAAAGGCAACCTTAGTCTCAACCAAAAATTTCCTGATCACATCAAAAACTCCGTCAATATATATTTTTTATCACATAATCAAGAATTTTATATTCATATCGATTTCATATCTACATCGGATTAGATCGAATTAGATAAAATAGATGATACGGATCAAAACAGATCAGATAGACAAGACGAATTTGATCGAATCGAATTGCTTAAAAAACTTATCTTGCAAATTTTCTAAAATAATTTTTTTTTTTTTAAAAAAAAAAAAAGAGATCAAGATCATATCAGAGCACATTCGAAATGAGACGTATCATCATCCTGGATCCAATCTAAATCTGTTTGGAATATTTTGACTATCCATAACCAATACCCGCTCTTGGGCTTAAATGGGTGGGATAAAATCGATCTTATTCCGATCAAATTGGGTTAAGTTTCCAATAGGCCGGGTATAATTGCCACCCCTGCATACGGGTGACGGAGGGGACCAAACTTTCCATGGTGAGTAAGTGGCAATCAGGAAAGCGGTCACATGTTTACCAAGTAAAAAAGCAGCCACATCACGTGGGAGGATTCCATATATTTTGTTAGGTTGTGTCACAATTTTTTTGCTGTCAGAAATGGTGTCACATGCATTTGATACCTTTCTCCGGATACTGGACTTATTCCTTCCGTTTACTGTTAGAATAAGAACAGCTCTGTAGCTGGAACCTGGGAATAGCGTGGCTTCCTTCAGTGGGCGTTATCCACCGGTAGCAGAACTCCTAGCCACTCATGCTCATGGGAAGAGAGAGAGAGAGAGAGAGAGGCGGTGAGAAAATTAAATTACCAAAGATCAAAATAATTAACCTACCCCCTATCCCCGCTACCCCATCAATAGCATCTTGGTGTAGAACTGGTCTGCAAACATTGACCACATCATCACTGGTGCATCATCAATCTTCGTGCCCCGGTGCCACCTCCTACGCCACCCATCCCCCTCTCCGCCATGCTCCCCTCCATCCCCTTCATATATTCGTGCCCCGGTATCACGGCATCCAAAAACAACGATCGTTCCACCTCCTACGCCACCCATCCCCCTCTCCGCCATGCTCCCCTCCATCCCCTTCATATATTCGTGCCCCGGTATCACGGCATCCAAAAACAACGATCGTTCCGTGCATACACGAGTACGTCTCGAATGGATTTGCATCTCTCCTATGCGCGATGATCGCGCGTGCGAGAAAGTCCCTTAGAATCATTCAACAATTCAAAGGAATGACATTCTATATAAAAAGGAGTATGGAAAACAAATTATCCGATGTGGGACTAAAGATGTTTCATTTGTACCAATTCAAGAGGAGAGAAAAGGAATTTGTTTTGGAGGGAAAAGAAAAAGGAAACCTTTTATATTGTTGAAATACTACAATTTCCAACAGGACCAACAATAGCAAACAAGGTCATCGCCGGAGCCCAGGCCCAGAAGATTACCGGACCTCCAACAGCAGGAGGACGGAGAAAGAAAGAAAAAAAAAGGAAGCAATCTAGAGGGTGATGTACATTGCCCAGCTTTCCGGTGGCAACCAAAATGAAACAGGAGAAGCAACACCTCTGAACCGAACATTTCATAGAGCTTTACTTTAAATTTCTATAGATTTATTTATTTATTTATTTTTGGGTCATCGAAAGTATGAAATTACCTAGTTTTTATGCTCTCGATCAAGCTATAAACGACTTCCACCATGAACTGGACCGAAGAAGTAACGGAGAAACTGAAGATATTTAAAATATTCTCCGAAAAAACCCAAATCAGATGCACGCTCAATACCTGGCCCATTTTAAAATCAGAACAATTTTAATGGACGTGTTGGGTCGACAATTTCATGTACCAAAAAATTCTCAAGCTATTTTCAGTTTCTTGGTTCACTCTGTTCGGTCCCTTACATAGACAAGGTTAGCTTCTCGTAGAGCCAAAGATAGAGGTGTCAATGGAGCTAGCTCGGACCGGGTCAAGGTCGGAAGCATCATAAGCGCTGCTGATATCCGATCTTGAAACCCTAACCCGGGTCAGCGGTCATGACAGATCTCACTAAATTCCACGTCTGGTGTAATCATCCATACAAAGTCTCGGGCCCTACTTTGGCCTACGCTCATTCTGCTAGTGACTTCAGAAAAAAAAATAAATAAAATAAATAAATAAATAAATAAATATATTGTTGTTTTAGTATCGCTTTTTTTATTTATTCAATAAAGACGTATTTCTAATACCGCTAAGGCAATAGCTTGTCCGGTAGAGGCTTCGCCTCGCTTCCGACCCGTCATGAATTTGAAACATGATCCTTAGAATAACTCGATTAAATCCGAAAGTTATTTTATGGGGCCCATGATAATTGGTTTGAGTGAAGGTCAGGATTTTTCTTCTTGCATTGAACATTACCTGACGGGATGGGGCTTACGAGGCTAGGTACACCTAGGGATGGCAATGGATCGGGTCACCTAAAATCTATACCCGTCTCGCTAAAAAATTCTCTATCCCATACCCGTTTCGGATCGGATCGGGTATAAAAAAAAAAAAAAATCATGTTTGGATCGATCGGGTCGAGTATACCCGGTCTCATAAAACTTAGTTTACTTAAAACCTAAACGGGTCGGGTATATCTATCCCATATCCAATTTACTTAAATATTTTATAAACATAATTTTTTTATATATAAACGGCTCAAATTTGGATCGGGATATACTACTATCTGTACCCGACCTAAATCCGAGTCGGATTTTTTTTTTTATATAATCCATATCCGTTTATAAATTAGGCGGGTCGGATTTTACCTACCCCATAAGGATCAGGTCAGGTCGGATATTTATCGGGTTGATAAAAATTATCATCCCTAGCTACACCGGATTTAACCCCTCTATTCCTATTATTTATTAAAAAAAATATATTCCCGGTCCAAAATATAGTTAATTTCTAAAAAATAAATTGACAAGAAATGAAACAGTAGTAATATGATGTCATACTACATCACAAATCAATTAATGGCATCCTCGCTAAGTTTGTATATGTGTGTATTGATAAATATCATGTCTCCGTGCATCGAATATTATCTGATGGGATGGGAACCTACGAAGATAGCTATACTAGGATTTATCCCTCCTACCCTTTTTTGGATTACCAAAAAAAATATTATGTCTTTGAAAAACATTGGGCCTGATATCTGAGCTCAGGTTCAGAAATCTAGTACATGAACTATGTTTTCAACCGTAAGCCTGGTCCATGTTGTCGGATCCAGGTCTAGCAATTTTCTGGACCGTTCCTCCCGAGCTGGCCTAGTATATATTAGCCCTCTAGCCTATTTATTTAGAAAATAATAATAATTTTCATAAAATAAATAAAATATTTTTTTCTCCTCCTTCTTCAGCCAGCCAGAAATACAGAGGATGGCCAACATTTTTTTTAACCCGTCATTCTTCTCATTGGATAAATATTTTGGTTACTTGAAGCTGTTGGCCCGTAATATCTTTAGTTGTTGATTGTGACGACAAATTCAGTATGAACGATCCAGATCTTTTGGTTCATCCAATCATGTCTTCAGTTTTTGGTACCAAATGCATGGGTTAAGGTGTTGGGGCCATTTGAGCCTGGAATGGATGAGAACAATTTTTCCTCTTTAAAAAAAAAAAAAATTTCCTGTGATAAGAAAAGTTAGAAAACTCTAATTCAAAGTCCTGCTTCCCTGAATGGGATAAAAATAAAACATTAGCTTCGTGGTGGGTCCAATTTTTGATTGTGGCATTTCAAATTCAAGTTGTTGCATGACCTACTGATTGTAGGATGAAGACGTGTTGCTCATTTTTGCGATGTGGGTTGGCTCCTCCAGCTCTCTTGGAGTCCTCTATCATTCCATGTCCGCATGGTTCAATTTCCTTCAATCAGTCGCACAAAAATATAAACCATTTGTAAACTATTTGGGGATAATATTTTATCATGTCCCCTTTGTACAAGTTAATCTTGGAAATTTTTTTTTTTTTTTGTTCCAATGATTTATATTTGTTTAACAAAAAGATCTACAAAGGTTTTGATCAAATCCTTCCACATACGCCGATAAGGACATTGATGAACATCCTCGTTTTGACTTTTTATTTATAATTTTACAACTTGAAGGCTATGATTTTTTTTGATATAAAAAAAAAAAGAAAAAAAAAAGAAGGGGAGAGCGGAGTTGGACCTGGGCCAACCCCAGATGGTCCCCCAATCCCAGCCAAGGGGAGTCGTAAAATTTAACCAGAAAAAGATCACCAGCTAAGGAAATGATAGAATTTAATGCCATTTGACTGGCCAACATCTTGACCATGTAAAAGTTTCGAGCTTATATGTAAATTATAATAATGTTACCAAAGAAAAAAAAATTTACTCCTCCAAGCACGAGAAGTAGAAGATATTTGATTAAAACTAATTACTTGATCGATCTGTCTCAATTTCAACTATTAATACGTGCTTAATGAAGAATGGACTTCCATGAATGAGACAACCGAACACTGATAACAGGTGAGTTAGGATGGCAACATCCATGAAAAGAATATTAGATTAGTGCCAATCAGCTGATGGAGGCCAGTGGCACCATGACAAATGTGGATGAAAGAGAAAGCTCTACGGCTACAACAACAACCAAAAAAAAAAAAAAAAAAAAAACAAGAAGTCATGCTTCTATTTGTATTTTTCATCAAGATGTAGGCTATCAACGATCCTGCTAATCATCAAAATCAGAATTGATATAAGAAAAAACATACTTGCCATTTACCACTTACCTTCTTGATATGTTCACCAACTATTTAGGGTAGTCGATCTTGTGAATGAATCCGGCCACATGTAGCTTGTCACATTTCTTGCTTGATAGCTCATTGGTGCTCAAGGATGAAGCATCATTTCTACTTTATTGACTTATGTGAAGGGTGAACATGTAGCTGGTGCACCATGACTTCTAGATTTATACTGGACATGTCAGAGGTGATCCATGCAAAGATGTTTGTATTGGTTCTCAAGAAGGCGAGGAGTTAGTCACACAGGATCTCTTCTAGCTAAGTCCCGATATGGACTTTTGGGTTGGGTCACGGTTATCCAGAGGAACTAAGAGAAGCTCTTTCGCTAGATGGCCCTGCTGCTCAACCTGCTCCTCTCCAAGATCTAGGTTATTAATTGGTAATACTTCCTGGAACCTTTTGCCTTTAAAACTGGCCACATAGCATTGTTTGACCAGAGCTTGGTCATCTCAAACTTTGTTTACTCTTGGATGATTGAGAACTTCATCAACAGATGGTAGGTGGACACAATGGCATGAAGGGCATTCAAGCTCGGTCTTTCCAAGATGACCTTGTATGCTGAGGTAATCTTCATTACTGGAAGTTCAACATAATTGTTGTTTGTCTTGGGGCTTGGCCTGTAATTATAGATAGGGTGATCGTGCCTTCCACAAAGATGGCATCTCCTGAGAATTCTATCAAGAGAGAACTTATCTTCTACATACAGTTCATTGAGAGATTCATTCTACTAAAAGCATTATAAAATAAGATATCTACGAAGCTTTCATTATCAATCAGAATACATTGTACATCATAGTTTATGATAGTAAGATAAACTATAACATCATCATCATGGAAGGTTTGGATGCCTTTTATATCAAAATCAAAGAAGACAATGGCATCCTCCTACATGCGCTGCTTGGCTCGGGAGGACTTAAGAATTATACAAGCATGTTTCCTCTAGTAGTTGGCGAGGATGCCCTCATGGGAAATCCTCCAATGATAGCGTTTAGCACACCATCAGTGGGATGATTGTCCATAGAAGGCTTCGTGATGAGCTGGTATTGATGGTCAAAAATCTTTGCACCTTTGAGCTGGCCGACATAGGTCCGCTAATAGCCTAGACGGAACAAATATTTAATCTCCTTCAAGATGAGGCAGTCCTCGGTATCATTCCCGTACTCTTGATGAAAATAGCATATTTTGTGAGGTCTTTCTTGGCCCTTTGGCTCATCTTCCTGAGCCAGCAAATGATATCTTGATTTTTTATCTTCATCAGGATCTATATTCGGGAAGCGTCAGCGGTGTAAACTCTTCATGATGATGGCATGGGCTCTTGGAATAGTGGAGGGGCCTAGTCTCATCGCTTCGCCTCTTTAGTTGAGGAGGGAGAAAGCGATTATCTTGTGGGTGCTTGTACTCTTCCTTCTCTTTTTTCTTTGCAATCATCCTTTCTCAGTTTTATATATTTTTTAAAGTGGGATAAGAACTTTGGAAGATCGTGAAGAAACCTCTTAGAAAGGGAGTGATAAAAGCCTCCTACTCGGAGTCCCCTCATAAGGGCTAACATCATAACCATCGATTTTAGGTCACAAACCTCCAACATAGCCATCTTGAACTGATTCATGAAGTTCCGGAGAGACTCCCCTTCTTCCATCAGAAGACAAAGAGAAAGTTGGAGTTCTTCCCAAGCTTTCAACTACTTTGAAACTAGGTAATAAACTTCTGGCCGAACTCCTTAAAAGAGCCGATGGAGTCCGGCTAGAGCCTGGTGTACCAAGCTCAGGCTGTATTTTTGCAAGTAGCCAAAAAAAGACTTGCACATCAAGGTATTAGATACCTCTTGCAGCATCAGGAGAGATTGACAACTCTTCAAGTGATCACAAGGAGCCGTCGTAGGTCTCTATGAAGGATGCGTTGAAGCATTAAGGGATGGGTATTTTCATGATGGTCCGGGAAAAAGGTGGATGCATGGTGAAGAGTGGCTTCCCAACCAACATCGTTACTACTATTGAAAGGCTTCCAAATAGCTATGCATTTTACGAAGCTTCTGATCCAGCTTGCCCCGTTGTTGGGCATGCCTTGCCGAATGATGGTACGACGGTCTCTTTGTTGAAGAATCTTGCGATGAAGAAGAAAAATAAAATAAAATAAAATAAACATGTTCTTGATTCCTATCTTGATAACCCATTTGATGATGAGAGCAACGAAGATGAAATGTCCCTTGGGGCCTCAGATAGCTACGATGGACAATGAGGCTCGCTCAGGGCTGCCAACCAGTCGAGGGGTGGCGACTCAAACATTTCTTCTGGTCTTCTAAAATTGTTGGTGATATCTTGATCCACGAGATATCTGGACACAGACATGGATGTAAAGTTAAATCTAGGATGGCCCATCTAGACAACCTTTTATCTTTTTACTGGATGAAAAGACGCAAAATCTAGATGGGATGGCCTTGATATCTATCATTACATGTCAGGGGAATGAAAGAAAGGAACTAAAGTTGGTCAGAAGGGAGAGCAAGCAAGCTAAGGTAAGAAAAGTTCCACCAAGCTTGAAAGCGAGCTCTTGGCATGCCCCCCTCATTATATTGCCTATAGTCTCTCTCATTATGTTGCCTATAGCCTCTCTCTCTCTCTCTCTCACACACACACACACACACACACACAATGTGATCAGGCTCTGTCTCTAGTCAAAAAAATTTCCTTCTGAGTAGGGATCTTGTGTATTAGCATTACACAAGCAAATGTTCCCCTTGGAGTCGGCATGCCATCATGATAGGATCGGATGGCAGTGGCAAAGGGGACACCGAGTCTAAAGTTGATGGGTCCTTGAACTGGTGTGGGCTTTATTCTTGATCTCTCTACTAAGACCTTTGGTAAAGGAAATGGTTGTGACCATTAAAGCTTAGTTATCTCATATAGTTCTTTTGCATATGAGATTCCTGAGTATTTACAGGAGTTGAGCCACTAACGACAGATAGGCCATTGTAGGAATCCTTCCCTTCTCTGTATATATAGCTTTCCACGCTTCCCAACAATGGCGTGTGGCTTATGGATGACGGATAACAAATCTGATAATGAAGTAGCACCAACCAAATAGGAGTATGATAGGTCTGTGTACATCACTGTCATCACAGATATTGTTGATAAACTAATCACAGGAAAATTATTCAGGGAATCACAGCAAAATACCATGACAAACATCGTGCCCTTTCAAAATTTATGATAACATAGGATCCATAAGCCTTTCTGGCTCTACACCCAATCATGAACATGATCGATAAACTCAGCTTTGTTCAATGCAGCGCTAACATCTAGCACCTTCTGCAGCCGCTTACCTTCTAATAATCAACTCGAGGTTTAGGTGTCATCATGTTGATAACCCCATGAATCATACTCTCCATTGTGTTTGTGCTTGCTTGCTTCAATATCCAAATAAGTGTCTCTTAAACAGTGATGAGATCGACTAGCTAGTCACCAATGTTCGACTAATGGTTGCATTCAAGGAGTATGAAGCATCCAATCACAATTAAAACCACTTCCCATGACCAAATCACTTTTTATGGTGCTTTCTTTGTTGCATTTATTGGACCCTCAAATATCAACTCTTTTCTATATTTTGGAAGCCTTGTATCACAAACAATCACTGCTTTCATGGTTGATTTATCAATTATCCTTAAATATTTGATGTTACAAATCGAGTACCAGAGCGTTGGCACAAGCATGCCCGAGTGGTTCTCTAAAATGACCCCCGTCTTTTAGTATCTTCACCACATTTTGGAGTCATAATGCTTGCACGAAACTACCGGGAGGATCATGAGTTCTTAATTTAACCAAAGTTTGAAGCACCCATCACTGTCGACTCATCCCCGTGTAGAGTGTGGCCCACAGGCATGACATGCCAAATGCCAACCAATCATCGACACAAACCCGTGACCCCCACGCTTACGTGAACCGAAAGAACTCCAAATGCTAAAATGTGCCAGATCATCCTCAACTTTATTTATTTACTATATTATATACAATAATAATATAAAGGGTCCGGGCTCAAACATCATACTAAGAAAAGGATCATAAACTAAAAGATGGCACCGTGCTCTCGGAACAAAGTAATTCCTCGGAAAGATAGCATCATAACATGCAATTCCTGGCGTTGCGGTCGTCATAATCAGAAAGAACAAAAAAGTATCATTCAGTAACTTAACTGCTACTTTTACCAACAAAAAAAAAAAAAAATAAAAAAAAAGGACATTTAACTACTACCACGTACTGAATACAAAAAAAAAAAAAAAAAAATACTGGCGTACGTAGACCAAATATATTTTTTTTATGCCGTTGTGGATAAGTTATTGCCGTTGGCGGTCCATGTCATTTCATGTGGGCATTTTGAAAGGCGTCGAAGGGAGGTTTTCCATCTCCTTTCGTAATTAATGCCAGCTCGTGGGTGCAGTTAAGTGGGACCCAGATCGAAAAAAAAAAAAAAAAAAAAAAAAACCGTTCACCTACTCATCGATTTCAGTTAGCGTACCATGATGCCTCATTTTTATTCTATTAGCCCCTGCAACAATTGCTGCCGTTTCTTTATTCAAATTCTCCTCTCCCATTTAAAAAAAAAGAGTAACCTCTCTTTTTAATCCTCTCCGCTCCTCGTTCCCTAGCATCTGTTTGGGGGAAAGTTGGCACATTTGCATTGGCTAATCATCTGCAGTAATTTACTAAAAAAAAAAAAAAAAAAAAAACTTCTGTGATGCATGCGGTCCTTCCTGGACGAAGAAAGCTCTTATTTTTAGATATATCCAATGTGTATATATATATGTTGGTTATTATTTTGGCACAATGTTACATGTTAGACTTGTTTTTTTTTTTGTGTTGATGGTAACGTTGTTGTCAATGTTTTCCAAGTTGTGGGATTGTGGGATTGAGTCAAGGAGAGCCCACGCATCCATCCGTTCTCAAAGTCTTTTTTGACCTTCTCTTTGCTCTCACGAGCGTTGGACCATTGGTGGATGAGTTGGCTGGAGGCATCTGGCGGTGTAAAGAGCGCCCCGATTGTCTGCCTTTTTTTTTTTTTTTTTTTCGTGTTTTTTACTGCGCACAATCTCCGATCTTTGCACTGTGGGCTGTGCTCTTCTGGGAGAGGGGGCCTTGTGCTTTGCCTCATACTTTCTTTTTCCATCCCCGAACCCCCCCAAAAAAACCCTGGTTTTCTCTCTCCGTCTCTTGCCCATGGATGCAGTTGGAGTTCTTGGTGCATTGAGGTAGGCTGGATTTAATCCCTTTTCTTCTTCTTCTTCTTCTTCTTCTTCTTTATACTTTGGAAAGGTCTGATTTGACGATGCTCTGAGAAAAAAAAAAATGTTAGTCTTTTTGGTTTCTTGTCATCTGTGGAAGAAGAGGAGAGATTGGGGAATTTGTTTTTAATTTTTTTCCCACTCCCTCGAGTGATTCTTGAATTTTTGATTGTGTGGCGGGAGGGGCCTCTTACCTTGTAATATTTTTTTTTTTCAAGATCCTTTTCATTGTTGTCCAAGGGGATCTGCTTCGGAGTTCTTGACTGGATGTGGTGAGGGGGAATCTTTTCAGTGGGAGAGCTTTTGTTGTGACGAGAACAAGAAAGACAGGTGTTTGTGGTAATTTCGTTAGTTTTTGATTGAATGAGGCGAGTGGGGTTCCCTGTTTGTTTGTTCTGAAAAACCCACCTGATCCCTTTGTTTTAGTGGGAGGCGCCGACCGGGAGATTGAATTCTTGCCAGCAGAATGAGGGATTTCCCTTCTTGCTTTGGGGAGAATGGAGTTCAGGTCGCCGATTCCTCGTCGTCGTCGAGCGCCGGCAAGACGGCGCAGAATCTGGTGACCTGCGTCTACCAGACGCAGCTCGGCGGCCGGTCTTGCTTGGTCACGGTGACATGGAGCAAGAACCTGATGGGCCAGGGGCTTAGCATTGGGATAGATGATTCTGCGAACCAGAGTCTCTGCAAGGTGGATATAAAGCCGTGGCTGTTCTCAAAGAGGAAAGGCTCGAAGGGCTTGGAGGCGGAGAATAGCAAGGTGGAAATCTTCTGGGACCTCTCTGCTGCCAAATTTGGATCTGGGCCCGAGCCCTTGGAAGGTTTCTATGTTGCGGTGGTCTTTGATCTTGAGATGGTGCTCCTGCTTGGAGATTTGACCAAGGAGGCCTACCGGAAGACCAGTGCGAGCCCGCCGCCTTCGAGTGCAGTCTTCATAGCCAAGAGAGAGCATATATATGGCAAGAAGATCTACTGTACAAAGGCTCAATTTTGCGACAACGGGCAAGTTCATGATATTGCAATTGAGTGCGAGACGGTTGGGCTCAAAGATCCAACCCTTGAGATTCGCATTGACAAGAAGAGGGTAATGCAGGTGAAGAGACTCGTGTGGAAGTTCCGGGGAAATCAGACAATCCTGGTTGACGGGCTTCCTGTGGAGGTGTTTTGGGATGTCCACAGCTGGCTTTTTGGTGCACCTACAGGAAATGCTGTCTTCATGTTTCAGACGTGTGTTTCAGCTGAGAAATTGTTGCCATGGTCTTCCTCACAGATTTTCAGGGAATCTCAGTTGCAAGGGCTTGGTTTCTCTTTGATATTGTATGCTTGGAAGAATGAGTAGGTGTAGACAGGAGGAAATGACTACTCCCTACCTTCTCCCTTGAGTTCTAACAAAATCCCTTAGCAAGCGATTTGTTTTTAACAATGTGCGTGAGGTTCCCATTTGTTTTTTCTTTCTTTCCTACCCTTATAAATTTTATCTGTTTGATAATATTGGCAACATTCTGAAACTTCTAATTGGTTGCTCTTGATGTTTTTTGTCACTTCTTCAATTTGCATCTTATGTTGGAACAGTTTTTGAATTTTATCTGTGGGCAACAAAAGATACATTGTTATGTAAACTCATTCAAAAATATTTTGGAAGCAATACAGATTTTATGTTGAT
This sequence comes from Areca catechu, assembly GCA_021397845.1. NCBI lineage: Eukaryota > Viridiplantae > Streptophyta > Magnoliopsida > Arecales > Arecaceae > Areca > Areca catechu. The sequence continues at coordinate 213,511,197 of CM038039.1, forward strand.
ATTAAAACTGAGCATCATGTTGAAAATTATTTGGAGTCTAAGATTCCTTTCAATGATATCCATATTATCACATATTTATCTAATGTCAGATTTTTGTTGATTTTTCCTTGGTATTCAGTCTTGTTGAATTATCTATCTTCTTGAAATTGTTACAAAGAGTTAGCAGACTATTCTGCATTGTGAGATACTCTGTTCTGAGCTTAGACAAATACTAGTCCCAACCATAATAAAAACAATGAAAAGGAAACAGATGTGCGGCAGTATACTTATCGTATCTGGAATACATGCATTCAGTTCTCTTCGCATTTTCCTTATGGGGACCAAAGATCACTGAAAATGGAGGTACTGAAGGAAAGCATGGTATAAGATCATTCAATTTGCTGACCTTCTTGAACTGTGGAAATTTCTGTTCAGTTATTTTGCCACTCTGTTTGATACACCTTGTCCGTTTCAGGAGACTAAATTGTTATTTTTGGATCCCTGAAGAACATTTTAACTGGCATTTGTTCCGCTTGAACTGAAGGGAGGTCAACTATTCTTTTCACAGGTTGGAAAAATTATATATATCTCCTTTAATTAGCAAAATTATTGATAATTTTTAGTGGTTAATATGTCATGTTACTTCTAGGAGGGCAATTTCATAAATGATCAAAATTTGCTTTCTATCGAGATGACTTGTTAATGCTCCTCAGGATTTACATTTCTATAATTTCTGTTGCTTGTTCATAGGGATCAATTAAGTATGTCCAAGGTAACCTGTCTGGAGCATGCAGGAGGCCCAAAAAGGCAGATATATTTCAGTAAGTCATTCTCATGCTACTGTCCAAAAGCTTATGTATATTCTCAAGTCTGTATGACCCTAATGCTTTGGAAATCCATGGGACTGTGCATTTAGGGGCTTTTCTCCTGACACTATCTTTCCATGATGTATGTTCTTGCGAAGGAGTAATTTATGCACATATAAGTTCGGTCAATCAACAATTCTCTCTCCCAGTCTACACGTCACGAGCCCCACCTCCAGTACTGCAGATTATAATTCAGACTTCTGATATAATACTTTTTCTATGAGTTTATGCTTCATCTAGTTGTACTTGTCAATTGATTACATTTGGTTCCAAAACTTGCTTTTCTCTTTGGCAAATCTTTTATGCCAAGATGTTAAGATGATACATGATTCTTTCTTCTCCTTTACATCCTGCAAACTTGAACTAATGTGAATCTGGATATTTGCTGTATCTGCTATTTTCACTTTTGGAGCTTGAGGAGATGCAAATCATTACAGGGGAAAAAATCTTTAGGGCTATACAGAACTTGGGAGAAGTAATTTGCCGAAGTGAAAGTATATAATTAATCATCTTTCGGCATTAAATGCCTAAGAAGATGATCAACGTTCTTATGTTTTTAAAAAGCAAATGGTGTAATCCAAAACAATGCCACTCTAGTTGATTGTTTAAGCTTTGCATGCTCAAGTAAATGAAATAGTTTTTGGGTTTCAACTATATAACTACCGGAAAAACTTGGGGAGCACACACCTGAGTGCAAGCACAACCTTGTTACTGCAGAGTCAAAGCTATATGTTCATCATGGAGTTGAGACACTGCAATAAGGAATGAAAGAGTTTTGATAAAGTAACCTGATATACGGTATACTGGAACATGCATGTACATAGTGCATGCCATGAGAAAGATGGACCGGTCACTTGATATATAGTATATCCAGCAATGGAAAAGAAAAAGTGTTTAATTTATTAACAAGCACACAGAAAATATTAAAATGTATTAGTAGTCAGTGGCCTAGGTGACCGGTCTAAAGATAAATATATATGAATCTTGAGAGTGCATTACTGCTGAAGACTGGGAGCATCTGAAGGCACTAAGGAGGCCAATGAATGGAAGCTATGATTTCTAGATGCTTGTGAAGATACAGACATGGTAGCAAGAGGCATTGTCCAGAGGTGGTGCAATGCAAACGTTGTTTTCCTTTTTTTCTCTAGACCATATTTGGAGAACCACTTGCAATAAATAAGAAAAAAAATACGATTTAATAGGGAAAGAAACTGAAATGATTAATTGAATCACAATAAAATATACCAAATTTTATTGGAATTAAAGTCAAACATAAACTTAATTAAATCACAACTTATTTGAATAAAAAATTATTGACAAAGCAACTAACAAGAAAACAAACTTTCTAACCAGTCTCAAAATAAACATTAGTCCCAAGTCTTTAGTTAGATAAGTTCAGGTTTGTGGAGTGGAGGTTGCAGCTTTTAAGTTAAAGATGTGTTTCAAATGGATTTAAATAGGCTTAGAGGGAAGTGGAGAACTTTGGATAGGTTCTTTTGTTTTTCTGGAAAGATATCGTAAATAATACCTCAGCTTGAGCTCTTAAGAAGCATCAAAATTCCTTTCAGCTACAAGTAACTCCAATTTTCTGCTGTTCTGGACCGGTTTTCAACAGCAAATCAGCACCGTAATTGCTTCAACCTATAATTCACTGCTCTACAAAACAAGGGCAGCAAACAGGGAGGCCACTACAGTTTTTAAAGAGGTTGCAGAAGCCTACGTTTCAGCCATGAATTCCGAGTGGGGCATCTAGCGACACTTGTAGTGGTAATAAGAGGGAGAAATGGCCAATTTAGGCCCAGATTAAGGAGGGATAACATCCAAATAGGGCAGCAAAGAGGTAAATCAAGATTTTTTATTTTTAATTTCTTTTTTTCCTTTTGACGTCGGCACCCTTCTTTTTATATAATCAGTTTTTTAACAGCTGACTTTTCTCCTTGAAATCTAAACAAACTTCAGGTTCAAACTCCAGGTTGTTGCTTAGATATCTCCACCAGTTTGTTGCTTAATTCTCTCATTTGAATTTCAAAATTTAGGTAGAGAAGAACTCCTTCATGTCCGAGTTTCGGTTCAGGTTTAGGAAAGGTTCAGCTTAGGTGCATTTTAGGTTGGGTTTAGTTAACCTCAACTTATCCAATTAAAATAGAGGGCTGAAATTTATTAAAAGACTTACCATTATTGAAAGCTAGTTGATGCATATGCATCATTTTCTCTGAGGTGGAAAGATCTTGACCCCGTCGAGATGGCTTCCATGTAGTTTTTGTACCAGTCGTTGCAAAGACTCCGAAGTTCAGCTTCTTCCACCTAGCTACAATTTGATAATGGTTGCCCTTCCCACTTTACTAGGAATCATCCAATTAGTCCTTGATGTGTAGCAGTTGCACGCACATCCACTATGCCCTTAATCTTGTTCATAGTACTGTTACTTGTGTCGTGAAAAGGCGAAGCATTGGTTTCAGTAATTATTGGTGGATCTCCATGGAATTTGTATAGATCGGCGATGTTGAACAATGGCAAAGTTGGTATGTCGGTCAGAAGTTTGAATATGTAAGCTTTAAGCCCTATTTTTTTGTTGATCCGGTAAGGGCCAATTTTTTTTCCTGCTGAGTTTGCTATACATACCAATCAGAAATCTTTCTCTTTGAAAGTAGACCATGACAATCCCCTTCGTTGTACACTTTTTCTTTTTAATGTTGATCGGTAGCTTCCTTATATTTATCAGAAGAAACTTGTAGCTTATCAAGGATATACTTCGATGCATTTCCTCAATTTGTTAAGTATAAGCTTTTGCATCAGCATTGATTCTTCCAGAAAAGGATAAAGGGTTTCTATCTAGGAAATCAGGAATAGGTCGGCCATACAAGGTTTTAGAAGGGGATTTTTCAGTTGTTTTGTTAATAGAGTTGTTATGGGTGAATTCAGCTTGTGGTAGAATTAAGTCTCGTTGGTATGGCTTTTCTCCCACTAAACACCTAAATAAATTTCCTAGTGATCGATTGACCACTTCATTTTGTCCATCTATTTGGGGATGGTTTGCTTTGCTGAATTGTAATTTTGTTTCCAATTTATACCAAAGAGCTCTCTAAAAATGGCTTAAAAATTTAATCTCTCTATCTGATGTGAAAGATTTAGAATGTCATGCAGATGTACTACTTCCTTGAAAAATAAGTTTGCTATATGTAATGCATCTAATACTTTTTGGCACGGTATGAAATGTGCCATCTTTGTGAATCAATCAACAATAACAAAAACTGAATCTACTTTTCTGTGGTTCGTGGTAAACCTAATACAAAGTCTAGGATGATATCCTCCCAAGGAGCAATGGGTGTTGGTAAAGGTGTATATAACCCCGTGTTTTGTTTATGACCCTTAAAAGTTTGACAAGTTGGGCATCTCTCTACAAATCTCACAACATTTCTTTGCATCTTAGGCCAAAAGTATCTTTCTTGTAATAATCCCAAAGTCTTGTCTTGACCAATGTCTTGAATGGCTTTTGGGGCACAAACTATAGATTAGGATTCTATCAAAATAAACAACTTTCCTATAAATAGACGAAGCACCTGGTTCATCACTTTCATGAAAGTACTTGGTATGTTTAATAGACCAAATAGCATAACCACCCATTCATACAATCTCTCGTGTCTTAAAGGCTGTTTTCCATTCATCCTGGGCTCTGAGTCTTATCCTAATATGATGGTATCCACTCTTGAGGTATATTTTTGAAAAGATTTCCGCTCCACTAAGCATATCTAGCCTAGGAATGGGAAACCTATATTTGATGGTTATTTTATTTATTGCACAACAATCGATGCACGTTTGCCAAGATCCATCGTTCTTTGGTATGAGGGGTGCATGTACCCCTACCGGACTAAGACTTTCTCTAATATAACATTTCCTTAACAAATATGTCATTTGTCGATGTAGCTCCTCGTACTCAAAGGGACTTGATAATGAGGTAATTAGGGAAGGTTAGCTCCAAGAACTAAATCTATGCAATGTTGGATGTCCCTCATAGGTGGTAATCCATTAAGAAGTTCATCTAGAGTGATGTTAGAAAATTTAGAGATCAATGGTTGAACTAACTCTGGAATCGTACTCACATTAAAGACATCCTTACCAAAGTGTAAACTATAGGTGACTCCTCTAAGTCTACTTGAAATCACTTTTCGCTAAGAGTCATTACCCATTCCCTTCCACCACTACCATGGTTTATGGAGTGGTCCTCTCTACTAGAATTTGGTCCCTCTCGTTATGGGTGCAATGTGATTTTTACCTTATCCTTGGTAAATGTGTATGTGTTTTTTTCTCCGTGGTGAATGGTTTTTCTATCAAATTGTCAGGGCCGGCCTAATAGGATATGACAAACTTCTAAAGAAACTACATCACACCAAATCTTGTCTTTATACTTTCCAATAGAAAATTTAACTAGGCATCTGTGATCAATCGGGACCTCACCACCACCCTTGAACCATGCTATCTTGTATGACCTATTTAACATTTTAGTCTTCAAGCCTATCTTGTTGACCATTTATTTAGCTACAAAGTTTTCAGTGCTTCCACTATCCATTATCAGTTTACACAATTGTTCGCTAGAAGCACAAGTTGTTCAGAAAAGACCATGCCTATGATATATGTTAGCCCTTGAGACCTTAGGGCTTAACATCATCTTATGTATGACAAGTGCTTGTCCTTCTATTTCATTATAGGCATCATATTCTACTTCTAGATCGGCATCCTTAGTTTCACAATAATCATCCTTTACTTGTTCTTCCTCGTCTTTACTAATGTTTGCATCCTCATGTTCTATTAGGTTTACGTGGGGGTTGAATTTTTTTAATGGGCATTATGAAGATTTGTCCTGTCTTCCTACACTTGTAGCAAATCACTTCTGGAGATGTAGGGCCTAAGACTCCATTTTCTTTTCTTGTTGCTTGAGAAGGTTTAACTTGTATGCTATTGTTTGTCTTAATGGGTCTTTTACTTCTACCTTCAAATCCACATACAGTCAGTCTTTTTAGTTTATTTTCAACTCTAAGGGCTCGACTCTAGGCTGTATCTACCTTCTGGAAGTCATAGAGGCTCGGTTCAACTTGAATTTGGGGTCGTAAACCTGCTGCATGGTGAGCTACCGTCTCTTCTTCTGTTTCTCTAATGTCATTTCGTGCAAATAGTGAATAAAAGTCTTCGGTATACTCTTGCACAGTTCTTGTTCCTTGCCTTAGGTTGTGAAGCTTCTGGAAAAGAGTTTTGTGAAAGTCAACTGGTAATTTTTTTTTTTTTTAGTTTTCTCTTCTTGTGATCCCATGAGTTAATTTTTTTTCTTTTCCATTCCTTAGCCTATCAAATTGGACTTGTTTCCACCAAACTAGTGCATGTCCCTTCAATTTCAAGCTAAACAATTTGACTTTTTTGTCATCTGGAAATTCTTTCCACTCAAAGAATTGATCAACTTTTCCTATCCAATCTTAGAACTCCTCTGGATTTAATTTGCCCTTGAACTTACCTACATCAATTTTAATCCCCTAATCCCACCTGTCTTTAGTCCTAAGGTTTCTATTGTTGGGCTCATGTTGGGCATTTGTGAGATGGTCTGGGTCATCAAACTCTCCTACTATGTCTTGTGCAGGTAAAGCTCCCCTAAGTTGCCTATCACTCGTAGGTGGATTTTGGACTATTTGGTTTCTGAATTGAAAATCCTGGATCATATTTCTGATCTCAGCCACACTGGCTTCCAAGTGATTCAATGATTGTTGGTGTTGCATGATTAATTCTTGTTGCCTTTCATAGGCAACTTTCCAGTCATTGCCAAGTGGGTTTTGACCAGAATTGGAGGTTGACATGGTAGCTAATGGATACTAGATGACTCTTGGTTGGTAAGAAAAAAATATGAATATGCAATTATGTGTGGGAATTTCCATGAAACTAAATGCAAGCCCTTGGATTAGAACTTGCTCTGTTATCAATTTGATGCAATGCAAATATTGTTTTCCTTTTTTTTCTAGACCACATTTGGAGAATCACTTATAATAAAAATAAGAGAACAAAATACGATTCAATAGGAAAAGAAACCGAAATGATTAATTAAATCACAAGAAAATGTACCAAATTTTATTGGAATTAAAGCCAAACATAAATTTATTTAAATTACAACTTATTCGAATAACAATTCATTAACAAAGTAACTAACAAAGAAACAAACTTTCTAACCAGTCTCAAAATAATTATCAGTCCCAAGTCTTTAATTAGATAAGTTCAGGTTTGTGGAGTGGAAGTTGCAAGTTCTAAGTTAAAGATGGGTTTCAAATGAGTTTAGATAGGCTTAAGGGGAAGTGGAGAACATTGGATAAGTTTTTGTTTTTTTGTTTTAGAAAGATTTCATAAATAATACCTTAGCCTGAGCTCTTGAGAAGTGTCAAAGTTCCTTTCAGCTACAACTCTAATTTTCAACTATTCTGGACCAGTTTTCAACAGGAAATCAGCACCGTAATTGCTTCAGTCTATATTTCACTACTCTGCACGACAGGGGCAGCAAACAGGGAGGCCATTGCAGTTTCTAAAGAGGCCATGGAAGCCTGCATTTCAGCCATCAACTCTGAGTGGGGCATCCAGTGACACTTAGAGCAGTGATAAGAGAAATGAATGGCCAATCTAGGCTCAGCTTTAGGAGGGATAACATCCAAATAGGGAAACAAAGAGGTAGATCAAGATTTCTTTTTTTTTTTTTTTCTTTTTGATGTCGGCACCCTCCCTTTTATATCCAACTAAATTAGTTTTTTTTAACAGTTGACTTTTCTCCTTAAAATCTTAACAAACTTCTAGTTCAAACTCCATGTTGTTGCTAAGATATCTCCACCAGTTTGTTGCTTAATTCTCTCTTATTTGAATTTCAAAATTCAGGTAGAGAGGAACTCTCTCGTATTGGTTCAAGTTTATGAAAGGTTTAACTTAGGTGCATTTTAGGTTGGGTTTTGTTAACCTCAACTTATCCAATTAAAACATAGGACTGAAATTTATTAAGAGACTTACTATTGATGAAAGCTAGTTGATGATGGTGCATCAAGGGACTGATAGTCACCATGATAGTATCCCATGTTTATGAAAGCAACCAAAAAGAAGTCTCTATTCAAGTTAAGATTTATGAAGCTGATGGCTGACTATCTGAGCATCCTTGAAATGATGATGTTGCCATGTTGGCTAGTGGTGAGATGAATAATTTAGCAAAGTTGAGTGTAAAGGGAGTATCCTTCTAGTAATTTTGACTGACACAAATTAGCTTGGCAGGTGCATTTTAATACTTCAATATCAGGTTATAGTCAAATATTTAACACCTTATTTACAGGCTACAGAGCTGACATGAAACAGACAAATATTACCCACATGCAGGGAAGAAAGTCACACTTGTGGAAGAGATCTTCAAATGCTGAGAGGGGCATGAAGAAGGACAAGGTTGAGAAGCTGATGTGGCATGGAGGTGGCTAGATGGTCCCAAGGTCAAGAGAACCTCAAGGAAATGAAACAAGGGCTACAAATTTAGGTCAAATACCTGGTGCAAGTATGGTTAGGGAACTGATGATAATAATCAAGACAAGTAGAGTCCATCCATTTCCTAAAATAAACAAAATGCCGGCTTGTGATGAGGATAATCATGCCATTTTCCCATGTCATTTTTATGTAATTGTAGATATGATGGGAAAAAAAAAGGGCTCTTCAATGTAAAAATTAGCAGCTTATTTTTGGGCTTTGTGCCAAATCGTCTGCTAAATTAATATTTCAAGTTGTGGAAACTAGCATTTCCAAGTTATTTTGCAAGTTGCAAGAGGATTTCATTGTTATTGCAGATCTACCACATAACTTGTAGATTCATGTTGCTAACAGTGAAGATACAAACCTAGATATTGATTCCAAAGTTAATGCAGAAGCATGTGTTAAAGAAGGTCTAGGTTTGAAGGATTTTAAATTTGAAGAACTGGATAATGGTTAGGTATAAAATACCATGAGATCTAAAGGGCTTGAGCTAAAAATAATAAGTTTCTGGTTTTCTGGATAAAGTAACAAACACAATAATTTAATTATATGGATTATAATTTAGTCAATCTACTTTGGAGTCTAACCTTTGGGAATGTTGGCAATAGGCATTTGAGGAAACTTTCAATAATAAAATGGACTTGCTGTGAAAAACAGGGAAGGTAACTTCAATCTAGGCAGTGGTTTTGACAATGATGATGAATTATGGTTGGTTCTCGGTACGTATGTGAAGAAGAATCGTGAAATTCCTGTGAAATCTATACAACTATGGTAGGAGTGCTAACCATTGCAAATTAATGAAAAAGATCTGATTCAGCAGGTCATCACCCTTAAAAATCTCAGTGTAATCACATTGGGTTAAAGTTGCCATCACCGTTCAATTCTGAGTCATCACTAGGTTTATTGAGAAATTTGTTAAAATTCAAAGTGAATCCTCAGAGTTCATTTAAATTTGTCACTCAGGTTACATGTATACGAATAATTTTAAAGTCAATACTTTGCTCAATTGTCATGAAAATGAACTTGAAACTTCTAATTCATTACACAAATAAGGCTTCTTTGCAAAAGAACTCTAATCCACAACCAAGCAGAGAAATCATGTAGAACTCCTACAAGTCACAACTTAAGAAAAGCGTTGTACTAATATTACATCCCACCTTAATCAGCTCACTGTAATAGGCCTAAAACTTAATTTTGGAATAATATATCATTAGCAAAATCTGAATTTCTTCTCACTGTCAAACTATTCCAGGATTTCAAATGGGGTACTTGCTTCTCTTGTCCTATCCTCCTTGAACTTGATCATATATTCATTGTACCACTTAATTTGGTTTTTTGTCCAAGAAAGAAAAAAGAAAAATACGAATTAGTGATCATCCTTAAAATTGCAAATACCCTTTTAATTTAGCACCAATGATATGTCTTAGAATAAATCAAGGACCGCCAAACCATTCCCAAGTTGGACAGCTTGGGGCATACTGAATTAGACCGGTCTTACCAGGAAGGTTTGGCCGGTTGATCCAATTTTGGAACCAAGCCTTTTTTTAACAAAAACCCTTCCCAACATCCTGATTCTCTCCCTCTTGCTCAATTCTCTTCTCTCCTCTCTTGATTCTCCTCTCCCTCTCTTATGCAAATCTTATGATAATGGTATTTTCCTTTGGAATTTATTTGTCATCTTGACACTTATGTTAGTTCCTGTTAGTACCTATTGAAATTCTCTGATTATGAATGGCTTAAGCCTGCCTCTATTTCTTCTTTTAGATTTCCAGTTCTCTGTAAGCCTTTTGGTTCCTCTTCAACCGTTTCTTCGCATTTTACATAAGTGACCCCCACTCTTTGCATATTAAATTCTCGTTTCTTATTATATATTGTAGAATTACTAGTCCCATGCTTTTCAACATACTCATACTTTAGCACTGCAACCCCCAAGTGGGTGCGATGGATGGAGTATGGTGGAATTTGCCAACCCAAGGCTGGCCTGGTTTGGAGCAAAATATGTCCAATTCTGCGCATAGTTTGAGTTGGGCTCAGATTGGCCCACCCAAATTGCAGCCGTAGATGGGATTTGGTGATGGACGGCTTCCACATCTGGACATAATTTGTTGTTGCAATTCATGTCCTGTTACCCACACCCAACTCTTGGGGCAGGAGACACATCTTAAGAGCTGTTTAGTGGAGTCCTTGTCTTAAGATCTGGAGATAAGATGGACCTGCTTTTGAGATACACTCCCACCTGACACCCATGCCCAACACATATAACAAAGCATGGTAATTGTCCTTGAAGATCATTGATGACATTTTTAATTCATGGTCCTTTAAGCCCTTTGTTTTTTTTTTTTTTTTTCCTTTTTGGTAGTACAAAGGGCGATTCAGACAGCCTCTCAGTCTTTTGTTTGAAGGATAGTTTTTTGTTATGCTGTTATAAATTCCCTTTTTCACTTACGAGTATATATCCAACCTATTGGTCTTCGTTTCAACCGCACATCCATCTTTAAGCCACGAAGCACCCCAGAATATGGTAATATAATAATGTTTATCAGACATTGAGATTGTGATTCATACACAATCTTCTTATTAGTTGTATTAACACATGAGAAGCAGGTGCTGATTGCGAAGCATGAAAAGCATGTTGTTTGTGAGTCATATGTCCTATTCCAACAAGCATTTTCCTCAACAAACTTAGGGACATCCATATGCTTGCTTCCAAATGATATAGAATGCCATCTGGTAGGTGCAGTTTTGTGGGAAGTAAACTCTGCTGGTGATAGCTCACTGCTTTTGTGTGATTCATCCTGCTGTATGGTCATGCTTTCTTGGTCTATATGTGGGTGGCATGTGGGGTAGTTTGCTTTCTTGGCTGATGGAAGGTGATAACTATTGGTCACTTTTTCACTGTTACTTGGGATGATTGGCTTTGTCATTTGTGTTGACTGTTTCTGTTTCCTGACAGTGTGACTTTGGTAGATCTATGCATCACTTGTGACTCCTTTTTCCTGCTGTCACTTTGAATTTTCTGGGATCTCTTATTTGTTTCAAGTATGTATTTTTGCTTCATGTCATTTTCTTCTTATTATCTATGCCTTTAACTCTTATGTTCTTTTATTTTTCCCTAAAGAATGGTTTCACTTGAAATGTCAAGAATATGAGCCGATGGTTTCAGTTAAAATGACAAGAAAATGAGCCCATGGTTTTGGTTAAAATGTTAAGAATATGAGCCCACTGATACAACACCAAGGAATCCATTTTTATATTTTACATGAAATTATGTGCCTAAGCATCCTGTCTGATACAAAAGGACAATCTTGAAAACTTAGAACATGGGCAGAGTTTGGGGGCTTAGTTGAACATCAAAGCTCTGCATGATTTTTAATGTCAAAGATGGTTATATATTTTATGAACATATTTGAGGCATGTAGGTTAACCAAAAGGGATGATTGTACACGATATGAGTGTTACAAAAACATACATTGAGGTGGATGTCTGATGACTCCGAAACAAACACTTAAACAGAATGAACTGATTGGGATAGAGTTGAATGTTAAGAAGCCAGAGAATTGCACGTTATGGCAATGGAGTGGTGCAAAATTGGTTCTCTCGTATGAAAGGTTTGGAAGTAGGGAATGACATACGTAAGAATATCTGAATGGATTTCTTTTGAAAATCATTTGCAAATGCTTATGTTGATGATATAGCCTTTGACAGAGAGCAATTAGGGTTACAAAAATGACTCCAAGAATGTTATGGTATGTTGATTATATTTAGCATGTAATATATGTGCTTTCTAGAAACTTTCCTCATTGGTGGTGTTTTAACTAAAAATCATATTGAAGTGACTAAGGATAGAGATTTTGGTTCGGAAATGTTGCTTTTATTTGTTGGTTGTTGAGCCACTCACTGGTAACTACAGTTCTCATGCATATGTGGGCTATTCCTTCCTGTGGACAACCAATTACAAGCATTTACAAATATTTACTCTTAAATTTGCATGTTGTAATAGACATTTAAGAGCATACATTGGTAAAGATAATTTCATAGATAAGATATATTTTGCCATAGGTGGCACCAAATGGGTTACTCTCAGGTGTGATGTACAAGTTTGTCCTACAGTCTTCCTGAAATTGTATACATGTTTGCCAAGGAAGTGCCTAAAATGAAGATATCAGTGAAGATACTTGCTTTTGGAAGTGATAATTTTCTTGGGGAAGATAATGTTGAGCTTCTTGTCCAAAGAAAAAATTGTAAAAACTTGATTGCAAGCATTTGCTCAATTTTTGTTTGACTGCCCCTTACACATTTTTTTTACCATTATACATATAATAGCATTAGGACTTGTGGCTTATAAGTGGGGGTTGCATAGAGTTGTACACTACTCAAAATGTGAGTGGAAAGACAGAAAAGCTCTATATGCTGGAATTGTCTTAAACTCGGATGCCACGTTATTCGTTCCCTTAAGAAAAGTAAAAATTAAATCCCCTTAGTTGTGTGGAGAAAATTAGAAGGCATGTATAATGGAGATGAACTTCAACATCTAACTTCAGAGGCCATATGAAACATGGTGGGTGTTTCCTTTTGGTTACCAAAGGCATTAATCACAAGAACAGTTCTCGATGAAAACAACTCGATCTGAAGATGGAAAAAGCAATTGAAATGGGAATGGGAGGAGCAGGTATTTGAATGGAGGCACACTTAAGGATTGCCATCTTTGGATATGTTGTTTCCAGTAGTGATGGAAACACGGAGACTTGTGAAGCTAATGCAGGCTTGGGCCTACTGCCTGAGGATAGTAGGCCCATGTTCTTATGGGACTAGCACTTGCAACGGGCCATGTACGATACATGCATGCCCATGCCAGGGGTTCTGTTGTTTAAGAGGGGGTGCAGGGTGGTGGAGTGGGGGTGCTGGGCATGCGAAACAGGATTTTTAGGCCCAGAAAAAAGGGAAACGGAGATAAAGAAGGGGACAAGGAAGGCTAAGGCCTCATACCTTCAGAAACCTTTGACTACTGGCTTCACAAACCTTTCTTTCAATAAACATTAATGAAACATTGATGTATATGGCAATCCTTAATCCAACCTGTGTGGTGTCCTTGTCCGTATACTACATTATCATACTGTTAGCTCTCTCCCTCAGAAGACACCTTCCAACAAGAATGTCACCACATACTTCCTTAGGCTGAGATAACCTTTTCTTTCTCCTCTGACATTTGTTTCCACCCCATGATGATAGGAACAACACTGAACCTTGAAACTGATAGAACATATATTAATTGTGTCATTATTTTTTTTAATAAAAAAAAAAACCCTATTTTAGGCTTGTGGAGATGTGGTCATTCAGCCAGGTGACATTTCTGGTTTTGCTGTGTAAAATAGGAAGGGCAATGACCATGGACTTGGAGTTGTAAACATTTTAAACTTGTACTTTCATCACCTGCGTGTGTCCTAGAAGGTTCTATTACCCTTTGAGTTAATATGCAATGATTGCCCTGCATTGCCTCCAGCAAATGGAACTCTGTGACATATATTTCTTATCTGATCTTTTGTTTCTAGGTTCAAGATTTTTATGGAGTGTGGACAAAATGCCATGAGTGAGACAGGATGTGCTCAGTGCACACATGTTGGTGTAGTCTGTAGTGTTATAAGGACTTACAGAGCTACTGGTTCTGTTAATCTACATAGGACTTTTTTTACTCTGATTAAGCCCCATAGTTAAGTCTTTTCATTAGACATATAGCTAGTTATATGTTCATGCAACTAATTGCAGGCATGCGTTGGGAACTCCAGTTTGGAAGTTGGAGCCAATTGCAGCTAACCATCTTTCTAATATTTTTCTTCCTCCTAATATTTGTTGTGCTTTGTGTAGATGCCAGTGTACATTCAGGTCCTGGAGCTCCTACTGAATGTTACCACTTCTAATAAGGGGGCTTGTTGTATCTTGGGAGAGGATTCGCAGTGACTTTCACACGGTGCCAGGTTACAATCTTCTACTGTCATGCCTTGAATACCAGAGGATGATTGTGATTCTTCTTAGAGATTAGCCTAGACTGTATGCAGAATCTCCAGTTCTAGCTTTCCCGCATGCTCCAATGTCAGATTATACAAGTTCAGATTGATTATTATTATTTTGTTATAAGGGCCAACATTTATATCATTATGAGTTTCCAGGATTTTAAAACTCCAGTCCCGCCAAGATCCAGTGAAATCTCAGAGACAGACGATGATGCAAATAGAAAAAGCCAATCAAGCAATGATATGCAAGAATCCGATGGCCAATCTAGATATTCAAATAAAAGTAGACGCTCTTCTGAAGGTATCCTATTAATATTTTCCACAATGTTTCGTCTTCATCTTAGTTCGATGTTGTGTATTAGCCAGTATAATGATGTTGTAACAACTGCTTACATATTGTTAATTTGTCATTCCCTTGGTCATGACACGTAGAGTCATCGTCACCAGAACACATGGACATCTCACCGGAGCCACATTCTTTTGCCGACAAACTCCATGGCCATGCCTCTTGTGAAATATCAGTGTCACAAAATTAATAAAGGGCCTCCTTGCAAGGGACCCTTCGCTTGTTTTGTTGACAAATTATGAGATGGCGGACCACCCGCACAAGTTATAGATTGAACAGGAACCAAAAAGAAAAGGTCATGCGGGCTGAGAGATGATATCATCCAGAAGGTTGGAAGAAAGAGAGTTATTGTTTGTCTTCAACTATAAGAAAATACAAGACCGGCATATCCATCTATTGTTTATAGTGTAGAGGGCAAGAGATGGCTCATCTGTTTGTGTTAGAAAAAGAGCTTGAGAGGGAAGTGGATGGTGACAGAATACCAAAAGAAAATGTTTTCCATGATTGGGCTGCAAGGGAGTGGAAAAGTGGCAGGAGGAATAGTGAAATAGACTTCACCCACGCCTAAAGCAAGCCGATGGCCACTTACTCTCCAACCCCCTCCCTCCTATTTCCCCACCCTCGCTCATCATTCACCCTCTCTCTTCTATGAAACGATAACACCCCCACTCCTCCATATGGGGTGGCTTCAATCCCTCTTCTCCCCGCTGAAGAAGCTGTGGCTTCGCATGCATTCTGCCAACAGGAAGAGTATGTTCAGCTCCACTCCCTAAGTTATCATCTATGTTTAGCATCTTGCCTTCTTCTCATGCTCTTCTGTATCATATTCTTTTTGATATGAGCTCTGATGATAATGGCATCTGCACCGTATCCAATCTACTTCCTCTTGCTCCTCTTGATGCAGCGGGCAAATCCTCTTTTAGCATTCTATGCTATCAGTGGAAAACCTTTTAGCTTCTCATCATGCATTTCACCGTTCTCTTGTTCTTTTGTGGTTAGCACTTTTTTCTCTTTTCTATTTTTCTTTTAGGTAATCAATCTGTGGTTGACTCTTCTTAATATCACTGTTTCTTTCACTCATTTACGTTGCCTAGGAATGCCCTAATATTGTTCTTCTTATTGGTTTGATAGATAGAGGGATATACATCCTCTATGAGGATGTGAAGTCATGCCCATACGAAGACGTGCACGTCCTCTGGTCGATCCTCGTGGAGTCGCACCCCCCGCCGCTGCGGTTGAAGCAATGAGGGTTCAAGTGCTTATAGAAAAGTGGAGTGGAAAAAAAATGAAAGAGACGATGAGTGGGGTTTTGATTTTCATAGAATACTTATACACGCATATAGGTTTCTTTCGAGTTAATGGTATGTAGCTTCGCATGTTTGATGAGCTGCTTCTCTTATGGCCCTGGTTCTTCTCATCATGTGTATTTGCTTCCCAAAAGAAAATTAGTAAGTATGACTTCATGTGGTGTGTTGGATGAGTGAGGGTGTTACTTTGTACATAGGTACATATCATACAAAGAAAAAAAAAAAAAAGTGAAAAAAGAATAAATGTCTCACAGGATTTGGTAGAAGACTCGTTCCTTTTTTTTCTTTTTTTTCAAATGGTTGGTTTGTCTATTCTGGGTTGTTGGGGGGGGGGTGGGTTGCAGGGACTTCGTTTTCATTTGCTTCGGTGGCTGCTCGAGGAAGGGGCAATGGATGCACAAAGTGGATACTACTACCGATCGTACGGCATGCACGTGTATAAGTCGAGGTTTGTCGAGACGTGGCTCGTGGATTGTGGCAATCGGCATTCTTGGTTGATTAGAGCACGCATATATACTTTTGATGGCACGGTAATTTCGAAATCTGAAGCCCAATCTTTACCACAATAAAAAAGAAGTGTGTACCGAAGTTGAAAACAAACAAATCTTGAGACAGCTTACCTAATTCCTCTCATCCTCTTCTTCTGTGCGTGATTTTTATTTATCTTCCCCCCCACCCCAGTATGAGTAATTGATCAGGTTCCCAATAGTTTTCCTGGCATTTCCATCAAGATTGCTCAAAAGTTTGTCGAGATGAACAAAATAAATCCATTTTTCAAGCATGTTTTCTGTTTTCCTGTCCATCTCCGGCTGCCACGTGAATAAAACCCACTTACGTCCATTAATCTGTGTACCACTCAATGCCTACGACCGTTTCAGCATTAAATCAAATGCTGCAACACATTAACCACACTCAAAACCAAGACCCTCAGATGAGGGTCATCACCAAGGGTAAGGTCCCAGCTGAGAAGTTAAAACTTACACGAGATGATTTCTGAATATTTTAGTATCGTGGTTACACAAAATAAACTAGGCTGCTGACAAAATCATTTTCATTGCTGGAATGAACAAGACGAAGCAGACCATCAAAGCTTCTTTTTTTTTTTCGTTAGATGATATAAAGAAAGTGTTTTAAATAAAATAATTCCAACAATAATCAAGAGCACGAAAGATCAAAGCACTAAGAATTATTGCAAATGCTATAAAAGATCATATACATCTTCTGAGCAATAAAATATATTGCAAATAAACAGAAAATGTAAATGAGAAAAAGACATGATTTTTTTCATGTTCCATGCTTGAGAAGTGTTGGGACCAAATGGTCATAATTTCAGCAGCATCTTGTCCATCACCGTAGTCCTACCAAACCGTATCTTTCAATGGGCCCCAGCAGTGGAAAATTGAGAGACCACTTCCTTAAATTGAAGGAATCACGTGTACTTGCCAAGCTCCACCTTCTTCTTAATTGCTCGTTGGCCATGATAAATGAATGCATCAATTATTCCAGAAACTGTGAAGACACCTGAGCATCATCAAAATTCTTAAAATCAGGTTCGAGCAGCTTTGTTTTAAAACATGCTTGTCTGAGCAAAGAATAACATACATGCAAGATTCTCGTAACCATCTAGTTCAGGGCATACCACATTGTACCGGCTAAGAACCGATATGGTTTAGTCCTAGAAAACAGTTCGAATCTGGACCATCAAAAATGACCTGAACCAACCCGATATGGGTCAGTTTGGTATGGTATAGCCCGGTTCAATCCGGTTCGGACTCGGTTCAGCCCAATTTAAATCTGATTCGGATCCGGTTCAGCGATTTTTGTTTGAGTGGAGAGGAAGGTAGTTTTTTCTCAATTTTATCAAGACCGGTATATGTACCGGTATGGATCCTGGTACCGGTTCAATGATCCTTGTATACAAGCAATACGAGTTCTATCAACTTATGAGCAAACAAGTACTATGACCACTTTTTAGCTCCAAAATAGTAAAACATGGATGCATATGTTAGGTAAGCATATGCATCCTACTTCAGGTCATGATGGAAAAGAGTACTTTGCCCTTAAACTTTCTATCCTCAAAAGAAGGATAAAAAAAAAGTTACTTAATGGACCCTAGAAACTTAAAAAAGACTGGTTGTCTTAATTTCTTTCAAGATAAAAACATTAAACAAAAAAAGTATAAGATGGGTGGCATTAGTTGTATTAACCATAAATTTCTTTAATGGATAGGTTAATAAGTGGGTCATTGACCGGATAAATCTTAAGATATTTTCCAAATTATATTCAATAAAGAATTTATTAAATATAAAATGAGTGGGATAAGCTTGCATTAAACCTCCAACTATAGCGCATAGATTTGTCAAGAAGTGCAGCAGCGATTTAGATTCTTCTTTAAAGATCACCTGCAACATATTTATGAATTAATTATCGCATTAACAGGTGTAAGAAAGATACAGTAAGTGCTCTGCTAGAATATAAAACACCTGTAAATAAAAAATAACAGTATATAGGTTTAATAAGAAGGAAAATAAAATGAGTGTATAAATGCATTTGTCTGTATGTCAGAGAGTGACAAAGGAGAGGGGGGAAGATCCACATTTCTAGATATTCTACAATACGCACACTTGGAAGTCCTGAAGTTGAAGTTGCATCCATAACATTTTGGTGGGAAAATCCACATGTATCTCTTATTTTAATGAAACCTATGCCCACATCCATTCCTAACAATATGCTATCTGCAAATCTCAATTATCTCTTTTTTCTGTCATCCAGCACCAAATTTCAAGATTAATACCTTGTTTTGGCACTTTGGCTTATAATTGGTGCTAGTCTCACACTTGCTGCATGTTTTACCATTCATCTTGACAAGAGGATACCGTTCCAGAGGCACGGTTGATATGTTATATTCTAATGCCTCGACCTCATCTCATCATTTAAAAAGGGAAATCGAATAATCATGATGTGGCTTTACCTCTCTGACTGAGTGGGCCAATTACACATCCAGGTTGCTATTTGTCATATTCTTGGCTGCTTGGTTGGAGTCTTCGACATAGAGGATACAGCTGCTACGACCAACTACAAGCTGCATATGGACCTCTTATTACATCTGCTTTTTATGTATGCATTAACAAGCTCCCCCTCCCTCAACAATCTTACTCAAAAGTCAAAACTATATTTCTCTATCAATTCCTCGTTATATCAACTTCTTCCTCCCCTGACAAATTTTCCATTAGTCCCATTTATACTAGAATGACATGTATTTTCATCTGGCCAACTTCCTTGCCACTTCAAAAGACAAAACCTGCTTCTATGCCTGATGAAACCAATCTGAAGATCAAGCATTGACAGTGAAGAAGAAATTTTGGAGCAAAAGAGTCTGAAAGTTTTCAGACAATTTGCTGCGATATCAGTTTAATTTTACTTATTTTCAGTCATTGTCTGGTCTTATTTTAGGTGTTTGTATGGGTTATTTTGATTAAGTGTCGGGTTGATGGATGGCTGAGTTAGGTATAGTGGTGGTCTTTAGGGTTTAGTTTGTGCTGTCATTTTTGACAAGTCAGCATGTTAGGCAACCCTCCGCACCATCCCCCCCCCCCCCCGCAAAAAAAAAGGTGAAGCCATACAGTTCCCTATCTAGGGGCTTCCGCTCCTTTTCTCCCTTCCAACCGTCAACAACAATTATTGTATATGTTTTATTGTCCACTGTTGAATATACCAGGGTTTTCTTGGCTCATTACACAAGGAATAAAGCTGTAGAAGAATCAGTTTTTGCAGAGATTGGATAATTTTCCAGATTTGCTGTTTTCTTCCACTTCTTTTGGACAATTTGCTCCGACCTGAGGCTTGTTCTATGCCTCTGGAGGGTCTTGATGCTCCCACCCTGCAGGTTTTCTGCACTTCATTCCATTGATTTCAGACTGACCTGAAATCAGACCTTAAAAGTATTGTAGACCGGCCTTCGTAGGGTTAGTCTACATCAATGCTCCTTTTATGCATGATTTTCTTTCTTGCAGCCAAATAGCATTCAAGCACCAACATATCTTGTAGTTTGTGATCCATATTCCCTCAGCATTTCCTTACTGCTATCTGTGATCATCATAAGCCATCGACATATCAAGAGGCTATTGTAATATCTTAATGGCATCCAGCTGTGGTCATGGTACATTTTCCTCAACACAATCAGACCCCAGGATGCTGCTACTTTTCCATTCAACGAAGGATCCTTTATCTTTCAGGAGCTTACAAAATAAAATTCTCTTTTTTCTTTTCGGTAAGATAGATAAATTCACTCTAATGTCAAATTCAGTAAAACAAAATTTGATTGGTGGCTTATAGATTTAACCAAGAGCATAATAACCGAGAGGTGAAAGCTGTTTCAAGATTGGTGATGCATGATTCTAAAAGAATAATAATGACACACCTAGGTAGTCTATGAGCAAGATATCAATGAGTTTGAAGTAAGTGGACCACCCTTGCCAAAAGATTTGAGCAACCGAGCTGAAGATTTTGGTGTGGATTGGAGATCTTTGCTCCTGTTGTTTTTAAGATGACATTTAGCAGACAAAGGTTGTTATTTTCTTGTCGAACTTTGACTTTAGCATTCCTTCAAGGTGATTGCAATGAGGTCTACCTCCCCCTTCATCCACATTCTCTCTTTTGTGGCACACCAATCATTGTTATTATACTCATTTAATCCTCAACAAACATTGTTTCCTAGTTTTATATCTCAATTACATGACTATTACAGGATACAACCCTCATCATATCTGGTCTATCAAGGAGCAACTTGACAACAGTTTAACATCAAGGATCTCGACCATCTTCCTCTCTTTTGTTCTAAGGCATCATATAGTCTTTGATATCTAACCTCACATAAGAAATACACTGCTGACATTATTTCCGATGTTCATATTCGAAACATTCCTGTTTCTATTTAGCTTCATTAGAAACTTTGGCCCACCAATTCTGAGCCTTTGCCTGCCCATAAAACACCAGCTTTTTGGCAAACTGATTTATCTGAAAAAATTTCAGAGGACAATCTTACACAATCAATGTGGTGAGTCATGCAGAAGCATAGATTGATCACTGCATTAACATCCTTCAAAATATCCAGTCTTCATGGTACATGAGCACTCAAATTCATTGTTTTAGCATTTTTAGCTTGGAGCTAGTGCAAGCTGGGCTAGAAATGATTATCCATTATTGATTTTTATCTTCCTCAATCTTGTTAATATTTTGCAGCTAATTGAGGCCATAGCTTAAACCTACACAAATATCAGTTGCCTTTGTGGACCTTTTTCACTTGAGGGTGTCTATCCCCATGTTTCAACCTTCCTTTGCTGTGAGATATGTCTTCACTTGCCAACAATTTGATGTTCTATTAGTGTAACACAAACATCATTTTTAATTGTCAACATGAATCTTGCTAGGATATGAGATTGATCTTGTATTAATTCCCCAATTCAACTTGCTAGCTTCTTAATACAATCACACACCCCTCAGAAACTTACTCATGTCTATCCTGACAAGAGATTCAAAGGAAACCATTTACAACAAAGGACAATTTTCTAATTCTTGCTATGAGACAGCATAAGATGAAAAAGAAAATGCTTCCGCCAATATATATAGGATTTGTTATCAGAAAATGTTTTCACAGTTCTAATTTGAAAATAGCAGAACCAGAGTTATTTTAGATTACAGATACTTTTATGAAGTTCAAATACTTTCTCATTTGATTGGCTTTATATTTCAACTTTCAAGAAGGTAAAATCACAAATAGAACACAAGATGATGCTGAATTAATTTGATTAAAACATTAGAAACTTCATGCTACATATAACTAAGACTGAGCATATGACATTTGGTGGAGCCATTTATCAATCATGATTTTCAGAGATATACATTTGAATATTATCCTCATATTAGAAGATTA
Organism: Areca catechu; assembly: GCA_021397845.1. NCBI lineage: Eukaryota > Viridiplantae > Streptophyta > Magnoliopsida > Arecales > Arecaceae > Areca > Areca catechu. The sequence goes on from CM038039.1 coordinate 213,533,159, forward strand.
AGCATTCTTTTAAATTGAATTCCAAACAAATTTCAGAACAAGCACATATGAGTGTGCTAGATATATTATTTCACTCACCTTAATTGGTGAAAAGTCATAAAAGAAGAATACCCCAGGAGGAGGCTTGGGATAAACATTTCCAACTTTGAAGTGCTCTGTCACTGAGAACTGCAAGTAGAACAAAAGCGAAGTTCAGGTGCCAGACTGTGCATTAAATCACCAGACAAGAAATACAGACCAAATCAACTTCACCTGGTTTGAGTGAATTTTGCGTCCTCTTATGTCAGTGAAAATCGTGGGAACAACCTGAGAAATATCAAATTGCAGTCCATTAATGATGCTTGAGTAATCCCATATGATGTCAAAACTCAAAAGAAAGAGCTGAGGAGTTTATGGGAGAGGTGCAAAGACAAGGAAACCAATCATTTCACCAACAACTGGATGTATAGAAAAGAGGATAAAAGACTAAGCTTGTCCATAGCAATCCAGTCAAAGTCTTCATGACAAAAACACAGAGTAGCAAGTGATGTACTCACCTTTATGAAATATTGGTACATTCCAGATGAGGCTTTTTGTGTCCACTGCGCACTGAAATTTTTATCAAAACCGAATAAGCATTAAGAAGATGAGATCCTAAATTCTTGTATCTGAATGGTTACTGTTACAGTTAGCTCAAAACTTGAGGTAATTAATCCAACTTACCCATCAAGTGGATTTATAACACCTGGAAACTCTTCTCCAAAGGATAGCTTATTTATTTTGTGGCTTATCTGGGGTTTTTAATGGAAGGATGTTAGTCATAATACTGTTAGACGAATGAGTTAGACTGAAACACAAATATACCCAAACAAAATGCAAGAAAAAGTAACTCAAGCTACTCACATCATAACTTTCTGTTTGGAAAGCCAATAAATCATCCACATGAATTTTAGAATGGTGGAAGCTCTTTCCAGGCATAAAGTGAAAATTTCCAGCTACTTTATTGACATCCAAGAACCCATGGATGTTGCATCCTTCCCCTTCTTCTTCCTTTATCCTTTGGAAATAGCCCTCTCTTATGCACTGAAATGGCATTTAAAATCAACATCAAATCAAGAAAAGCAAAAGTCTAAAGCGCATAAATAAACCTTTCAAGAGATAGGAAGTTAATGATTTAACATTAAAGATGCCTTCAGAGCATTTACGAGAGCAAGAGGAGAACTGAGCATCAAACAAGCACCACAATGTAGAGTATCTGACCTGTAACTAAAGCCATCTTGGAAGAGTATGACCCTCAGCATTTGAGCATATAGATAATAAATAATCCCTCTTGAACCTTGTAATAAAAAACTACTGAAGAAAATTGTCCCATATTTTGTGCTTAATTTGCACAACTGCAATTTACCTTGTACAGCAAAAATCCAACAGATGGCTTAGATAATGGTATCACCATTTATAGGAAGACAGCACCCAAATGCCACAAGCTTCAAAAGCGGAAAAGGAATGTCAACACATGGTCCTAAGCCACAACTAGCAGTGCATGTGAACTGCACAGTGCATTTGAGACGAAAGGATATATTAGGTTCTTTATTTCCATTAGAAGCCCAACTCAAGTACCTTACCATTTTGAAATTTTTGAAATTTCCAGCATCTCTAAACCTAAATAATTTTGCTCCATTTTGTTCAAAACTATACGTTGTATGCAAAATTTTGAAATCATGACTTGAAAAATATGCTACTTCAGCTTCATATGTTATAATCAAGAAAGGGAGAAAATCTTATTACAACAATTAAATAACTATAATTGGATTTGAATTTTATTCTTCCAATTCTCATTGACAGTGCACAGAGACTAGATCTTCTCAAAATGTCAAATGAATCTCAGATTGCACTGCATTGCGTCATCTCTAATGGTGCTCAAGTTACTTGAAACATCTTGATTACAGAAGTACCATGTCATATGCATGAGTTACAACATTTCTCAAAACTATTACCACGGTTGATGGATATTCTCTTCTAGAGAGCTGGGTAAAACAAACCAGCCACAAGACTAGCACTATGTTGCTATTCCTTGCAGCAGTCATTCACAATGTATACATTTTGCATTTTATGCAAAGTCTTGAAGATTATGCCATGACTGAAAAATGCTAATAATATATGTTTCAGTATTTATATAACAGCATGCATCAAAGCAATGTTAAGAGAACATGGTATATTCTGAGTTGTCCTCGACAGCTGAAGAGTTGTGTTGGAGCTGAACACCACCTGCTAATAACATCCCACAAAACCAGCAATTTGAATCCTTTTCTTGTCTAATGTGCATTTATAGTCACACTCAACCATTTAAATCATTTGGTTAAAAATATTTATGATCTAAACTATAACTTTTTTAAAAAATGACAAATCAACAGAACTCCAAGACTAGTAAGCTTAAAATGGGCAATATCATAATGTCGACCTGATCAATCAAATCTGGATTTGATAGGGCCCACCCTTTCTTCCGATATGCTTCTTGAACTTCTTCACATGAGTTACAGCAAACATCATCTGACTGCATCAAAAGAAGCAAGCTCTTATATTTCAAGTTGAGAGAAGACTCACAATCTTTGAATCTAGTCCTAAAGAAGAACAATCGACATGGCAGAGTACCCTAAGCAAAAGATCAATGCATCCAAGAATAAGTACTAATGAACTTTAGTGCAGTTAAGATAACATACCTCTTCTGCACCATAGCAAGAACCACAATAAGTCTCGTTATGCTCAAGCCTTCCTCCATGCTTTTGTAAAGGCCTTTCAATCTGTATGAAAGAAAGAAACATACAAATGCTTAAAAATTAAACAAGTAAAGAATATAATATATTGCAGAGACAAATTAATACAGAAGCTTGTAATCAATAAAAGAATTAAGTTCTACAATGAACACCAAGCTTGCATTCATGAATCGATATGCACTATTAGAGGAGAAACATTCAATAAGAAGTTTTCACATTAGAGCCACTAAAAGTCCACTATGAACCACACTATTCAGAACTTAAAAGAGAAAGAGCACCTTCAAAGGTAAGAAACTCAAGCTTCTGACCCTAAAATAAAATTGGACAGGAATGATGAGAACTATCTGAGACTACTAAACTCCAAAGCTGGGGTCAATCATTTAACCCAAAAAACTAAAAACTTTGTTGATTGCATATCTATCAAGTGGTTTGCATTCCAATGCATTATTTGACACATTTGTTGTAGATATTATATTCTATCAAGACACTTAAAATTACAAATATATTGCACATTATTTGATACTATGTGCTATTAGGACAGTTAAACATATGATATATTATTTATTGTGCTGTAATTTTTGGTCCACATGAATTTGCAGTATTGTGTGACAAACAGTCAACCACACAGGTACAATGAAACCACCAATAAGTTGTATTTTAATACTTGTTTCCTAATACTACTTATAACATGTGCACTTCATACGCAGTTAATGTTCTTGTATACCTTGTGAGCATAAACACACTCATGCTTCAGGGTACGTAGGCTAAAAGGGTCAGAGTGGCCACTTAGTCTAGATTTCTTTGTAAAATGACCACTTAGTCTTACCATAACAATGCAAGGTAAAAGACAGAATGTCAATGAAGTGATGAAACAGCTTAAGATTGGGTTCAAGCATCGAAACTTTTACATGTTTATAAAGAAAAACCTTAACAAAACAAGCAAACAGTCAAACACAAAAACTGATGGAGACAATGAGATTTTTGTTGACCTTTGCACAACAATTTTTGTTGTCATATACAAGCCTCCTTGCTTGAAGAGGGAAAGATTAGACAAGTGAGGTTTGTGGAAAAGGGAAGTTCTTGTTCACTAAGTTCAAGTATTTTTTTTCCTTTATTTATCTAGTATACAACAGAGTGCGCATTTCCTGATCCAAGGTGAGGTCTCATAATATGATCCCTGTCTGAAACCTCACAAAATTCCACCCAAAAAAAAATGATACAAAGCCTAATAACCTGCACTTACCCTAGTCTTCAGACAACCAAGCAATATCATGACAAATGGCGAAAAAACTGCTCCTATAAACAACTACTGTCCTTAAGATTTTCTACAAAAACAAAAAAGTGCTAAAGAATTGAAAGAAAATGAGTTTGCCAAACACAAAACAGCTGCAGGCTTATCATTTTGATGCAAGAATGGAAACAAAGTGCAAGCATATTACTTGGGCAAACAAGTATTGCCAATGCTCATGCCAAAAAACCTTTCCCACAAATATATCTATGGCTGAACATAGAGGAGCACAACTGTATGACATTATTAAAATTTAAAAAAGGGATTTTTTTGTGATAACTTGCACTTGAGTTCTTTACTAATACTGATAGAAGGCAAGGCAGAAATATATACTTAGAAATGAAGCATGAGACTAATTAGAATTAAGGATGGATAAATGGATGAAAAGTCTATATGACCAGAAGAAATGCATAGATAATTTGAAGAAAAATGTCTTAGACAGGAAAATAACTATATATAGTATAAAACTACAGTTCCATGAATTGGGATTAAATATGGCTGCAAATGCAAGTGATAGCAACCTTTTTAAACATTGAGGTGTAGGACTGCTTACAGATATGGCTAACTTTGAAAAACAATGATCACAAAATTAATTAACTCAATAGTGATTTTGTTTAATTCATGGTACTAAGGACTACGTGTTCAAGTAGTAGAAGACAGTGGACTGTCAAAGAGGAAAAAGATACAGTACCCTAAGTAGAAGGTTCCACAGTTGAGCTCATGACACAAAATTAAACCGGCATAATCCCATCAGGGACCTTCACACTAAAACAATGCAACTTATATCCGTACTCCATAGTGACAGGCTTAAAGGTAGCCTCGATTAAATTTGTTTGATTTAAATTAGCATCGATGATATCGAATATAACTAGAAAATCTCTATTTATATCAAAACAGTACTAAAATTTATTATTAAAAGGATTAAAGATTCACAGTTCCTGCAGATCTTAAAACGCAAATAGACCAAAAAAAACCTCTGAAATATTTGCAAAACTACTTGAAGTTCAGAGTACAATATCTTCAACCTTTGCCTATATTTGTAAGAAATTCTATGCCATTTTACAAGCTGATATCGATAAATATCAAGGTTAAAGTTCAAACAATTTGCTAGTCAATTATTTGTAGTTGGTTTCAGACGACTCCAATCAACTTCAATTCCAACAATTTTAGATATGGATATATTCTTGATTGGCATCACTCTAAACCATATATTTACAGGATTTGAAAACTATTGTGAGTCTGCCATGGAGAAAATCCTATTCCAACATGCTGCCTTCAATCAGCACATCAAAATATGAAAGTCCTGTTATAAAGATTTTGCTTCATTTTGCTTCAAATGAATCAAAATCATGGTTAAAGGAGTCTCACTTAAAGAGAAAGTGACCAATAACCAGTTTCGATGCACAAACATGCACAACAGAAATTTGGCAAGGAACTGGTAAGCATGATAATATTTATGAAGGATTTAGCAAGCCAAGAGGAAGACCCAAGCTAACTTAGCTGGGATATAGGTGGAAGAAAGTACATGGAAAAGCTTGCAGCAGATCAGAGATAGACATAACAGAAAAAATTAGCAAATAAGGATTTACAAAGCTGACATCTAACAATGGTGGCATGACTTGATGGTTATGGTTATGATTACAGATCAAAAATCATGCTGCATATCTTGTTTATCTAAAGAACTCGGTATGCTAAATATTAAGGTCATGTATGTCTCTTTGGAATGTTTAATGGTCACAGAAAGTATATATCATGTCCACTAATGTCAAAATTTTACAACGGTGGAAGTTGAATATATCAGCTCAATAAAAACATCAGAAAGACATTCATAAATCACACCGAGAATCTGAAAATTCAAGCAAACCATTTTTCTCTCATGATACAGCCAATCTAAAAGACAAGAACCGAAAAAAAGAAAGTTTGCTCAGCAAGAATTGTCAAGCGCCAAAGCAAAATAATTTTCATGCGCAGATAACTGCAAAAGGTTTAAATACTATGCATAAATTGGAAAGAGAAAAAAGATGGACACAACACATAAATGTTTAGAAGTATTAATTGCTACCAGAAAGCATATTGAATTTCCAAGTCAACAAGTTACCAACCTTGGGTCCGCCAATACCACCTTGTCTTGACTCAATAACATTACCAGAATGATCTAATCTTTTCTTTGTTATGTCATGCCTCTGCAAGTAAATAGACATTATGACATAGAATGTGTTTGACATTATAATAATGTGTTTTAGAACATAATTCACAGTAATGCAATTTCATATGATCATCAAGTCAGTTGAAGATAATGAAAAGAAAAGGTGTAAAATATCTAGCAAAAAAGGAAAGGTAGGTATATGAACATACTATATCATAGTGCTGCTCCCCACTTATATCCATGGTATCAACACTAACAAGTGAACAAGCAAGCGATGGAAAGGTAATATCAAACTGCAAAGCAGAAATTGTTATTATTCATTTTCTATTGATGAAACAGGTTAATGTATCGCATAGCTTGCGCAAATGCAATTTACATAACAACTTAATAGCTATATATTAGCCACTCAAAGATCTCAATTCAGTACAGGCACATCAGGAATATGATACATGAATTGGAATCACCATAAAACACAACCATGTTGTTCCAATTATAAAATTGTAAATATTAAAAAAAATCTCAGTATGGTTGTAGTACAGGCATACAATCAAAATGCTTGAGAAGAATTTCAAACTCTTTTACAAAGGATAGCAGGTTAAAATTTTGGTAAAAGACAGACATTTCTCAGATTTCTTAAAACACAAAATACATCTGTTAACATATACTAAATGCACCAAGCAATCTACGTGTGTAAGCAACAAATCTCACAAATAACTAACAGCACAAAGTCTAAATACTGACATTGATCCGTAGTCTTTCTCCTCTTGAAGTATCTACTGTCAGCTTAGTCTCAGTTTCTGAATAAATATATAGTCCTGCAGTGCATAAATCAAAAAATATATAACAATAGTGCTTTTTACAAGTCGAAGATCTACAGATATTTTAGTGTAAATTATTTCTACTTAGAAAATGAAAATTACAAATGCATATGTGACAAATGCAGGTCATCAAATTACAAAAATCAAAGGTGTCTGATTAGCTGCCACGGGAAAGCTAAGATGAAGCTAATGTCTCATGAAGCAGCATCTTACTTCAAATGCAAACTGTAAAGTTCAATAAATTTTTTAAACCAACATCAAGAGAGTCATAAACAGAGGCTCTCAAACTATTTACCAAGTCTGAATAACAAATTCATTCTGGGTCAACCTTTTAAATTCTATCACATGCTTCTCTATCAAGGCTCATCTCTTTCATGATAGCTAGCTCTGTCCTTGTTTATGCCCATATTAATATCCAAGCTCATTTCTTTTAATCATAGCAAGTTCTTCACGTGTCTTCCTTTTTAGTGCAACTTGTTCCCTTTAAGTCTACCCTTCTCTTTAAAGATCAGGTACTTGATATACGCCATTCAGGCCATGTTAGACCTTTATCATACTTGCGGCTGAAATTGCTGAGATAGCCAATAGATTTCCGATCGTCTTATGGAGAACAAGTGGCAGCTCCCTCCCTAACTTCTCTTTGGATAGTGAATCATAAGATCATATGCCCCTTCCTTATCCAGGCATTATGTTACACTTGTTTCATACACTGCCTCCCGCACATGCACGCACATTCCCACATGCTAAAAATGTTTGGCATTAAAATTTATCCTTAAGAAAACCTAAAATATAGTTATTAGCATTAAAACTTATCCTTAAGAAAACCTAAAATATGGTTATTAAGTAACAGGTCCTAGGTTCAAAACTTTGTGTCTCCTACACCTTCACCTCTTTCAAAAAAAAAAAAAGAAAAAAAAATTATGACCATCAGGCTGGATGTTATTAGGCTGGCATGCTTCTGGGTCTTGTATCTAAGGTCAATTGAATTATGCTGGCATGCTTCTAGGTCTTGCATCTCAGGTTGGTTGAGCCCGCACTGAGTTACTTGATTGCTGTGTTATATCAAGACTTGTATCATATCAACCTTGAGCAGGATCGGGAAAAGTGAGATGGCTAAATCCTTAATACTAACCTTAGGAAACATAAAACAACTTGGTTCTTGCAAAACCAAACCCAATATTTATCTCCTGACAAGACCAAAGTAGCAGCAGTGCATGTCATGTGATTCCAAATTGCATGCCTAGAACCAAAGGGTATTAAAATAAAAAGATACAAGAGTGACACAGTGAACTTGAGTCATGGTTTTAGGCCCACTATACATGACAATGCACTAATATCTGTGAAAGAGATTAGAAGATTTCAGACCAAACATGATGCTTTCATCATGGGGTAGGATGCTTCATGCACATTTAAGCCTTATTCAATGCACATTTTAGCCTAGACCAATGCACATTTTCGCTTCAATGGTTTGTTTTTATGCAAAAGTATATATTAAGATACCATCTCTACAGGTTCCATCATAAAATTAATTGTACTTAAGGTCCAAAATCAAATTGATCAAATGGGAACAACAATGTCCAGATCCAATGCTAGTTATCAGATACATTAGGGATTATTATTTTGGCCTTATGATTAAATGGGATGTTGTAGATGTTTTCTGCTTAGAAAGGTGATTCTAGAATTAATTTAATGATCATGAATGATCAGGGATTTATTCCACAATACCTAGAAACATCAACCAGTTTGTACCAAAACCAATTAACACATGATCATGCAATTGTATCGCACAATACTTTTCTTCAAAATCAACAAAAGGAGGTTGAAAGCCTGGTAAAAGCCATTTGAACCTGCCTTCCCACAAGCACAATTCTTTAAGTTTGGTTTGAAGAGTGAAGGTACCTGCAGATCTTTATTATAAGGAAAATCAAACTAAAGATTGAGGATGGCTAGCCCTATTCTGAAAACAATTGCCCACGGCAGCCAACCAAGAACAAACATATAAGTAGTGCCTATTTGAGATTTAAATCAAAAATAAATTTTAAATTTTTTTTATGGAACTAAGCCTTTTGATGTCTGGTGGTCCAATGTACTGCCTGTAGGCTTTACCGATCTTCAATGGCCACTAAGAGAAACATTCCACTTATTAAAGCAATTGACTTAAGTACACCTATAAACTAGCTTGATAGGCTTGAGTACTCAGTAAGAATTTGTGTAGTTTTAAAGTTAAGCCCACATGACTTGTGTGGCCAAAAATTATAAAGCTTGTTACCTTGCTTGACTTATAAGAGCAACAATGAAAAGAGATCCTGATCAAGTTAATTTGAAGAAGACCCTTTGGATTCATATTGCTAGAAGATGAGACACATATGATGGCTTAGAGAGCCACTATCCAATTCCAATTAGTTTGAAGGTGGTGCTTGAAGGACTGATTCCATTGATTTGGCCTACCACCGAAGTTTGCCAAATCCCACGCAACACTGAGCAGATTAACTTGTTAAAAGTTGTACAGTGTCTGCAAATCAAGCTTCTAAGCATATCTAAAATATCTTTGATATTTCAAACAATTTCGTTGCACCATGTATCATAGCTAATCAGTATTTCAAGTGAATCTTGTGCTCGCAGTAATTCATGCCAGCAATTAGGATTATATCAACTTGGATATTTTCTTGTTTGATATACCTCTAAAAAAACTATGATTAAATATACAAGAAAAACTAGGACGAGGGAACTAAATAACAATCTAATTGTACCATAAATTTTATTTTTGCGATTGAAGAACTGAATCAATGCCTACAAGATAATGGATTCGAAAGAAACATAAATTCCATAAAAATCAAATATGCCATCAGAAAAGTAATAAAAATTTTAAAAAGAAAATAACTCAAAGAAATTTGAGGCTGAATAAATAAATCAACTCAAAATCTTATTTTATTTCAACCCGCAACCACATGACGCGTTTTTTTGGATCTTTCTTATTATTAATCGCAATCTACAAACAAAAGAGAGCCTACCCAAAATCCAATTTTTATTTCAACCCATGACCCCATGAAACATTTGCTTAAATCCTTAGAATAATAATCAGCACCTATAAACAAATAGAAAACCGTAATCGAGGAAAAGAAACTTACTGGCCTCGGAGATGAACAGGAGGATCATAACGATGGAGGAGATGATGGTGATGAGGCCTCCCGAGAGCGTCCGGCTGTAGAAATCCTCGTTGATCTTGGGATAGGCATCAAGATTCTTGAGCTTGTCGAGGATCCCCATCTCGAAACGCCCTGGAATCGGAGCCGAAGCCAAACCCACCGCCGGAGAAAATCTAGGTTTTTCCCAGCAGTCTCCGACCAGCGGTCGGATTTCTTTGCGCTCTCAAAGGAGGCCTCCCAACAAAGCTTGAAACACGGACGGAATCCGCGGACCATTGGGCGCCGGCTTTAATATATGGGGGAGACCATGGTAGGTTATTTTGTAATTTTACTTCATATTAGGGGTATTTGAGTAATTGAGATGTGCATAATTGGGGCCTAATCATGGACGGCCGCAAGGAAGGCAGTTGACGGGATTCGGAATTCTAATTGACTGAAACACCCTTGATCTGAAAGCCTTCCTTCCTTCGCCCGGATTCACCATTGGATAATCCACTGGTTGCTTTCAGATGTATGCTGGGTGATCCAACGGTGGATTCGAGCGAAGGAAGGCTTATCCGCGGGGGAGACACCCGGGACCTTGGTAGAGGGAGGAATTACGATAAGACCATGGTGTAATTTAATCTCAAAACTACCATTGGCGTAGAAGACTAGGGATCACGCGCCCCTGCCGGATAAGGATCTAAAGTAGACGGAATCCATGCTCTAGCGGTCGTTCTACGACGTACGACCAAGTTGACCATTAATCAGTAGTCAACCCAAAAGAATAATAAATTATTTTCCCTTCAAATCAACAAAAAAAAATTATCAGTTGATAGCTGGCCAATCATGATTAATAATAATTTTTATTTATATTTTTCAAATAAATTTAAATAACAATAAATCTTTTTTTAATAATAAATAATATGTTGGTTCTTTATTTGATATAACAGTTCTAACCAATAACTAGCATAAAATCCACACAATGCATGGATATATATTTTTTATTTGATACAACATATTTAAAATATTTATTTTATTAATTATATAAATATATTATACATTTTACTAATATATAAAAAAATATTTTATTGATAAATATTTTATTAGTTTGGCAAAAAATATCATTTTATTAATATATTAATATATTCTTAAGCATTATTAATCTTCTACAAATATTATTGATAAAAATATTATTTTACTAAAATATATTTTTTTATTAAAATACTATTATTATCATCATTATATTATTAATGTTGTCTGATGTGGCGGGACCGTTGACGTGGGAGAACCGGCAGGTGCCACATCAAAGGAGGATGCCGTGTCGGACGCCGCGTCAATTCTCCAGCCCGGATTCCGCTGCCGAGTTGAGCTGAGCTCCCTCAAGACGGCGGGCCGAGCTCTGTCCTCCGCGTCAAGCCCGCAAGCTCGGGACGCATAGGCCGGAGCCGCATTCTACACCCCAGAGCGAGACCCTCGGAGGTTTGAGCCATGTGGTCGAAGTTGAGCTCAGCGCTTACCCGCCAACGTGGAGCCTCTCCGAGCGCACGCCCTCTGGACTGGGTCCGCCATTTGCCCTCCAGAGCAAGACCCTTGGAGGTTTGAGCCTTGTAGTCGGAGTCGAGCTCAGCGCTCACCCACCAACGTGGAGCCTCTCCGAGCGCGCGCCCTCTGGACCGGGTCCGCCCTCTAGAGCAAGACCCTCGGAGGTTTGAGCCCCGTGGTCGGAGTCGAGCTCAGCGCTCACTCGCCAACGTGGAGCTTCTCCGAGCGCGCGCCCTCTGGACCGGGTCCGCCCTTTGCCCTCCAGAGCGAGACCCTCGGAGGTTTGAGCCCTGTGGTTAGAGTCGAGCTCAGCGCTCACCCGCCAACGTGGAACCTCTCCGAGCGCGCACCCTCTGGACCGGGTCCACCCTCTGCCCTCCAGAGCGAGACCCTCGGAGGTTTGAGCTCTGTGGTCGGAGTCGAGCTCAGCGCTCACCCGCCAACGTGGAGCCTCTCCGAGCGCGCGCCCTCTAGACCGGGTCCGCCCTCTACCCTCCAGAGCGAGGTCCTCGAAGGTTTGAGCCCTGTGGTCGGAGTCGAGCTCAGCGCTCACCCGCCAACGTGGAGCCTCTCCGAGCGCGTGCCCTCTAGATCGGGCCCGCACTCTGCCCTCCTCCACCAAGATGCCCCCACAAGCTCGGAGCGTCTAGGTCGGAGTGAGCCCTGCCATTCCAGCTCAGCCCCAGCCCGGACGAGGTCCTCGCAAGCCCAGAATACTGGCGAGCCACCCGAGGACTACACTGGAGCACCTCCCAAGCCGTACTGACCACCTGCAGCTGCCAGTTACACTAGAAAGGGAACAAGCGCGCTGATCGAGATGCCACGCTCCTCACCAACCACCCGGATCACCCAAGAGAGGAAGCCAACCGAGAGATTCGAATCCCATGGGCGGTGGCCCACCGTTTGAGGCACCGCCAGGTTTCCCGGGATGAGGCGACCAAGAAGAGTATCGGAGCGCATGATAGCTCCCCTTATCATGAATCAAGAAAGATTCCTCGGGACACCGCCACACGCACCTGACAGCCCGACGGAGATCCCAAGGCGGACGCTCAACAGTAACCTAGTTTGCAGCAAACTCGGAGGTAACACAACAACACCAACATACATGCAAAACACAAGCCAAAAAAAAAAAGAGTGCAACCCCCACCAAGAAGAGGGGCATGGCACCACCAGCATTCCAGAGCAAGGTCGGGAGGAAGGGCCACACAGGGACTCCCCCTAGCCAGGCCACACTTCCCTCGACACATTTGCTACTCACATTCACAACTCACTCCTCCTCGTGTAGAGTCCATGAAGAGGGGCTCGACCAGGAGGATCTGTTTTCCTGGATCGTCACTGACTTGATCGTCGGAGTGCCCCCGCCGGAAACCCGGGCCCGGGTCTCTAACCCTTGTCTTGCAGGTCCAGGAGTAGAGGATCGCCAGGCAGCGAAGGGAGTGCACTCCGGCGCTGGCAGCAGCTACGAGCCACGGCGATCTTGGCGGCAACAGATTGGCGCGCCAGGTAGGGGGGCATGATCAAGTTCTCCACCTCTTTACAGATTGACACTCCACGGAAGAATGGTGATGACACAAGCTCAAAAAGCCTCTATCAGCCATGCAAGGGGGCTCCCCCTTTCCAAGAGCACCCACATCACCTTCTTCATCGCCTTCGGCGGAAGGATCCGCTGACGAAGCCATCAGGCGCGTAGCAGAAAGATGCCTGGAGAAACATGAGCATGGGCTAGCGGAGTTCTCTCGCCGGTTCGCCAGTATGCAAGGCTCAACCAGCGAGCCAGTGGACTACAACACTCGCTACCATTGAAGCCCTTCACCAGTCGTAGCGAGACGAAGTATTGTCGTTTTCACCGCGATCATGACCATGACACCGAAAAATGTCACGGCCCCAAGCAAGAAATCGAGAAACTCGTTAAGAGAGCCTACCTCCAGACGTTTGCAGAGGGGGGCAGACCTCAAGCGGGGCCCTAGGTGCTCACCGCTCTCCTGCCAGCTCCAACCATCGACAGCCGCCCCACCGTGAAGCCGGTGGGTGTGTTCACCTGGGGAGCCACGCGTGCGTCCAAGAGGACCCGGGGGGCAGGGGACCTCGAGAATGTATTCCCCACTGTGCGGGAAGGAGAAAGCGAGGAAGAATGGCAAATGAAGATGCCACGGTCGTCAGGATGACGATCGCGAACCACTCTGGAAAAGTGCACCACAGTCGGTAACGGAAGCTCCGTGGACGTGCTTCCTTATGGTGCCCCCTCCAAGAGTGCCACTATGACAACTTTTATTGTCGACGGGCTTCCTATGGCTTACAACGTCGTCCTGAGATTGACTTAGGCCCAACCCCCTCAGTGCTGGCCCCAATAAAACTCGCCAGCAACGAGCAGCCCGGCATCACAGCGCCCGGGTTTGGCCAAGAACCTTCGGCCCGGAAATCTGGTGCTGCACCGGGCAGAGGCAAATCAGTCCCGAGAATGCGCCAAGCTCCCACCAGACTGGGAAGGTCCCTACAAGGCGACCGAAGCCCCATCACGAGGGGCTTATCGCCTCGAAGATCTCGACGGCGTCAGGCTCCCCCGGACATGGAGTGCCCGCGGTCCGCAAAGACGCCACCTATGATGTAAGATTTATTATCGATAATGATGATAACGATTTTTTCCTTGCACGAGTATCTATGTGTCTTGCAGGAAAGAATCGACAGCATCCCCGAGCCTAGCTCCAGGATGCCAACCCAAGACCGGAGCTCAGATCTTCGGCCAAGGGATCTTCGAGCCATGCCGCTTTCAATCTCAAGGGTCCCCGAGCCTAGCTCCAGGACGTCAAGGGGTCTTCGAGCCACGCCGCTCTCAATCTCAAGCATCCCCGAGCTTAGCTCCAGGACGTTAAGGGATCTTCGAGCCATGCAACTCCCAGTCTCAAGTGTCCCCGAGCCCAGCTCCAGGATGTCAAGGGATCTTCGAGCCATGCTGCTCTCAATCTCAAGCATCCCCGAGCCTAGCTCTAGGACATCAAGGGATCTTCGAGCCATGTAGCTCCGAGTCTCAAGCATCCCCGAGCCTAGCTCCAGGATGTCAATGGATCTTCAAGCCACGCCACTCTCAATCTCAAAGTGTCCCCGAGCCTAGCTCCAGGACGTCAAGGAATCTTCGAGCCACGCCGCTCTCCATCTCAAGCATCCCCGAGCCTAGCTCCAAGATGTCAAGGGATTTTCGAGCCACGTCGCTCTCAATCTCAAGCATCCTCGAGCTTAGCTCCAGGATGTCAAGGAATCTTCGAGCCATGCAGCTCTCAATCAACAACGTCCCCGAGCCCAGCTCCAGGATGCCAGCCCAAGACCGGAGCTCGGATCTCCGGCCAAGGGATCTTTGAGCCAAGCCGCTCTCAATCTCAAACATCTCCGAGCCTAGCTCTGAGATGCCAAGAGATCTTGGAACCAAGCAGCTCCTATCAACGCCTCGAGCCTAGCTCCAAGGCGCCAAAGACCTGAGCCAAGACCTCAAGCAATCCCTGGACCGGAGCCCAGCTCTCTGGTCAAGAAGGCCTTGAGCCTAGCTCCAAGGCAACCAAACCCTATGACCCTCTTCTCTGATCTCCCCTCTCATCAAAAAAGAGAGGGGAAGGAAAGAAAGAGAACGAGAGGGAAACACGGCAAGGACCCTCTTCTCTGATCTCCCCGCTCATCAAAAAAAAAAAAAAAAGAAAAGAAAAAAAGAGAGGAGAAGGAAAGAAAGAGAACAAGAGGGAAACATGGCAAGGACCCTCTTCTCTGATCTCCCCGCTCATCAAAAAGAGAGGGGAAGAAAAGAAAGAGAACGAGAGGGAAACACGGCAAGAACCCTCTTCTCTGATCTCCCCGCTCATTAAAGAAAGAGAGGGGAAAGAAAGAAAGAGAACGAGAGGGATGCATGGCGACAGAACTACTACTCCTCAGTCATCAACGTCCCCGAGCCTAGCTCTAGGATGCCAGCCTAAGACCGGAGCTCAGATCTTCGGCCAAGGGACCTTCAAGCCACGTAGCTCTCAGTCATCCACGTCCCCGAGCCCAGCTCCAGGATGCCAGTCTAAGACCGGAGCTCAGATCTCCGGCCAAGGGACCTTCGAGCCATGCAGCTCTCAGTCAACCACATCCCCGAGCCCAGCTCCAGGATGCCAGTCCAAGACTGGAGCCCAGACCTCTGGCCAAGGGACCTTTGAGCCATGCAGCTCTCAGTCAACCACGTCTCCGAGCCCAGCTCCAGGACGCCAGCCCAAGATCAGAGCCTAGACCTCCAAGGGACCTTCAAGCCACGCAGCTCTCAGTCATCCACATCCCCGAGCCCAGCTCCAGGATGCCAGCCCAAGACCGGAGCTCGGATCTCCGACCAAGGGACCTTCGAGCCACGCAGTTCTCAGTCAACCACATCCCCGAGCCTAGCTCCAGGATGCTAGCCCAAGACCGGAGCTCAGACCTCTGGCCAAGGGACCTTCGAGCCATGCAGCTCTCAGTCATCCACGTCCTCGAGCCCAGCTCCAGAATGCCAGCCAAGACCGGAACTCAGATCTCTGGCCAAGAGACCTTCGAGCCATGCAGCTCTCAGTTATCCACGTCCCCGAGCCCAGCTCCAGGACGCCAGTCCAAGACCGGAGCTCAGATCTCCGGCCAAGGGACCTTCGAGCCACACGGCTCTCAGTCAACAACACCTGCGAGCACAGCAGCACTCAAGTGTCATGACCTTGCGCCCAGCTTGCCGACGTTGAAGTCTAATAACTCAACCCCAGGCAAGGTGAGGCCCTTCTCTCTGATCTCCCCACTCATATACAAAAAAAAAGGAGAGGAAAGAAGGGGAGTGAAAGAAAGAAAGAAAGAAGGGAAGAGCCAGGCAAGAGACAGATAGCAAGGAAACTCAAATTTCATTAATCAAATACAAGTTACAAGTATTCTGCGAGCCCCCGACATGCCGGGCGACCTTGGCCAAGTACAAGAAATAAAAATACAAAACAAAGCAACAAAGAGAAGGGCTACTCCATGCCGGTCGGCTCTCATGCTGAACCCAGAGGCTGAGAGTTCTCGCCTTCAAGAACCTCCAGCTAGGTAGTTCTGGTCTCGGATGGTTCAGCCTCGGCTGGTGTCTGGGACTCTAGGGCCACGGCTTCCTCCACAGCCTCCTCGTCGGGCTTCGCGTCTGAGGCCGAAGGGTATCTGAGGCGGTCATGGTTCTTCTCGAGGACAAGTGCCTCAACCCGGCCATGCAAGAACATAAAGCCCTTGTAGAAGGAGTCCGACACCATCTGATGAATTTCGGCGATGAACTCCTCCGAAGCCTTGAACTTCGCGACGGCATCCTCAGCACCCTTCTTGGCCTCAGCGGCCACCCTCCTCGACTCGGCAGCCTCCAGCCTAGCGGCCTCCGCCGACTTAGCCGCCACCTCCATCGCCTTCTCAGCTCGGCCAGTTTCTCCCTCCCTATTGCCAGCTCCGCTTGGGCAGCCCGGGAGGCCTCCTTATGCCGATCAGCCTCGGCACTATACCAATTCAACTTCTTCTCCACGGAGGAGAGATCTTCAACGGCCTTCTTTGAACGGCTCCGCTCCAGGTCGCGGGCCTCTAAAAGTCTCTTTGCTCATTCCTCGACGTCGGCGAGCTGTTTCTCAAGGTCCTTGACCTTCAGTTTAAGGGCCCCCTTTGCCCTGACCTTCTCCTTCAGTTTGGCTTTCAAGGATTCGATCTTGACCACCCGTTGCCACTTGAAACGCTCCCAGTTCTGATAGCAGCCCTTGATGAAGAGGGCATCGGCACCGATCTGCACCACGAGAAGAGGTCAGCTCAAAAAAAAAAGGGAGGAGAGAGAAAGAAAAGAAGAAAAATGAAGAAAGGGATAGCTCACCGAGTACAGCTGGGAGAAGATGGCGCTGATAACATTGCCCAGCTACATTCCAGCCATCTTTTGTTGGTCGCATGTCTGGACCGAGAAGTCCATGTGCTTGACCAGTTCGGGGCTCCGGAGGAACGAGCTCTCCGGCCCCATCCTGAAGGGGAGACGGCGCCGTGCCTCCTCCCTCCTGCCCTCTCCGGGAGTGGGCGGCCTTGCCTCGCTGGCGCCGGTGTAGGTGGTGCCTCGGTCGTGGTCTTGGTCGCGGCCTGGACCTCCTCATCCTTGATCTCGACAACAGGCGGACTCGGAGGACGGCAGGGTGCAGCGGCAGCAGTTGCAGCCCTTGCTCGGACCACTACTTCGGGCTCCATAGCAGGGGCCTCCCGGACTGGCCTCGGCACCACAGAAGCTACCCTCTTCACCGGCGCAGGAGCAACTCGAGCCGCCTCCGAGCTCGGACCAGCTGGAGCAGCCGAACTCGGACCCACCGTTGTAGTGGAGGTAGCCACAGGAGTGCTCTCGCCCCAGACTCGCCTCAACAAAGGCTCCCCGGCCAGCCCGGTCGGTGGCCTCTTCCGAGTGATCATCGGTAGGTCATTCTCGGAGAAAATCATCCCTGCATACAAGCCACACAGCAGTCAGAATCCACGGGAAACAGTGCAAGGAGTGCAAGATAAAGAAAGAGGAAAGTTCAGGTCGAACTCACCCAACCCATTCGTTGGGTCGACCCCGGAGTCGGTAAGGTTCTGCTCAGATAACAAGACCTCGAGAGGAGGAATCTAGGTGGTGCGGAGCTGCTCGTAGTCATCTCGGTCAGCCGCATCGACTATAGAATTTCAGTTGGGGGACTTGTCCGGATCGCTCCAGACCCAGTCGATTCCCTCAACCTCAATAAAGAAAAACTTACTCTTCCATCCCCTGATGGAAGAGGGGAGCTCAAATCTGATGCTCTTCGGGCGGGAGGACAAGGACCACCACCCATCCTCAGTTGGATGGTGCTTAAACAGAACGAAGAAGGTCCTGAATAAGGAGAACTGGGCAACAAACCCATGGAGGTGGCAGAGTACAATGAAAGAAAAGATAACCCTAATGGCGTTTGGCACTAACTATGCAGGGACCAAATGGTAGTTGTCCAGGACGGACAGGAAGAAAGGGTGGAAAGGAAACCGGAGACCCCCAGAGAAGGTCTCCTCATAAAAAGCAAGACGGCCCGGCCACTGGAAGTGACCCGTTCCCCCGGACGAGGGATCATGAGCCAAACAGAAGGTGGGATGCCATAGACATCCCGAGCGGTCCTTAGTTCCTCGGTGGTGATTGTCGAGGTGACCCCACCAGGACCTGTAGACCGGACGGACTCAGAAGCAGGAATAGAAGTAGGAGGAGGGAGAGAAGGACTGGATCCTGGTTCCCTGATGAGTACTGGACCGGGAGGACGCCTCCTACTGAGCTCGAAGCGAGTTGCATCTTCCTTCCCGCCAGAAGAAGAAGAAGAAGATGCCGGCCTCCGCTTGGAAGGACTAGCCTCGCCCTGATTAGTGGAGGGGCGGAAGCTAGGACCAAAATGGGACATCCTCAAGAACCAGGGGAATGAAGAACTCAAAGTGAAGGATGGAAGAACAGACTCAACTCAAAGAAGACCTCGGACCCGGAGGAAGAACCCTACTCTAGCAGGGGAGAAGGAAGAAGAAACTGACCTGGTTCCTTAGAAAACTTGAGGCAACTGTGGGGAAGAAGGAAGCTTGGGCACAACAGCAAGCGTGGAGAATTCAAAAGAATAGATGTTTCGGGTAAGGCCCTCATTTCATTTCGAAATGACCCGATGGATTCGCACCGATCCGACCCCTCCACCAACGGATTCACGCCACGTGCTGCCCATTGGCGAAAACGGCGTCCCGACCGCTCTGAATTCTGCGCCAACATTAACTGCTCCTCGGACGTGGCCACATGGCATCCCCGCATTGGGCCACAGGGCCATTCCTCGAAGCGCCGAAAATCATGGCCATCATCACGCCAGATTTTTGCCTTTCCACGTCAGCACCACAATTACTCCCCTCGGCCCGAGCGTCGCGCACTAACGAGCCTCGGGGGGGCAAATGATGTGGCAGGATCGCTGACATGGGAGAACTGACAGGCGCCACATCAAAGGAGGACGCCGCGTCGGACGCCGCTTCAATTCTCTAGCCCGGACTCCACTACCGAGCTGAGCTGAGCTCCCTCAAGACGACGGGCCAAGCTTTGTCCTCTGCCAAGTCAGGCCCGCGATCTCGGGACGCCTAGGCCGGAGCCGCATTCTATCCCCCAGAGTGAGACCCTCGGAGGTTTTGAGCCCTGTGGTCGAAGTCGAGCTCAGCGCTCACCCACCAACGTGGAGCCTCTCCGAGCGCGTGTCCTCTGGATCGGGTCCGCCCTCCAGAGCGAGACCCTCGGAGGTTTGAGCCTATGGTCGGAGTCGAGCTCAGCGCTCACCTGCCAACATGGAGCCTCTCCGAGCGCGCGCCCTTTGGACCGGGTCCGCCCTCTGCCCTCAGAGCGAGACCCTCGGAGGGTTGAGCCCTGTGGTCGGAGTTGAGCTCAGCGCTCACCCGCCAACGTGGAGCCTCTCCGAGCGCGTGCCCTCTGGACCGGGTCCGCTCTCTGCCCTCCAGAGCGAGACCCTCGGAGGTTTGAGCCCTGTGGTCGGAGTCAAGCTCAGCACTCACGCGCCAACGTGGAGCCTCTCCGAGCGCGCACCCTCTGAACCGGGTCCACCATCTGCCCTCCAGAGCGAGACCCTCGGAGGTTTGAGCCCTGTGGTCGGAGTCGAGCTCGGCGCTCACCCGCCAACGTGAAGCCTCTCCGAGTGCGCGCCCTCTGGACCGGGTCTGCCCTCTGCCCTCCAGAGCGAGACCCTCGGAGGTTTGAGCCTTGTGGTCGGAGTCGAGCTCAGCGTTCACCTGCCAACGTGGAGCCTCTCCGAGCGCGCACCCTCTGGACCAGGTCCGCCCTCTGCCCTCCAGAGCGAGACCCTCGGAGGTTTGAGCCCTGTGGTCGAAGTCGAGCTCAGCACTCACCCGCCAACGTGGAGCCTCTCTGAGCGCGTGCCCTCTAGACCGAGCCCGCACTCTGCCCTTCTCCACCAAGATGCCCCCGCAAGCTTGGAGCGTCTACGTCAGAGCGAGCCCTGTCGTTCCAGCTCAGCCCCAGCCCGGACGAGGCCCTCGCCAGCCCAGAACGCCGGCGAGCCACCCAAGGACTACACTAGAGCGCCTCCCAGGCCGTACTAACCACCTACAGCCGCTAGTTACACTAGAAAGGGAAGAAGCGCACTGATCGAGATGCCACGCTCCTCACCAACCACCCGGATCACCCAAGAGAGGAAGCCAACCGGGAGATTCGAATCCCGCAGGCGACGGCCCACCGTTCGAGGCACTACCAGGTTTCTCGAAATGAGGCGACCAAGAAGAGTGTCGGAGCGCATGACAGCTCCCCTTATCACGAATTAGGAAAGACTCCTCGGGACACCGCCGCATACGCCTGATAGCCCGGCGGAGATCCCGAGGCGAATGCCCAACGGTAACCTAGTTTGCAGCAAACTCGGAGGTAACACAACAACACCAACACACAGGCAAAACACAAGCCAAAAAAAAAAAAAAAGAGTGCAACCCCACCAGGAAGAGGGGCATGGCACCACCAGCATTCCAGAGCAAGGTCGGGAGGAAGGGCCACACAAGGACTCCCCTAGCCAGGCCACACTTATCCCGATACATCTGCTACTCACATTCACAACTCACTCCTCCTCGTATGGAGTCCATCAAGAGGGGCTCGACTAGGAGGATCTGTTCTCCTGGATCGTCACTGACTTGATCGTCGGAGTGCCCCCACCGGAAATCCCGGTCTGGGTCTCTAACCCCTGTCTTGTAGGTCCAGGAGCGGAGGATCGCCAGGCAGCGAAAGGAACGCACTCCGGCGCCGGCAGCAGCTACGGGCCACGACGATCTTGGTGGCAACATTATCGTATTAAGATTATAATAAAACTAACAACAAAATGCCCAAAGATTTGCAAGATTCTAAATTAAAAAGCTCTTTTTTCTATACTAAAAAAATGTTTTTTTAAAAAAAAAATTATGCTTAGGTGCTTATTTAAAGACACGATGGAGGGAGGCCCCACTACTGCCATTTTAATTAAAAAATATACCACCTCATTTTTTAAAAATAATATATATTTTTATTAATGTATATTATATTTATTTATTAATAAATATTTTTATTAGAAAGTTTGGGAAGAAGTCCAGATCTTGAAAGTTTATCTCTCCTATTTTTTTTACATCACCAAAGCCTTTGATGATCTTTTAATAATATTAATACTATTATTTCTTACGTTTCACCAAATTAAAAATTCTTTTCATTTTTTTTAATCAAGGCTTTAAGATCATTTAATGATATTAATACCATTATTTGTTTACCTTCTACTAAATATCATGAAATTAATAATCAGCACAAGATTTTTTTATTTTGAAGACTCGGATTTATTTTATTCATAAATATTTTAATGACAAAATTTGAGAAAAAATCTCTTTAGATCCTTTGAAAATAGTAATTTAAATATTTCCAACATCTTTATTATTATTATTATTATTATTTATCAAGATCATTAATAAACTTTTATTTAAGTTAATAAATATAAATAAATATTTCATGAATTATTTATAAAATAAATATTAAATATTAATAGAGAATACTTTTTTCATTAACATAGAATGCAAGTGCAATATAACAAGTGGTAAATGATGGCCCTGCCAATGCAAAAATCTCAATTTTAATATATATATTAGATTTCTCACCATATGAGATTTGAATCCAGCAATGGAATCAGAAAGATTCTCTGGGAAATTGTGATCATCAGATTAAAGAGGTCTGGTGAAAAAATGAAGCACATCAACTCAAATCTAACTCTGTGGTAGCCCGGTTCAATGCACATGAAAGATTTGTTGGTTCGGGCTCTAATTTAAGTTCAGGTTAGACCAATGTAAATAGATTCTAGTTGGGCACAAACTCAAGATATAAATGTTTCTGCCCTATTTCATTTATTTATTCAATATATTAGTTTCAGTTCCTGTCCTTTTTGGCTTCAACTCATATGATAATTGGACCAGTCGATGGAGTTGCAACACAACTCGATTAGAACTAGTTTAAACCATTTGTGACTCATTTAACCAGCTAAGACCCATTTAATCTATTAACACATGATATGAATGAACTAATATGTTAAACAAATTACATGTGCCAAGTTGAGTTACCTATTTAATCAATAGATTAGGTTCTATTTTGGATTTTTGACATGATTAACAGATGGATCCAACTCAAGTTGAGGGGATAATTGTTTGTGCCAAGTTAAATTATCTATTTTGAATTTGTGCTTGTTCAAGTAACTATTTGTCAAGAAAATGAAAATGGCTACAACTACAACTTATGAGGGGATGTTTGGATATTCTTATATAAAAGTTTGCCAAAGTCCCCATGCAAATCCTAGCTTGTGGGCATATTGGCAGGTAAGAAGAACAAAAAATCCTTAAAGAACCTTGATGTCGGGGTGGGGCAACCCCTCCCTTGATATTCCAAGACTTTGTAGACTGAACCTTATCCTCGGCCACCAGGGCCCGTTACCCTTTGGGTGGAGCAAAGTCATGCTTAAATCCCTCAGCCTCGGTGAAAATACCTATGCGGACCCTGAGTCCTTGTGCTTAGTAGAGAACTCTCAGGCAGTGCGGCAGTGATCCTTTCGGAGCCCGAAGGATGGTTTGACTGATGCTTTTTCTTGTATTTTTTATAATTGATGCTTTTTCTTGTATTTTGCAGGAAAGAGGTGCACCATAATAAAGAGCCTGATCTACAGGCCTAAAGGATATAAATTAAAGTCCAAATAGTAAACAATTAGAGCTTAACACCTATCTTAAAGGTGGTCCAAAAAAGCCCACATACTACTGATCCATCATGGCCCAACAGCTTGGTCCATAAGAAGCCTTCATGCAGGCCACCAAAGAACTTGAAAAAGATTTGTGATCAGATTCGTCAATGAATTTGAAGAAGATTTGTGACCAGATTCATCAATGAATTGGGAAGAGAATTATGGTTAGATTTATCTAGAATTTAATTTTTTTCAATTTTTTTTAGTCCCATATTGGAAGAATGTAAACAATCATTTTTCCTTGATACCTATAAAAGGGCCTGTATACTCCATGAAAAAGGCGCTTCCTACTTTCTTCCACCCTTCCAACATACGAGAAGGAGAGTGAGCTGTAGAAAAGGAGGCTCTATCAGGTTCTAAAAAAATATATTTTTTTATTCCAAGCCCTATTATTGGCTTAGAAGTTAAATATTTTTGTAATCAAATTTTTTTAGCAATAAAATTTTATTCTTGGTTCAATTATTTTCTTGTAATTTTTAATTTCAATACTAGAATAGTTTATATTCTTACAATTTAATTTGTATAATTTAATTTCTGTAATTATGCTAGTTTAATTTCTGTACATCTTTAAATTCTTTAATTTAAATTTCACCGAGTAGTATAGAATTTATTTTATATTTTTAAATAATCTTAAAATTTTAATTTAGATCATGTTGAGCTAAGCAAATCTCCTAGGATTGGCGATGAAGCCAGACTGTGATTAGAAGCTCTTTCTTAAGATCTCTTTTTGAACTTTTAATTTTTTAGAGTCCTTTCTTTCTAATGCTTGCTAAGAGACTTGATGGCTTATTATTGGGTTTCAATCCTTTCATAGTTCATACTTGATTTGATGCAAGAAGGCTTACAGATAGAAGGCTCATAATATTTTTAAACCCTTTTCTCTTCTTCCTTGTAGGAACCTTGATAGATTATTATTGGATCAGAATCTCTTTATAATCCATACTTGGTTGACACAACGGAAGAAGTTGAAAGAATATTATGAGAGAAACCATAGAAAGGCTCTATGAGTCATTGGTCTAGCGGATTCAAAAGTCCTAGATCTTTAGATTATTTATTTCTATGATTTAATTAATTTTTGCTTTAGTAGAAAGTAAAGAAACAATCTCTCTCAATCTTTGGTAAAACTCACCTGAATAAGGGTTGTGTTCAAACACCCAATTCCTCATGGGATCGACCCGTACTCGTTGGATGTGCTACCCTACATATCGTGCGCTTGCAATTTAAATTTAAAATACATCAATACTCATCTTCATGCACCCGATTACATGACTAGCAGGTCATATCGTATTCCATTATCATCGACAAATCTTTACAATTAAGGGGTATGCTAGTCCCAAGTGGTGGTCAACATCATAATTAAAGGGCATGGATAGTTTTGCACAAATGAAGAATACCCAATCAAGGAGCAGGCATTTTGCATGATATAGAATGATCCCCTAATAACTCCATGCGATGGGACCTTCATCCTTATCACTTATCAAATTCCATAGAAAGTTTTTTATCCCAAAAATATTCCTGGATCTCGCCTATAAAAGGGGCTCTCTAGGAGCCCCCATAAGTAACGAGAACAATATCAAGAATATACACGACGCATCTCTCTCTCCAATCTCTAATCACTCTTTCTTCCACCTGTTTTCAGTTTATGACTTAAGCATTGGAGGGTCCATGCCATAGCAACCTCCGATCATGAACTTTTTTTGCAAGTGCAATCCTTGAGCACCACATCTCCAGTGGACTCTAACATCTGACCGGAAATCAGTGGCAATAAATTAGCTCTAAAGGAAGGGTCCACACCAACTTTTGGAAGAAAAACAGTGGAGCCTTCATGCTGCATAAAGGCACTCCACTTGGCACTCCAATGCCACCATGTCCTAGCCAGCTGACCCACCTATCGATGACCATCCTCCCAAGTCCTGACCTAGCACCGTCCAACATGAGGGCTGGTCGAAACCTGACTGTATTGAGTAACTTTCTTAGCAGATTCAGGCTCTGGTGGCTATGATCTAGACCATCCAAGTTAAGACCAGGCCATGCCGGGGGTGCTACCATTGAAAGCAATCAGGGTGACACCATGCCATGATCAAGGGGTGCAGGGGATGCTACAGTCGGAGCAATAGTGACTTCCCCTCTCACAAAGTCTCGGACAGGAGGAAAACACTTACCAAAGTAGGCTCCAGAGCCCCAAGTAAGTAAGGAGGCGCTACCCTTCACCTCGATTAGATGAGGGATCGACACCAACTTGATCACCTCTTCGACCCTCTAAGGTTCATACTACGAGAGATGTAGAGGTGGACCGTAGGCTCTAGGAGCTGAACCAGTATATTGAAGCCCTGTGAGATTCAGCTCCAAATAAAAGTGAGGGACTTGGTTTCAGCACTGATCTATCTTTTGAAGCCCACATCATGTAGGAACCACTATCGAGGCATTTCAAGATGCCATAATTAGAAATTATGATGGCTCGACCGATCCAATCGATCACCTGAAAAGTTTTAGGGTTATGATGCTCTTCTATGGAGCCACCGATGAGGTCCTATGCCGAGCCTTTCCCTCCAATCTCAGGAAGGGGGCTAGGTATTGGTATTCGAGTTTGAAGCCAAACTCTATATATTCCTTTGACTAGTTGAGTCAATCTTTTGCCATACATTTTGTTAGCAACAGGAGGCTACACCTGAGTTCCAACTCTCTAGTCAACATCAAGCAAGGAGAGTAGGAGTCCCTCAGGTCATATATGATCCTGTTCAATACAGTGGCTTTGGAGGTGTATAATTTGAACCACGGGTCGCCATGACTGCCATGAATAGTGGGCTACGAATATGTCCTTCTCTTTTTTCATTAGAGAAGAGAGCTCCAGTAGACTTCTTTGAAATGCTAGATAGAGTGGAGAACTACATATGCTTCGAAGAGGTATATGAAGCGCATAGCCCACCTTCCATCCCACTAGGTAGAGAGTGGCCTTCAGCCTGGGAGTTCCGACCAAGGAAAAAAGATCGAGGATGAGGGAGGTGTTAGACATTAGAATAATGAAAATTAACCCAACTTTATTTGATTAAAATTAATACTTTTTGTGATACTTCACAGGAATTGACTTCATAAACGTGTAGATCTTGATTTTAGGAGTCCAACGACGCAAACGGAATGTAATTTGGACTTCAAACGGGCCCGAAATGGATTTTAGAAGGTTTTAGCACGGATTTCAGAGCTGCACGATTTTTGGAGTGACCTTAAAATCCTTTTGGTTTGGCTCACGGTGGACCGGCTCAATGGTCCACCGTATGGGCTGCTGGTCCACGGCAGCCATTGCTGCCGGTCCACGGGCGGAGCCGTGGACCACCGTGCTCCGATCGCGCCGAAACTCGCCGGAGAGCTTCCCCTGGCACCGTCGAAGCCACCGGCAACTTTCCCGTCGGCCGAAGAGCTCCCGTTCGGCCGGAAAAATGGCCGGAAGTCGGCTCTGCCCAAGCCCGAAGCCGTCCACCGTCTGTCCGTGCCCGAAGTCGGCCGCGCCGCCGCCCACGGCCACGCCGCGCCCTGCGCCACGCCCAGCCGCGCCGCCACCCACGGCCACGCCACCGTCTGCTACGCGTCCGCCCAAGCCTGCTGCCCACGGCCACGCCGAGCTCCCCTGCGCCACGTCCGTGCCCGAGCCGCCCGTCTCCGCCGCCGTCGCCACCCAGCCGTCTGCCCCGTGCTACTGCCCAGAGTTCCCCTGCGCCGCCGTCGCCACCCAGCCGCCCGCCTTCCGCCGCGCGTCAGCCACCCGCCTGCTGCCGTCGCCCATGGAGCCGCGCCACCCACGCCACGACCATGCTGCGTGTCCGCCAAGCTCCAGCCGTCTACCCCCGTGCTGCTGCCCAGCGTCCCCCTGCGCCGCGTGTCGGCCGAGCTCGCCGCCCAAGCCTGCTGCTGCATGCCACCCACGCCCACGGCCATGCAGCCCAAGTCCGTCTCCGCCCCAGCCGCACCTCTCTGCTCACAGCGTCATCGTCGTTCAGACCAGGATGTCTGAAAACAAGGAAGCATCGGAACGAGAAGAGATGTCGGACGACGCTGAATGGACGCGGGATTGTGCGATAGAATTTTTGAATTTAATTTTTGAGATGGGGATGATCGTAAAAAAATCAGATAAGGAGATCGGATTGAGATGAAGAAATCACCGCGCTTTCCACACGGACCCGACACGGTATTTTCCAGCTATAAATACCTCGGTGATTCTTTTCTGCGGGGGAGGGAATTTTTGGGAGGTTCCACTTGCTGTCCATAGTTCCACCTGTTGCTGTGACAGAGAGTCAGAGTCGTATAAAAAGGGAGAAAGGGACCCTTGTTCCCTTACTTTTATTTTCTCTGTACTCCAATATTTTATGCAATAAAATTTATTTGCTTTATATTAATCAATGTCTGCTTATTTTTATTTTAGTCATGCTGGAGTCATGTTGGATTAGCGTTTAAGGTAAGTTGTAGTGAATTAGTTTTGACTGACCTATACCTAAGGGACGGGCCGTGATCCAAGGATACGGGCCGTACTCTTGAGATAGGTCATATCTAAATTATTTTCACAGATTTATTATTTGTATTTAATTCTTGCATTAGTCTAGTTTATTTTAGTTTATTTTAAGTCAAAAGAAAATACTTTTTCAAGATAACCCCAAAGTCTCTGTGGGATCGACCCTTACTCCCGCTATTCTACCCTTTAGAGTAGTGGAATTAAGGTTCTAAATCGGTGCACTATGACACGCATCAGATTTTTGGCGCCGTTGCCGGGGATTTTTGGCGTTATTCTGAAAAAAAAAAAATATTTAATTTTCAAAATTTTACATTCCAATTTTCAATTTTCGATCTTGAGTGCCCTGACATAAGGTTGCCCTGGCATAACTGGGAGGTTATGTTGAATGGTTGTCCTAGGGTACAAAAAGGTTGAACACAAAAAAATTTTAGAACACACAAAAAAAAAATTTTAGATTCACTTAGGTAAATTTATTTTTTTGCAAAACCAAAAAATATTACACAGACATTTCATAATTTATTAGGATCAGATACTTAATCATCAAAATTAAAAAAAAAATTAAGTTTAATTTTATTTGTTTATAACTTTTTGGACACCTTAGCTGTTGCATTTCATAATTTCATAATATATCTTAAGGGCACAACCCATTAATCAGATAAGGTGGGGAGATCAATACCCTTCCTTAGCCCACAAATCATCAATCCAGCATCTGCATTGACCCAAGCCTTTAATTTTAAAATTAATTAGACGTCAACCCTAAGGATTTCGAGCTCAATAGGACAAGGAAACCCTAGAGTTGGACCGAGTTCAGATCATTTAATTCCTTGGTGTCTAAGGAAAGTGGTTCAGGGACTAGAGCCCGAAGGGACGTGAGTTGGTTCCGCTTACCTGGCCAATTTATAATTGGTGTCTAAGGCAAGCGATAAGGGAACCTTCACCCACCTTACACTTACCTGGCCAAGTTAGTTAATTGATCTTGGGCTTGGAGTGCTCGAAGGTAACCTTGGATCAGTTAGGAGCTGTCTAGATCCAGGTTAACCCTAGGATAGTGATTTTGATTTGTTTCACTTGCTTGATTAAAAAAACTAATTAATTAATTAACTTTCTCTAGTTTAGGACTCTCTTAGGAACTTCTCTTTAGACCTCTTCTCATTCTTCCGCTTTCCAATTAAAAAAATTTTAAAAAAATCTTTGATTGCTGTTTGCTTTAGGAGGGAGGGTGTATGTTAGTATATTCTAGGCGCCGACTTCGAGAACCTAAACATATATCCCTAGATCCGAAAATCGAAGGCTCCAGTAGAGCAACCAGCCCAGGTACTATGGATTCTAATCAAGGAATTGACCCTCCGCTGAAGGAGTACTTCACTCCTTCAAAATACACTTATTCACCTTGTATCCAAGTACCCCCTGTAGATGCCATTCAGTACGAAATCAAGTCCAGTGTGA
This sequence comes from Areca catechu, assembly GCA_021397845.1. Lineage (NCBI taxonomy): Eukaryota > Viridiplantae > Streptophyta > Magnoliopsida > Arecales > Arecaceae > Areca > Areca catechu. Next base: position 213,562,558 of record CM038039.1, read on the forward strand.
TTCAGATGTTACCCTCTTTTTACGGACTTGCGACTGAAGACCCATATAAACATCTAGATGAATTTCTAGAAATCTGCTCCACTGTTAAGATCCAAAATTTCTCCGATGATGCTTTAAGGCTTAGGTTATTCCCTTTTTCCCTGAAAGATAAAGCCAAATATTGGTTGAATTCCCTAGACACCGTGACAATTTCAACTTGGGATCAACTTCAGAGGGAGTTCCTTAAGAAATATTTTCCCATAGGAAAGACGAATCAAATTAGAAAAGCCATTACTAGTTTTTCCCAATTAGATGGAGAAATGTTTCATGAAACCTGGGAGAGATTGAAAGAGCTAATTAGAAAATGTCCTCACCATGCCATACCCAAATGGCAATTAGTCCAGTGCTTTTATGACGGTTTGTCAGAAAGGCACCGGCAAATGGTGGATGCCTCATGTGGAGGAACGTTCATGCTCAAAAATGAACATGAGGCATGGCAGTTGTTTGAAACGTTAAGTGAAAATTCTCTACATCATATGTCAGCTGCCCGTAGAGATCCTCCCACAGGTCCTGTAGAACCTAAGAGAGGAGGTATGTATGAAGTTGGTCGTGCTGTAGACATCTACAGCAAGGTTGATGAGCTATCTCAGAAGCTCGACCAACTTTTGCAAGCTGGAAATAATTCCTCCTCATCTCATCCTACTCATGAAGTTTGTATTATCTGCTCGAGTTCCACCCACACCTTAGGTGATTGTCCATCAGCTTATCAATTTCCTGAGCTTCTTCAGGAGCAAGCTCATCAAGCTCAAACCCGAATGGCTCCTAGACCAGGAAACGATCCTTATTCGAACACATACAATCCTGGCTGGCGCAATCACCCGAATTTTTCTTGGAAACCCCAATCCGGAATCAATTTTTCTGTTAGGCCAAATAATCAGGAGACCAAATTTCAAAGCATGCAATTTCCTCAATATCAAAATGCCCCACAGCCTCCACAACCTCCGCCAAGCAATCTTGATCCTTCCTTTCAAGAAAAGATCCTTCAAACTTTGAAGGAGGGGCTGAACATGAATACCCAAATCCTTCACTCCCATACCCAATCCATTGCCAAGCTAGAGACTCAGATAGGTCAGCTAGCTACAGCTTTCAATCGGAGAGAAGAGGGTAAGTTGCCTAGCCAGCCCATTATCAACCCCAAGGGTCAATACATGGCTGAGAGTTCCACTGGACCTGAAAATCTTCCTGAACACGCTAAATCTGTTATCACCTTAAGAAGTGGAAAAACATTAGATCAACCTGACCCGACCCAAGAAGTAGAGCCAGAGAAAAAGAATGAAGAGGAGAAGGGATCCATTGGTAAAGCACCCTTACCTAAGGCTCCATTCCCTAGTGCTTTGGAGTCACCTTTACCATTGGATAAGAAAAATTTAAAAATGAATGAGATGCTTGAATTATTCAAGCAAGTTCAAATCAATTTACCTCTCCTCGATGCCATCAAGCAAGTACCGGCGTATGCCAAATTTCTTAAGGATTTGTGCACTCAAAAACGAAAATCTAAGGCACATATCCCTAAGAAAATCCTCTTAACTGAGCAAGCCAGCTCAGTTTTTCAGCAAATAGCTCCACCTAAACTCAAAGACCCAGGTACCCCAATTATCTCTTGTGTCATAGGGGACCTTACAATCAAGAAAGCCTTGTTAGATTTAGGTGCGAGTGTAAACCTTCTCCCAGGATCAATGTATGATCTGTTTAAATTCGGAGAATTAAAACCCACGACGGTGACCTTACAGTTAGCTGATCGATCCGTCAAGGCACCCCGTGGAATGCTCGAGGATGTGTTGGTAAAAGTAGATGAGTTCTACTTCCCGGTTGATTTTCTTGTTTTGGACATGGAATCTAGCGGTAGCCCTAGTCAGATACCCATCATTCTTGGAAGACCTTTCCTAGCTACCGCTAATGCTTGCATAAATTGTAGAACAGGGGTTATGGACGTCTCTTTTGGGAATAAGAAAATGCGGTTGAATATTTTCAATGCATGCCAAGGACCACCATCTTATGATCATAACGAAGTAAACATGATAGAAGAAGTAGTAAATAGGAATCTTCCTGTGTTGCTTAATTCGGATCCTTTGCAAGCATGTTTGACACATTTAGGAACTGACGATTTTGATATTGATGATGAAGTGAATGCTTTGTTAGAGCCACCCAAGTTTAGTACCATTCCTCCTTGGACTATGAAATTTGAATCATTACCGACTCAATCAAGCCCTTTAGTGCCATCCTTAGAAGCACCACCCTATCTGGAATTGAAGCCTCTTCCTGACAAGTTAAAGTATTCTTTTCTTGGATCCAATGATACCCTTCCGGTAATCATTGCATCTACTCTGACCTCTGATCAGGAACAAAAATTGATGAATGTACTTAGGGAACATAAAGAGGCAATAGGATGGACAATAGCTGATCTTAAGGGAATTGACCCTTCTGTTTACATGCACCACATTCACTGTGAAGCAGAAGCTAAACCACATAGGGACATGCAACGGAGGCTAAATCCAAACATGCGAGAAATTGTTAAAAAAGAAGTGGTTAAATGGTTGGATGCCGGTATTATTTATCCAATTTCGGATAGCCAATGGGTCAGCCCAACTCAGGTAGTACCTAAAAAGTCAGGTATTACTGTCATTCAGAATGAACAGGGTGAGTCAATTTCTACCCGAGTAACCACTAGTTGGAGAGTGTGTATAGATTACCGGAAACTGAATGCTGTTACTAGGAAAGATCATTTCCCTCTGCCTTTTATTGATCAAATTCTAGAACGACTAGCAGGGCAAAGTTTCTTTTGTTTCCTGGATGGATATTCGGGATACAACCAGGTTCCAGTATTTCCTGCAGACCAAGAAAAGACCACCTTTACTTGCCCTTTTGGAACGTTTGCATTCAGGCGTATGCCTTTTGGTCTCTGTAATGCACCAGCCACCTTTCAACGATGTATGTTGGCCTTATTCTCCGATATGGTTGGTCATTTCCTTGAAGTGTTTATGGATGATTTTTCTGTTTTTGGATCTTCATTCGAGGACTGCCTCCATAATTTGGCTAAGGTATTAAAACGTTGTATAGAAACCAACTTAGTCTTAAGTTGGGAGAAGAGCCATTTTATGGTTCGTGAGGGAATTGTACTCGGACACATTGTTTCTGAGCGAGGGATTGAGGTTGACAAGGCTAAGGTTGAATTAATCTCGAAATTACCTCCCCCGACCTCGGTTAGACAAGTACGATCCTTCCTTGGCCATGCTGGTTTTTATAGACGATTCATCAAGGATTTCAGCAAAATCTCTCGACCATTGTGTGATTTACTTGCCAAAGACAAGTCCTTTGATTTTAGTAAAGAATGTTTGACCGCTTTTGACATTCTTCGAACTGCTTTGACCACTGCACCTATCATCAAGCCCCCAGATTGGACTCTGCCATTTAAATCATGTGTGATGCTTCTGATTATGCTGTAGGAGCTGTTTTAGGACAGAAGCTCAATAGGGAACCCCATGTAATTTACTATGCTAGTAAAACTCTTTCAGATGCACAAATGAACTATACCACTACTGAAAAAGAATTACTAGCAGTTGTATTCGCCCTAGAAAAATTTCGATCATATTTATTAGGGTCTAAGGTCCTAGTTTACTCTGATCATGCTGCATTAAGACATCTCCTATCCAAAAAGGATACCAAGCCTAGACTGATTCGATGGATCCTTTTGTTACAAGAATTTGACTTAGAAATTTTGGATAAGAAAGGTTCCGAAAATATGGTAGCAGATCACATTTCTAGGATCTTAGTAGAATACAACAAGGAAATTATTGGAGATAGGTTTCCTGATGAGCAACTATTCTCAATTTCTTCTAGTAATCTCCCCTGGTTTGCCCATATTGTGAATTATCTGGTAACAGGGCAAGTTCCTCCATACTGGTCACAACAAGAAAAAGATAGGTTCTTTTCGCAAATCAAATATTACTTTTGGGAGGAACCTGAATTATTTAAACACTGTTCGGATCAAGTGATCAGGCGATGTGTCCCTGAAAGTGAATTCAAGAGTATACTCAATTTTTGTCATTCTCTTGCATGTGGGGGACACTTTAGTGGGAGAAAAACTACAGCAAAGGTGCTGCAAAGTGGATTTTATTGGCCAACTCTCTTTAAAGATGCACATGAATTTGGCCGTAATTGTCTCAAGTGTCAACAAAGGGGGAATATTTCACGAAAAGATATGATGCCCCTAAACCCCATTTTAGTTGTTGAAATTTTTGATGTTTGGGGTATTGACTTTATGGGACCATTTCCTCTTTCCTTTGGATTTGAGTACATTTTGGTAGCAGTCGATTATGTTTCGAAATGGATTGAAGCTGTGGCAACTCGAACTAATGATCACAAAGTTGTGATCAAGTTCATTCAACATAACATCTTTAGTCGGTTTGGGTGCCCAAGGGCCATTATTAGTGATGGAGGTGCGCATTTCACAAATAGACACTTTGACGCACTGATGAAAAAGTATGGAATTACCCATAAAGTAGCCACACCATACCATCCTCAGACTAGTGGTCAGGTAGAAGTTTCGAATAGAGAGATCAAGCACATTCTTGAGAAAACGGTAAGACCCGATAGGAAAGATTGGTCCGAACGTTTGGATGATGCTTTATGGGCTTACCGAACTGCTTTCAAGACCCCTCTAGGAATGTCTCCGTACCGGTTAGTGTTTGGAAAGGCTTGTCACCTACCTGTTGAATTGGAACATCGTGCATTTTGGGCTATCAAGCGATTCAATTTTGACATGAAGAATGCACGTTCCCATAGAAAACTTCAGTTAAGTGAGTTGGAAGAGTTACGAAATGAAGCGTATGAGAGTTCGAAAATTTACAAGGCTCGAACGAAGGCTTATCATGACAAATTTATTCATAGAAAATCATTTAAGCCTAATCAAAAAGTGTGGCTCTACAACTCTAGGTTACGTCTTTTTCCCGGAAAACTCCGCTCACGATGGGATGGACCTTTTGTAGTAACTCAAGTATTTTTCCATGGAGCTGTTGAACTTAAGGATCCTAAGCAAGGGAATGTTTTTAAGGTGAATGGCCAGCGTTTGAAACCGTATATTGAAGGAATCAGTGATGGAGAAGTTGTTGAAACTCTTGATCTTGAACAACCAGTGTTGCTGTGATGATGAACTTTGTCTGGCTGAAGACGTTAAACTTAGCGCTCCTGGGAGGCAACCCAGCTCTTTCCTTAGTTCATATTTTAACTTCTAGTTCTTTGTTTTTAGAATAAATGGAGTAATAAAAGAAGATTGCAGGAACATGGTGATAGAAGGACGTCTAATTCCATACCCTACCAGGTTGTATCCTTCCATGCCATTACATTTTTAATATTCTCTTCCATTAGGGACAATGGAAATTAAGTTGGGGGGTGAGGTAATTAATTAAATCAAATCCTCGAGTAAAATTTTAATTAGTTTTGTGTACAAGAAGAATTCATCTCGAATTGAAAAAAATCAAGCTCACTAAATGAGGAGTGATCAATGGTTTAGAAAATTTTAGAGATACTGAGGGATGATTTATCGAGAAAACCCTATAAGTGGTAGAGTGTAGTCCAGAAAATTTTAGAAGAGTAATTCCATACCCTTCGGCCTATTGATCTTAATAATGAATCTTACTTATTTTGGTATAGGCATTATAACAAGTCCCCAGTTAAAAAAAAAAAAAAAAAAAAAAAAAAAATTCTGAGGTTAATAAAGATTTTTAGCATCTCTCACTGAGTAACCGGACCCCTTCGCCTAAGTAAGCGTTGTTGTTCGCGTCAAAAGGTGGGGATGTAACGAAATCTTTCGTAGAGTTAGTCTTGACTTAGCCTTTTTAACTCGAGTCAGTAAGCCCGAGGGGTGTTTTACACCTAATGCCCTAAAGCCAACTGGTTTGGGAGTCATTGGCTTTAAAGCTCGCTACAAGGGTTAATTAGAAAGCAAGGTGTCAGGACATTGCACTGACTTTACATTAAAAAAAAAAAAAAAAAAAAAAAAAAAAAAAAAAAAGTGGGGACTAAATAAATATTGCGTCAAAACCAAACTAAGTTGGAAGATTTAGATAGTGAGATAGAAAGTTGGGAACGAAAACTCTTAAAACTTCTATGGACTTTATTCTACTACTAAAATGGTGGAATTGGTAATCCAATGAAGTATCTTTTTAATAGTCTAACCATGTATCCTTTGATTTTAGGGTTAGTACGATAATTTTCATTTCATGGACCATCTTAGTACACAAGACTCATCCATTTCCTTTACTCGAGGACGAGCAAAGTTTAAGTTGGGGGGTGTGTTAGACATTAGAATAATGAAAATTAACCCAACTTTATTTGATTAAAATTAATACTTTTTGTGATACTTCGCAGGAATTGACTTCATAAACGTGTAGATCTTATTTTAGGAGTCCAACGACGCAAACGGAATGTAATTTGGACTTCAAACGGGCCCGAAATGGATTTTAGAAGGTTTTAGCACGGATTTCAGAGCCGCACGATTTTTGGAGTGACCTTAAAATCCTTTTGGTTTGGCTCACGGTGGACCGGCTCAATGGTCCACCGTATGGGCTGCTGGTCCACGGCAGCCATTGCTGCCGGTCCACGGGCGGAGCCGTGGACCACCGTGCTCCGATCGCGCCGAAACTCGCCGGAGAGCTTCCCCTGGCACCGTCGAAGCCACCGGCAACTTTCCCGTCGGCCGAAGAGCTCCCGTTCGGCCGGAAAAATGGCCGGAAGTCGGCTCTGCCCAAGCCCGAAGCCGTCCACCGTCTGTCCGTGCCCGAAGCCGGCCGCGCCGCCGCCCATGGCCACGCCGCGCCCTGCGCCACGCCCAGCCGCGCCACCGCCCACGGCCACGCCACCGTCTGCTGCGCGTCCGCCCAAGCCTGCTGCCCACGGCCACGCCGAGCTCCCCTGCGCCACGTCCGTGCCCGAGCCGCCCGTCTCCACCGCCGTCGCCACCCAGCCGTCTGCCCCCGTGCTACTGCCCAGAGTTCCCCTGCGCCGCCGTCGCCACCCAGCCGCCCGCCTTCCGCCGCGCGTCAGCCACCCGCCTGCTGCCGTCGCCCATGGAGCCGCGCCACCCACGCCACGGCCATGCTGCGTGTCCGCCAAGCTCCAGCTGTCTACCCCCGTGCTGCTGCCCAGCGTCCCCCTGCGCCGCGTGTCGGCCGAGCTCGCCGCCCAAGCCTGCTGCTGCATGCCACCCACGCCCACGGCCATGCAGCCCAAGTCCGTCTCCGCCCCAGCCGCACCTCTCTGCTCACAGCGTCATCGTCGTTCAGACCAGGATGTCTGAAAACAAGGAAGCATCGGAACGAGAAGAGATGTCGGACGATGCTGAATGGACGCGGGATTGTGCGATAGAATTTTTGAATTTAATTTTTGAGATGGGGATGATCGTAAAAAAATCAGATAAGGAGATCGGATTGAGATGAAGAAATCACCGCGCTTTCCACACGGACCCGACACGGTATTTTTCAGCTATAAATACCTCGGTGATTCTTTTCTGCGGGGGAGGGAATTTTTGGGAGGTTCCACTTGCTGTCCATAGTTCCACCTGTTGCTGTGACAGAGAGTCAGAGTCGTATAAAAAGGGAGAAAGGGACCCTTGTTCCCTTACTTTTATTTTCTCTGTACTCCAATATTTTATGCAATAAAATTTATTTGCTTTATATTAATCAATGTCTGCTTATTTTTATTTTAGTCATGCTGGAGTCATGTTGGATTAGCGTTTAAGGTAAGTTGTAGTGAATTAGTTTTGACTGACCTATACCTAAGGGACGGGCCGTGATCCAAGGATACGGGCCGTACTCTTGAGATAGGTCATATCTAAATTATTTTCACAGATTTATTATTTGCATTTAATTCTTGCATTAGTCTAGTTTATTTTAGTTTATTTTAAGTCAAAAGAAAATACTTTTTCAAGATAACCCCAAAGTCTCTGTGGGATCGACCCTTACTCCCGCTATTCTACCCTTTAGAGTAGTGGAATTAAGGTTCTAAATCGGTGCACTACGACACGCATCAGGAGGCAGAGAAGCCGGTCCCCTCAGCAGCACCAAAAAACTTTCCCTCAGATTGAACACCACAAAAGTCCTCAAAACCAGTAAGACGTTTCACCTCCAAGAAGGTTTGATGAATATACCCCCTTAAATGCTCCACGTGCTCAAATTTTGATACAGGTCAAGGGACAATTACTCGAAGCGAGGAGGCTGCGGATGAGGCTAGAGAAGCACAATCCGAATAAATATTGCCTCTACCAATGCGACCATGGCCATGACATGGAGTACATCCAGCTCCAGGATGATATTGAAGAGTTCATCTGCTGCGATCGACTAGATAGGTTCCTTCAAAATCGAAGAGACTTGATACCCAAGAAACTCTATCGTACCTACCAGAACCACCACCAAGGATGGAGGAGCTGGCCGACCATCCTGTTACAAGAGATTTTAATACCATCATCAGTGGATTGATGGAAGAAGCCAACTCAAACAAAAGTCCGAGGGTTGAAGAAGCCATCACCTTCACCCGGGCCGATGCCGAGGGAGTGCAGTACCCATACAATGATGCCATGGTTATAACCCTAAATAGAGCTGATTATAATGTATACTATGTGCTCGTTGACAATAAAAGTTTGGTAGATATCTTGTTCTATGATACCCTCTTAAAGATAAATATTTTCCTGGAGCGACTAGAAAGGATGATTGCATCGATAATAGGATTCTTCGAGGAGCTAGTTCCTATTGAAGGAACCATTATGTTGCCAGTAATAATAGGGCGAGCCCCCCGATGATCCCAGGTACAACTAGCCTTCATGGTCGTGAAGACCTCCTCAGCTTATAAAATCATCCTTGGTCGACCCATGCTAAACACCCTCAGCATGGTAGTCTCAACATTTTATTTGCTCATGAAGTTCCCCACTATACATGGAGTCGTAAAAGTCCATGGGATTCAGACTTTGGTGAGGCGATGCTACTTGGTATCCCACCAGGTTAAACCTCCATGCACCTTCCCAGTTGAAGGGCTGGATATCAAAGATGAATTGACCGAGAAAAGGGAAGAACCTGTAGAGGATCTCATAGCCATCCCCTTACATGATGAAAATCCTCAGCATACCGTCTAGATTGGCTCAAGGCTAGATAAGGCCATGAAATAGCAACTCGTGAACTTTTTATAAAAAAATGCTGATGTTTTTGCTTGGTCGCCTGCAGACATGCTTGGTATTGAGCCAAAAGTGATGGTTTATTGCTTGAATGTGGACCCTACCCATCGATCGATGAAGCAAAAACAGAGAAGCTTCATCCTTGAGAGACAGAAAGCCATTGCCAAAGAAGTAGACAAGTGGACCAATGCCAGAATTATCAAGGATGTGAACTACCCTGACTAGTTGGCTAATGTCGTGCTAGGAAAGAGGGCTAACGAAAAGTAGTGCATATGCATTAACTTCATTGATTTGAATAAAGCATGTGCAAAGGACAACTATCTGCTTCCTCGGATTGACCAGCTAATAGATGCAACTCAGGCCATGAACTCCTCACATTCATAGATGCATTCTTAAGATACAATCAAATCTACATGGCATCCAAAGATAAAGAAAAATAGCTTTTATTATTGATCGTGGCTTGTTTTGTTACATGATAATGCCATTTAGTCTAAAGAATATAGGAGAAACCTACCAGTAGTTGATGATCAATAATGTCTTCAAGGATCAAATCAACTATAACATGGAAGTTTACAGGGACGATATAAGAGCTGTACTTTGAGAACTATGTGGATGATTTGGAAGAGACCACCACTCTGCGTAGGTATCATATGAAGCTAAATCCAGTGAAGTGCGCTTTTGGGATGACATCAGAAAAATTCCTCGAATTTATGGTGTTATACTAAGGGATCGAAACTAATCTTTAAAAAATTCAAGCTATGAGACAAATGGGTACCTCGAAGATGGTGAAGGAGGTGTAACAGCTTATGGGAAGGGTCATCACTCTCAGTCAATTTGTTTCTAGATTGGCTGAGTGGTGCCTACCACTCTTTCAAATATTAAAAAAGCTGAACGACTTCTAATAAATTGATGAGTACCAGAAGGCATTCGAAGAATTCAAGAACTATCTAAGCACTCTATCGCTCCTCAGCAAGCTTGAGACATGTAAAGAGTTGTACCAATACCTGGTAGTCTCCTCTTCTTCCATCAGCTCCATCCTTGTCCAAGAAGAAGATCAAGTGCAGAGGCTGGTCTCCTATATTAGTAGAGTTTTGTAAAATATGGAAACTAGATATACTCGACTTGAGAAACTAATCTTTGCTCTTGTAATCTCGATCAAGAAGCTTCGCTCTTATTTTTAGGCGATATTGTGGTCATCCTTACGGATCAACCACTCGAGGTGGCCCTCCACAGGTCGGACATATCAGGAAGGGTGGCTAAATGGGCCATCAAGCTTTTTGAATTTGATCTCATATTTCAGCCATAACTTTCTATCAAAGCACAAGTACTTGTTTTTTATGATAGAATGCACCATTTCGGGGGGTACCTAGTGGAGGATGACTCGATGGGAAAAGGCCCAAAGAACCAATGGGTCATACACGTGGATGGCTTCTCAAATACCAAGAGATCAGGAGTAGGATTAATTCTTACTAGCTCCAAGGGGGATATCATCTAGTATGCTCTTCATTTCAGTTTCTCATCAACTAATAATGAGGCCAAATATGAGATCCTGATCGCTGGTCTCAAAATTTCTAAGGAGCTAGGAGTGCAACATCTAAAAGCCTGTAGTGACTTGTAGTTTGTTGTCAACCACGTGCTTAACAAATATGAGGCAAGGGAGAAAAATATGAAGAAATATCTTCAAAAGGTGAAGGACCTAATCCAAGCCTTCCACAGTTTTGATATTCAACAAATTTTCAGGATGGAGAATGTTCAAGCCAATGCCTTGTCAAAGCTTGCAATATATGCACTGCATGATTTGTGCACACTGGTTTTCTTCAAAGTAGTGGAAAAGTCTAGCATCAAATAGTCTACGTCTGTGTTCTAAATTGACACTGAACCATGTTGGTTGATCTATTGGCTCAGTATCTCTATGATGATACTTTTCTTGCTGACCGAGAGGTGGCCCAGAAGATACGGCACCAAGCCTCTCGATATGTCCTCCATGAAGATAAACTCTATAATAGATATTTTTTTCCTACTATCGTTGAAATGATTGTGACCTTCAAAGACAGAATACACTCTATAGGAAGTCCATGATGGGACCCACAGGAACCACTTGGGGGGCAGGTCCTTGTCCTATAAGATCCTTCGACAGGGATACTAGTAGCCCACCATGCAGCAAGATGCCATTAACATGGTCAAGAGGTACGACTGGTGCTAGCAATATGTGAATGTGCAATGATAACCGGCATATCTACTCACCCTAATCAATACACTATAATCCTTTGCCTAGTGGGGAATGGATATATCTAGTCCCTTTTCCAAGATTCGGGGCAACGAAAGTTCTTACTAGTAGCTGTAGACTTTCATAAAATGGATAGAAGCCAAGCCTCTCACAAAGATCATGAAGGCATGGGTAAATGATCTCATATAAAAATCTATCATTTATTGCTTCGACCATTCAAGGATCCTGATCACTGACAATGGCCATCAATTCAGCAATTTCAAGTTAGCTAAGTTTTGTAGAGACCTAAACATTTTTCATTGCTTTACTTTCGTCGGCTACCCCAAAGCTAATAGGAAGGTTAAAGTTGCTAACATAACTCATTTGCAGGAATTGAAGACCCGACTTGATTGAGCAAAAGGAATGTAGACCGATAAGCTACACCACATCCTTCGTGACTATCGGACCATGTAGAGAGTTCTGACAGGCAAGACTCTTTTCAACCTTGCCTTCGAGACTGAATTGCTAATCTTGTTAAAGGTAGGACTTCCATCCCTTCCAGTGGAGAACTACAATGAAGATGGCAAGTCGAAGTGGCTAAGGGTAAACTTAGACTTGATGGAAGAGGTTCGAGAATGAGTGGTTATAAGGATGGTGAGTTACAGATAGAGGGTCGCTCGGTACCATAATGCACGGGTCCATGATAAGTTTTTTCAAGTTAGAGATTTAATGCTATGCCGAGCTGAAGTATCCTAACCAACTAGTTAAGGAAACCTTAATTTTATACTGGGAAGGCCCGTATTAGGTAAAAAGGTCATCTGACCTGGGATATACTGTCTGACACAACTAGATGGAATGCCTTTGTCTCGCCCTTGGAACTCAAAAAATCTCCGAGTGTATTATAAACGATGCAATCCTCCTCTGAACAATATTATTATCATTATTAACTAATCGTGTGGATCCCATTCCAATCGCTATAGGATCCCTAGCTCAATGGTAAGGGCTTGTTGTGGTACCACTTGCATGAATACCACTTATTAAGGATTCTTCGTGCAGTATACGGATTCCTATTTTCGAGATCATGATATCATTGTTGATGCTACAAGAGAAGGAAGAAGAAAAAAAATATAAGAACATAATCAATAGGGCATACAAGGTTTCAATATGAAAAAAATTATAAATGAGATCTTATACTCTAATCCTATACAAAAAAATTCAAGAAACCCAAAAACGCCTTTCACAAACTCTCACCTCTCAAGAAGACTCTCTAGCCTCTACAGGCTTTCTTTGCAATTGCCACACCTCCTGGAAGTTCTTTGGATTCTCACACTGACCTCTTTGACCTCTTTGTCACTTTTTTCATAGCCTCTTTATCGAATAGTACTTTGATAGGAGTCTGGTAGTTCAAACCGTATTGAAAATAGGCTTCTAGTATGTCTACAACTCATCTTTGACTCCCTCGAAGTTGTCGGCTGTTCGATCGTCAACAAACATGCAAGATTAGCCTAAAAACTCATTGGATCAAGCCTCAAATGAGTTGGCATCATCCCATGGCCGTTGGATCCCACTTGACTTCGCATACCACTGTCCGATCATGCAAAAACATCCATGGATCGCATGAAACACTTGGAAAATGTCATGGACCTCACAAAATGCCCACGATGGATTATGTAGTGCATTGCAGCCACTGTGGGATGCACACTAGTGCCTGGTTAGGCCGCGCATGCCTAGGTCTGGTTCTCCTTGTTTTAGATCTTCTCTAAGTTGAATCGAGGCATTTTTTCTCAACAATCTCCACCTTGACTCAACATGCGGTCTCCATCTGACTTCGAGAGCTTTTGAAGGATCTCATCCCCATGTCTTAGGCCTAGAGCAAATGCTTGCTGCTCATAGATGGAAAAACATGGAAGTTGAGCCAGGCCAGTCGATCCTATCTCCATCATGTGATATATTCACCTTGATCTAAGATTTGCTCGAAGAAGTTTCCTGCAGCAATGGGAACTTCATCAGGCAACGTCGTCTATCGACCTTTCGAGTCTCTCGTCTCATGGCTGATTCACCTATTCCCAGAGCTTCACCTCGTACTGTACTCCATCTATGTCAAGGACTCGACCTTGTACTAAACTTTCTATTAAGAGGTAGTATCCTCCATGCTTCTTTCATTATAAGATAACCCTACTACCATGGATAACCTTCAGAATTCCATCACTGGTTCTTTATGCATAGCCATTTGAATCCAGTTTACTCAATGAGATTATATTCTTATTGAAGCTGGATATGCATCGGACTTAATCTAATTTTCTTAATATTCTATCATGAAGCTTTAAGCTAAATGTCCTTTCATCCTTGATCACATAGCTTGATCTATTTGATAAGTGGACATTACCCTCTCTACTCTCTAGAGTCGAACAGCTTCTTTTATGTAATATACATGATGAGAACATGCAGAATCTAGAATCCACTACTAAGAAAAAGGAAATATCTCATCGAATACTATGGGTGCATCACTATATCCATTACTATCACTATAATCAGCCACCACTGTAATAGCTTTTGTCAGATCTTTGAGTTATCGATAACCTCTGATATGATATCCCAACTTGTCACACCAGTGGCACTTGATCTTGTTAATGTCCTTCTAGCTGGACCGCCCACCTTGCGATTCTTTGTCGCTCCACCTTCTGTCACCAACTCCTCCAGAGACCACCAATACTAGGTTTTTGCTTGAACTTAAAGCTTGGTTTTCCTGCCTAAAAATTCCATTTTGGAGTAGTGCCAAAGTGACCTCCATCTTGATGGTGCTCTTTCCCACTAGAAGAGCAGTCATCAAGGACTTGAAGAAGTATGGAAATGATGATCACAAGACCAATGCCCTAGTCTTTTCTTTAACCTTCTCATCTACATTGAAAAGATTAGTGAGGATCCTCTAGAAGTTATTCAGATGCTCTATACACTCTGTCCTTTGATTATCCGTAGTTGATAGAACTACTTTCAAAGAAAAAGCTGGTTGGTGAGGGACTTTATCATATACAACTCCTCGAACTTCATCTATAGTACCATCGAGAAAGTCTCGCTCAGCACATGGATCATCACATCATCCATCAGGTACAAGCTGAACATACTCACCACCTGCATTCAAAGCCGCTTCCAACTCATCCTCCATAATGGCCAGCCTTTCCTCACATATGAGAGTGTCAATCAATCCCTACTAGATGAGCACATCTTTTATCCTCTCTTGCCAGAGAAAGAATTTGCTCTTTCCATCGAATCGGTTGATATCAACTTTGATTGTGCTTGTTTTCTCTATCTTCTTCAATCTCAATCAACATGGACAATTATGACAATCTGAGACTTTGATACCAATTATTATGGTACTACCTACATAGATACCATATATTGGGCAATCTCTCATGCAGAATATGGATTTTTTTTTTCAAGATCATGATGTCATTATTGATGTTGTGAGAGAAGGAATAAGAGAAAATAAAATAGAAGAATACAATCAATAAGGCATGCAAGGTTTCACTATAAATAAAATTACAAAGGAGATCACTCTCATCCTTTACAAAAAACTCAATAAGAAACATAAGAACCCATCTCACAAGCTCTTACCTCTTAAGGAGATCCTCAAGCCCTTACAAGCTTTTTTTGTTGCTGCCACACCTCTTAAAAGTCCTCTAGATCTTGCACTAATCTCTCTGATCCATGTCTCTATTTTTATAGCCTCTCTATCAAAGAGTACTTCGAATGAAGTCTGGTGGTTCAAATCATGTCGAAAATGAGCTTCTAGTCTATCTACAATTCATCTTTGACTTCCTGGAAGTCGTCGGCCATCTAATCATCAACAAACATGCAAGATCAGCTTGAAAATTCACTAGATCAAGCCTTAAATGAGTTAGCATCATCCCATGGCCATTGGATCCTGCCAGGCTTCGCACACCTTTGTCCAATCGTGTAAAAACCTCCATGGACTATGTGAAACACCTGGGAAACACCAAGGACAGCGAGAAGTGCGATCTAGAGACCGCTATAAAATGCTTGTGCATGGATTGTGTGGTGCATCGTGGTCTCTATAGGCCGTGCACACAAGTCTAGTCCTGGATCTGGTTGTCCTTTTTCTAGGTCTTCTTCCAGGTCAGATTGAGGCATTTTTCCTTAATAGGGCTAACTTATAAGACCCTTGCTTAATGCTAAAAACACTAGGGGCTAACCCACAGAACTCCAAGCTTAATAGTGAGGGTTAACTTACAAGACCCTTGCTTGATTCTGAAAATGTTGGGGGCTAGAACCCCTGGCTCAATGGTGATAGCTAACTTATAAGACTTTCACTCGATATTGAAAATGTCAGGGGCTAACCTATAGGACTCTCAGCTCAACGGTGAGGGCTAACTTATAAGACCCTTGCCCAGTACTGAAAACATCGATGGCTAACCTACAGGATCTCCGGCTCAACGACGAGGACTAACTTATAAGATTTTTGCACGATATTGAAAATATTAAGGGCTAACTTACAGGACCCCAGCTCAATGACGAGGGCTAACTTATAAGACCCTCGTTCGATGTTAAATACGTCAAGGGCTAACCTATAGGGCCCCCGGCTTAATGGCAAGGGCTGACTTATAAGACCATCACCCGATGCTGAACACCTTGGGGCCTAACTTACAGGACTCCTAGCTTAACAGCGAGGGTCAACTTATAAGATCCTTGCCCGACACTAAACATGTTGAGGGCTAACCTACAAGATCCCTGGCTCAACGACAAGGGCTAACTTATAAGACCCTCACCTGATGCTGAAAATATCGGGGACTAACCTAAAGGACTCTCGACTCAATGGCGAGGGCTAACTTATAAGAACCTCACCTGATGTTGAAAATGTTGGGGGCTAACCTATAGGATCCCTGGCTCAATAACAAGGACTAACTTATAAAACCCTTACCCGACAGTGAAACTATTAGAAGCTAAACTACATGACCCGTAGCTCAATGACGAGAGCTAACTTATAAGACCCTCGTCCGACACTGAACATATTGAGGGCTAACCTACAGGACCCTTGGCTCAATCGCGAGAGCTGACTTATAAGATCCTTGCTTGATGCTGAACATATCGAGGGTAACTTATAGGACCCTCGACTCAATAGTGAGGACTAACTTATAAGACTCTCACCCAATGCTAAACACATTGAGGACTAACCTACATGACTCTCGACTTAATGACGAGGGCCAACTATAAGATTCTCGTCCGATGCTGAATACATTGAGGGCTAAGCTAATCCACGGGACACCTGGCTCAACGGTGAGGGCCAACTTATAAGATCCTTGTCTAATACTAAACATGTCTAGGGCTAACTTACAAGACCTTCAACTCAATAGTGAGGGCCAACTTATAAGACCCTCGCTCGATGCTGAACACATTAAGGGCTAAGCTATAGGACCCCCAGTTCAATGATGAGGGCCAACTTATAAAACCCTCGAGCCAACCCCTCAGTCCAAGATCTTTCATGCTTAAACTATGGAATGTGGGGCAATTAATATGGGGGCCAACCCCTCCCTCAGTATCCTAAGGCTTTACAGACCGAACCTTACCCTCAGCCACCAGGGCCTACCATCCTTTGGGTGGAGCAGAGTTATGCCTTGAGTCCCTCAACCTAGATGAAAATACTTGGGCTGATCCTAGGTCCTTTGCCTGGATCACTAAGGATAGTTAGACTGACACTCTCCATGCACCCGATTGCGTGACCAGCCGACCATGTCATATTCCATGATCATGGGCAAATTTTTATAATTAAGAGGCATGATTAGTCCCATGCAGTGGTCAACGTCATAATTAAGGGCATGGACAGTTTTGCATAAAAAATAAACACCTAATTAAGAGGGCACAGACATTCCACACGGTATAGAATGATCCCTTGACAGTTCCATGCAATGGGACTAGCCCTGTCACTTCTCACCAAATCCCATCGAGAGTTTTTCATCTCCAAAATGTGCATAGATCTCGCCTATAAAAAGGGACTCCCCAGGAGCCCCCATAAGGTAATAAGAACAATATCAAGAATATACACGACATATCTCTCTCTAATCTCTACTCCCTTTTTCTTCTACCTATTCCCAAGCTCCTAATCGGAGCGTTGGAGGGTCCACACCAAAGCAATCTCCGATTAGGAATTTTTTTTTGTAGGTACAGCTCGTGAACACCACCTCTCCAGCAATCTGGCCGAGAATCAATGGTAACAAACTTTTTTTTTTTCCCCTCGTGATTCGGTCCAGGGGAGTGTTAGGTTAATACAAGCCATGCTCAAATGAACTTCTGAATTCATAAATCCAACAAAAAGATACAACCCAAATTCGATTGGATTGTCCAAACTAGCCTTGCATATAGTATTGGAATTTTACTCTCTCACACGCATGTACGTAAAGGTCGTCTTTGCCATTGGCGTCATATTAGGCATCCTCAGGTCCAATGCCCCATATAAATTAGATCAGGATCCCACATCAGGAGCTGGTAATTTTTCTTCTGCAACCAAGCCCTTTTTTATATTTGTGTGTGTGTCAACATTATATAAGACTACTTGAAACCTACAAGCATGTCTAAAGGTGCAATTTGATTAAAGGTTCCATGCATCCATGGTGATCCAGCATAAGACTGCCATAAAATTTGTCAGTTTGATCGTTTTTATTCTTCAATAACATGCGTCTCCCTTCTGCATCTATGAAATGACTGACTCATCTACCACATTACTTAGTCGTGCCCTACCAGCCTAGAAATCAGCCCAATTCTGCTCCTTTGCTGCAAGCATGCAGTGTCAATGCTATTGAGTTCTGTCGATGTGCTTCATGAGTTTGCAATTGTTTTTGTTCTTCACTATCACGTATTCGCCGATTCCCCTTCGCTATCAGCAAAGCCTCAACAGCACAAGAGTAGAACTTTTTTTTTCAAGAGAAAAGTGTTTTAGTCACCCTGGACATAAACCCAAAAGGCTATCCAAAAAAAAAGAAAAATTGGATTTCTATCTTCACATACTCCCATATAAGTTTTAGTATTCCCGCCCGACCAAAAGTTCATATCCATTCAAACTCAATCACAAGCACAAATACCATGATTAGGTCAAAATCGATCCTCATGAATCTATATTATAATATTTCCTAATCCACGGATTTATTTAGATATAATTTGTAATAATAAAAAATCTTACTTAAAGACTAGTTAGAAAGCATTATTTAAATTTCTTAGTTCTGCATAAATATCCAAGATCTATCCAAAAAATAGTTAATGTCGGACTAAATATAGGCTTGTATGGATCCTTGCACTAGAATTCGATTGCAAGCTGTTAATTCAATTAGATGCAATCGAAATTGTAGTTATAACAAATTAGCAAGGGCCATCATCTGGATGTCCTTAGAAACCATAAATATGATTACAACAATTTGGTTTTTTTGATGTAGAAAGACAGTTACACCGTAATTGAGCTGGTAAAATTACAGCTGAAAAATAATGAAATGCTTGATATTTTTATTACAATATAATATTTATCATATTACTTTTATGGTTTTGATAGAAAATAAAATTCTTATTAACCTATCACTGGATTCCTATAAGAATAATTACTACAGTAATATGAATATAAAATAATTTGATATCATGACTACTCATTATTATCATATGCATTATAATAAACAATTTATATTATTATTTTGCAATTATAATTATTATAACATTATTACAGAATTATAATAATCTTAAATACAATATATTTACTAATATTGTAATGATATAATGTTAAAATTATTATGTTGTAATAATATAATATCATTATAATATTATAAGGTACAATAAATATATTATAGAATAATACTAGTATAATATAATATTACAATATAATATTAACGCAATATAATTTAAATACTATAATAATATCGTAATAATATTATAATATGATATTGGTATTATTATTTTAATTATAAACTATTAATAATATCATATGATAATATTATTATAATATTATTATAATGATACAACATTAATATAGTAATAATATTATAGTATTATTATTTTAATTACAGTGATTTCATAGGGAAGGAGAAGGAGAATGATTGAAGTGGTGAGAGGATCACTTCCAAAGGATTTTCTCAATTACTGGATTCCTTGTATAGTTGGAAATGTAACTAATTTGGGCTATAATTCCAATTACAGGTTTTGCTATTTTTTTAATGGTTGAACTGCAACCAGCAGTTGCAATTGTAGAAATCCAAAAACTTGTTTATGGCGTCTATAATTCAGTTGCAGCCAACTACAACTACAGTATATAAATTGCAGGCAACAAAATAGCCCCATAGCCTTTGAAAAGAACAAAAGATGCTCAACAACAGCTTGCTAGCAGTACCAATGAGCATGAGTGCTCAATCCAAACATTAATAGCATGCACAGTTTAATCTCGGATGATACATGAGCTATAACATGTAAATACACACCATAAGAAGCTTTGTTGAACAAATGATCTCATTCATATCTAACATCAACATTATAAGGTGAGAGACTAATTTATTAAATCAGTTATACATCCAGATTTTTTTTCCTATTTGAACCTTCAAATTCATCTTTTATAATCAATAAAATGCACTGAGTGTGCCATATGAAAGCTTTCTAGGTATATGCAAGATTTACCTTTAAACTAGAATTTCAGGGTCTCACATGAGATACAGGCATTATGTATCAAGATTATTGGAATTATTAGAACAGAGAAGTGGACATGACTATATATTAGTAATCTCTCTAGCCCACAACTCAGAAATCATCATGATTTCAAGTAGATGGATGTGCTTTGGTTCAAACCTATTCACGAATGTTTAGGTGACATGTATGTAGAAAGTCATCAATGTAGTCACCAACCTTGAGATGCATGATCTCTGTGTTGAAACTGGGAAGTGATGTTGGTAGTCAGTAGTCTACAAAGTTTACATAGACTAGCTGAATCAAAATACAGGTTACTAAATTCTAGGTGAGACATTAAATGTGTACCAAGTGCTTGGATAAACTTGCTATCTGTGTTAAGACCAAAAGGAAAAGCTGTCTAGGAACAGCTGGTGGTGTTTTGCAGCATTAACAGCTGAAGGTTACTAGTAAATATCATATAGGAGAAAAAGCTTCAGTAGATATGTTCTTCATACATGTAACTAAATCTTAAATATATCAGAAATGGCTGTCCACAATGGCAGCGATGAAGGTACAGCTGATATCCACAAGGACTTCACAAGCCTGAAGCACAGTTTGCTTTAGTGAGTCTCAGGTGGCAACCAAAAATAATCAGATAATTGGTCTCTTTATCGAACAGATTCATTTGCTGGGTCCTGCACAAAAAAGACAAGGAACCTTAATTCGATTATCCTGATTCATACATTGACATTGAATTGGATCTTTTGACAGTTGGAAAATAAAATGGATAAATTGAAATAACATATTAACTCTACAATCTATTGAAAAGATTTCTGGCAAAGAAATTCTCATGATAGTCAGCTTTCAAATAATATTCACCTTGAGCATCAATCAACCAAAATATTCCACTTAAAGGAAATTGATTTCACAGGCATCTTCCAAGTGAAAAATTTCAGAAAAAGTAGACTAAGTTGATGCCAATTTCTAGTACCACAATTTTTACAAGCAGGGAAGAATGAAGTTTACCACATCTAAGATCCTTATCAAAGAGGCAATGGCAGGAGCATGTCGCACAAGGAGATAATTTTAGGACTGAAAATGACATGAAAAGGATGGCGACAATGTAAAGTTGGTAAGAAAGGCTAAAGATAACTCCTTTAGAAAGATTTGTATAAAGAATGACATTCTTCAGGTATAATTCATATAATGGCAACTACCTACTGAGAGTGCAACAATGTCTCCTTACAAAGATCATCTCAAAAACTACTGGGAAAGATTTCTCATAAAATTCATATGTTCCTCAAGATAAATTTCTTGGTAACTAGAGTAAAATTCTCCTCATAATCAAAGAAAACAAAAGTAGAAGTCTCATATGCAAATCCGTGCTCCTTGACAAAGTCAAAAGCCACTGATCATGCAATGTTCAGTGTTATCGTATAAACTATCTCCTAAAATTGATGATCTAGTGCTGGTAAGGAACCTATTTTAGCATGCACAATCCTGGATCTCTTGCTAAACATAACAACCTAACAAAGGAGAAAAATGTCAGTTTTTAGAGACAATCATACAATAAAAGCATCTGTAAATCTAGCGGGTGCAAGACCAGAGAACAAAGGTGTAGTAAAAAAATATTTTAAAAAATGAAGAAAGAAGAAGAAAGATATTTCTAACATGTTACATCAGGTTTAAGTGGGTGAGGTGAAGACCCAAATAGTAAATAAGATTTTAGATGACAGTACAACTAAAATGTGCTATTTCCTAATAATTTCAGCATTTTCACCTTCTATCAAGAACTTGTGTTTAACAAGAACTTTGCAGAGTGTATAAGGTCGAAGTGGTCTTGTGCATGAACGCCACATTGTCAATGTAAGTATCATCAGCAAATTAGAGGGTCATAGCATGTTGTGGGATATTATCTACATTAAAGGCTGAAGGCTGAATGTAATAGAGAATAAGAGAGAATTGGTTTCCTTTTTAGATCCATATCAAGTTAAAAAAACCCTTTCAGAATCTTCCATGAGGATCATCTAACGGTGTTAGAGAGAGAGAGAGAGTGATGGGAATTAGAAAAATTTGTATCTATTTCATATACCTTAAGAAACCCTAACCCCAATTCTATTATAGAAAGAGGGTTCATCTAAGATTCCTTTTATTTACGATTTTCTTTGTTTTAGAGTTTCCTTTATTTTCATTGTTACCTTTACTAAAGTTTTTAATTATGTTAGGACTTTGTAATTTGACTTTTATTTGGATATGATTTGTTACTTTTTTTAATGGCTCCAGTTGTACGGAGAAGGTTAGACTTGAATATTAGAATTAAATATCAAAGATATTGAATTTTTTTCTTTATTTTTTTTATTTCTATTTTATTCTTCTTTGATTCACATCCCGCATCAAATTGGTATCAGAGCAAACCACGATCCATAATTGTTGTTTGGAACATGGTATTCCTTGCCTTTCTATTTGGCCACTACAAACCACCGTCTGATCGAGATTTTTGAGCACAAAAGGAACCAGAGGAAAAATAAGTTTCCCAGTTCGACTGCTCCAAGCCTCCCACCCAACTGAGGCCTGAGGAACTTGACCATCCCGACCAACTCGACATCGCCGAGCAACACTGCCATACCCAAAGACCTACAGACTCCAAATCCGATGCCCCCTCCTTCGCCTCCGACACCAAACACCACCAGCATGACTAGGACCGGGACCGCGACCGTTGCACCTACAATCGTCACCTTCCCTTCTCCCGGCTCACTGAGACCGCCATCTTCCACCTCAAGACCTTGACCATCACCATCCATCAAGTCCTCTCTTGCATCCTCCACCCCATTCCTCTTCTTTGTCGGCACTGAGGACAACGAGAGAGCTCCACCGCACCGTCCTCATTGCCTTCGCCCTTACCGTCACCACCTTCCCTGACGGCATCGTCCTTCGCCGATGCCGCCTTCCCCCATGCCACCGCCCATCGCTGATGCCGTCTTCCCCTGCCACCTTCACCAATGCCCACCAGACAAAGAGGGACATGAATAGGGTGAAATCACTCGTCGCCTCCTCTCCGCCTATTTCATCATCGTCCGCAGATGTCACCGTCATCGCTAGGGCTGTCATCATCGCCATCATGCTTCACCGGAGCCATCTTCCCAATCACCAAGCACCAGGATCTCACCAGAGCCACCTTCCCCATCACCGAGTGCCCCCTGTTTGATTGATCACGGCCTATAGGTCATTCATAGACCTCGCGGTCCATAGATTGCTCGTAGACCGCATGGTCTATAGACATGCCTATAGACCTGATCCATAGACCGAAAAAAAGAAAAAGAGAAAAACTAAAGTTCTTATCTTGTCTTTGGCCTGCAAGTATGCCCGGAGTTTTCGAAATCGTCTCGTAAAAGGTACGATCTCTTCATTGAAATTTGAATTTTTTAAATTAGTGGATAATTTCTATTATTGGTTAGGCCCTTATTTCACCTATCATATTTCATTTACATATCTTACCTATCATCATATTTCATTTATATATTATATGCACCAAATGCATTGACATCCCATTGATTCTACAACTTTATTGTGAGCATCGTAACTAAAATTTCTTAGTAATCATAACCTTTAGCCTAAGATTCAACTTTTTTGCTACCATGACCATTGACAACCTAAAAGATACATACACCACCATAAAAAGAGAACTTGAATATGTTAAAAATATCCAGATGACATTCTAGGAAACCTTAAATCACATATACCAGTCAATAGACCAACTTTATACTGAGATTAGTAAGCTTCATGCTGATTAAGTTAATAATTGCGTGGACTTGGCGAATCTCATAGGTCGGCAAATAGAACACCAACTATTTTTAAGAGATTCAAGATTGGATAAACAACTACTAGACGATGACCTTCCTAATAATCAACCTATCTATCAATTACCTTTTCAAACCTTTAACCCTAGAACCAACTATTTTAGAGGAAGAGGATGAGGCGGGGTTTATGATACCATCCTGAACCACCCGGTTCGGGGCTTACCATACCATACCGGTCAAGAACCGATACGGTTCAACCCTAAAAATGGTTCGGAACCCGAACCATAAAAATTGGCCTGAACTGGACTGGTACGGGTCGGTTTGGATCGGTACGGCCCGGTTCAGGCTCGGTTCAGCTTGGTTCGAGTTCGGTTCAGCAATTCTTGCTTAAAAAGGGAAGAAATATAGTTTTTTCTTAATTTACCAAAGCCTGTACATGTACTGGTATGGTACGGTATGGTACGATATCGTACAGTATCGGTTGCTGACTGGTACGGGTCCCAGTACTGGTTCGGCAATCCTTGAGGAAAATTGTGAAGAGTCAGGAGGATGTATTAATATCATGCGATGTATAACCATCACTCCTGCAAACTCTGAAGCATGGAAACATACTAGCATTTTCTATGCCTATGCCCAATGTGGAGATAAGGTCTATAAGCTTATCATTGATGGCGGTAGTTCTATGAATGTTGTCCTAAATCTACCGTTAGTCGATTAAAACTGAAGTTTCAATCCCATCCTCATCCTTATCGAGTTGCTTGGGTCGACAAAACATCGCTCCTCATATGTGAATGTTGTTTAATGCCGATTCAGATGGAAGCCTATTCGGCCAAAATTATGTATGACATGTTATCCATGGAGGTAGCTACTATCCTGTTACATCGATCCTGGATTTATAATGTAGATGCTCTTCATTTTGGTAGGAAGAATATCTATGTTTTTATGCATAATAAAAAAAAAATTAGATTAAATCCTACTAAACCTAGCATGTCCTAATCCTTTTAAAAAAATAAGAGTTCTTCTCAAATCCCTAATTAGAAAAATTGGCACATTCTAACTCATAAAAAAATTGAGAAAAGTTTGGATTTTGGAATCATATTAATAGTGATTCCAAGGGTGAGATTAAATTAATTACAAATATCCAAAACAACCCGCCTCTTGAAAATGAACTGTTACTAGAAGAGTTTAAGGGCATGACCCCAGAAGACATACCGGATGGCCTACCTCCTATGCATGATATCCAATATGCCATTGATTTAGTTCCAAGATCTTAAATATCCAATCTCTCTCTCTAAAGAATGAACTTTAGAGAGCATGAGGAAATGAAAAGACAGGTAGATAGTTTGCTACATAAAGATCATATTTGACCTAGCCTTAGTCCTAGTGTTGTGCCTACCCTTCTGATGACACCAAACTTTTTCATAGTATCTGATCATGATATTAAATTTATAAGTCATTTTTGGAAGATCCTTTGAAAACTGTTTGGAGCTACTTTCAAGTTTTTTTTAGCCCTTCATTTCCAAACAGATGGTTAAACAGATGTTGTGAATCCTAGTCTTGGTGATTTACTTAGGTATCTGGTTGGTGATAGACCTGGTCTATGGGATTTATCGTTGCCTACCGCGAAACTTGCTTATAATAATCTAATGAATTGGTATACTGGTAAAAGTTCCTTTGATATTGTTCATGGCTTTAACCCTGACAACCCATTAATCTTATTTCTCTACCTATGAATAGTCATATTTTGAACCTGTCACTTCTTTTGCCAAACACATTCATAACATTCATACTGATATTAGGCAAAAGATTGCTATGAATACTGAGAAATGAAAACTGGTTGCTAATGCTCACCGTAAACATGTAAAGTTTAACGAGAGTAATTACGTGATGGTTCGTATCCATCCAGAATGTTATCCCTGATATTCATTTAAAAACTTGCATACTCGAGCCACTAATCCATTTCACATCTTTCATAAACTTAGGTCTAATGCTTATTATATAGAATTACCCTTTAATTTAAAATTTAGTCCAGTTTTCAATGTTAGAGATTTGTTACCTCATTGGAACACATTTGAGCCTCTTACCATGCATGTAAGTGTTCTCAAGGTGTACACTCAATCTCCTCCAATACCAGTTCAAGTTCTTCCTTCACTTTTGACATCTTGCCTGGCTATATTAGATACATTATCACCGATGAAGCTATTTTTCTTGCTGATGGAGGATTTCAAAATTTTTTGATAAAGTAGCATGGCTGTCCAGATTTAGATGCTACTTGGATTCATAAAGAAGAATTGCACCGTATTGATTTAGATTTTCTAGAAGATTATCTTAATTTCTCGCCAGAGTCAAATTCTTTCTAGCTAGGAGAAAATGATGGGAATCAAAAAAATTCATACCTATTTCATGTACCTTGAGGAACCCTAACCCTAACCCTATAGGAGGGTTTATCTAGGATTCCCTTTATTTACAATTTCCTTTATTTTAAAGTTTTTTTATTTTCATTGTTATCTTTACTAGAATTTTTAATTCTGTTAGGATTTTGTAATTTGACTTCCATTCAGATATGATTTGTTGCTTTATTTAAGAGCTCCAGCTGTATGGAGAACGTCGGACTTGAATATTGAAATTGAATACTTGAAATATTTTTCTTTCTTCTTTAATTTTTTTTATTTTTCTTTTCATTCATGTTCCACATCAGATAGAGAGAGAGGGAGAGAAAGCAATGGTGATGAAATGTCACTCTACGTCTATATGAACTCAAAGCATCTTGCTAGGTTATGGGAGAGAAGATCTGAGAGGTCAGGAAAGGAGTAGCAGCATGGGGATAACAACAGTCTATAGTGGAAAAATGAAAGCTATTACAGCTAATAGCACAATGATTTTATCTCTTCTTTTAAATCTTAAATACAGTAAAATGTGCAACAATGGTTATGAACTAATGCAGATTTTATTGGGCCATAAATATATACAAGTTTCACATGGCCATTAAACAATAAATAAAAAAAATTTAAGAAACAGACTCAACAAATTACTGCAGCAATACATTATCAATCAACAAGCTCTCCCTTACATATGTCTTTTTCCTGTAGTTGAAACAGAAAGAATGTACCAAGCTATTTTCTGTTAATAACAAAAAGATGCAAGGAAACTTTCTCAATGAAACTTAATGATCAGCACATAGGCACAAGTCAGCAGTTCCTAAGAAAGAGAAAGGTTGAAAGGAGAACTGAAACAAATAATTAGAATGGGACATCATCTTTTGCAGAAGTATGGTACTCACTTTTATAAGGAAGATGATGAATAATCAGCCAAACGCAACGGCCAATCTTTAAAGTAGGGCAAGACATCAGCCTCCATATGAGAGAGAGCACCTAAAGGGGTGATTGTAATCTGGGAACATTACCAAGAATTTCATATTATTAATTGCTAATTTCAAATAAAACTATTGAAAAATAATAAACACAGGATGAGCTAACATATCCTTCTTCAAGGGCTTTATGGTCTGTGCCCTCTGCTTGGTCCTCTTCAATCATTACTTTTGCCAGCTGTCCAAAATGCAGCAAAGTAAAATAGATGTTCATTCAGATTTTCTCTTAGCAGGACAGCACTTTCACACTCGGCAAATAAGAAAACATAAGCATGTCTATCTGTGTGCATGCATGCATTGAACAAGCATATATAAACACGGATGTATGTATCATACAGAAGGGGAACAGGGGCTTAAGCGAAATAATGGATAAGTTTCTTGTAAGACATGATGCAAGATGAGTTTCATAGTACAACACAACTTAAAAAAACACCCATTCGATAAGAAGCAGGATCTGAAGATAATCCAGAAATGCAAGATCATGTCTGGTGGTCATACAGAGAGAAGGCCAATGAATATATAGCAACACAACCAAATATTACCATGCAACAGATGGCATCATCTAGTAAAAGATAAACTCAACTTTGGGTAAGTATGCCCTCCATTCATAACAAAGAATATTTTGTCTCACCTACCATATACAAGAACTCAAAATTGTCATTTGGTAACATATCCATATCCACTAATTCAATACTTGTTTTGATGCCCATATCTATGTTATATGACAACACTGCTTTCCAAGTTTATTTTCATGTGCATGCAACTCTAATAGTAGAAAATCACCAATAACCCTTCATGTTACAAGTTCGAATTTTGGGAATTTATCATCCAAGAAAACTCTATGTGCACTATATCATATATTCAAAGAAAACCATCATGTTCAAGGCAAACCAAAATTCATTGGAAAATTTATTTCCCAGATTAGCTAGTTTGTAGAAAAAGATCGATGAATGAAATAATTTTTCACCATGGTTCCTGTTTTACAAAATTCTGTTTTCTTACACAGCTCATCTGGAGACAAGTTAGAAAACACCTGGGCCAAGCTCACTACATAAATATCATGTAAAACTTAAACTGAATCAGAATTATTCTGCAAACAACAAAAATTCTACAAGTTTTTGAGAAGTAACCAGCGATCTGCAAATTGATCGCTGCAAGTTTGACAAATTGGATTCTTGTTTAATACTGCCAGCTGCAGTTGATGCTTTTATTTAACACGGAGGAATTTTAGGCCCTGGAAAAAGGTCGTGAGCTTTGTTGACAATTTCTCAATTTATCTTGCCAACTGGTGGTCTGGAGCAGTTGCAGATGTGGCATAAAGACAATTTTTCACTCATTTTAAACACGAGCAAATAACCAGGATATATATATTAAAATTGTCAGTTCAATAAAGTACAGTTGTTGAAAGAAAATAAATGAAATAAGCAATCAATCCAAAGGTAAAATCTAGTTATAAAGATTTTAAGCAAACTACAACAAGTGGATGATCATTCTATTGCAACAATTAACAAAGAGGAGATAGATGCTTATTATGCCTTCCAATATGCATAATGAAAAGTTTTGCAAATTTTAACATATTACTTCAAAAGAAAGCAAATTTACCACTCTCTTGAACAAAAGATGACTTTCTACTGGAACTGAGGCATTGTTTTCAGAGATTGGTGTCATGTCAACATCAATATTTGCTGTTTGATAGCTTTCCATGCTTGGTGTGTTTACATTTGTCTGCTCCCATCCAATCCTGATCATGTACTTCCCCTGTTTTGTGATCTTAAATCCCTAATGGCAGGCAAGAAACGAAAGAAAAGAGACAGGAATAAGATGTTTATATCATTTCTCAAAAGTAATCATCAAATGTTTCATCATTACCAAATCAATATAAGTTGCAATGAAAGAATAAACAACTATATTAAATTGATTGTTCAATAACCGGTTGAAGAAATATCAAAGTTGCATAATTCAAATGATATATGTAGAACTACAGGTAGAGTGAGTCCTACACTCCATGTTGTGGCTTTAAAGTTAAATATGTACATAGCCATGTCAGAGGAACACCTTTATGTGCCTTGGATTGATTTCAAAAATGATGCTGGGTACATAGATGAAGGTAGTTGGCAAAATCAGAAAGATACAAACGTGTCACCAGAGGGTTGTGTAATGGATTCATGTTGAGACAAATAAAAGGAAAATTAAGAAAGAAAACAAGCTGACTGTATATATTCTGACCAATGTTTATTTTTTAAAAATAAAAAAGAAAGAAAAAGCTTTGCAGTCCATTTTTTTGGTCAGCAGAAAACTCAGACATGGATCAAATGTCAGATATCAAGATGCGGTTCAGGTCAAACATCGCTAACCTATGAAGAGGAAAACATGAATTCATGAGATTTAGAGATTATTAAAAATTCAAATAGACTAAGCATGTTATGCCCTTTCAAGGGTTTGGTTGCAGAATTCACCTTGTGATGTGAAACATCTGTTGGCACATCGATATTCAAAAAAGAACCTTCAGGGTACGTCTTATTTTTTATCTCAGTCAACACAGCATTTATGACAGGCAGGCAAACCTCTGCGGCAAGTTTGAGGTCATTGACAGTGCTCTTATCTCGGATCCTGAAAATTTATTGTCCCAGAGATACAAGAAGAAGCACAAAACTAATTAGTAACTACCCTATCTCTTGCTCACAGTAATGAATACAAGCTATGCAGTAACTACCCTATCTCTTGCTTGCAGTAATGAATACAAGCTATGCCATGAAATCTGCAGACTAATCAAGCCATAACTAGATAAAGTTTAAAATGATTCATGTCCAATTCAACCTGTCAATCACAGGTACAGTAATCTTCTACAATTCCACATCATGTGTAATTGCTTTACATGATCTACTCAGAATCAGATTTACGGAGAATTCTTTGCAGTCTGCTGGGTCCTCATTTAGTGTGAAAAGCAAGCCATTCCAAAACTATGCAACAGGAGCTTGTAAGTGACACGTAGCACAACAAAAGAAATGTATCCTGAACAATTTCATAATTTCATCATCATCCAAGCCTTCTTTCACCATAAAACATGGGTTGGCTGCAAAGAACAACTCATATGAAAGAAGGCTCTGTCGGAGAAATAAGGAGATGTTATGACCAATTGTCAACCAAATGTCAACCATCTAAAAGAGGTACTGAAATGTTGGCCAAGAAAAGTTTAGGCAAGAGAGGGGACTACTGTAAATCCTATGTAACCAGGGGATCTCCCTTACAGGTTGTGATGTGGCGAGATCGTTGACATGGGGGAGCTGACAGGTACCACGTCAAAGAAAGCCACCACGTCAAAGAAAACCGTCACGTCGGACGCCACGTCAATTCTCCTGCTCGGACTCCTTCGCCGAGTTCAGCTCCCTCAGGACAATGAGCCGATCACGGCGTCCTCCGCCAGGTCGGTCCCGCGAGCTCAGAACGCCTAGGCCGGAGCCGCACTCTACCCTCCAGAGCGAGACCCTCGGAGATCGAGCCCCGTGGTCGGAGTCGAGCTCAGCCCTCCTCCGCCACGTGGAGCCTCTTTGAGGCCGAGCCCTCTGGACCGGGCCCGCACTCTGCCCTCCAGAACGAGACCCTCGGAGATCGAGCCCCGTGGTCGGAGTCGAGCTCAGCCCTCCTCCACCACGTGGAGCCTCTTCGAGGCCAAGCCCTCTGGACCGGGCCCGCCCTTTGCCCTTCAGAGCGAACCCTCGGAGATCGAGCCCCGTGGTCGGAGTCGAGCTCAGCCCTCCTCCACCACGTGGAGCCTCTTCGAGGCCGAGCCCACGCTCTGCCCTCCTCCACCGAGGCGACCCCGCAAGCTCGGGACGTTTAGGTCGGAGCGAGCCCTGCCATTCCAGCTCAGCCCCAGCTCAGACGTGAGCACCACCATCCCAGGAAACCAGTGAGCCGCCCGGGGACTGCACTGGGACACCTGCCAGACTGCACTGACCGCCTGCAGCCGCCGATTACACCAGAAAGGGGAGAGGCCCACTGATCAAGGCACCACGCTCCTCACCAACCACTTGAACCACCCGAGAGAGGAAGTCAACAAGGAGATTCGAATCCCGGGAGCGGCGGCCCATCAATCGAGGTACTGTCAGGTTTCCCGGAATGAGGCGACCAAGGAAAATGTCAGAGCATATGACAGCTTCCCTTATCACGGATCGGGAAAGGCTCCTCGGGACACCGCCGCACGCGCCTGACAACCCGGTGGAGATCCTAAGACGAACGCCCAATGGTAACCTAGTCTACAAAACTCGAAGGTAACAACTACAAGAAGGGAGAGAGACATAAGCTAGAACACACCAACACAAGTGCAAGCTCAACCAGAGAGCACAGCACCACAAGAAAAACTCAAGCAAGGGCGGGTGGAAGAGCCAGACAGAGACTCCCTCTAGCCGGACCACTCTTCCCGTGACACACTTGCATCCCACTCTCACACTGCTCGCTCCTCCTCGTGTGGAGTCCATTAAGAGGGGCTTGACTAGGAGGATCTGTTCCCCTGGGTCGTCATTGACTTGATCGTCGGAGTGCCCCCGCCGGCAACCCTGGCCCGGGTCACTAACCCCTGTTTTGCAGGTCCAGGACCACCGGACGGCGAGACGGCGAGGGAGGCGCTCTCCGACGCCGATAGCAACTACATGCCATGGAGATCTTGGCGGCAACAGATTGGCATGCCAGGAAGGGGGGCTCGGCGTACTGTGAGCAGTCTTTGATTCAGTTCAAGCCCTCCACCTCTTCTACAAGCAGTTTGACGGAAGGATGGTGACAACACGGGCAAGAGAGGCTTCCACAAGCCATGCGGGGAACTCCCCATCTCGGGGGAACCCGCATCGCTAAGAGGTGGAGTCACTCGTTCCGGCTCAACCACCTCCGTCGGAATCCCAACTGGCCGCACTCGCCCAGCAGATGCAAGTCCTCGCTACGGCAGTGCGCCAGCTTCAGCAGCAACACTGGTCCCTGGCTACCCACCAACAACTGGGGACACCTGCGGCCCATGCCGCGGCCCCCCGCGACAGTCTGCATTCCTTCCAAGAAATGCCTTCGCAGCCGCGGGCCACTACTGATAACCGGGGCAGCTATCAAACTCCGGTGAAAAGGCAACGAGCTGGCTCTACCGACAGGGAGAGCTGCTCACCAAACCTCGGGCAGGCAGTGCCCAAACCCCACCGAGGTAGAAAGAGCAAGACCCCCCGTCACGGAGACCGTGCACCCATGTCACGTTCTCCATCTCCCTCAGTGGAGGGGTCTACCGATGAAGCCGTCAGGCGCATGACGGAGAAGCGCCCGGAGGAGCATGAACGCAAGCTGGCAGAGTTTTCCCGCTGGTTTGCCAACATGCAGGGCTCAGCTAGCGAGCCAGTGGGCTACGATGCCCGTCCCCCATTCTCCCAAGAAATCCAAGGCGAGCCGATCTCGAGTCGGCTCCGTATGCCGCAGGTGGATCCCTACGACGGGACCACCGACCCCCTGGACCACCTGGAAAGCTACCGGACCCTCATAAGGGTCCAGGGGGCCACCGACGCTCTTCTTTGCATCGCCTTTCCTGCCACTCTCTGGAAGGCAGCTCGGGTGTGCTTCACCCGTTTGGAGCCGGAGAGCATCAACTCTTTCGCCCAGCTAGGGCAGAAGTTCGTGGCCCACTTCGACGCCTGTCAAAAGTTGCCACGAGAGGCAGACAGGCTTTTCTCCATCTGGCAGCAGGACCGTGAGCCCCTGCGGGACTACGTGGCCCGCTTCAAGGCCGCCGCGTTGGAGATTTACAACCTTGATGAGCTAGTTGCCATGCTGGCACTGAAGCGATGGTTCAGGACCTCCCGCTTGACCTACTCGCTGGACAAGAAGTCCCCTAAGACTTATTCCGAGCTCCTTCTTCGAGCCCAAAAGTACATTCGCGTCGAGGAGGCGGATCGTACGAGGCGGGAGCTCGATGGAAAGCCACTGAAAAAGCCGGTCCCCTCCGAGATGCCCGGAACCCGGAAGCCAGCACCCCAGGCTCCGAACTCTCGGAGGGACCAACCAAGACCGAAAGGGGCTCCCATTCCTGAGGAGAGTTACACCCCTCTCCTCGCTCCGAGGACAAAAATCCTCATGGAAATCGAAGGCGAGGATTACCTGAGACGCCCGCCTCCGATGAAGTCCTCCACCGGCCGTGATAAAATGAAGTACTGTCGCTTTCACCGCGACCACGACCACGACACCGAGGAATGCCGCAACCTCAAGTGGGAAATCGAAGAACTCATTAAGAGGGGCTATCTCAAAAGGTTCGTGGGGGGCAGACCTCAGGTGGAATCCCAGGCGCTCGTCGCTCTCCCGCGCTCCAGCTATCGACAACTGCCCTATCGAGAAGCCGGTGAGCATGATCTCCTGGGGAGCTGCGCGCGAGCCTAAAAGGGCCCGGGGGGCAAGGGATCATGAGAATGTACTCCCCTTTATGAGGGAAGGGGAAGACGGGGGAAAAAATATAAATAATGATACCGTGGTCGTCGAGATGACGATCGCGAGGCACCCTGTAAAACGCATCATAGTTGATAGTGGAAGCTCCACAGATATGCTTTTTTACGATGCCTTCTCCAGGATGGACCTTTCTCCCGATCAACTCAAACCTGTGCATGCACCCCTTGTCGATTTCACAAGTGATTCCGTAAGGGTAGAGGGAGAGATCACTCTCTCGGTCACCACCGGGACCCCACCTCGGTAGAGCACCATTACGATGACTTTCACGATTATCAGGCTTCCTTTCGCCTACAACGTGATCTTGGGCCGACCTGGGCTCAACTTGCTCGATGCCGTTGTCTCCACTAAAAGGCTACTTGTACAGTTCCCCACTCCCTACGGCATCGAGAAAATGAGGGGAGCACCTCAGCCGGTGCAGCACTGCTTCCAAACCCTCCCTGGGGCCAAGGTCCCCGAGGACGACCCCAAGGTAGATGATCTCGACCAAAAGGCCCAAGACCCCAGGGGAGGCCCGGTCGAACGTCTACTCTCTTATCCACTCGGAGATGATCTCACGAAGATGGTGTAAATTGGAGCCCAGCTACCTGAGGAGGAGAGGACCCAACTACTGGAGTTTCTACGGGCGAGCACGGATGTGTTCGCCTAGACAGCGGCGGACATGCCAGGTATTCCTTTTGACATCATTACTCACAAATTGAGTGTTGACCCAAAGCACAGGCCAGTTCGGCAGAAGAAGAGAAGCTTCGTCCCGGAGAGACAGGCAGCTATCAAGGAGGAAGTTGACAAACTCCTAGCTGCCGGTTTCGTTCGAGAAGTCCAATATCCGAGCTGGCTGGCGAATGTAGTCATGGCAAGGAAGAACAATGGCAAGTGGAGGATTTGTGTAGACTACACCGACCTCAACAATGCTTGCCCGAAGGACAGCTTCCCCCTACCGAAGATCGACCAACTGGTGGATGTCACCTCTGGCCACATGCTGCTTTCTTTTATGGATACATTCTCTGGGTACAACCAGATCTGTATGCACCCAGAGGACGAGGAGCACATCACCTTCATCACCGACCAAGGGACGTACTGCTACAGGATGATGCCCTTCGATCTGAAAAATGCAGGAGCTACATACCAGCGTCTGGTCAACAAGGTCTTCAAGGATCAAATTGGCTGGAACATGCAAGTATATATGGATGACATGCTCGTCATGAGCAAGCCGAGCTCGAGCCACATCGCTGACCTCGCCAAATCTTCCATAACCTACGGCAACATCAGATGAAGCTAAATTCGGCGAAGTGCGCTTTCGGAGTGGCGGCGGGGAAGTTCCTCGGCTTTAGGTCACCCAGAGAGGCATTGAAGCGAACCCGGAAAAGGTTCAGGCAATCATTGACATGGAGCACCCGACCTCCAAGAAGCAGGTCCAGCGCCTAACGGGACGTGTCGCCGCCCTCAGCAGATTCATCTCAAGGTCAACCGACCGTTGCCTTCCATTCTTCAAGGCGTTGCGCAAGATGCACGACTTCACCTGGACGAAGGAGTGCAGAACATCCTTCGAGGAGCTGAAGAAATTCCTCGCCTCTCCCCCGTTG
Source organism: Areca catechu (assembly GCA_021397845.1). NCBI lineage: Eukaryota > Viridiplantae > Streptophyta > Magnoliopsida > Arecales > Arecaceae > Areca > Areca catechu. The sequence continues at coordinate 213,597,818 of CM038039.1, forward strand.
CTCTCCAGGCCGGAGGAGGGGGAGGAGCTCCTGCTCTATCTGGTAGTTACACCAAGAGTCGTCAGCTCGTTTCTCGTCCGCGCAGACGAGGACAAATCTCAGAAGCCGGTATACTATACCAGCAAAATCCTCCACGATGCGGAGATCAGGTATACTCGCTCTGAGAAACTCATTTTTGCATTAATAATGTCTGCTAAGTGCCTCAGGCCCTACTTCCAAGCACACCCAATAGTGGTTGTGACGGACCAACCGCTGAGGACCATACTTAGCCGACCCGAAACTTCCGGGAGATTGGCCAAGTGGTCCTTGCTGCTCAGTGAGTTCGACATAGTGTATCGACCGAGGCCCTCACAGAAAGCCCAAGTCCTAGCTGACTTCGTGGTCGAGTGCACCGGGTTCGTCGAGGAGCCGGAGCAGACAATAACGAAGCTCGGACCAAGAGAGGAACCTTGGATCCTCCACGTGGACGGAGCATCCAATTCCGGTGGGAGCGGAGCAGGCCTCATCCTCACCAACGGTGATGGGGTTGTGACGGAATGCGCCCTTCGCTTCAAATTCATCGTAACAAACAACCAGGCGGAGTACGAGGCACTCCTCGCGGGTCTAAGAGTCTCCCGCGAGCTAGGTGTGCAGAATCTAAAAGTCTTCACTGACTCCCAGTTGGTTGCCGGACAAGTCTCTGGAGAGTATGAAGCCAGGGACGCCCAGATAATGAAGTACCTAGAGCGGGTCCGCTTGAGCACGGCAGGCTTCCGGTGCTTCAGCATCTTCCACATCCCTCGTGGGGAGAATGCGCGCGTGGATGCACTGTCCAGGCTCACGACCCTGCCGGACTCATCACCGGGACGCTCCTACGTCGAGTATCTCGAAGGTCCCAGCTCGAAAGCTTAGAGGAGGTGCATCAAGTAGCCCCCAAGCCGAGCTGGATGGACAAGTACATCAGGTATATCACCAATGGTTCCTTACCCGAGGACCGGGTAGAAGCAGCCCTCGTCAAGAAGAAGGCCTCCCGGTTCGTTCTGATGGAGGGCCAGCTCTACCGCCGATCCTTCTATCCACTCCTGAGGTGCCTCAGGCCCGCCGAGGCAACCTTTGTGCTCCAAGAGATACACGAAGGCCTGTGCGGGAACCATATGAGAAGGAGAACACTGGCTTATAAAGCCCTTCGCCAGGGATACTTCTGGGAGACTATGAGAGAGGACACCACCGGCTTCGTTAAAAGGTGCGACAAGTGCCAGCGCCACGCGAACATACAGCGCCAGCCGACGGCACCGATCTCCCAGCTCTCAACCCCTTGACCTTTTGCCCAGTGGGGAATGGACATCTTGGGGCCGTTTCCTCCTGTACCAGGGCAACGAAGATTTTTGCTGGTGGCGATCGACTACTTCACCAAGTGGGTCGAAGCAGAGCCACTGGCCCGGATCGCGGAAGCCAACGTCCGCCGGTTCTTTTGGAAGTCAATTATTTGTCGCTTCGGACTCCCCCGTTGTATCATCACTGACAACGGGCGACAGTTCGACAACCGGAAGTTCGAAGGTTTTTGCTCCGAGCTCGGCATTCAACATCGGTTCACCTCGGTAACTCACCCTCAAACAAATGGGGAAGTCAAGGTGACCAACCGGACCATCCTCCAAGGACTCAGGACCAGGCTGGATCAAGCTAAGGGCAGGTGGGCGGAAGAACTCCCAAGCGTTCTGTGGGCTTACCATAACGCCCAGAACGGCGACCAACGAGACGCCCTTCAACCTTGTTTTTGGTGCCGAGGCGGTCATCCCGGTCAAACTCGGCGTACCCACGCTACGAGTGCAGAGTATGACGAGGCGCGGAACTCGGCACACCTCCTACTCAACCTGGATCTCCTCGAAAAAGCAAGGGATAAAGCTCGGCTACGAATGGCAGCGTACCGGCAACGAGTAGCCCGGTACTACAACGCCCGGGTCAGGCCAAAAGCTTTCAGACCCGGAGACTTGGTGCTACGCCGGGCAGAAGCATCTCAACCCCGGGAGTACGGTAAGCTCTCACCGAACTGGGAAGGCCCCTACAAGGTGGCTGAGGCCCTCTCACAAGGGGCCTACTACCTCGAAGATCTCGACGGCGTCAGGTTTCCTCGAACGTGGAATGCCTGCAACCTGCAGAGATACTATCAATAATGTAAGGTTTCCCATCAATAATAATGATGATAGTTTTTTCTTGCACGAGTATCTATCTGTCTTGCAGGAAAATCTCCTCAACGCCTTCGAGCCCAGCTTCGAGGTGCCAAGACCTGAGCCTAACTCTCAGGCAACCCAAGACCGGAGCCCAGATCTCCGGCCAAGGGACCTTCGAGCCAAGCTGCTCTCAATCATCAATGCCTTCGAGCCCAGCTCCGAGGCGCCAAGACCTGAGCCCAACTCTCAGGCAACCCAAGATCGGAGCCCAGATCTCCGGCCAAGGGACCTTCGAGCCAAGTTGCTCTCAATCATTAACGCCTTCGAGCCCAGCTCCGGGGCGCCAAGACCTAAGCCCAGCTCTTAGGCAACCCAAGACCGGAGCCCAGATCTCCGGCCAAGGAACCTTCGAGCCAAGCTGCTCTCAATCATCAATGCCTTCGAGCCCAGCTCCGGGGCGCCGAGACCTGAGCCCAGCTCTCAGGCAACCCAAGACCGGAGCGCAGATCTCCGGCCAAGGGACCTTTGAGCCGCGTTGCTCTCAATCATCAACGTCTCCGAGCCCAGCTCCGAGATGCCAACCCAAGATCGGAGCCCAACTCTCTGGCCAAGGGACCTTCGAGTCGCGTTGCTCTCAATCATCAACGTCTCCGAGCCCAGCTCCGAGACGCCAACCCAAGATCGGAGCCCAACTCTCCGACCAAGGGATCTTCGAGCCAAGCAGCTCCTATCAATGCCTCGAGCCTAGCTCCAAGATATTAAAGACCTGAGCCCAGCCCTCAGGCACCTTGGATCAAGGCCCAGCTCTCTGGCCAAGGAACCACCGAGCCCAGCTGCTCATAACTGCCAGAACCTTACACCCGACTTGCCGACACCAAAGCCTGGTAATTAAGCCCTAGGCAAAATGAGACCCTCTTCTCTGATCTCCCCACTCATCTAAAAAAAAAAAAAGAGAGAGAAAAGATAAAGAAGAAAGAAAGAGAGGGAGGGGAAGGAAAGAAAGAGAAAAGGAGGGAAGAACCAGGCAAAAGACGGGTTGCAAGAAAGTTCAAATTTTATTAACCAAGAGCCAGTTACAAACATTTTTCGGGCCCCCAACATGCCAGGTGACCCCGACCAAGTACAGAAAGAAAACAAAGTACAAAAGAAAGAAGAAAAGACTACTCTGCACCGGCCGGCTCTCCTGTCGAGCCTTGAGGCTGAGAGGTCCCGCCTTCAGGAACCTCCGACTGAACGGCTCCGACCTCGGATGGCTCGACCTCGGTTGGCGTCGAAAGCTCAGGGGCCATGGCTTCCTCGACGACTGCCTCCTCATCAGGCTCCGCGTCCGAGGCCGAGGGGCACCTGAGGCGATCGCGGTTCTTACCGGGAACGAACGCCTCAATCCGGCCACGCAAGAACATAAAGCCTTTATAGAAGGAGTTCGACGTTGTTTGATGGATCTCGGCGACGAACTCCTCCGAGGCCTTGAACTTGGCAACGGCCTCCTCAGCGTCCTTGGCCTCGGCGGCCTCCATCTTGGCAGCCTCCATCGACTTGGCTGCTACCTCCGCCGCCTTCTCAGCCGCGGCCAACCTCTCTTTCCCTGCCGCCAGCTCCGCCTGGGCGGTTCGGGAGGCCTCCTTGTGCCGATCAGCCTCGGCACTATACCACTTCAGCTTCTTCTCGACGATGAAGAGCTCGTCGACAGCTTTCCTTGAGCGACTCCGCTCCAGGTCAAGGTCCTCCAGGAGTTTCTTTGCTCACCCCTCAGCATCGACGAGCTGCTTCTCCATGTCCTTGACCTTTTGCTCGAGCGCCCCGTTCGCCCCGGCCTTCTCCTTCAGATCGGTCTTCAGAGACCCGATCTTGGCCGCTTGCTGCCGCTCAATACGCTCCTAGTTCTGACAGCAGCCCCTAATGAAAAGGGCCTCGGCACCGATCCACACTATGAAAAAAGGTCAACCCCCCCAAAAAAAAAGAAAGGGGTAACTCATCGAGTAAAGTTGGGGGAAGATGGCGCTGAGGACGTCGTTCAGCCGCAGTCCGGCCATCTTCTGCCGGCCGCATGTCTGGATGGAAAAATCCATCATGAGCTTGGCCAGTGTGGGGCTCAGGAGGACAGAGCTCCCCGGCCCCATCTTGAAAGGGAGTCGACGTCACGCCTCCTCTCTCCTACTCTCTCCTGGAGTAGACAGCCTTGCCCCACTAGCCGTAGGGCCCCTGGAGACAAGCTGAAAAACTGATATCCGTGCAGGCGGCGCCTCAGTCGCAGCCTAAGTTGCGGCTCGAACCTCCTCGTCCCCGATCTCAATCACAGACGGACTCGGAGGACTAGGGGACGCAGCGGCAACAGCTGCGGCCCTTGCCCAGGCTACTATCTCGGGCTCTGCGACGGGGGCCGCCCCCTGATGACCGAGCCGCTCTGGGATCTTCTGGGCCTCCTGTTGGACCGGCCCCGGCACCGCAGATACCGCCCTATCTATTGGTGCAGGGGCAACTCGGGTCGCCCCTGAGCTCCGACCGACCGGAGCAGTAGGACTCGGACCGGCCACCGTGGTAGGAGCAGTCGCAGGCGCGCTCTTGCCCTGGACCCACCTTGTCGGAGGCTCCTCGACCAGCCCGGTCGGCGGCCTCTTCCGGGTGATCGCCAGCAGGTCACTCTCTGTAAAAATCATCCCTGCATGCAAGTCACACAACGGTCAGAGCCCGTAGGAAGCATGTAAGAAATGCAAGGAAGGAAAAGAAAAGTTCAGGTCGAACTCACCCAACCCATTCGTTGGGTCGACCCCAGCGTCGGAGAGGTTCTGCTCTAATAACAGGACCTCGAGAGAAGGGATCTGGGCGGTGCGGAGCTGTTCATAGTCATCCCGGTCAGCCGCATTGACCATAGAATTTCGGTTGGGGGACTGGTCCAGATCGCTCCAGGCCCAGTTGACCCCCTCAACTGTGGCGAAAAAGAATTTGCTCTTCCATCCCTTGATGGAAGAGGGGAGCTCGAACCTAATGCCCTTCGGACAAGAAGACAAGGACCACCACCCGTCCTCAGTCGGGTGGCGCTTCAGGGCAAAGAAAGCCCTGAACAAAGAGAACCGGGCAACAAACCCGTGGAGGTGACAGAGCACAACGAAGGAGAAAATGACCCTAACGGCGTTTGGCACTAACTGGGCAGGGACCAAACGATAGTTATCCAAGACGGACATGAAGAAGGGATGAAAGGGAAAGCAGAGACGCCCTGAAAAGGTCTCCTCATAAAAAGCAATGCGGCCCGGGCCACCAGAAGTGACCCGTTCCCACGGACGAGGGATTATAAGCCGAATAGAATGTGGGATGCCATAAACATCCCGAATGGTCTCCAGTTCCTCGGCGGTGATCGTCGAGGCGATCCCGCCAGGACTTGTGGACCGGGCAGACTCAGGAGTAGGTACAGAAGGAGGGAGAGAAGGACCGGACCCTGGTTCCCTGATGAGCATCGGACCGGGAGAACGCCTCCTACTGAACTCGAAGCGAGTCGCATCCTCCTCACCGGAGGAAGAAGACACCGGCCTCCGCTCGGAGGGACCGGCCTCGCCCTGATCAGTGGAGGGGCGGAAGCCTGGACCAAAGCGGGACATCCTCAAGAACGAGAGAAGTGGACTCAAGGTAGAGGACGAAAGAGCGGACTCGACTCGAAGGAAACCCTAGACCCGGAGGAGGGACCCTACTCTGACGAAAGGGGAAGAAAGAGGGGACTAATCTGGTTCCTTAGAAGATCTGAGGCAACTGGGAGGAAGAAGAAAGCTCGAACACAGCAGCAAGCATGGAGAATTCAAAAGGATGGACATTTCGGGTAAGGCCCTCTTTTCATTTCGAAATGACCCGATGGATCCGTACCATTACGACCCCTCCGCCAACGGATCCATGCCACGTGTTGTCCATCGATGAAAACGGCATTCCGACCACTCTGAATTCTGTGCCAACATTAACTGCCCCTCGGACGTGGCCATGTGGCGCCCCTGCATTGGCTTGCAGGATCGTCTCACAGAGCGCCAGCAATCATGGCCATCATTGCGCCAGATCTCCGCCTTTCCATGTCAGCATCACAATTACTCCCTTCGGCCCGAGCGCCGCGAACTAACGAGCCTCGGAAGTGGGGGGCAAATGATGTGGCGAGATCGCTGACATGGGGGAGCTGACAAGCGCCACGTCAAAGGAAGCCGCCGCGTCAGATGCCACGTCAATTCTCCTGCTCGGACTCCTTCGCCGAGCTAAGCTCCCTCAGGACAACGAGCCGATCACGGCGTCCTCCGCCAGGTTGGTCCCGCAAGCTCGGGATGCCTAGGCCGGAGCCGCACTCTGCCCTCCAGAACGAGACCCTTGGAGATCGAGCCCCATGGTCGGAGTTGAGCTCAGCCCTCCTCCGCCACGTGGAGCCTCTTTGAGGCCGAGCCCTCTGGACCGGACCCGCACTCTGCCCTCCAGAGCGAGACCCTCGGAGATCGAGCCCCGTGGTTGGAGTCGAGCTCAGCTCTCCTCCGCCACATGGAGCCTCTTCGAGGCCGAGCCCTCTGGACCGGGCCCGTCCTCTGCCCTCCAGAGCGAGACCCTCGGAGATCGAGCCCCGTGGTCGGAGTCGAGCTCAGCCCTCCTCCGCCACGTGGAGCCTCTTCGAGGCCGAGCCCTCTGGATCGGGCTCACGCTCTGCCCTCCACCGAGGCGACCCCGCAAGCTCGGGGCATCTAGATCGGAGCGAGCCCTGCCATTCCAGCTCAGCCCCAGCTCAGACGTGAGCACCGCCATCCCAGGACACCAGCGAGCCGCCCGGGGACTGTACTGGGACACCTGCCAGACCGCACTGACCGCCTGCAGCCACCGGTTATACCAGAAAGGGGAGAGGCCCACTGATCGAGGCGCCACGCTCCTCACCAACCACTTGAACCACTCGAGAGAGGAAGTCAACCAGGAGATTCGAATCCCAGGAGCGGCGGCCCACTAATCGAGGTACTGCCAGGTTTCCCGGAATGAGACGCCCAAGGGGAATGTCAGAGCACATGATAGCTTTCCTTATCACGGATCGGGAAAGGCTCCTCGGGACACCGCCGCACGCGCCTGACAGCCCGGTGGAGATCCCAAGACGAACGTCCAACGGTAACCTAGTCTACAAAACTCGAAGGTAACAACTACAAGAAGGGAGAGAGACATAAGCTAGAACACACCAACACAAGTGCAAGCTCAACCAGAGAACACAGCATCACAAGAAAAACTCAAGCAAGGACGGGTGGAAGAGCCAGATAGAGACTCCCTCTAGCCGGACCACTCTTCCCCCGACATACTTGCATCCCACTCTCACACTACTCACTCCTCGTGTGGAGTCCATCAAGAGGGGTTCGACCAGGAGGATATATTTTCCTGGGTCGTCACTGACTTGATCGTCGGAGTGCCCCTGCCGGAAACCCCGGCCCGGGTCACTAACCCCTGTTTTGCAGGTCCAGGACCACCAAACGGCGAGACAGCGAGGGAGGCGCTCTCCGACGCCGACAGCAGCTACAGGCCACGGCGATCTTGGCGGCAACAAGTTGCACTTTAAGCTCAAGCAAGAGGGAAGGATCTCACATGATTCCCTTAGCCTTGCCAAGAGTCTAAACAAAGTCTTTTGATGATGACCTATGATATAAGGAGCTCAATTCGTCTCAAATGGACAAATAAGCCAAAGAGCGAAATAAAATTTGGTCTCATTAATCTATTGCACAAATTTAAAGAAAGAATGTCTAAAGAAAGTGCATTTCACTATAGGTAAGCAGGATACAGTGATTCATTCTGATAACCTTAAATTGGAATATCCTTCACAACGATGAGTACCAGTCTAGTACAGGAAACCATAAAATTTGTCTGTGAGAGTGGTGCAATAACTTTGCTGAATAAAAAACTTTTAATTGGAGAACAGCCAAATTACATGGATCTTGTCATCCAATTCTATGCAAGTGTAAAATCAAGGCATCACCCTAACCCTTTACCTCTTGAGTTTCATTGGGCAATTGAAACAGTACAGCCAATGCATCTACAATTTTTGGTTATGAGTTCTGAAAAAGTGAAGTCTTTATTTCCAAATAAGTGATGGAAGGATATTGTATAAAGCAAAGTTTCTTCAATAGTTGTATACTTGTATATCAAATTAGTAGCAGCAGTCTGATGTTAACACCCTGGTGACATGTGAAAATCCAGGAAATATCCAAAGACTGACTACAAACTAGTTAACCAGTAACAGTGATTAGCATTTGATATGGTACTATCCATTCACATAACACCAAAGGAAAATCACGCTACCAAAGAGGTCATGGTTCCAGGCTTCCAGCATCCTTGAACAAAATAATTATACCACCAACAGCTAGCGACAAAAAGTGCATAGATATCTTGCAGTCATATGAAATTTGACTTGATACATTTTAATATAAGCTGCATTTATTAATAATATAATTCCACTCAAATCATTGAATTTCACAGGCAAATAAAATTGAAGATGATGTTGATAAACTCACATCAGGATATATCAAATAAATGCAATATCTTAACAGAATTCTTCTTTGAATATGAAACTACAAGAAAAGTTATGAAGATTCCAACAAAGACAGAAACATCTTAGACTTACCAATTAAGCGACATAGCTAAAGCAGGGACACCATATAAGAATGCCTCCCGAGCAGCAGCTACGGTCCCAGAGTAAATTCTACAGTAATAAATGAGAAATGCTCATGGAAGTGCAAGAAATATTTTGCATATGTAGTTCAAATTTACAAAGCTAACTTTTGACTACCAACCAACAACAAAACATTCAACAAAAATTTGTAATCAAGCTGAAAGATAAATAGATAAATATGTCAGTATCAATAATGCAATACCATATTATCAAAAATCTAGAAAAATGGGAACTTCAATTTTGGTGAATCTATGGATGTATTGTAAAAGAACAACTTTAGACAATGAGGGCTAAACAAAAAGGTTTCAGTCTGGCCTTCCCAAGCCAATCCAGAATTATTTAGCAATTTACAAAATCATATCTCACATTGATAAAGCATATATCTTTATAATTTGCCAGAGAATATGGTGCATAATTTATTTATAAGTATTGCTGCAAATACAGGAGAAGACATCAGGCATAAACTCTTAGGGATAGAGATCCCTTTATCCTAGAGATGTAAAAATACTCCAGTATGGAGGACAGATGCTAAAAGGAAGAAAGTTATAAGTAGGGTATGTGGTACCGTCCCGTACCACCCGGTACGGGATGTACCATACCGTATCGGCCAAGAGCCAGTATGGTTTACATATAAAAAATGGCCCGGCACTCCGGACCGTTAAAAAAATTTTAAAAATTATATTGCATATGGTACGGTACTGTACTGTACCTACCGACCAGTTCGGCCCGGTTCGGGTCCGGTTCGTGCCCGATTCAGGTTAAACAATTTTTTGATAGGGAGGGAAGGGATTTTTTTAAAGATTTTGTGGGCCCGGTACGGGACCAGTACGGTACGATATGGTACCATACCGTACGACCGGTATGGAGCCCGGTACTGGTTCCAAGTTTCTTGGTTATAAGAACAAAAAAATAAATGTTAAAATAAAATCAGCACAGAGAAAAACGAGGATTGAGCATAATGAAGATCAAAACTCCATTCATCACCCTGAACTGCCCAGCTCCTGGTTTGGGAGTTCGGGTTTTACATTATCAAATTGTTTTTTTTCTCACCAAAAGTCCTTTTGTTTCATTCCAGTCATGACCTAGCAAATGCCTTCCCTGGTAGCTCGTCTGTCTGGTCATTTCAAACTTCCTTCAACAATCAAACAAACATCAGAATCTCTTACTGGTGAGAACCAGGACCAGTGGTAGAATATGGGCATCACTTAGCCGCAGAGACTTGGAAAAGGGACAGCAAGCTAGGAAAGGAATCATGCTTCTCATCTTTTATATGGAAACAGCAACTACTAGGCAAGACCACCCTTCATTTTAAAGGCAAGCACAAGTCAAATGTGGTCATGGTAGATCATCAACAAACAAGAAAAAAATTTGAAAGGAATGGAAAGATTCCAAATTTGCATCAGAGATCTGCTACCAAGAAAACTAGCATCCTTTCAAGATAAAAGTTGTATAGCATAGATTTGGAGGTTCATCATCTTTATCAAACCTTTCAACTCTTATGTTCCTTCTTGCCACAAACAAGGAAGCAAGTATCACTTCTTATATTCATTTCAAGTTTAACAACAATGATGGCATCACATGGTACTACACCGTACCAATGTTTTACATGAATAGGTAGGGAAAAGATATAAGAAGAAAAATAAACCAATTGCAATCTTTTTTTTCAAGAATAAAAGTTATCTACTATTACTTTCCAGAAAGAAATAAACAATTCAGATATTGGCCATTAGTTAGAAAAAGAGTAACCCAATGGACGAGGCTCTTGCCATTATAAAACCAAGGTTCTAGGGAGGGTTAGAACTTAGATGTACACGGCCTTATCCTTGCATGCAGAGAGGCTATTTTTGTGTTTCAAATCCATGATCTCTAAATCATAACAAAGCAACCTTAACGTTGCACTAAGGTTCACCCTCTAGCAATGATTGCTATACCAATACCAGGATCCGTATTAGTTGCCAAATGGCATGGTTAGTATCAAGGTTCCCGCTACCCATGCTGGTCACCAACTGGTACGGTACGATATCGATACCATACCGACATGCAGTACAAGTGGGCATAGTTTTTTTATTTCTTTTAATCTAAAATAAGTTTTTTAGGATTTTTTGTTTTTTTAAGATGCTTGCATTAGTTTACTTCGGTCAATGATGGAAGTGGTCGAGGAACTAGGACATTCATTGATCTGTACAACTTTCTCAAGTTTGCATTTAAACTTTTGATGATTCAATGATTGGCATATCCTTTTTAACATTAGCTTCTCCTAATTTCTCAATATGGGCTCCGGATTGCTCATACTTCTGAAAGATCTAATCAATGACATATCGCCATATCCCTTTTAACATTGCATCTCCTGAATTATTAATACCTAGTTTAGTAATGTTATCATTTTTTTTATTATAGACAATGATTCCATAGTAGTTGTATCCTCTCGTAGAAATAAAATCAGTTTTTTTTATTTATTGAATGTGTTGAGGTTCAAATAGAAATTTCCTCAAGACTAATTTATAAAAAAACATTACGAAATCCTGTCTAGCCTCCATTTATGCTACAATATGTTTTAAAAAATTTTCATAAAACAAGATTACTAACAATTAATTGAAAAAAAGGAAAAATATAAACATAGTTACATACCGATATTTAATATCAGGTTGAGTATCGATGTTCATAAATATCAGGATCATTTTGGTACTTAGTAGAAAGATCAATAAATCTCTTTAGCCAGGCAACATGGAAATCCTGTAAACTCATCCCAGAAGGTATACATGATAGATCGTAATTCATAGCAGATCCCTTGCTGAGGCCTTGACTCTGAGAGATATCCAAAGACTGATGATATGGCTATAGAGGGGTCCATCTAAATATACCGGCAACAAAATCAGATCCGTAAGATACTCCGGGCTAAATGGGATAATAATCACTAGAAGATGATATCTCCAATGCATCACATCCATATCCATATGGATCATAAGCTACCGGTGCCTGTGGATAAGAGGATTTAGAATATAATGATGAGCCTGATACATCCATAGATTCTATTCCACATGAGATCTGCAGTTGCATCATGTCTTGAACAACCTCGTAGAGCCCATCGCCTATATGGAATTGTATCACATGGGCTCTACCAGCTACTGCATAATGGTCCATATCCTGTGTCGCATGAGTAAACTACAATTCACCAGTGAATCAAAGATCAATAGCTGGCTATATCTATCCTTCATTCCCTCCCTGATCATTAGATCCCTAACTATTAGAAGAAGTACTAACACTACTCTTCCTAGTATCTGAATCGGAATGAATTAAGTGCTCCAGTGAAGATGCAACTACCTTTTCTTTTTCTCTGTTTTGAGCTGAAGAAATGACAGAAAGGGATGATGTGATGTATTTGCTGGAGCTCTATGAGGAATATTGCTTCCTGCCCATTGTTCAGCATCCATCCCAGCTTTATTAGCTACAAAACTGGCTAATCAAGGAGGCAATCCTGGATCATCAAGCTCTGGCTCTACTGCTGACTCATGACCCATCCAATTATTGGATCTTCATCCTCAACATAATTACTTGCAATCAGATTGGAATATTTCATATCAACTTCCTTCTTAATGCACTTTAGCCTTGATATTAAATTATAGTGTACACATACAAGATCGTTGAGGCATTTCTGTTTTAGACGATTCCTCTACTTGGAGTGGATAAGACTGAAGTTCGACCAGTTATGCTAACATCTGCTCAATGATACCGTCTAGAAAAGGATCTTGACAGCAAGATTTTTCAAATATTTTATTGATCTACCAAAATGCACCCATCATTCAGTTACAAAAACTATTAAATTATTTAGAATTTCAGATTCAGTAAAATTAAAAATCACTTTGAATATAATATTAGATTTATTAGTACCTACCATTATTCATCTTTGATTTATTTCTGATAGCTACATTGGATATAAAAAAATATGTACTCTTCCTAAAAAATTTAGTTTGGAAAAAAATTATTGTTATCATGTGTTACTTATGGAAGTTACTGCTAATAAAAATCACTTAACAATTTCAACCAAACTTACTTATTCTAGGTACATAGCAGCAACATCTAGACCAGGCTCCATTTTATATATAACATTACATCAATCATACATAAGCTATTCATTCATGGCAATGTCCAGTATGAAGTACTGAAATCTCGAATTCAAATAGTAAGCTGTACATACATTTTTAGAATTAGTTAAGTATACTTGTATAAATATAATTGAATTTAAATTTTTAACACCTTCATGATTTACCGTGTACCTGCTAGATGCAAATCCGAACTCATTTAATAACTCTATCCATCAATGATGCGATATATTCATTGGCATAAGATGGATCTATCTCTTTGATATTTTCCTTTACCCTATCCATCACGTAATAAAAGAAGCCCATTTAAGCATATTGTTCTGAGTCCATGGCCCGAAGTATTTTATATAGAGGCTTGATAGCCTCCATTATCCTCTCGGCTTGCTGCCAGAATGTTCGTCTCGTCACTAAGTTTTTCATAGTGCTCTCCTTAATGTTTACCCTAGCATATCTACTATGCTGTCATTTTGGACTAACAAATATCCGACATAGCTCTACTTTCTTGCCAAGAAGACTATCAAGTGCTATATAATTCGTAACAAACTGTGTGACCCCTAGTCTCAATATTTCTTTTCTTATAAAGTTCCGCATTAATGATAAGACTTGTACATGATTGCAGATAAATTTGGTGATATTCTATGATAATTCAACTATCTTTTGTATCCTATAAATTTTTTAAATATCCATCAACATGATGTCAATACAATGTGTAGCACAAGAGATCCAGAAAATATGCAATGACTACTACATCAAGAGTTACCCTGCAAATCTATACTGTGATCCATTATCTGTGATGATCTACACGACATTCTGCTCTTTCATCTGATTAATTATCTCCATCATCAATCAAAGATATAGCTGATATCGTGCACCTGATCTGAGGCATCAATAGATTTATGAAAAAAATTTTCATCACAATAAGACAAAATTAATGATGCTTCATCTAGTAGGACCGGTCCAACCATCACACATCACTATCAATCCATACACAAGCTACTTACACTGATAGGAGACGATCCAATTTTCTAGCTTCTCTTTATTGCTATCATGAAGCTGACCATAAATATCCTTGATCCTGGAAGATCTACACTTGCACCAAACACCAGTAGCCTGTATAGATCCAATAGTGGAGCAATAATATGGGTTGTTTGCTACATGTGCTAGAATATGACTGAAGTAAAATCAGGATCCGATAGCTTGCCACATATCATTCTTCTTGTCATTTTTCAACATAGTATCAATCCTTTGTTGCTTGAAATCTCTGCTAGGAAAGGCATGTGGATCGATATCATGAATAATGGCTCCAGCTGGAATGTCTTTGGAAGACTTTTTTCTACTGCCAAATGCTCATAACATGGATATAATATAGTTGGTTCCTCTCCTGACCGGCTCTCTGACTGAGAAGGTCCTCCTAAACTGTGTCTCAAACTTTCCTGTAACATTTCCAGAGCCCGATCCCAACCCTAACTTAAAAGTTGACGATCCAAATCACTTCCTCTACTTGGCCATCTCATTTAGCTACCTCTATTTATACAAGCTCGCCTGAATGGTAGTCTCTATCTGTGCCTCCTTATCGGAAGGAATAAATGCTCCATCTAACTTTCTAGAATGATATGAAGATGGTTCTGCAGCTCGACGGTCCACCTCTATTTTTTTAATATTTTTTTTTCGTGCTTTGAAATCAACAAAGTACTTCTTCATCAACTGATGGATCTCTCATGGATACTGTTGGCATGTAGATACATCAGAATAGCTGCCAGCCAAGTGCTACTTCAACCTCATTATCCCATTATCCTTGAATTTTATATTGTACCATTTATATCTCTAATGATGCTGATCCAAGAGCATTTCTCCATGCACCTAACCAATGTCATGCTCTAGATCCTTCTTCTTCCTCGAATCCATTCTTAAAAATTGAAAAAATACATAGATTCAATAATTACACAAAAGTAATTAGTATTTTATTTATCTTTTTTTTATTTTTAAATTAATTATATATTTATTATTTTTATAATTAAAAAATATAAATATTATAATATTATAAAAAAATAATTTGATCTTAGATTCATGTAGAATCCTATCATAGATGCTACATATATTTTTTTAAAATAATAGACATGCATGAAAGATCATTTTTTTTCAAAATTAGGTCTAAGATACTATTCACATAACGCATCAAAACTTAGATAAATTGATACAAAATTTATAATAAAAGTAACTTAAAAATCCTAGAACAATAATCTATTATTATAATTTTTTAATAAATTATTTTATTTTATTATTTTTTTAATTTAAAAATATTTTTTAAATTTTAAAAATCATGTACTTAATAAAAAATCATGATCTTAGTATCATTATGTAGATCATTCATAGATCTACAACATACTCTAAAATCATGTCAAAATAAAAAAAAAATGACAGAGTTTCTCCTTTTTTTTATTTTCTACGATTTTTTTAAAAAAAGAGGGAAGAGGGAGAAAGAGGGGAAAGCATGGATGTACATACTTCTAATCGATGTTTTTTTCTTGATTTCAGGAATTTTGATTGACTGGAACAGTCAAATGAGGCTTCTCGATGCTTTTCCAAACCTTTCTTGTAAAACTGGGATCTCTCAGAGAGCTTTCAGTTAAGTTAAAAACACCTATCCCCCTTATTACAGTAAAAAACCGGTTCGAACCCGAACCGGATGAAATGGCACGATTCGGGTGTCGAACCATGCCATTTCAATCGGTTCAGGGGGTTGGGGGCAAACTGGTGGCTATGCCATTTTGCACAGCCGAACCATGCCATCAGCTGGCTGGTCTGGTTCGGTACGTTCCGAACTGGCCAATACGATATGGTTCAGGGAACCATAGACTTAGTATGATACCATGCCATTTTATATCGGACTTGTACCTACATAACAAAGTTGGGGGGAAGGCGGGGAAGAGGGGAAGGGAGGAGGGCAAGAGAGAAAGGAAGGGAGAGAGAAGGGGAATGAGGAAACGAGAGAGGAAGAGATAGGGATGGCAACAGGTTACGTATGAGTCAAGTCAGCCAATACATGTACTCACCCCGTAATTAAAAACTCCATGGTCAAACCCACCTCAGGTCAGGTTGGGTCGGGTCAAGTAATGGTGCGGGTTAGGGTGGGTCAGGTAGATAAGATGGATCAGGTCAGGTTGAGTTGGATAAGAAATTCATCATGTAAATATTATAAAAGTAACTTTGAAAGAAGAGATTTAGATTAAGATTATAGCATGTCAGGTTTTAGACAAAGTATATTATTATCCGCACCTAATCCAAACCTATTTCGGATATTTTATCTAGAACCTATACCTACTTCGAGTTTTAATTGGATTGGGTAAAACCTGTCCATTCAGGTTGGGTTGGGTACCTGATGGGTTAGCTACAATTGCCATCCCTCAGAAGGAGGGGGTGGCTAGAGGAGGGCCATGGAGGGCTAGGGAGAGATAGAGAGAGGGAGGGAAGGAGAGAGGGAGAGGAAGAGGAAAGAAGGGGGAGGGAGAGGGAGAGAAAGGAGGATGGTTGGAGGATTGCTAAGGGACAGGGAGGAGCAAAGGAAGGGAGAGAGGGAGGGAGAGGCCCCTTTTTTTATTTTGAAAATTTTAAGTGAAGCCAGCAAGCACCCCTCCCCAACCCCTTCAGCCATCGCCCTCCCTCCCTCTCTCCATCTTTTCCTCTCTCATCTCCCTCTCCCTCACCCTCACCATTTCTCAGATCAAGTGGAGGAATCGTGCTGGTCTACTACCCAATATGGCTCGATACACCCCAAGCAAGTGATTCAGGGAGATACAATGAACCTTGCCCTTTGGCAACTTTTAGTTACTTTCTTGGAAAAATAAACTTGTTTGAGCCCATATCTTGCAAAAGGTGTGTCATATTTTTAGCCGAATATTTAATACTAATAATGCTTCTTAACAATTAGAAGACTTTTACACAATAAACATTGAAGATAGCTCAAGCAATCAGTTCTATAGTATTGTTTACTTCTTTAGAATAGTCAATAACAAAGTATCTTCCTAGAAATTGATTGGTTTCTTGGCTTCTTGACTCAAAATGTAGCTTCAGGTGAAACTACTCTATTTTCATCAAGATAGTGTAGTTCCAAAGAAACATTGTTCAGTTACTGATGTGAGTAATTAAGAACCAAATATTGAACCAGTGTCATTCTTAATAACAACTAACATAAACTATGCTAGAAGCTCACCTTTCTTTCATGAATCATTTTATATCTGATTCGAAATAAAATTGATTTCCAATTACAACATGAAAAATGTCCAAAAGTCCAAAATCATCTGAAATAAAGCAGAACTGCCAAAAATACTTATCCAATGGCTAGGATAAATATGCTCAGATATTAAAATTCTGATCCCTGTAGTCCATAGCAGTCATCCAAATATTTATGTAGCAACAATGGCATGACAATTAGCTATTGTATAGTTAAAACACTGGAATGGTTGCCTATTATCTTATGCCAAATCTGCACTAAAGCATTAGCCTGTAGCTAGATATGCATTTTGTCAGTTTTTAATAAAAATGCATGGTTTTGAAAAGATTATGACATCCATATATGATCAACTAGTAAATATAGGACCAACATCTGCTCAATTTATCAAACAAGATCCCTCTTCCTCATACAACAAATGTATCAAATGATGTAGCTTCTAAGTAAAGTTCATGTCAAAAAGAGTAGCATGAGATTAAAGCAAGCATGAATGACTTGTTACTAACACATGATATCCGCAATTGCTACCAGTGTTGATGCCACTGATTACCTGCATCATGTAGCAGTAAATTAATGATTTATCAAGACATTTAAACATTCCAATGCAAAATGTTTGGAGAGATGCATTCTAAAACATAATTCATATTAGCTAAGAATAAGCAAGTGGTAAGACTAACTGAGAATATCAAGAAAATTCTATGAGGATAATCATATCAGAATATGTTGTAATCTAAAATTTTTCAGGCAACTCAAGGATGATAGTATAAATTTCTCATAAGCATGCCTATACATCAGTCTAGAGCTTACCAAATCAGGAATTACACCATCAAAGAGCTTTCCAGAAATACCCAAAGAAGCACAATCTGCAGGAGTTCCTGTAAATTACAAAAATAAATAAATAAATCAATCTAATAATGAAGTTTTTTTTATGTGTTTTATTTAGACTTCGGAATCTGGTGAATGCCAGGTAAAAAACTGGTTGAAAAAAAAAAGGTGCATGGTCGATGTTTGATTGGAAGCATGCTAAAATGGGCTATTTCATGATCTTTAATTAAGAACAGGGGTGATAGTAAGACTGAAAACAGGTAAATTCTACAAATAAAATGATAAAAACTATGAAAACAGAAAAGGACCAAACTAAATTATTGAAGACGGGTAGCGTGATCAGCATTTCTAACCTAAGAATGATTTATTTATTTCAAGTCTGCATCGAGCCGAGAGTCTCAGAAAGCTGAGCTAGTACAAATGTCTCAAAGCATGGTTCAGTGAAAGCATATCCATGCTCAAACCAAGTCTTGGACCAAGCTGATTAGTCTGAGTTAACCTAGGGTGTGCATGGCACTTCAAGCTACACTTTACGCACTTAGCCAGTGAGTTGAATATAGTAACAAAACTATCTATTTGACTTTCTTCATAACTACAGGTATATCATGTGAATGTCCAAGACTTTTACGCTCTCAGCTTCTTAATAATATTAAACCATGGGTCAATAATGTTGCAAACACCTTAGTTCAATGCTCACATTTGGAATGATCAGGAACTAATACAAAATTACAAATTCCTCCAATCCACATTCAAGTAAATGACCAAAAAGAATGCTTTTTGTTTACCAGGTTACAAAATTATGTACAGGACAGGTAAATAGAAACTAATTCAACTTCTGCACTAAAGATTTGTTGGCAACCATTTCTAGAGATCTGAAAAGACTAGATTGGTGTCACTGTGTTGTGTCTCCACACTAAAGAACAACGACAGTAGTGCTTCTGTCTTCTATACCATATAAAACTCATGTTTGTGCATAGATTTTAATACTGAACTGCATTTGCTTCAGCATTTTGCAATTTGCCTCAAATATATATGAACAAAGAGAGATGTCTAAGCTGGACAGCTTACTTACAGTTACAGCTGATATGTGGTTCACACAGAATCCACTTCATCTAGAATCATTCATTGCAATATCTTGTTGACTGAAATTGATAAATATATTCTGATACATCCCATTTTCTTATGACACTTTTCAAAAGGACTAGGAGACTATTTCCTTTCTCCTATCTTAAAAAAATGATTATATTTACATGAATGTTGAGCCCATTTTACATCATTTGGAGGCATCATGGGTTCAATTATTTTTTAAGTTTCCAGGTTTGAAGCTTCTAGCATTTCTCACATTATACCTGGTTGAACCTTAGCCAGAATGTACAAGGATGGTGAAATCATTGAAGTGGCATTTAACATGTCCCAACTACGTATTGAGAGGTTATCCTAGGGCAGTTTCTAATCATGTTTCCCTCTTTGTTTCTGATGCAGAGAGCATTTTCAGGTCCTCCAATTAAGGAAGACAAAATGTGGTAATGTTGAAGAGATCTTATAAACAGTGATATCGTGAGGTTCAATCCTTGCAGTTGATTCTAAATTTGTCATTCACTAAGTTTACACATTGATTGCCAACTATCTAGCTATCGAAAAATCACTAGCCTGGGAAAGTCCTTAATTTTCTCCTGATGGTGTGTTTGGTATTGCTTTAAGAAAAGTGTTTTTATGACTTTTAAGTTTAAAAAAACAGTTTCTGAAAAAAAAAAGAGGTCTCCGACAACATTATCAAGTTAACATTATCAGAAAAAGATAAGAAAAGTCCCCAAAAAAAAGAGGAGAAGCTAGAAAATCTAGCTCTTGGCTTCGTTTCTTTTTAGAAAGCAAAAGCAACACCAAACACGTGCTAAAAGATTCTAAGTAAAACATAAGGAAGGCTGACATAGGATGATCTGCTCTATAAGAAAAAGTTGAGTCATTGATGTACACTAACCAACCTTTCCATTCAAGCATTACAAAGCAACTCATAATATTCACATGCAACTTTTCCAATGAAAGATTTGACTGGAAAACCACTTACATGCAACTCACAAAAGATTCGCATGAAACACAAATAACTTGGCAGAATGACAAACCTGTAACTGCAAAGGCTGTAGCACCTTCAATTTCAACAGGTTTGGCACTGAGAGCACAACGCCACGTGATGCAATGGCTAACACCCGACTGGTCCCTGTAAATTATTTACAAAGTAATAATGATGCTAGCAAAATTACCATGTCAGTCCAAAAAAAAAATGCCTTTGAATTGCTAAAAATAAAGAAGGAAATCATTGCTAAGTATCATAAGTAGATGAGTGATATAAGATTCAAGAACTTGATCAATCTAAATCATATCTCCTACGGATATTGTTAGGTTGATCGTCTCGAATTCAGCCCCTTGAAGAAGCCCGACAAAATCCAGCCCAAAAAATAAGTGGAGAAGACCTAGCCGAAAGAGAAAAAGAATTGGACCCTTTTGGCTCGGCCTGCAGCTGCCTGAACCTACAGCAGGTCAGCTCTACCGCACGGCCCAGCGGCGTGCACACGGTCAACCCAAGCCCAAGTGCCATTTCATGTTTCTCTTTTTTCCCCTTTGCAATGGTTTTCACATGGATCTTGACGTGATCCGACGGTTTCGCACGCTTCGTGCAATGATCAGATGGCAGTGCGCATTTGGCGCACGAATCGGATGGTAGGCATCACTCGCGATGTGATTCGCATGATCTAGTTCGATTTGAGCATGATTTTCAGTGCGATCGAGGCTGATCGATGGCCGGGAGCTGATCTACAATTACACAATGATTGGAAGAGCTATAGGACTCTGATTTGGATGCGGTTTGGACTGTTGGACTCCTGATAAGATGCTCTTTGCATATAGGCTATAAAACCATGGACAGAGCAAGCTGGGTGTGACAATCAAAAGAGTGATGAAGGGTCTCCGGTTGAGAGCTTGTCGAGGGATTTTGGGATTTCTTGTTGAGAGATTTGTACGGGATTTAGAGTGGAAGTTTCCAATCTTGTAAGTTTATTTTTCTTATAGTAAAATCTTGCATGTTCAATTAATTACGTTTGTATTTTATTTTATTCTCTTCTTTTTTCTCCTGTAGCTTCGACATCGACAATCGTGATCCTGGAAATAAGGATATGGATTCCATACGAGTGATCTCTCGATGAGAGTGGTATCAGTATAATTGATATCTCAACAATTGGTATTAGAGTCCTGGTTATCTATGATTAATCAAGATTGAAGAAGATGGAGAGGACAGTCATAATTAAGTTTGAGATCGATCAGTTTGATGGGAAGAGCAATTTTTTCCTCTAGCAAGAGAGAATGAAAGACGTGCTTATCCAGCAAGGGCTGATTGATACTTTAATGTATGAGAAGAGGTCAGCCATCATGAAAAGAAGACTTGGAGGCAGCTCCAAATATAGGCAATGAGCATAATCCGCTTATATTTAGCGGATAACGTAGTGATCCAGGTACTGAGCAAGATTTCTCTGATGGTGTTGTGAAAGAAACTTGAGGAGTTGTATATGGCAAAGTTCTTCACCAACACGATATTCCTTTAGAAGCAGTTCTACCAACTGTAGATGACCGAGGGGCAGAGCATGTAAGAGTACCTAAGTAACTTCTAGAGGATCTTCATCGATTTTCTCAGTGTCGGTGAAAAAGTTGAAGAGAAGACTAGGTGCTGGTCTTGTTTTTATCCTTACCGCAATCTTTTAAATCTTAGGTAACTACACTTCTAGTAGAAAAGAGCACCATCAAAATGAAGGAAGTCACTTCGACATTATTCCAGAATGAGGTTCTCAAGTGAAAGAATCAAGTTTCAAGTTCAGGCAGGAACTCAGTATTGGTGATTTCTGGAGGAGCAGACGGCAGAAGACGGAGGGACAGAGGATCGCGAGGTGAGCGGTCCAGGTCGAGGGATGTAAGCAAGATCAAATGCTTTCAGTACGATGAGCTAAGACATCGTGTCAGAGATTGTCCATAGCTAAAAGATCAGACGGGGGCTGCTGCAGTGATGGTCAATGGCAGCGATGGTAGATATATCAGTATGCATTCATAGTATCCAATCAGGTATCCCCTTCTTCTAAGTGAATTTTAGATTCTGTATGTCAACATTACATTATTGCAGAGACCAGAGAGAAGCTGCTCGACTCCTTGAAAAGTAAAGAGGGTACTGTCAACTTATCAGATAGATCGAGCTGTACGATCGCGGATATCGGGATAGTTAGCTTGAAGTCACATGATGGGATAATGAAGAAACTGGACAAGGTTCGATGCATATCCAATTTTCACAAAAATCTAATTTTTCTCAGTAAACTGGACTCAAACGGCTATACATGGAGAGCTGATGATGGAATTCTCAAGATCTTGCACGACAGTAGGATCGTTTTGCAAGAAAAGAAACAAGGAGATCATTACTTTTTGATAGGAAGTCTAGTACGAGGTGGAGTTCCTGGTCCAAATAAGAATCCAGTGTGAGGTAGAGCTCCAAGAGCAGGTAGATCGGGTACGAGATAAGAGTCTTAGAATGATGACAGGCGACATCATAAGGTAAAGTTCCTATTATCGCAAGAGGCTTCTCCGAGTAGATCTCAGGTTGAGATAAGTACAGTACATGATAGAGATAAGATCGAGTAGCCTGGCTCGACTTTCATGTTTGTCCATCCATAATCAAGAATTTGTCCCAGGACATGGGATGCAAAATCCTTCAAGAAGCTCTCAAGATCAGGTCGAGGCCGAATGTCAAGTCGAGGTGGAGGTTATTGTATTGACCACCTCGAATTCGGCCCCTTGAAAAAGCCTATAATGAAATCCAGTCCAAGAAATAGGTGGAGAAGACCCATCCCAAAGAAAAAAAATTGGACCCTTTTAGCTCAGCCCGTAGACCGCCCAGACCCGCAGCAAGCCTGCTCGACTACGCGGCCCAGTGGTGTGTGTGCGAGCACGTGGCCAGCCCAGGCCCAAGCGCCATTTCCTGTTTCTCGTTTTTTTCCTCTGTAGTGGTTTTCGCATGGATGTTGATGCGATCCGACAATTATGCACATTCCATGCAATGATCAGATGGTAGCATGCATTCGGCGCATGGATTAAATGGCGGGCATCATTTGCAAACTGATTCTTACGATCTGGTCTGATTTGAGTATGATTTTTGGTACGATCAAGGTTGATCGATATTTAGGAGCTGATCTGCAGTTAGATGATGATTGAGAGAGCTATATGACTCCGATTTTGACTCGATTTGAACCGTTGGACTTATGGTGAGACGTTTTTTGCAGCAGAGACCATAAAACCATGAGCAGAGGAGCAGGCTGGGTGTGAGAATCAAAAAAGTGGTGAAAGATTTCTAGTTGAGAGCTTATACGAGGGATTTTGAGATTTTTTGTCGAGAGATTTGTATGAGATTGAAAAAAAAAGTTTCCTGTAAATTTATTTTTTCATAGTGAAACATCGCATATCCAATTAATTATATTTGCATTTTATTTTAGTCTCTTCTTCTTTCTTCCACGGTATCCATATCAATAATCGTGATATGGAAACACGGGAATCCATATTCCGCACGAATAATCTCTCGATGAGAGTGGTATCAGTTGATACCCCAACAGATGCAGCACCAACGCTAGTGTAAATGAAGATGAGGACGGGTGTTTGTGAAGGCCATGAGATCATTGTGAAAGGTTGGCCATCTCCGATCACAAAATTGTGCAAGCCACTCCTTGCAGCGAGATAATATTTTACTTCTAGCATTACTGTTGATATTAGCAACAGGCATCACTGCCCCAGACTTGTCGAATTGAATTAATATACTTTAAAAAAGAAAAGAGAAAAAGTAAATGGATACAAACGCAGGGAATTACATCCATTCCTACATTAATATGTCCGACAAAAAATCCAACAAAGATCGCAAGCCATAGAGGTGGCATTAAAAATTTCCAAGTTGCGTGTAAAGGAAATGGAAAAAATGGAACGATACGACGAGACTCACGAAGCGGGGGCGCAAACAAGAACACGGTAGCGATCGGTGGCGACGAGGAGGTCGACGAGAAAGCGCAGCCCGGGGCATCGATCCCGTCGTCGTTGGTGATCAGCACGATCGGTTTCGAGATCGCGGCCGTCCTGCCGTCCATATTTTCTTCGGCCAAGAGATAGATGCCGGGACGGAATAGGAACGAGAGTGGGAGAACCTCGGGGTTTACGAGGCTATGGACGAGGGATTGGACACCGGAACACGGGAATAATGCCCAAAGTATTATCCGCGCCCCGTCCCGGCTTGGCGTCAAACGTAAGCAAAAGAACACCAACGTGGCAATGCAATGGCCAAGGAACCAACCACGTGGGACGCCAACGGTCAACGGCCAACGCGAGCATTGATGTTTACTTCTGGTCGGTTAAAGAAAGAAAAAGACTTCGTCAACAAGACATTGATTTGGGATAGAATTCAATTAATGATTCAATGAAATTCAAAAATTATTTTTTGAAATCCACAAGATGTGAGTGAAAGATTAAATTTTTTTTATGATTGATATGAGTAAAAGATTAAATTTTTTTTGTATTTTTTTATTTATCGATTGATGTTTTAATAGTATCATCTTATACTCAAGATCATAAAAAACTAAACATCTTGAATTGGATACTACCTGGCAAGATAGGAAAGAAAAAGACATCGTTATAATCCGATGGGCGCCTCTTTTGAGTCACTGTCTAGTGTCAATTGTCGTCGTCGACGGTCCACTTAAGCAAGCTAACATGATACACGTGGGAGTGATCATGATGGTTTTGATGATCCAGCTGGGATGACTTGGACCGCGTCTTTTTGTTTTATCATAGTCCTGGAGTCGTCATGACTCTAGTTTTTCCAAACTTTTCCGTGTGCCATATCCTTGGGTATTGACTTTTATTTATTATCATTTTAGTTCTTTGCTGCTATTTTTTAATTCCACTAGATTGATGGTGAAAAAATGAAAAACAAAAAAAGGTTATATTTGAATGATAGGTAAAAATTAGGGATATAATGGAGCCAGGTTAAGTATGAGAGAATAAAAAGTATGTAAATTGAAATTTTTTTATCACTTCATTCTATCTCTCTATTTCAACCATATATATCTAATATCTATTTACAGATAAACATATCTTGCTTCCTAGGTAGCTATTAACTAAACTTAGAGTTCAAACTTATTTAAAATTCTAACTGACTTTATCAAATAATCTACTAACTTGATTTTCAAAAATAATATTTTATTATAAAGTTTATCTTTAGAAATTGAGTTATTATCTAACATCCCCTCCTAACACAATTTTTCTAGAACACATGCTGATGTGGCTATATTGCTGACGTGGGACGGGCAAGCTGACGTGGAGTCCCCATCAGACGCCACGCTGGGTTTTCAATATGGGCCTCTTCGCCGGGCTGAGCTCCCCCAGAGCAATGGGGTCACCCGTCGAAGTTAAGCTCCGTCCTCTGCCAGATCGGTTCCCGCCGGGTCGGGACGCCTAGATCGGAGCTGAGTACGAGTCCCCATCCAAGGCGGACCCCTTGGGATCGGGCCCCATGGTCAGGAGTCGAGCTCAAGTCTCCTCCGCCACGAGGAGCCCCTCCGAGGACGGATCCCCTAGGCTGGGCGGCACCCCGCCCACCTTCGTCAGGTCGAGCTCGTCCGAAGCCAAGTTCCGCTGGTCCGGAGTCAAGCTCAGCCATCCTCTGCCTAGCCGAGTCACCTCGAGGCGAGCCCCTCGAAGCGGGCTCCACCTTTCCAGCTCGGTCCTCAGCTCAGGCAGAGGCACCAACCACCAAGGAAGCGGCGCCTCCTCTCCAAGGACGACGGCGGGCCTCCCGAGGGTGCCGCAATTAATGTCCACGGTCGTCGCTCACACCAGAAGGAAAGGAAACTCACATCAAGGCGCCATGCTTCCCACCAACCTACCGTACCACCAGAAAAAAGACCCAACTGGAGAGCGCGAGTCTCAAGGGCGGCGACCTGCCGATCGAGGTCCTGCTAGGCTTCCAGGAAAAGGGCAAGCAGAGAGAATGTCAGAGCGCATGGAAGCTTCCCCGGCTATTTGACAGGAGAGGCGTCCCGTCTACGACACGATACCTCGTCGCACATGTTTGACGACACGGGGAGATCCCGAGGCAAGCCAGAGTAAAAACCCAGCCAGAGTAAGCCAAAAGTAAGCAAAAGAAACAAGGGAGAAGGGTCACAAAGGAGGATTCTACCACCTCGGCCACCACCTCTCCCAGCTCACTCTCACTTCCATATACACTACACTCCTCCTAGCATGGAGCTCATCCCGAGGGGCTCGATTAGGAGGATCTGTTCCCCAGGATCGTCACTGACTTGACCGTCGGAGCGCCTCCATTGGAATCTTCGGTCCATGTCACTGACGTTGTTTCTTGCGGGTCCCGAGGCACCGGAGGCATCCCGAGTAGGCGGACGCGCGACTTTCGATGCCACTACCAGCTACGGGCCACGACGATCTAGGCGGCAACACATGCCAAGTAGTTCTCACAACTTTTCAATGCTTTGGTAAAGATATCAATAACTTGATATTCCTTATCTTTAATCAATTCTCGGATAAAGTAATATATGCTTACATCTTCCATAAAATACTGGGTTCTTGGCTTTTACTAGGAGTCATCGATTTGTTCACTTAACATCCGACTAAGTCATGAATTAGTATGAACCAACACAACCTACTCAACATCCGACTAAGTATTGAATTAGTATGAACCAACATATAAATTAATTTATGTGCATAGGATTTCATTTCACGATGATTTCAGATCTAATCATCACTTACATAACTCTCACTAAGAGAATCATAATCTTAAAATAAAAAAAGGTTATAAGACATGATGAATCAAAATACATTTTTATTAATATAATATCATACATGAGTCAACATCCCTATTACATAAAAAATATGATTGACTTTAAGGTACTATTATTTCACTGGATATTTCTAAAACTATTATATTATTTAATTTTTTTAGACTAACATGGTTTCATATATCATAAATGTTGGCGTGGAATCCCTGGATCGACCGGTTGGAGCCACTGCATCGCAGGACCGCTCCCTGGTTCACCTGCAAAACAGGTCCCTTGCTGGAGTTGTTCCGGTGGAGGACACTTCGATGCCTAAGTCAGTGGCGGATTACAGCTACAGAATGGAAAAGTTGTCGAGAGTGGAAGAGAAAAAGAGTTCTTGGAGATTGAAAATGTATGTGTGCGAAATTATTCACGCGTACCTCTCGAGCCATCCTTCTTATCCATATCTAAAAGATGGCCTCCAGTCTGTGGCCCGCTCTTTTCCCGGAGATCATGGAGAGCCAATCTCTCCCATGATTGGCGATCGTGGGTTGTCAATGAGCGGTCCCGGCCAGATCGGAGGCGTGGCTGTAGGAATTGCGCACCATGATCATTGCATGATGAATGTCGATTGTAACCGTTGGTTACAGTTTCCTTTTTGGAACAGATTGTGGTTCAAGCTTCGGGTTTCCCCTTGCATGGGCCGAAGGCTTGGTATTTCCCCGAGGCCGGAGATCATGTCTACGGCGGGGACCGAAGTTCGTGTCTTCGGAAGTCGATGAGTAGTTCAGACTTCGACCGGGACCGAAGGTGCTACCCGAAGGACTGGCCTTCGGATGTTGTAGTTCGGTGTGAAGCCTTAAGTTGCTTGTGGTTGACCTTCGTTTAGTCCGAAGTCCGTAGTCCGGAGAACCGGGGCTTCAATAAGTCGAACCGGAGCCTGGTTCGTAGCTGAACCAGGATATCCCAACAATAAACTCTTCCATTTCTTTCTGACCACAAATTTAGCATCTAATATGATTCCTCCACACGTGTCAAAAAAATTTCTAAATTCTAGAAAAAAATTCTATCGCAACCAAAAAAAACATGCAAAACATTACACGCATCCAAAAAAATCCAAACCAATGATGTTATTGTGATTCTTCCTCTAATCCTCCCATCATTCATCAAGAAAAATCTATAAGGTATTGTAACAAAGGCCAGATTTCCTAAAACTCTCTTTATCTTTCCAACTATAATACATCTAACAAAAAAAGAGTCCTAGCGGGATTCTTCCAAGAAAAAAGCAGTAAAGAATCCCATTGATAGTTAAGGTAATCCTTATAAGTGCAACCCACAACCAAAAGAAGAGATTGCAATGCTCCTGAATATAAGAATATAAAAGTGTAATATTTTGGGCTTGGGCTGAAGTCGGCAGGCCCAGCCGACTTCAACCCAAACTAGGAAAAAAAAAAAAAATGAAGACGAACGAATGAAAAAGTTCATGTCGGAACAGGGGAAGCCGGGTATCCCTCATCCGGCTGGAGATTTCGCCGGGGGTCTCAGTGGAAGAATCGTGAGGGGAGTGGGAGGCGATCGGCGAAAGATTTTGGGAGGGATTGGGATGCGTTGGTCGATGGTAGAGTTTCAAACGATGAGAGAACTCTCGTTAATCTCCCTTTAAAAACTCCACATTGTTGCCTTATTGAGCCCTACATGCACTTTTCCCTATCCGACGAGTGACTGGGAGCTCTCCAACGCCGGCCGGTGAGTTCTTTCTATTTATTTTCAATTTTTGGAAGGATTTTTGATGGTTTTTCTTGGGTTTTCCGTTTTGATTTTGGGGCCGTTCATCGTCGCCGTCGCCACCGCCTGCTTCGGTCCGTGAAGCCTCTGCGACAACCACTCCGTGGTTGCTGGCAAACTAGGAGGGAAGGTCGGTTCGGCCGAGCCGAGTGAGAGGCAGGGGGGAATGGTTCAGAAGAGAAGAAAAGAAAAGAGGAAGAAAGAAAGAAGAAGAGGAAAAAAAAAGTTCTATACGATTAAAAAAAAAAAGAGAGAGAAAAGAAGAGAGAGAGTCAAGGAATTTTCTCGAGATTCATGAAAAATTGAGAATTTAGTTTTTAATTAAAATTCTTTATTATTGTAGGGAGCCAGTCTTTTGAGCAGGAAGGCGTCGCGCAGATTTTGGGTACGGATTAGTTCAGGCGTGGATAATTAGTTTTTGAGAGATAAGGACTTCTAGACTTGATCACCCGTAATATAAATATATTTTACATGACCTGTTTGATCCGAGCATATATATATATAAATATTTTTCATGCATGGTTATTTTCGGATAGCATGATTTGATTTCCCGAGATACAGAATGAGTTTGTTATTAATATTGTTTGTGTTTTATTCAATATATCATGTTTATCAAGTGATCTTTGAATGTGTTTGATCGTGATATCGATCATTGAAAGGTGACATGTTCTAACTATGTGAGATGAAATGATAAAGTGTTACGTAAACCGATGTTTGGACTAGCCATGCCACGGCGGTATCGTGGTTTCTCAGTGTACCAGTCACAAGCTGGAGTGTGACAATTTGTGTGCCAGCCACAGGCTGGAGTGTGACAATAGTGTGCCCATCACAGGCTGGAGTGTGACAATAGTGTGCCTATCATAAGCTGGAGTGTGACAATAATGTGCCAGTCACAGGCTGGAGTGTGACCGTGGCTAGTCCAGAACCCTAAAGATAATGGTTAAATAATAAAAATTTTAAAAGAAAAATGTAAAGTTTTCAAGATTTTTGTCATACATGAAACTTGAATTGTTTGACTGCGTCACATGATATACTAGTGCTTTTGCTGTTTTCATATATATATATTATTATTGGTGATCACATGGAAACCTTACTGAGCTGTATAGCTCACTCCCTACTATTTATTTTTTTCAGAGACTCAGGATACAGAGCGAGGATTTGGGCTGGGCGTGAGACGGAGTTTCATAAATGTTGAGCTAGTTAGTCAGTTAGTTTTAGTTTCGGTTACTGATGTTTGTGAATTAGTAGACCAATTAATGATATCGATTTAATAAATGGATTGTTCAATTGTTACTTGATTATTTATATAATATTAGTTTTAATTTGATATGTTTGACTCTTGTGTAACTAGGCCTTGCATGATCTCTAGGATAAAACCTAGGATTTGTGTGGCTGATCGCGTAGCCGATTCTGGTGCTGGATTCGGGGCGTGACAGAGTGGTATCAGAGCAAACCAGGTTTTAGGATCTTAGGGTATAAGATCATCGAGAGAGAGTGTGGGTTGATTCATAGGTGGGATAGATAATGTGTCATGTTTTTTTTTATCAACTGAGTATCAGTTGTATACTAATAATGACTGGTGTAGGA
This sequence comes from Areca catechu, assembly GCA_021397845.1. Lineage (NCBI taxonomy): Eukaryota > Viridiplantae > Streptophyta > Magnoliopsida > Arecales > Arecaceae > Areca > Areca catechu. Next base: position 213,627,979 of record CM038039.1, read on the forward strand.
TTTCCATGGTGCGTGGTAGTGGGCGTGGTCATGCGAAGGCCCACAAGATTTGCGGATGGATCAAAGGATTGGGATCCTATAGAGCAGCACGAGGATACTGGGGTTCTATCTGGTGATGAGGAACATCCACAGGAACCAACGCCCAATCCCATGGACAACACTGGTGATGAGGAGCATCCACGGGAACCGGCGCTCAATCCTTTGGACAACACTCCAGAGACTGGAATTGCAGAAACAGGAACACCAGGAGGATCTGGAGTTCAGCCTGGGGACCAGGTGGGTCTTCCTCACTATTGCAATATTTAGTGCAGCAACAAGCTACTGCAAGAGCTGATACACTAAGATTAATGGAAGCACAACAGCAACAGCAATAATTTATGCAGCAGCTATTACTACAACAGCAACAGCCATAAGTTAGAATTCCTCAAGAACGACCAATTACTTTAATAGATTTCAAAAAGTATGCGCCATCAGTATTCAAGGGAACATCTGATCCCATGGAGGCAGAGGGTTGGCTGAAAGCCATTGAGAAAGTTTTCCAAGCTTTACGGTGTCCGGAAGGGGAGAATGTTACATTTGCTACCTTCTTGTTACAAGATGAGGCAGCTGCTTGGTGGGAGTCGGAGCTTGGGAAGCAAGGACCGACTGATGCACCTTTTACTTGGATAGATTTCAGAAAGGTTTTCTATGAGAGGTACTTTCCTCAAAGTGTTCGAGTACAAAAATTTCGAGAATTTAATCGCTTGGAGCAAGGTAACTTAACTGTTTCTCAGTATGATGCAAAGTTTGAAGAATTGTCGAGATATGCTCCATCACTCTTAGCAGATGAAGGGATCCGGGCCAGGAAATTCAAAAATGAACTTAGAGATCGGATTCAGCATCAGGTGACTGCCTTTGAGCTACCAACTTATAAAGAGGTTGTCAATAAGGCATTGATTATAGAAAGGAGATTGGATGTGGCTTAAGCTGAAAGAGAAAAAGCATTAAAGAAGAAATCTGGAACAATAGGGTATCAAGGCCAATCCTATAAAGGTACCAGTGCAAAAATAAGGAAGCTTGACAATGCTACTTCAAGTGACAAGATTCAACAAAAGAGTGACGTCAAGTGTTTTAAGTGTGGTGGTTCTCACTATAAGCGGGATTGTACGTGGCCAGATGAGTGGAAGTGCCACAACTGTGGCAAACCGGGTCATAAGGAAGTTGTGTGTCCTTATGGTCAGGGGTCACAGCACCAAGTACCTCATGGAAGACAACAACTTGAAGGACAACAGAAATCAGTAACTCAAGGACGGGTTTATGCACTCACCCAGCAGGATGCGAATGCGTCAAATTCAGTAGTGACAGGTATGATCAAATTATTTTCTAGCAATGTTTATGTTCTATTTGATACTGGTGCCACCCACTCTTTTATATCTGTTAGATCGGTTAGAGAAAGTAATGAGTTAACCCCGACACCTTTAGAATTTGAACTCTGTATTTCCACTCTTGGTGGGGATGTTTTTGTGGTTAATCAAATCTGCAAGGAGTGTAGATTGAATATCGAAGGTAGGGAGATGGAAGCTGATTTGATAGTCATGGATATGAAAGATTTCGATGTGATCCTTGGAATGGATTGGCTAGCAGCATACCACGCTTCCATCAACTGTTTTGAGAAGATAGTAAAATTCCGGATTCCTAATCAGTCAGAGTTTTATTTTGAGGAAAACAAGTTAACCCTTATGAGGAGGGTAATTTCGGCTTTTATTGCCAAGTAACTCCTCAGGAAAGGTTGTGAAGGATTTTTGGCAGCGGTGATAGATACTTAACAGCAGGAGCTTAAGTTGGAAGACATACCCATTGTGAAAGAATTTTCGGAGGTCTTTCCTGATGATCTGCCAGGATTACCTCCTGATAGGGAGATTGAGTTCTCTATCGATCTTTTACCAGGTACAGGTGCCATCTCCAAAGCTCCCTATAGAATGGCTCTGGCAGAATTAAAAGAACTTAAGGAGCAATTGCAAGAACTGTTGGATAAAGGATTTATCAGACCTAGTATGTCTCCCTGGGGTGCTCCGGTCCTATTCGTAAAGAAGAAGGATGGAAGTTTCTGGCTCTGCATTGACTATCGGGAGTTGAACAAAGTGACCATAAGGAACAAATATTCCTTACCAAGGATTGATGATCTATTTGATCAATTACAGGGAGCACAGGTATTTTCAAAGATTGATCTTCGTTCTGGTTATCATCAATTGAAGATAAAGGCAGAGGATGTACCAAAGACAGCTTTTAGAACAAGATATGGACACTTTGAATTTTTGGTTCTACCTTTTGGTCTGACAAATGCACCTGTAGTTTTCATGGATCTCATGAACCGAGTGTTTAGACCATATCTGGATCAATTTGTAGTAGTATTTATTGATACCATACTGATTTATTCAAGGAGTCTACAGGCACATGAGGAACATTTAAAAATAGTATTACAAATACTCAAGGAGGAGAAATTGTTTGCCAAACTTAAAAAATATGACTTTTGGTTGGACAGAATTTCTTTTCTTGGCCATGTTATTTCTAAGGATGGTGTTTCTGTGGATCCAAAGAAAGTGGAAGCAGTGGTAGAGTGGAAGAGACCTATTAATGTGTCTGAAGTTCGTAGTTTCCTGGGAATGGCAGGATATTATCGAAGGTTTGTTGAAGGATTTTCTCTTATTGCTATACCTTTAACTCGCCTGACCCAGAAACGAACAAAATTTGAATGGACAGATGAATGTGAGCAGAGTTTTCAAGAATTGAAGAAACAGTTAGTCACTGTCCTAGTGTTGACTGTTCCTGTAGAGACGGGATTTCAGCATATACAGTGATGCATCTCGAAAGGGTCTCGATTGTGTTTTAATGCAAAATGGAAAGGTGATAGCCTATGCTTCCAGACAGCTGAAATCATATGAGTCAAATTATCCTACTCATGACTTAGAGTTAGCAGCTGTAGTTTTTGCCTTAAAAATATGGAGGCATTACCTGTATGGTAGTCGTTGTGAAATCTTTACAGATCATAAAAGTTTAAAATATATATTCACTCAGAAGGAGTTGAACTTGAGATAGAGAAGATTGTTGGAACTATTAAAGGATTATGATCTGACTATCAACTACCATCCAGGCAAGGCAAATGTTGTAGCAGATGCCCTAAGTAGAAAGTCTCCAAGTAAGTTAGCAGCTTTAATTACTAATCAAAGGCACATCATAATGGATCTGGAGAGGTCTGAGATTGAGGTACGAATTCATAATTCTGGGATTCATTTAGCAAGTATTATGGTACAATCTTTCCTGATTGACAAAATTAAATCAGCTCAGAAGGAAGATTTAGAGCTTCAGAGAATTAGAGAGACAGTTGAGTCTGGTGCTCAATCATAATTTACTATATATGAAGATGATACCCTGAGGTTTAGTAACAGATTATGTGTTCCTAAGCTTCCAGAATTAAAGAATGAGATTATGGAAGAGGCACATGGTTCAGCATATACGATGCATCCAGGTAGTACAAAAATGTATCGAGATCTACGTGAAAACTTTTGGTGGAATGGTATGAAGAAAGATATAGCTTAGTATGTGGCTCAATATTTGGTATGTCAACGGGTAAAAGCTGAGCATCAAAGACCTGCTAGACCATTGCAGTCTCTTGAGACTCCTCAGTGAAAATGGGAGCACATTACCATGGACTTTGTGACAGGTTTATCCAAAACCCCTAAGGAAAATAATGCGGTATGGGTGATTGTGGACCGGCTGACGAAATCAGCTCACTTCTTATCCTTTCGTGTCGGACACTCTCTAGAAAAATTAGCAAACTTGTACATGGAACAAATTGTGAGACTACATGGGATTCCAGTTTCTATCGTATCGGATCGAGACAGTAGGTTTGTTTCACAATTTTGGAAGAGTCTTCACAAAGCATTTGGGGACCAAATTAAGTTTTAGTACAGCATTTCATCCCCAAACCGATGGACAGTCAGAGCGAACCATCCAAGTTTTGGAAGATATGTTGAGAGCTTGTGTTATGGACTTGGGTGGTGCTTGGGACTGTCACCTATCGTTAATAGAGTTTGCCTATAACAACAGTTATCAAGCCAGCATTCAGATGGCGCCTTTTGAGGCTTTATATGGTAGGAAGTGTCGATCTCCTATCTGTTGGGATGATGTAGGGGAAAGGAAATTGTTGGGTCCAGAAATAGTGCAACAAACAGTGCAAAAGTATAAATGATCAGGGAACGATTGCGTACTGCTCAGAGCCGACAGAAAAGTTATACTGATAAGAGACGAAGAGAGCTGGAATTCAATGTTGGTGATCATGTCTTTTTGAAAGTGTCTCCCATAAAGGGTGTGATGCGATTTGGTGTACGAGACAAGTTGAGCCCAAGATTTGTGGGACCATTTGAAGTTTTGGATAAGGTTGGTGAGGTGGCCTACTGATTAGCGCTACCACCAGTCTTATCTGGGGTGCATAATGTGTTTCATGTGTCTATGTTACAGAAGTACATTCCCGATCCCAATCATGCAATAGATTATGTACCTTTGCAACTTCAAGAGGATTTGACCTATGAGGAGGTGCCTTTACGAATCGTCGACAGCAAGGATCAAGAGTTACGACACCAAATCATACCATATATGAAGGTGCAATGGAGTAATCATAGTGAACGAGAAGCTACATGGGAATTTGAAGCAGAGATGCGAGCAAAATATCCACAGCTTTTCGAAATACCGGGTACGTAAATTTCGAGGATGAATTTTTTTTAACGGGGGGAGAATGTAATTTTTGGACTTGGGCTGAAGTTGGCAGGCCCAGTCGACTTCAACCCAAACTAGGAAAAAAAAAATGAAGACGAACGAATGGCAGAGTTCGTGTCGGAACAGGGGAAGCCGGGTATCCCTCATCCGGCCGGAGATTTCGCCGGGGGTCTCGATGGAAGAATCGTGAGGGGAGTGCGAGGCGATCGGCGAAAGGTTTTGGGAGGGATTAGGACGCGTTGGTCGGTGGTAGAGTTTCAAATGATGAGGGAACTCTCGTTGATCTCCCTTTAAAAACTCCACACCGTCGCCTCATCGAGCCCTACATGCACTTTTCCCTCTCCGACGAGCGACCGGGAGCTCTCCAACGCTGGCCGGTGAGTTTTTTCTATTTATTTTCAATTTTTGGAAGGATGTTTGATGGTTTTTCTTGGGTTTTCCGTTTCGATTTTGGGGCCGTTCATCGTCGCCGTCGCTGCCGCCTGCCTTCGGTTCATGAAGCCTCTACGACAACCACTCTGTGGTTGCCGGCAAACTGGGGGGGGAAGGCCGGTTCGGCCGGGCCGAGGGAGAGGCAGGGGGGAATGGTTCGGAAGAGAAGAAAAGAAAAGAGGAAGAAAGAAAGAAGAGGAAAAAAAAAGTTCTGTACGGTTTTTAAAAAAAAAGAGAGAGAAAAGAAGAGAGAGAGTCAAGGGATTTTCTCGAGATTCGTAAAAAATTGAGAATTTAGTTTTTAATTATAATTCTTTATTATTGTAGGGAGCTAGTCTTCTGAGCAGGAAGGCATCGCGCAGATTTCGGGTACGGATTAGTTCAGGCATGGATAATTAGTTTTTGAGAGATAAGGACTTCTAGACTTGATCACCCGTAATATAAATATATTTTACATGACCTGTTTGATCCGAGCATATATATATATATATATATATATATATATATATATATAAATATTTTTCATGCATGGTTGTTTTCGGATAGCATGATTTGATTTCCTGAGATACAGAACGAGTTTGTTGTTAATGTTGTTTGTATTTTATTTAATATATCATGTTTATCAAGTGATCTTTGAATGTGTTTGATCGTGATATGGATCGTTGAAAGGTGACATGTTATGACTACGTGAGATGAAATGTTAAAGTGTTAAGTGAACCGATGTTTGGACTAGTCATGCCATGACGGTACCATGGTTTCTCAGTGTACCAGTCACAAGCTGGAGTGTGACAATTTGTGTGCCAGTCACAGACTGGAGTGTGACAATAGTGTGCCCGTTACAGGCTGGAGTGTGACAACAGTGTGCCCGTCACAGGCTGGAATATGATAATAGTGTGCCAGTCACAGGCTGGAGTGTGACCGTAGCTAGTCCAGAACCCTAAAGATAATGGTTAAATAATAGAAATTATAAAAGAAAAATGTAAAATTTTCAAGATTTTTGTCATACATGAAACTTGAATTGTTTGACTGCATCACATGATATACTGGTGCTTTGCTGTTTTCATATATATATATTATTATTGGTGATCACATGGAAACCTTACTGAGCTGTATAGCTCACTCCCTACTATTTATTTTTTTTTCAGAGACTCAGGATATATAGCGAGGATTTGGGCTGGGCGTGAGACAGAGTTTCATAAATGTTGAGCTAATTAGTTAGTTTTAGTTTCGGTTACTAATGTTTGTGAATTAGTAGACCAATTAATGATATCGATTTAATAAATGGATTGTTCAATTGTTACTTGATTGTTTATATAATATTAGTTTTAATTTGATATGTTTGATTCTTGTGTAACTAGGTCTTGCATGATCTATAAAATAAAATATAGAATTTGTATGATCAATTGTTTAATTAATTTCAATGCTGTATTCGGGATGTGATAAAAAATAACAGAGAACCAATGCCGCAGCAACAAGAAGTGTAATAACCAACAGACCACCATAAAATGCATCATTATTCAATGAAGACCATAGTAAATGAAACCAGATCATAATGTGCCGGCCAATATAATACTATAATATCCTTGAAAGCAAGGAATCACGTCCCATCAGGATCTTCTATATTTGATTGACCGAGACGACATAAAATAGGAACAAACCCAAATGCAAATCATTGACAAGCCACAAGGGTATGATCTTCTATATTTAATTGATTGAGACGACATAAAGTAGGAACAAATCCAAATGCAAATCATTGGCAAGCCACAAGGATATTTTTTTTTTTTTTATCACGCATGAATGAAGTATTGATCGTGATTTTAATTTTCTATGAATGCTCTTGTAATTTTGCTATTGTCTGAATATCTAGACTAATTAAATTTATTTTCTATCCACTAAAAAATTATTAATCTTTCTCTATTATTCCATTAATTTTATTAATAATCTCTTTTATATATGAGAAGTGTGTTCATCAAGCCTCAATGATTTTAGGCATGTGTGGCACAGAATAAAACTAGTCGTGAAAAGCAAGAAACAACCCACACGCCGGACAGTAAAAGCTTTGCAAATGTTCAAGAAGAATGGTTATATTCTTGTGCATTTAAATTTCTCAGATTTGTTATATATTTGCTATCTATCCTTATGATAAGTTTAGAATTTGCTAATTTATATATGGTAGCAGAGAAAGGAGCATGGTAGATAACCAACAAAGGCTGAAGTTTTTATTATGACACACTGATGCAAAGATGGGTCCCCAATGAATATGATTTCCAAAGATGTTATTGTTTGCTATAATTTTCTATTCATTATATATACAGTAAGATGGGTTTTTTTTTTTTTATAAGTAACTATCCCCGTGGACTCCTGTCCTGCTAGGCAATATTCGATACAAGATGTTTAGATAAGATGGATTTTTTAAATGACTAATCATGTATTAGTATATTTGTATCATCCAGGGAACAACTAGAGCAACCAATGACAGAGTGCCAAGAGAGCCCAGAAAGAAACTGATGGTGCATTGGATGATATTTTATCTCAAGTTTTAGGAGTAGAAAAAAATGGGTACCTTCGTACACTAGGACTCGGTCCCACCCTTAGAGATCTTCAAGAGAGTGAACCATGTAACCCACTGGATTGCAAAATGAAAGCATTGGAGATTGAAAAGGAACTTGCCGACTCAGAGAGAAAAAATTGAGTCTTTGCATTCTCTTATTGCTAAACTGAGAACAAGGCTTGAAGTTGTAGAGAAGAGGAATCAAGACAAGCATGCACCTGGTCGAAGGGAAGAATGTGGACAAAATAATCCAATACAGGTATTTACTTCCCTAGTTCAATTATATTACTCTCAGATGTTTAAGGTCTCAATTTTTAAATAAATTCTATGGTTCATGTTAGGTTAGTGATGCTGCTAACCCCCATGAAGACTTAACCTGAACAACAAGCACGGTCCTCATCATGTAGTCACCTGCCTCTACTCAATCAAGTAAATAGTTTTTCAAAATTTAGTTTCACTAATTAAAATAAGTAATTAATTCTTGTATAACATATTTCTAGGTTTGTTTCTTTTTTTTAAAAAAATTAAAAGTATATGTTGAAATACATAAAAATTTGCAGGAACCATCGAAGAAGCAAAGAAAAGGGCTACGTAATGAGAGAAATAAAACATTCCCTCGGGTACAAGCTTTTCTCTCATCTTTAAAAATGTCACATCTCCTATGGATTTAATATATCAATAAAAAAGTTTCAAATTGTAGGATGGATGTGAGGTTTACTTACTAAGTCCCAACAGAAGACCTAATCCTCATGTTACAGAGGAGATTTCTTTTCAACAGAAGTCCTGCAAAAGTTGTAGGTGGAGTAGCACTAGGACTTGAATTCTAGGAAGTCTTGATAATGATTCCAATAGAACATGATGAACCCCTGATAAGAGAATATGGCCGTTACAAAACTATTGGAGATGCAGCTAGTTCAAGAGTTGCTTGGCCTTCAAATTATTGCCGTGGACCGGCAGCCATGGCGGCTGTGGACCAGGCTTGGCATGCGTGGATCGACCGGCTGGTTCACGGTGAACCGGCCAATCAAGGATTTCAAGTCATTCTGCTCTGAAAATCATGTTGATGGGGTTGGCAGCTTAGAGAGACCGGGAATAGGTCTCGGGAACACCAGAGACATCATGCAGCCGGGAGCAGGCTGGGACATGATGGAGCAGTCGCTGGAGATGGTTGCTGGGTTCAGTCGCTGGATTAGAGGAGTTGGGATGAGCTCCTGGGTTTCGGAGATTCCTGCGGGGTTGCAGAGTATCCAAAACGGTCTCGGAGGGATCCGCGGGATGCGGAGGGTCCGAGGAGAAAGTGACTGGGTACGAGATTCAGGTACAGGCTCAGCAGGGTAGCGTTGAGTTGCTGATCTCGGGGTTTCATTCTGTGGCATCAGATGGACTTCAATTTCAGATGGAGCATCGGGAAGAGGTGGCTTCACGGATGGAGCAAAATTCGACGCGAGATCAGAGTGGAAGGGTGCACGGGGAGGAGTCATATCCCAGCACCAATGCCGGGGGTGCTCCGAGGCAAGTGGAGCAGCATGCACAGGTAGTGAGGCGTGGCTCTGAGGAGATGGTGTCAGGTAGAGCTCCAGTTACAGCGAGTGTCGATTCAGGTTCGCTGGGTTCTCTCCAGGGAAGTCCAAGAAAAAGTCTGATGCAGCTGCCAGGCAGAAGGAAGGCTACAATGGTGGTGCCAAGTTACAAGCAAGGATTTTCAGCTATGGAGGTGGTCATCCCAAAGACCTCCAAGGGTGCACAGTAGCTGAAGGGTGTTGGCAGAGGCAAGGAGATCCGCACAAGAGGCTGTCAAAATACGCAGTTACAGCGGGATTGTGCAGGAGGACATTGCCGGGTTTGCCAAGGCTTGGGGGCACCAAGGTGGAGATTGTAGGGATTTTGTGGTGCTCCCAAGCCTTGGAGAGACTTGGGAGGCCATGGCAGGGATATTCGAGGATCCTTGAGGCTTAGGGGTGTGTCCTAAGCGGGTCCTGGATATATTCCAGGGGTTTCCTGGAGGTGTTCCAGGGATGTTCTAAGTTTCAGTTTTATCTCATGTGACTTAGGGGGGAGTTTTTGAGAGACTGTAACATAACCCGGTTTGTGGGTTATGGGATTTAAGTCCAAGTATTAGTTGGTTGGTTGCAACCAACTTATGAAGCCCCAAACCGCCTATGTGATTATATATAGGGAGCGTCGGTTTAGAGGGGTACGAGAGAGGAATCAGCGTGAGGGTTACATCACGCGGAAGAAGGGCTTGAGCGTGGAGGTTTTCCATGAGTTTGGAGAAGGGAATCTTGCATGAGGGAGTTCGCAAGGTGAAGTTGCTTCTCGGGTGTCAGAGAGGCACTGGTTTTTGATTGTAATCAAGGTTTCTTCTCTAAGGATTAATAAAGATCAGTCTCTCTTTTCTTTTAATCTCTTCTATTACTTCTCCTACTTCTTGGTTTAGAAAGAAGGCTACCATCATCACGTCAGGGTCTCTCCCACGGTGCTTCCGCGGCATATACTCCGATCCAAGAAGTAGGAGAAGTAATAGAAGAGATTAGGAGAAAAGAGAGACTGATCTTTATTAATCCTTGGAGAAGAAATCTTGATTACAATCAAGAACCAGTGCCTCTCTGACACCAGAGAAGCAACTCCACCTTGCGGACTCCCTCACACAATATTCCCTTCTCCAAACCCATGGAAAACCTCCACGCTCAAGCTCTTCTTCCGCGTGATGTAACCTTCACGCTGATTCCTCTCTCGTACCCCTCTAAACCGATGCTCCCTATATATAATCACATAGGTGGTTTGGGGTTTCATAAGTTGGTTGCAACCAACCAACTAATACTTGGACTTAAACCCCATAACCCACAAACCGGGTTATGTTACAGTCTCTCAAAAACTCCCCCTAAGTCACATGAGATAAAACTGAAACTTAGAGCATCCCTAAAACACCTCCAGGAAACTCCTGGAATATATCCAGGACTCGCTTGGGACACGTCCCTAAGCCTCAGGGATCCTCGAATATCCCTGCCATGGCCTCCCAAGTCTCTTTAAGGCTTGGGAGCACCACAAAATTCCTACAATGTATTTACTATTTTTGCATTTTGACTGTGATAAAAATCAAAATGGAACTATAATCTAACTTATTATTATTCCTCTTATGTTTGGCATGTTGTTTGTAAATGGAGGGTTGATGGGATCAATGAAGGGAGACAATGTTGAAGATCCTTTTTTTTTTTTGGCTTTTCATTCTTTGTAACTTGTACTTAGACTTCTCTATTGTTGGTTCAAATTATAAAAACAAACCTGAAACTTGATTATGGGAGTATGATATGAGACATGACTTTTGATTTGAATTCTACAATTCATTAGTTTGCTCTTCGATGGTTTGGATGCCTTAATGCAAATGAAATATATATTGAAAATATTAATTTCAATGACATATTTTGATTATCAAATGACATTTCTAATGTCACGAAATACTAAATGTATCGACTATTACAACATTTTCTCAAATATAGTCAAAATCTATAATTTATAGTGCATGATTGCAATTAGTATTATAAGAATTAAACATAAAAATATGTCATCTACATTTTTGAAAGCATTTATGAAAGTGTTGCTAAATAATGAATTTGTGGCAATCGCATAATGTGGGGAAACAAATGAAAAGTTACAATTTAAATTAAATAGTGGCATTTTGTACAAAAGCCAGTAAGTCACTTATTATTGGCATATAAAGGTGCCGTAAATATCTAAAGAAATACATATTTAATAGCATATACAAATGCTATTAATATATGATCTTCTACTAGCATATCCTAATATGCCGCATATAGCTTATTATTAGCATATATAAGTGCTATAAAAACAAAAAAAAATGCTAGAATTGAATCTTTAAGGACACTTTTTAATGCCACAAATTTTTTTTTTTTTTATTAGCATTTCCAAAACTCCTAGGAATTAATTGCTGACACCAAATTAAGATATCACATATCAAAATGCCACAAAAATGCCAGCAAAGATATTTGTGGCATTTTTTCTTGCTTATAGCGGCACTTATAAATGCCACTAATAAGGATTTTTGTCGTAGTGATATCAATAAATCTTCAAGTGTGTATCAATATTAGATTATGTACCGTAAATTAGTAAGTGCTATATTTTAGAAATTATGTATTAATTTATTTAGATATATGTATTGAGTCATTTGATGATTAATTTATTTAGGATAAAAAGTAAAAAAATATGTATTTTATCTTAATTTGTAAATACTTTCTACATCTCTAATTTTAGCAATATCAATCCTATATTTATCAAATTATTGCAATGTACTCCATCGATCTCTTAATTTGGAACATGATGTCTACATGGCAAATTTTTTGGATTAAATAGCTGATGTGGCTTTTATTAGATTATTTTAAAATAAAATGGAGCATGATATGAACTTAAAAATGAAATGCCAAAAATAACCTTAACCATATGCTTCTCCAACCCTTTTTCCTATAATGTTATACAACTCCACCGATAGCCCCCTAGCCACTGCTGATGTTGCCCCATCCCTTTGGTTGAGATCGCCTCCTAGAGTAGTAACCCATGGTAGCTGCCTCCTCCTCCTCTTCCACCATTGCTGTCAACGTCGACCAAAGAAACCCTCTTCTCTTCTTTTCCAAAATCCAAAATCCCTAAAACTCATATATGCTCCTCTCCAAATCCAAATAATCTGTCACCCCCATCTCCATCTTGATCACTTCCCAAGCTTCCATGAAAAGTGTCTTCTTTCTTTGAATCAAAGCTACCAGTGCCTCCTTGGATCCTAATCCCAATCCCAGCCCCTCTTCCCCAAACCACTAACCCTCAAGTCCCACCTTGTCGATGGTGAGACCCTTTATGGCCTTTACCTCCTAAGCTCCTCCACGACCCTTGCCAAGGTTGCTGGCCTCGCTGGCTATGACTATGTGGTTGTTGATATGGAGCACAGCACCGATAGCATTGTCGAGGTCCTCCCTATCTCCGTGCCCTCACTGCTACCCATACCTTGACCATCCTTTACCTTCCGGAGCTCTCTATCACCTAGGCTAAGAAGGTCCTTGACCTCAGTCCTCAAGGCTCATGTTCCTTATGATCGAGTCCCCAGTCGCCATCGAGCTTGCCATCTCCTTTTGTCATTTTCCATTACGTGGCATTCGCAGATCCAGCCACATGATGGTGTGCACCTCTGTTTATGGCATTGACGATGGCTACTTGGCACAGGAGGAGGAGGAGCTTCTGGTGCTATATCAGGTGGAGATAGTGGCAGGGCTGGCAAAAATTGAGATGATCATTGATTTGAGGGGTGGGCGTAGTGCAGATGGAGCCGCTGGATCTTAGCATGAGCATCAGGTATCCATGGGATTCGAGATATTAGAAGGTGAGGGAGGTGATGAAGGAGGCATAAAGAAGGTGCCGGGAAGAAGATTGTTAAGGTTATGTTTGACATTTTATTTTTTTTAGTTCACATTATGCTCCATCTTATTTTAAAATAATCAAATAAAAAACTGCATCAACTATTTAATCCTAAATAATTTATCACATAGACATCATGCCCCAAATTGGAAGGTTGGTGGGGTACACTACAATAATTTGATAAATATAAGATTGACATTGCTAAAATTAAAGATATAATGGGGTATTTGCAAATCGAGATAAAATATAGGGAGTTTTTTTACTTTTTATCTATTTGTTTAGTATATATCATATGACCATATAATATGTATCGATAAAAGATTGTGCTAAAAATGAGAAAAAAAAAGAATGTTATAATTATGAAACTAATAACTTTATTAATAAAAAAATATTTAACCTTTATGCTTACTCCTTTAAATTGATGTTAAGCAAATTATGAAGCTCGTCTCATATGATATTCTATAATGCCCACCCCATATATTTTTTGTTCGAATTGTTGTGCCTCATGTGCATTTGCCTCAAGACTATTTATGAGGTTCCAAGACCTCATTGCTTTAACTATGAAATTAATCTCTTCTATCAAAAAACTATGAAATTAATCTCCAAATAAAAAACATCACTAATTGCTAGTATGGGGTTGCCAAAGTTTAGAATTCAACTTTTAGATATTGCTAAAAATAAATACTAATGTAGTATATAACAATTCAAAACTACATCAAAAAAGATTAGTCAAAAAATATTATTCAAATTCTATTGCTAAAAAAAGTACTAATCTAAGTATGTGATAATCTAGAAATTCATCTAAAAAGATTAGTGGATTTTTTAGTCTTATATAAGTGTTTAAGATCTTTCCAACAAATAACTAATTTAGGAATAAATACTTGTTTGCATAAATTTCTTACATAATCTCCTCTCTCTCCTTATTTAAGTCCTAGCATCCTTGTCAGATTAAGAGTGCAAATCTATTCAAATATAATTATCAACACCACGATCAGCTCATGATTATACATATATAGTATATACAAATATATATACATATGTATATACATACATACATACATATATATATATATGTGTGTGTGAGTGCATGTATCTATGTGTGTGTATGTGTTTATATATATATATATGTGTAGACAGATAGATAGATATATAGATATATACATGTATATATACATTCATGCATACATAAAAATGCTTGACACTAGAGTGATTATACATATCAAAGCCTAGACAAATATGATTTAAATAACAATTAATTGATTAGAGTTCTTTTCAATTCAATTTAAGAGCAAACTTGAATTAGATTCAATTAAATAATAAATAAATCAAACTAGGTTGCATCTTAGCAGATTTCTATCTCATTCTTTGGGTGATTAATAACGTTCACATTACTCATGTGCATAATTGATCGACTCTATAAAGAATATGTATCGAGCTGATTATATCTCTAGAATACCCATGTGTTGCCACAAAATCACCCTCCTCTGAATCTACGGTGGTGCCTAAGGTTCTTTTGGCCTTCTCTGGTGGATCATAGAGCTGCTCCAGCCATTCTTAAGTAGAGCCCTGCAACAGACAGTCCCTTAACTAGTTGTAGCTAACAGGAGACCCTCTAACACTTAAGTCAACAAGAGGATGAGATGGACTATAGCAACTGGAGTTGAGAGCAATGGTAGTACTGAATAAGCATGAAAGAAAGGTATGTAAGTATAAGCATTAGCATACCTGCACTGGGGGTGCCCTCTTTCCAATTTGTAGGGTTACTCGGAGTAACCACATGCCGATAGGAAGGTGGCCTCCTCTGACATGGATAACAAAGTTCGTTGAGATGTTGGGATCTTATCTTCCAGAATCTTTTCTGTTAGCATCTTTTTATTGGGGTGGCAGGTTCTGTTGAGATCCTGTCCGCCACCATCTCCATTGGGATAGCCATGGTCGGTTGGCTTCCATCTCCTATTCAAGTGTCATCGACTTTGAGTACCAAGGCAGCTTGTTATTGGGAGGCCTGGGCATTATATCCCGGCATGCCTGACTAGGATATGCCGATAGCTGTCAAACCTGAATAAGTACTCAGTGAATGCCTTTCATGATGTACCCGACTATGGCTATACTAGTAGCTAGTCAGGATCAAGTAGGTATTCAGTAGATGCATGTGAGGGGATTTCTTGTAGTTAGACCTAGTCGCTTGTAGCTTCTCGACCTAGATTGTAGTAACTAGTTGGTATAGGAGCCATCATTATCTCCATCGCAGTCGGTTTCTTCTTGTCTGTTAGTCTGGTTGTTCCTGGGTGGATGCTCTAGTCATCTCTTCCTTTGTCAATGACATAGTCGGTGGTCCGGCCATTTCTCAAGATCGAGTAAGCAGTTACTATAATAGATGCCCCCCATTTCCAAGTCCAGAATATTATCGAGTAGCTTTTTGGGCTTTGTGATTTTTGGTTGAATAGAGTAATCACCATTTCAGCCATGAGAGCTAGACAGATATTCTCACTATCCAGGCATTTTTGGTTCCTTGAAAATTATCACTAGCCATTTTGTCACTTAATCATGGGGAAAAGAGATCATTGGTGCATCACTCGAAAATGCTACACAATAACTCTCTTGGACAATTGGTGATTTGTCCAATTCTCCTTGGATAGTCAGGAGATGCCACATGGCCTGACAGTTGTAGCCTTTAAATGATTCATGTATATCCTATCACTAAGAGTTAACTGGGCAGTGGCGATTTAGAGGCGGCACGATGCTATTCAGCTAGGAGTGCATTGCGTGTCAAGAACAGGTGTTTCTGGCTTCTGTCTCCTTGCTTTCTCTTTCACTTGGTTACTTCCATTTAGAGCTTCCAGTAGGGCCTCTTTAGGATTTTCCTGGCAGAGTCATTGGTGGATTCTGCCTCCCCATTTTTGAATCTTTGACTTGTTCTTGAGTTAGGATTTTCTCAATATTTTTTAAATATTTTCTTCCTTGGCTTGATCTTTCCTTTGTTTCCTTATTGTCGAGATGACTTCATCCAAATATGAAAGCCATTCGATGAGACATGCTTCTCAGCTCCAAGATTCTTGTGAGTCTTCCTAGGAAAAAGTTGTTTCTCCCAACTTAGGAGAAGTCAGGACTTCTTTCCAGGAGATGCTCTAGGCTAGTCAGTCAGCTAGTTTGGATGCTCTTATCCCTCTAGTCCCACGAGCATTGGTGGTTCATTGACCCTAGTGAGGGGCATACTTTTCTTTCTAGCTTGCCTTCCTCCATCCATAATTAGAAGAGCCATTTTTTCTTTATTTCCTTTGCCTCCCCTTAAGGGGTGAACTGGATTTCGGGTGAGCCCAATCGATCCTCGAACAAGAATAATAAAGTATTTGTTGCTGACGAGAAGGACTTTAACATACTGTCGAATATGGAGATCCCTCAATAGTGGGATTTGTTGTTGGAGCAAAGTCTTTTTGATACCGAACTCAATCTGATCAACATGCCAGGTAAGTTTCTAGAACTTCAGCTCTTTTTAAACTTTAATCAAACTAAGTCTTTTACCTAGCTTCTTTTGCAGGTATGAAAGTATTACTCGATGCATTGAAAGGCACCACCCGGAAGAGGGCGGCGACTGAGGGGGGCATGCCAAAGCCAAAAAAGGCAGTGATAAAGAAGCCCCAAGTAGGTCCATCTCTAGGAGGCCCATCCGCGTCGATGAGGCCCCTAGTGCCACGTCCAAGAGAGGCCCCTGTGGCCACCATCGTTGATGATGTGGTGGTGATTCTAGCACCATTATCCTTTGCTACACCAACCCCATCCTAGGCACTAGCACCAACTCCACCGGCTCTGATTTCGGTGGCTCCATCGGTGCCATCTTCCGTTATATCTCTAGCACCAACTTTGGCAATAGTGCCAAGACATCCAAACTCCTTGGTCCGAGTGGTGATTGAGACATCTTGAGGGAAGGCCCTATTACCTCCCTGGGGCCCAAAGAGACTCGTGATGAAGAAGAGGAGTTCCTTGTCATGGACGCGCAGGTGAAGGTGACTTCATTGGTGTTCCACAACAAGAAACTAGCTAAAGAGCTAGTCAATATGATCCTCCTCTATCAAGACTGGGAGGAGCAAAAATCTCCATCTCTGGAGGAGATCTTAGCCTCTTTCTTCCTGACCCTCATTGGGGTAAGTACCTTTCATTCTTTGTTTTGTCAAATGTCTTGATTTTCAAGTAGCTAACTTATCTTTTTCTTACAGTTCGCACACAACATTGACATCATCAAGGAAGGCTTCGGTGGCAGGTCTTTGAGGAGCTAAGGAGAGAGGGCGACGCCCTAGAGGCTAAGCTCAAAAAGGATCTACGAGCCTCCAAGGGCACTACACAGGAACTGGAAGCCCGAGTAATGAAGAATAATGAAGTCATACCAAGGAAAGAGCTCAGGTCATCGAGCTAGAGGTGAAGTTGGCTGATGCCAAATCGAAGGTGTCGATCATGGAAACTCAACTACAGGCTTCCAAATCCAGGACAACAACTACCAATGCTAGGGCCAAGGCAGTCAAGGAACATGTGAGTTTTGTTGGTGCTCGGGCGATCGAGGAGTTCCAATGGTCCAAAGCCTTCGAAGATGAAGTTGCCAAGGGTTGTTTGGATGCCTTCTACCTTAGGTTTGCTGAGTGCAAGAAGAAGGTTGCTGAGGCCTTCCTGAGACTTGACTTGGACAGTATCATCATCAACATTGAGCCCGAAGAGAAGGAGGAGAAGGAGAAGGAAAGGAAGCTATTGAAGGGGAAAGTTAAGATTGAGGATGAACCGGTCAGCCTCGAGGAAGCTCCTGAGGCAACCACTAGAGCAGAGGCTATCGAGATAGCTGAGGTGGTGGTTGGGACTTTCGAAGCAAATCTGGCTCCAATCCTTGAGGACTTAGTTATGGGTCCTGGGGAGTAAACTTTATGTATTCTCCTTCCATTTTGTATTTTACTTTCTTCGAGCTCGGCCCTAGACCATGTAATGGCTTTTCTTCATATCAATAAAAAAGTACTTCTTTTACTTTCTCATGTTGTGTAAATGTTTGAACTTGGCAAGTAGTGTTGTCGGCATTACCCTAATCGAGTAAGACAACCTCTGGACTTAGTTGCATGAGTCTTTTAGTTGGGTAGTACTTCCATCTGAATAGGTAGTTGTGCTAGCTTTGATTGGTGCAGACATGCAATTTGACAAGTAATCTAGTCAAAGAAGCACCTTTGATTGAGTACCTTCTACTCAAACCCGGTCGAATAAGTTGGTTGAGAACTTGCTAGTCCTTTAGTCGATCAGGTATCTATCAACATAGTTTAAGCTTTAGCCTTCGAGTATCAAATTCTTGATAATTAGACTTGCATTCTAGTTTGACTACAGGAAGTCGGTTGTCTTTTGGAGCCCGACTATAGGAAGTTGACTATTGCTGGAAGCCCGACTATAAGAAGTCAGTTGTTGCTTAAAGCCCAACTGTAGTAAGTTAGCTATTGCTTGAAGCCCAATTATAGGAAGTCAGCTATTGTTTAAAGCTTCACTGTAAAAAGTCAACTATTGTTTATGTTGATTGGACATACTGACCATCCTCCTTGAGCTTTCTACCTTGACAAAAAAGTGAACCACGCTCGAGAACATAACTCATTTATTTCTTTGATAACTATCCTTCTCAGTCGGTCAGGGCATACCACATGGTGGATAAGGTTGACTCCCAACTACCTGTACTAATTCTAGAGGCCAAAGTTATGAGGTTGATTTTCTTGAGCAACCGCCCATGTCTTCCTCCTAGGTACACTGTGTGTCAAGGCTTGGTAGCCTGGGGCAAGGTATAAATAGGGACCCTCCTCCCTGCCATTTTCATAAGAGCTCCAGTCCAAGCAAAATGCTCTGATTTGGCCTTCTAGACTATGCCTTGGTTGCTTCTAAATAGACAGGATCCCAATGCCTCTTGTCGGGGCACCTGGGAGCATGGATTCTAACAAGGAAGAGGTAGATGGCATGGAGAAGGCTACAAACAGGAATTGAAGGTGTTTTTTGGAGATAGAAAAGGGCACCAAAGTTGTCCTTGAGATAGTTCCACTTGGCACAAGTGCCAAGTGGATGGTTTTGCCTGGCATTTATGTGCTAGGTGGAACATTCTCTTGGAGAAGGCTCAGTCTTTCTCCCCTGATCATGTTCTTTGCTTTGAAGAACCAGCTCCAAGCTTGCTCCCTTGAAGAGTCAGTCTCAAGCTTATTGATTATGAGAAGCTTTTGGCTATGAGGGACAGGTTTCAAACTTGGGAAGCTATCAGCATTGGAGAAGCTTGCATCTTTATTTCTTGTAATTTTTGTTTTTTTGGACTCTATTCGACTCTTATATGAACTTTTTAGACTTGGTCCATTTTTCGTAAGGATCTTTCCAAATTAATGAAAATATTTTTTTTCAGTACTTATCTCCAATTGTTTATTTTCAATAGTAGAATTTCCAGGTCTCCCAGTTGGAAGAGTAGCATTGGTCGAATGTCCTTCTTGGATTCAGTTAAGTAAGTGATGCAACTGCTCAAGTCTCTTAGTCAGTCGGGAAGTCAATTGCCGATTGATGCAGTGGTTAGTCGACAAGTGTCTTCATGGCCCGAGTGACCTTGTGATTAGTTTCCTTCTAGAGACCAAGTGTTAGTCAATCATCGAAAACTTTGTGGTCAAGCATCCTTTAGTCACCATAGTAGATTAGTTAAGTACTAGTCAATGAAGTTGGCATCTTTTCTTGTCGGTAGGTTGTTAGCAACCAAAGGAAGGAGATGGAGGTATGGAAATGTAGCCATTTTTCGTAGTCGACTGGGTATCAAGTGGCCGAAGGGCTCGGGGAGCCCGTTGATGTAGATGGAGGTGTAGAAATATAGCCATCTTTCATAGTTGGTTGGGTGTCAAGCGACCAAAAGGCTCAAAGAGCCTGTTGGTAGAGATGGAGATGCAGAAACATAGCTATCTTCCATAGTCAGTTGGGTGTCAAACAGTTAAGGGCTTGGGAAGCCCGTTGATGAAGATGGAGGTGTGGAAATACAGCCATCTTCCATGGTCAACTAGGTGTTAAACAACCAGAGGCTTGGAGAGCCCGTTGGTGGAGATGAAAGCGTGGAAACACAGTCATCTTCTATGGTCGACCAGGTATTAAATGACCAGAGGGCTTGGGGAGCTCGGGTGAGCTTGATGCTAGATAACTGAATCAAACATTAAGATAAGATCCCAAAGAATGTTGCTAGAGAAACATTGATTGCATTGCCAAATAAGTGTACTATATTCGAAGGTTTTTGGTGTTCCAAGTCTAAGGGACTGGGATTCCATTGAGGTCTTTGATCTTGTAAGCTCCTCATTGAAGGGCTTTGGTTACTTGGTAAGGTCCTTCCTAGTTTCGAAGATTGCTTGCCTTGTTCTATGGATCTTGAAACTTTCTCACGTTATAGCAAAAGATCTCCTGGATAAAAAGTTTTTGACTTTACTCGAGAGTTGTAGTACTGAGCAACTCATTGTCGATACATGGTCATCCTCAGTTAGCTTAATTTCAAGTCTCTTTAATTAGTCAAGGTTGGCACTTAGTCGGCTAGAGTTGCTTGACTCGTTGTAGCACTCGATCCGTATGGTAGGTAGTCCAATCTCAACTAAGATCAAGGCTTAGGTGCCAAAAGCCAAGTTGAAGGAAGACTCATTTATCAGTATCTTGAGAAGTTGTTCGGTATGCCCATAAACTCTGGGTAGCTCCTCAGTTTATCTACCTTGGCTTCATCCAGTTTCGTCCTAAGCCCCTGGAGGATCATCTGGTTCATGACTTCCTCTTTCCTATTTGATTGAGGGTATCTGATAGATGTAAACAATGTTGGATGTGGAGTTTAACACAGAAATCCTTGAATGCCCGATTATCAAATTGTTAGCCATTATTGATGACGATGGTGTGGGCAAGTCCAAATTAGTATATGATAGATTTTTAAAAAAAATTCTTGACTTTGCTCTCGATAATGTGCACCAAAGGTTCTATCTCTACCTTTTTGGTGAAGTGTCAATGACGACGATTATAAACTTCCACTAACTAGCTACTGATGAAATAGACTGAGTATATTTGTACCCCACCAGATGAATGACTAGAGAGAAGAGAGCTGAGTCAAGTGGCTTGCCGGTTTCCATTGGATATTGGCATGCCATTAGCATCGGTCACACCTCCGAACAAGCTCCATGGCATTTTCTTGCATAACCATTCAGAAGAGTTATTGTGCAGCCTTTTTGAGTGCTGCACCAATAATTTTCCTCATGATCGAGGCGACAAAGTGGCTAGTGATGGTTTTCAAGAAACCAATAAATACCTGGATAGCGAGAAGATTTATCTGGTCCCTAAGGCAAAAAAGGTGATTACTCCTTTTATCCAGAAATGACAAAGCCCAAAAAGCTACTTGGCAATATTCTAGACTTAGGAGCAGGGGCATATGTTATAGCAATTGCTTACTCGACCTTGAGGAATGGCTGGACCATCGACTATATCACCGATAAAAGAGGAGACGATCATAGCATCCACCAAGGAACGACCAGACCACCTGACAAGAAGAAGCCGACTATGAAGGAGACAATGACAGCCCTACACTGACTAGTTGCTACAAACAGGACAAGAAGTTGCAAGCAACCGGGCCCGACTAGCAAGACATCCCCTCACACGTGTTTACTAAATACCTACTTGGTTATGATTAGCTACTAGAATAGCCCTAGTCGGGCATGTCTTCATCGAGTACTTATTTAGGCCTAACTAGCATCAGCATGTCCTAGTTGGGCATGCTGGGATATAATGCCAAGGTCTCCTAGCAATAAGAGGCTACCCTGGTACTCAGAGTTCATGACACCTGAGTAGGTGATAGAAGCCAATTGACCACAACTATCCCAATGGAGATCATGGCGGACAAGATCATTGCGAACAGGATCTCAAAAGAACCTACCACTCCAATAGAAAGATATTAACAAAAAAGATTCTATGAGATAAAATCCTGAATCTCAATGGATTTCATTATCCATGTCAGAGGAGGCCACCTCCCTAACGGCATGCGATTACTTCAAGTAACCCTACAAATTGGTAAGAGGAGATTCTCGGTACAAGTCTGCTAATGCTTATGCTTACACACCTCTCTCTTATGCTTGTTTAAAACCACCATCGCTCTCAACTCTGGCTTTTTAGTCTATCTTATCCTCTTGCCGACTTGAATGTCAAGGCTCTCCCGCTGACTATCATCATTTAAGGGATTGTCTCTTGTAGGTCTCTGCCCGAGAGATGCCTAGATAGCATTGCGATCTACCGGAGAAGGCTGGAAGATCCTCAGGCATGACTATAGATCCGGAGGAGGGTGATTTTGTGGCAACACTGTGTTCTCTCATACATGATTTTGTAGAGCTGATGACAAGCTCATATTTGTCTCTTTTACTAAATAAAGTAACTTAGGCTTGGTCCTTGGTTAGCAAAAAAATTCCAAAATTTATCTTTAAAAATAGTTTTATAATTTTTCCCAAAAAACAATATCGTAATTTATAAAAATATATGAAAAAATACCATGATGATCCTTTATAATTGTAATCCTAAGTTATCTTTACTTTTCAAATCACCACCCTATCCCATGATATAGGAAACTTGTTTTGGAGGACAAGTATGGAAAAGCACCCTAGGATATGATCTTGGATTAAAAATTTAGAACAAAAATATCTTTCAATCTAGTAAAAAAATTTGATATATTAATATACATTAATATATTGTATCAATATTATATAGTATATTATATATGTAGTATTTATATATATATTATAATATATTATAATATTATTACTTAATTATATTTTAAAATTATAATAAAAATATATTATTGTACTTTATAGTTATGTCATGACATTATTCAATATATTATTCCTAGTTGTCTTATTTTCCCAATCAAAATAAATATTAGTAGTAAATATTAATATATTATGTAATCAAAGTATTAATTCTATAATAATAATAATAATAACTATATTTTATGAATTAATAATTTAAATAATTAATGAATATTTTTATAAAATATATTAATAATTAATATATTAATAAATATATTATATATTTTTTAATATATTTATATATTAATAAATATATTTTTATGAAATATGTCATGAATAGTTTTGATATTACATAGTTAATGATTTTGGAATCTCTTGAATATTAAATAATTACTTATGAATATCCAAAAAATTTAGTTACTGAAATATGAAATATGAAATATGAAATATATAAAAACTAAGTTGTTAAGAAGCAAAATCATCAATAATATATAATCAACTTAGTGATCCTATCCTTTTGGTTAATCCAATCACTCCCTATCCATACATTAAGCAGATCGGATAAGATGTTTCAATTTATGCATCAATTTTTTTAAGATTGAAAAAGGATCTTATAATTGCTAAGATGGTAGCTCGGTTGGTAGAGACTTTGTCTTATTTTTAATTGATCATAAGTTCGAGATATGATTTCATCCCATGATCGTTGGTGCGAATTGATCATGAGTTCAAGGTATGATTTCATCCCATGATCATTGGTGCGAGTACGAGGTGTTGGGATTTATCTCCCCCCATCTCTTTTCTTTATCAAAAAAAAAAAAAAAAAAAACCTCGTAACACAAATCATGAACACAACCCTCACATGAAGGACACACAACTCATGAACACGGGATCATCAGTGGGTCCCAATGGTAAGTAGAGTCGCGTATAATTCATCCTGGGGCCTAGAAATGTTTATTAAATAAGCAATGATGAAGGCAACGATTCCTGATTCCACGTTCCTTCATTTTCTTTCTCGTCTTTTTCTGCAGAAGAAAGTAATCTCCCCCCTCTCTCTTCCTCCCCCCTCCCGAAACCTCTTGCAGGGAAGAACCTATTCTTACATGTTAGGTTGCATTTGGTGAATCGCTAAAAAATTTTAAATAATAATCTAGATTACCTGCAAGATAGATTATCACTGGATAGATTGCTAGTAATGCTGATTACTGTGTTTGATATACACAGATAATCTATCAGTAAGATTGATTACTATGTTTGATAAAACAAATAGATTACTAGTAATCTAAGTTCAAATTTTCAAAATATTCCTAAATCAAATTTATTAAAATTCATATATTATTAAAATATTTTTAAGTCAAATTCAGTCCTTTTATATCTTTCATAAATATTATGAAAGATCTTTAATACCAAGGCTTAAAAAAAAATTAATTAAAAAGATGCCGCTAAGTGAGAAAAGGGGAAGAGAGAGGAAAGAGGGAACGTTTTATTTTCACTGAAACAAAAAAAAGAGATAATTTTATAAAATAAAAAATATTAAATTATCTTATTTTTGATAATTTGGATAGTCATTTTTTTAAAAAATAATCTGGATTACCAGATGAACGATAATCCATATTACCATATAATATAAATTATCGTTTTTAAAAAATATCAAACAGAATTATCTAAAGGGCCAGTATAAAATTACCGGTAATCTTTCTACCAAACGCAACCTTAAGGTTTGGTCTGCCCGGGCTGCTCCAGCCCGGTCATGGCGTCGTCTGCGCAGCTTCGCCTCATGTCCGACCTCAAGGCGATCAGGAACGAGCCTCCCGAGGTCAGTGGCATAGGATTTTTTTGCTGATTATTTCCAACTTAATGCTTAAAAAAGTGATTTTTCCTCCATTTTTTCTTGAAAGATTGGTTCTTGATGATGTTTGTGGTCATGGGAATGGCAGGGATGCAGTGCGAGCCCTTTGTCGGACGAGAATTTGTTCGTCTGAAGTGCGACCATCTTCGGCCCCGACGAAACTCCATGGGAAGGTCTGGTCTTTTTTCTTCTGTTCTAGTGGATTTCGTCTAGTTTTCTTTAAAAAAATGTTGTCTTTGTGGGAATGGTTGTTGGTATTGTGGTTGGGGATTGCAGGTGGTGTGTTTGGGCTGCGGCTGACGTTTGGGAACAACTATCCGGAGAAGCCTCCTCGCGTGCGCTTCACTTCGGAGGTGTTTCACCCAAATGGTTAGTTTCTTGGGTCCAGTTGGAGTTGGAGAGATGATTAGTTGTGTTGAACCATTGGAATATAAGATGGTGATTAAATTACTTATCACTTGGATATGTTTTTCGGATGCTTTAGTTTTTCTATTTAGTCTTGACGATGGGAACCTCTTGGTTTTAGTTTTCATTCTATTCACCTAGTTTCTTCTCAAAACGTTAGTTGTAATCAGCTTGGCATGGTCATTTGAGTTAGCTTCTGATGTCTGGTTCTGCCAAACTATGGTGCATATGTAAGTTCAAACGTGTGCTTAAGGATCCCAAACACTGTAAGTGGATCATTAATTTGGATAGCCTTTTCATGCAGAGCAATATGCGATTAACTTGGTTTATAGAAAGAATTACATGTTTATGCTATGAATTCTGTCTTTACTGCAGTTTTTGTGTTATATGTATTTGCATGACGATTTTCCTATTGTTTCTTTCCTCTGCAAAATTCTCTCATATCTCCTCTCTCTTGTCATGTACAAGGGTCTTAGATATGTGGGGAATAGCTTACTTGTCAATTTCTGTGAACCTTTTATGAAATGCTGGCACTTTGGATTTTTTTTTTTGTCAGCTAGAATGTTACTAGGTTTTATAGCAAGAAGAACATTTCTTGAAAAGTGATTCTGATTACATTTTAGTTTGTAAGCTCCATGTGTTCATCTGACTTCCTCCTCTGTTAGAGTTTTCTCTCATTTTCTTTTGCTCGTTCGTGATCCAATCTTAGATAGGGGAGAAGGTGCTCTTGTTGAAATGTTGTTATTTTATGGAAGGATCTTTGTTTCTGAAGAAGTTTCTCTATTATCTGTCACACAAAACCTCATTTATCAAGTAGATGGTTACTTTGTTGTTCATTTGCTGTTTCATCTCATTCCAAGTTCCCTTGAAAACAAAAAGGTACTGTTTTTGACAACAATGTACTATCACTGCAAGGATATCATAAATCTTTGGTTTTAACCATTTGGAACCTCTCATTTTTTTGGAATGATTTGAGAACAACTCAGACAAGACTAAGATCATGGAATGATTAGTTTGGTAGCCAAGCTTGAACACCAAGTTCTTCCCAAAGAGGAAGGAGTGACTTTTAAAACCTGGGGACTAGAGTTAGTGACAAATTATAAACAAATTGAGTTGGTTCTATAGCGACCCGTGAGCACATGATAGCAATTAGATAGAAATTGATAATTTTGATATTTCAACAACTAGAGATGATAATGTCTATATTATCATGAACTTCAAATCACTATGCTAGAAATTTGTGCTTTCCTACCTTGACAGGCATTCTTATTGTGTTAGGAGGTTTGGCTGTCTCTGATTTGGGAGCAGGGTGCAAGAGAGTTGGGTAGTACAAAAAATGGATGAAAGTGGTTTGTGGGGACTATCAATATGTTTTTTAGGGTAGTTTGATCTTGCAGCAATTTTTAGATTTATATGTGCCTTTTTTAGATAGAAACTAGAGAATTGCTGATTGGCATGCTGGTGTCCATAGGAAAGTTCACTGTGGTGGATGGTACTTATCTTATTAGATTAACCATTGGAAGGTAATTGTTTTTTGTTTTGAGCTAGCAAGTAGGTTTGTAGCCATTATTTCTTTTCAAATCAGAGCACGCACCCACACATAGACACAAATACTTGTTTCAAGAGCACCCTACATAAAATGTGAGCAGTCGATGATAATATGATGAAGGAATACATTTATTGGGTATGAAATAGGCAAGGTAAATTAATTATTAGAAATCCATCCTGTCATGAAAATATATTTTTATCAAATAGCTTAACACATTCATGCCTTATAGATTGTTGCATCCTTTGAAGCACCCAACTCTTCCTTGAGACTACGTTATCTAATACTCAAAAATGATAAACTAAGCTATTGTTTTGCACTAGAGGTGAAGTACTATGCCTAAAATTGCTATTATTATTGTTGTTGTTGCCGTACCCGAAACCCTTAGGCAATGCTATATTGCTGTATAACCAATTTAACCAATAACATCTTGGAGGATGGGGAATCCTATGTCCCTTTAGTCACTTATGCTGGATTAGATGTTCAGTGAGTGTCAATGTTGATGTGGGTAGATAATTGGAAAATATAGGGTGAAAGAATTTGGATGAGGTGGTATCATTGTGCCAACTTTGGTCAATACTGGTATGAGTAGGTGGATAGTTGCTAGCAAGCAACAACCAATGTTAACAGAGGGTGGTATAACACACTGGTTTTGCCAGGGGCAAGGATGCAAGTAGTATTTGTGTTACTTGGGCACTTGGGATGAGTGTCAAATGTCTAATTGTCAAGAAGAACCCTTGATTGCAAATTATGTAACGAACAATGAGCTAGACTTGTTTTTTTTTTAAAATAATGTTTTTTAAATAAATATTCATCAAAATAAAGTTCTTTGAAACATATTTACAAAAGTGGCGTTGTTTCGTTTGCGTGGATGCCACATCAGAAGCCGCAAGTTGAACCTACGACTTCAAATTTCAAAATAAAAATATAAAAAATATTTAAAATAATATAATAAAATAAAAAAATTAAAAAAATTAAGAGAAGTTGTAGGTATAACTTGTGGCTTCACCTTAAATGAGCTGCGGCTTCATCTTATTCCCACACCTCCCTTTTCCAAACAAAAACTTTTATAAAATTAAAAAAATAAAAAATATATAAATAAAGTCATAAATTGTTATCTAATAATATTATAAAATATTAATATTATAAAATAAAATTTATTATAATATATAATAAATAATATAAATAATATAATAAATATATTATAATATATTAAATTATAAATTATAAATTATAAATTATATTATAAAATATAATAAATATTTTATAATATAATATAAAATTTATAATTTAGCCGGTGCTAGTTCGGTGTCAATCTAGTCGCCAGTCCACCGTCCGGCCGGTGCTAGTTTGGTCACTAGCCTAGTGCCAGTTTGGCCATCAGCCCGATGTTAGTTTGGTCGCTAGTTCGGCCACCAGGGCTACGATGAGCACCCGCTCGCATGTGCCCCCAGAGACCCGATCGTGGGGACCGAATTGGCAGCCGGACTGACATTGGCTTGGTGACCGGATTGGCACTGGTCTGGCGACCGAACTAGCATTAGCCTGGCGATCGGACTAGCAACTCGACTGGCATCGGGTAGACGGTCGGACTGGCACCGGCTTGACAAATTGGCGACCGGGCGAGTGACTTGACTGGCATTGGCTTGGCGATCGGACTGGCACCGACCTGATAGGCGGACTGGCAACTGGACTGGCACCGAACTGATGGCTACATTGGCGATCGGATTGGCACCAGGCTAGCGGTCAGATTGGCGACTAGAGTGGCACCGGCTTGGCGGCTAGATTGGTAGTTGAACTAGCGATCGGACTAGCACCGGGCTAGTGGTTGGACTGGCTCCGGACTGACAGGTGGACTGGAGACTGGATTGGCATCAGATTGGCGATCGAACTGGTGACTAGACTAGCACCGGGCTGGCAGCTGGACTGGCACTGGCTTGGTAACCGAATTGGTGACTGGATTAGCATCGAATTAGCGACCGGACTGGCACCAACTAAATTATAAATTTTATATTATATTATAAAATATTTATTATATTTATTATATTTTATAATATAATATATAATATATATAATATAATATAATATAATATATTTATTATATTTATTATAATAATTATAATATTTATTATATATTACAGTGAATTTTATTTTATGATATTAATATTTTATAATATTATTAAGGTAACAACTTATGACTTATATATTTTTTTATTTTTTTTAGTTTTTTTAAATTTTTTGTTTGGAAAACGGCGGTGCGGGAATAAGATGAAGCTGCAGGTTGTATCTATAGCTTCTCTTAATTTTTTTAATTTTATTATTTTATTTAAATATTTTTATTATTTATTTTGAAATTTGAAGTTGCAGGTTATATCGGTGGTACAACCACTGGTTTCACTCAAAATGAAGCTGCAGGTTCAACCTATGGCTTCTGATGTGGCATTCACGTAGACAAAATAGCGTCACTTTTGTAAATGTGTTTGAAAGAACTTTATTTTGATAAATATTTATTAAAAACATTATTTAAAAAAAAACTCGTTAGACTTATGCTGCTTAAGTTAGTAAAGTTTGATAAAATGATTGCTTATTCTTGTGTCAGGCTTGATCACTTTCATATGGAAGTGCCAAAGCTAGACACCTAATGAATGACATGGCCTCATGGTTTAGTGGTGTGGTGCCAAGAAATGTCATGGTGCCCAAGGTGTTCAAGTGTCTGACATCAAAAACATAAAATCTGGAGTGTCTAGGCAACACTGTTATCACCTGGCTGGCTCATGTTTTCATTCTCTTTGTTCTCTAATATGTAGTTGTATTATTTGCATGACAGCCAATGTCATCTTATATGAACTGGTACTTGGTCGTAGGAGCTCACATTTTGTTTTTGTGTTAAAATCTAACATGTACGATTTTGTAGCACTTAAAATGCTACATTCTTCAAAGCAACTATTCAGCTTATATGGACTGAGACTTAGACAATAAGGAAAAAAGTTTTGTATAGTAGTTTTTTTCCCTTATTGCATTGTTGCACAAGCTATTTATATTATAAGGTTTCATTTACTTCTTATGTTATCTATCTAGATAATATGTTGCTTTCAAATTTGATTAGAGGAGTACCGGTGGTATGTTGAAGATGGTCACTTCAAAATCATATGATAACGAAGATCTCAAAATTTTGGAGAATGTCCTGCAGATTAGTTTGTGCAGATCTTTTCCACATAATTGCTAGTATGCAAATATTATGATTTAGTTATGTAGCACTAATGTCGTTATTGTGTATTTGAGCTTATGTGTTTCTCTATAACAATTCACTAATAGCTTGTCATCTGTAT
This sequence comes from Areca catechu, assembly GCA_021397845.1. NCBI lineage: Eukaryota > Viridiplantae > Streptophyta > Magnoliopsida > Arecales > Arecaceae > Areca > Areca catechu. The sequence continues at coordinate 213,658,037 of CM038039.1, forward strand.
TGAATATTGTTAAATTATATGTTTCTTTAAGATGTTCTTGCATTTGAAATTTTGGATTAGCGTTCATATCTACTGAAACTCCTCTCTCATGTCTTTCTTTTTGTAATTTTAAATCATGCATCTACTTCTTTCATGTGAATGAGTAGAAAACATCTCTTCTTTTGTCAAAACCTATAGGTGATATGCCATTGCTTCCACCACCATCCAAATGCACTCCATCATATGAAATAATAGCCGATACTTGTAAGACATGATCACAATTATCTTAACAAGTCGACTTTTTAGCTTTATTTCTTTTGTTGATTAAATTGGTTCATTTGTATTGGGCAACTTCATGGCATTTTGTGGACACCTAGATATTTGGCAGATGTATGAAACATCAATTGGTACTGAGATTTATGTGTTAACTTCTTATTCATTCTAAATATTATAATGAACTGATCATGCAAGGGAAAATGGCAAGCCAATATGAATTGATGTTATGGAGCAAATATGCCAAAGAAACCAAATGTAAATGGTCAGTATATTCCTTAGATGCTTTGGATCTTTTTAACCTTCTAAATACTAGGGATTGACTATGTTGAAGAAAAGGAGCTGGGGCACATAATGGCGATTAAGGTGATGTTATCAATTATGAGCATGTAAAATTCTTTATGCACTGCATGCAGTGCAAGAAATCCGAGTTGGCTTGCACTGCCTCTTCTCATTGTTCCACATGGATCCACCTGGCATGACGGGATAGGACGGGATGCCATATTGATGGTTTACGAAATGCGTGCACTACCATGTTTGCACATCTCTTCAAATGAGGGAAAGTCATTTTTGCTCTCTTCTCTTCCAAAAGAAAATAATTGCACCAGAAAAGAAAGATGTTTCTTCTGCTCTAAATGGAAAAAAAACATTTGCACCAAGCTCCACTTTATCCCCCAAAGTCCCCTCCATTGTTTTTGCTCGCCCTCTTCTCTTTGATGGTCCATGTTTTAATCTCGACAGTCGGCAGTGACCATCTCCGTTCCGTCTCGAGTTGCTGCTGGATTTTTTCATTCCCGAGTGAACGACGAAGAGCTAGGGTTTCCAAATCTATCTAAAGGTTTCGTGTTCAAACGTAGATAGTGAACACGATGGCAAATAAAGGAGAAAGTGCAGTTGGCAGAAGAAAGCACATCAATTGTTATTTACATAGGAGATGATGACATCCCTTTAAAATCTAAAAGACAAGAAGTTGAAGAACCACAAGAAGGTAAAAAATTATACATTTTAATATAATAATTTGAAATTCATGCCTAAAAAGGGATGTTATAACATTTTTTAAAAAAATTAAAACATTCATTCATAAAATAATGACTTTGTAGCATAAAATCATGACATCATGCATAGTTTCAAGATAGAAAGTCTTAAAATTTTTGTAGTAATTATAGGATATTCTAGACTTATCACACTCTATGCCAAAATATACTCTCTACGATTATTATATCTTTTTTTAAAATTATGAAATTCTAGTTCAAAAATTATGATATCCTAGTTCAAGAATTATGATATCCTAGTTCAAGAATTATAACATCCTAGTACGAAACAAGAAACTAAATACATTAATCCTTTTTACCAGAACTTTTTTTGTCGTGACATGAATTATGACTCTCAGAATGTCATAATATACTACGGTGAAAAAGCCAATATAATTCAGGCCGAAACAAATTATGTTATCCTAGTTCAAAATTTTTGACATTCTAGTTCAAAAATTATGACATCTTGATATGAAACTAGAAACTAAATGCATTAACTCCTACCAAATTTCTTCTATCGTGGTATGAATTATGACTTCCAGAATGTCATAACATGCTACGGTGAAAAGGCCAATATAATTCAGGTCGAAATGGAATTATGATATCCTAGTTCAAAACTTATGACATTCTAGTTCAAAAATTATAACATCCCGATATGAAACATGAAATTAAATGCATTAACCCCTCCTACTAGGACTTTCTTCCATCTGTGACCTGAGTTATGACTCCCAGAATGTCATAATATGCCATTAAATAATAGTTGATGATGTAAGTATTAGAGTATAACTTTATTTTTTGTTATTCTTGTTGTATATTATGATATCTATTTTTTTAATTTTTTTATCATGGTTTTAATATTGTATGATATCATGTTGTATTTTATTTATCACTTTATTTTGCATTGACAGATAATTGATGCTGGGCAGGAGTTCTTAAGAAAGAACTGGAGAGAGCATCCGGATAGGTACCATAAGTGCATCATTGCACCTGTTATGACTGCTGGGATGTGTATGACATATTCATTATCATTTCATGAATTTGTTGGAATGGTTGGAAATATGATTTTTGATGGAGTTGATGATGAAAAAAAGGAGTTTAGGTTTATGTTCACCATTATCAACTCAAAAAATTCGTACCGGCACTTGATTGTAATTGACATGGAAAGGAAGGTATTTATATACCTAAATTTCATAAAATACAATGTCAGGTACAAATCCAATGCAAAGAAGTAGCAAAATATTGTCAGCTTAATATTTCATATATGCTGTGATGATGAAGATATCATGAAGTGGGCTATGGAGGAAAATATTTAATACCCTTTTTAACCGGTCGGTTTACTAGATTATGGCCTCTATTATTTAAAATATATAAAATTTCTTGCTTGCAGGGATAAGCGAGATCATTGGGATTTTACACAAGATATCAGTCTATATCGGCGATAGTTAGGAGCAAGAATATTGAAAGATGGCCCAATCAGAAGATAGATAGAGTTTTAAAAATTTAGGATAAAAAAGCTAAATATTTGTCATGACTATTTCTATTCGATTTGTTGACTTTTGTAAGATATCAAAAATTAATAATTCAATTGATGTTATCTCTTAAACATTAATAAAAGAAAAAATTATGTGTAATTATTTTAAACTGGAATGTTATAAATATATTTTGCTCATTACATGCAATTTTTGGATATAAGATATTACGTTTTATACCGGTATATCAAATTTCTGAAGAGTTGTCATAATATTATACAGGGATATCATATCACCATTTATAAGTTTTTTTGGATATTTTTTTGCAGGGATGTTATGTTCATGCTGGGGTGTCATAGTTTTTTAATTAGGGTGTCATAATTTTTGATCTAGAGTGTAATAATTTTGTTTCAATATATATTTATCATATTTTTTTTTCAATGGTGTATCATGACATTCTGAAAGTCATAATTCAGGCCACAAGTGATAGTCTTGGTAGAAGGGATTAATACCTTTAGTTTCATGTTTTTTATAAAGATGTCATAATTTTTTAGCTCGGATATCATAATTTTTTAACTAGGATGTCATAATCCTGTTTTGGCATATATTTATTATCTTTTACCATCCGTGGTATGTTATGACATTCCGTGAGATGATAGAAAGTCCTGTTAGGAGGGGTTAGTGCTTTTAGTTTCATGTTTTCTGCAAAAATGCTATAATTTTTGAGCTAGAGTCATAATTTTTGAACTAGAATGTTATAATCTTGTTTTGTCATATATTTATCAATATTTTACCATCCGTGACATGTTATGATATTTTGAGAGTTATAATTTAGGCCACAAGTGATAGATAGTCCTGGTAGGAGGGGTTAATACTTTTGGTTTCATATTTTCTGTAAGGATGTTATAATTTTTAAGTTAGGATATCTTATTTTTGAACTTTTATATCATAATTCTATTTTGATATATATTTATCATCTTTTATCATTTATGGCATGTTTTGACATTCTGGGAGTTATAATTCAGGTCACAAGTGATAAGTAATTCTGGTAGGAGGGATTAATGTCTTTGGTTTCATGTTTTTTTGTAGGATATCATAATTTTTGAGTTGGGATATCATAATTTTTGAGCTAGGATGTCAATTTTTGAACAAGATGTCATAATCCTATTTCAGCATATATTTATCATCTTTTACCATCTGTGGTATGTTATAACATTTTGAGAGTCATAATTAGGCTACAAGTGTAGGTAGTCCTGGTAGAAGGGGTTAATGTTTTTAGTTTCATGTTTTCTGTAAGGGTATCATAATTTTTGAGCTAGGATGTCATAATTTTTGAACTAGGATATCACAATCTTGTTTCGGCATATATTTATCATCTTTTATCTTTCATGGCATGTTGTGATATGCTAGGAATTATAATCCAGGCCACAAGCATATGTAGTTCTGGTAGGAGGGGTTAATGTTTTTAATTTCATGTTTTTTACTAGGGTATCAAATTTTGAGCTAAGATGTCATAATCCTATTTTGGTATATATTTATCATCTTTTACCATTAATGGTATGGTATGACATTCTAGGAGTCATAATTCAGGTCACAAGTGATAGGTAGTTTGGTAGGTGGAGGTAATGCCTTTAGTTTCATATTTTCTGCAGAGATATCATTATTTTTGAGCTAGGGTGCCATAATTTTGAATTAGGATGTCATAATCATGTTTCGGCATATATTTATCATTTTTACCATTGATATGTTATAACATTTTGAGAGTCATAATTCAGGCCATAAGTGATAAATAATTTTGGTAGGAGGGGTTAATGTCTTTAGTTTCATTTTTTCTACAGGCATATTATAATTTTTTAGCTAGGATGCCAATTTTTTAACTAAAATATCATAATCCTGTTTTGGTATATATTTATCATCTTTCTCCATCCGTGGCATGTTATGACATTTTGAAGTCATAATTTGGGCCACGGATGATAGGAAGTCCCGTTAAGAGGGGTTAATTCTTTTAGTTTCTTATTTCATGATGGGGTCTCAAAATTTTATAAATGGATATCATATTTTTATCAAGGGATGTCATAAATCTGTTTTCTCTATTGTACACTTTGATGCTATAAATTAATTCTTGAATTTACATGTTAAAACAATATATCATAATATTACTACAATAAATCATATATCAAATAGATGTTGTTATAAATTTCTGTAGACATTATAAATTTATACAAAACTGTAGGGAAGTTTAGCATTTTATGCTCTCTCCTATGTTAGTTGATTGCATATATAAGTATCAAACTCATCCAAAAATGGATTGGAAGATGATATAGTGGTTTCAATTATTTGTTGGGATATTTCCACTACTTAATGGGAAGTGTTCCTCTATCTTTTAATAGGTTTTCTTTGATTTTGTATAGGAGTGTTAACAGAAGCATTCTTCATATTTTTCCTTAACTTTTTTGACTTCTTCTTGACTCTACTCTTAATTCTATTCTCTCTTGCATGGCCTTTCATAGCGATTTGATCAGGATCTTGGATTACAAGTTATGTCTTTGGCTGAGCTGCATAATTGATATCTACCGCTCTTCTGAATAATGGTATTAGATCATCCATCACTAAATTAAATGTATCTTCGGACATGGAGACTATCTCTGTAAGCTTCATTATCCAATGACTCATTAAAACATATCTACAATTAATAACATATCATATTTGTATTAGGATTTTATAACATATAACAGGTTTTCGTAAATATAAAATAGGACATCTCAATCTAAATAATATGACTGCATATTGAGATTTTTGGGTACTTTTATCACCAAATTAAATATTGCAATCAAAATCATCGAATTGGTATTTCATGTTCTTGTACCATCTTTTCAAGTTCTTATCTAGAATATGAAACACTTCGCTTTGATGAAGGATCAATGAGGATTATGATATCTTAGCTCAAAAAATATGATATCTCTATAGAAAACATGAAATTGAAGGCATTAATCTCTCATACCAGTACTATTTATTACTTGTGGCCTAAATTATGACTCTCAGAATATTATAACATGTCACGGATGGTAAAAGATAATAAATATATGTCGAAATAGGATTATAACATCTTGGTTCAAATATTATGATATCTTAGTTAAAAAATTATGACACCCTTATGGAAACTATGAAACTAAAGGCATTAATCCCTCATATCAGGACTACCTATCACTTGTGGCTTGAATTAAGACTCAGAATGTTATAACATGCTACGGATGATAAAAGATGATAAATATATATCGAAACAGGATTATGATATCCTAGTTCAAAAATTATGATACCTTGCTTAAATTATGACATCCATGTAGAAAACATGAAATTAAAGACATTAACCCCTCCTACTAGAACTATATATTATTTGTGGTTTGAATTATGACATTCAAAATGTCATAACATGTCATGGATGGTAAAAGATGATAAATACATACCAAAACAAGATTATGATACTTAAATTTTAAAATTATGACACCTTAGTTCAAAAAATTATGATATCGCTGTAAAAAACATAAAACTAAAAGCATTAACCTCTCCTACCAAGATTACTTAATCAGTTGTGGCTTAAATTATAATTTATAAAATGTCAAGACATGCCACAGATGGTACACCTTAGTTCAAAAATTATGATATCGCTGTAAAAAACATAAAACTAAAAGCATTAACCTCTCCTACCAAGATTACTTAATCAGTTGTGGCCTGAATTATAATTTCTAAAATGTCAAGACATGCCACAGATGGTAAAAGATAATAAATATATGCTTAAACATGATTATAACATTCTAGTTCAAAAAATATGATATTTTAGTTCAAAAAATATGATATTTTATTTCAAAAATTATGATACCCGGCACAAATCATAAATTGGATGTTTTGATCCTTCGTATCGGCACTTTTTCACTATCTATTATCTAAATATGACATCCAGAGTATGATAATACAGTTATGAGATAACTTGAATATGAAAATATGAGAATTATGACTATCTTGGTATAAACTAGAAATTGAAGGCTTTAGTTTTCCGTGTCAAGATTTTTTAACTGTACATTGGCTTGAATATGACTCTCAAAGTATGATAATACGGCCAAGAAATAAAATTTTTAAAATATGAGATTTGAACTTAGCCCTCTTCATAAAAATTATGAGATCTTAGTTAAAAAATTATGACATCACAGCATTAATGAAAAAATTGAATATTTTCATTCTCCTATCTAGACTTTCCATTATCGGTTAGCAAAAATATATCTCCCAGGATATGATAATACGGCATGGGGACAATTTAACCAGAAAATTATAGAATTGGATTTATGACATCCCTTTACAGAGTTATGACACCATTCAAAAAAATTATGACATCCAGGCATAAAACAAAGAACTGAATGTTTTGAATCTCCATGCTAGGACTTTTTCACTATCAATTACCTAAAATGTGACTAATTAAAGAAAGCTAACATTTCTGATAATCAAGATGCGACTGGGTTAGGTAATTTATGATATCATGGAGTATTATATGATTTTTTAATATATTAAAATTTTCTAATTACTAAAATAGTTAATGTAATAAAGGATCTAAAAAAAAATGTAAACAACATTCTATGAAGGGTTTTTTACTTCCTGTTGGGGATGACATTTTATCTTGAAATTATAGAATAAGCCTTTAAATAGCTTATTTCAACCTTGGATCAAAACTGTTTTCTTATACCTGACACTCAAAATACTTTTCAGAGTGAGGAAGAATCTTCTTTAACCCTAAACGCTACCTGATATCTTAGATATGACTGTTAGAGCATTTTTCAGAGTGAGGAAGAATCTTATATCAGCATCTGAAAACCGATTTCTTATACCCGACTCTTAGAGCATGTTTCAGAGTGAGGAAGAATCTTACTTCAATTTTGGACTAATTTCTTAGACCCAACATGGAGAGCAATATTCAGAGTGACGAAGAATTTTGCCAAAAGTTGCAAAAAGAATATTTTAAAATGAACATCAAGTAAGATGGCAGGGAAAAGTAAGCTGGAGGGAAAGAGCATTTTGGTCCACTCAAAATTTTTAAAAAAAGGCTGATCGAATATTAATGCACGTCACACTCAAAATAGATGCCGCTCCCCTCCCATTTAATGCTTGTACCATCCTATTATGCCATTTGTGATCTGCGTGGATCAACGAGGAGAGACGGTGTGGACCAGCTTGGATTTCCTGCACCGCACATGGTGCATAAAGAATTTTACTTATGAGCACCTCTGTGTTGGGCTTGTGCTGGGTTGAAGCTCATTTGCCTTGATATTTCCTTCATGGGCCACTTTGGGATTAGGGCCGCTATGCCTTGCTACTGCTGTGTTAGGTTCTATTTAGGTGGTTGATGGCAACCTTGCCTTGCTAATGCAGGGTCTTGGGTGCCTTTGGTGATCGGAATTTTGGGGGATGCCACCTTGGATGGTAGAATAATAAAGGTTAGTGGTTAAGTGACATAATTGGCTCAAGAAGTAGGAAGTAACTGATATTAAGGTTTTCTATTTGTTCTGCTTTTTTTAATTTAACACCCAAGTATGGAGTGCCCCCCCCTTCCCCCCCCCCCCCCCATCTGGGTCGGGCGTAAAAAAAGGACAAAAAAACTAAACCCATACTGAAACTGTTGCTCCACCAATATGTTCTTGTGATCATTGAGCTCAAATTGGCATGGATTCTTGTTGTGCACTAACCTCAAATTTGATTCCTTTACTGGCTCTTGGAGCCTTTCTTTTTGTGCCACCACTGTCAATAATATATTTGTGAGTTTTCCCTTGAGATTCTGAATCTTTACTAATCATGAGAGAGTTATTACTTTCTGTGAGTACATGATTTTATGTATTAAAAATGATACATCACAAGCATCTCCTTCAAGTGATGTATCATATCTGAAAATTTTCCTTCTTGTTTTGGACCAGGATTTGTTTCAATCATCGTCACCATTTCCCAAAGATGCATTTGTGAAATATGCCTTAATTGATCGAAGCATGGCATTTCAAATATAACAATTTCACATCTTTCTTTTCTCAAACCTCCAGGGTTCCTTGGGATATCTCTTGTGACAAGATTTGTAACTTTAACTAGCAGTCTAGGGAGGTAAGTTATGACAGTTGCATTGGTTGTTGATTTGTTACCTTTTTGTCAATTCCAACACAAGGCTATAGTTTGAGACCATCTCATATTGAATAGGAGGTCCAGAATCTGGAGTTCTATTTGGCTGCAAGAACCTTTCCAGAATCCAAAAAACCTGTACAGAGAGCCAGTTTATCGAACTACTTATTTTATGATTCCATTGAGTCCTTGCATTGCTACAGGTCAGGAAACATTAATAGAAGGGCTTTGTAGTCCATGAGTAGATTCAGGCTGCTCTTCCATCCATTCCCATGTAATTTCTTATTGGATCTGTTGATCATATCCTGTTGATGCATCCACCATATATAAACAGTTCCACCTAATTTTGCAGGAGCAAAAGTGTTCATGCCTCATGTAGCTGATTCCAATCTAATGGGTGATGGAAAAACCACGGAAAGTTTTCAATTGTTTCCAGATCTAAGTCTGAAATTAATCCAAGGGAAATTTCAGCAGGATGTCCTTAACAGGGTGACTGGATGGAAGAGAAAAAAAAGTGAACTAGATGCATTAATATAAGGAGAAGGAGATTGAAGGGAAAAAGAGAGAGTTTGGTACTCAAGGCTCTGAAGAAAGAATACAACTGCTCCTTTTTCTTGTCCAAAACTTTTCCATAAACCCTATGATAATATTGAATTCCCTTTTATATCCTTCCCTCTGGAGGCCGGTGTAGGATGGTATGGGAGAGTTAAAAGAAAGAGGCAGGATGGGAAATACAAACACCTCGAGGCTTGGTTCCACCAATTGCACCTCTTGCTCTCTTCTCTCATCTTATTCTAGTTGGTTGGTCCCCTAGTGGATTTAAGGGACCCACACTTAAAACATAAGGTGTTTTGACACTTAATTAAGTTGCGAAATGCAACTCACCTGAGCCCTCAAATCTTGAAACTAGATTTTCTAATCTCAACGGCACATTAAGAAAAAGCAAAATAATGGCTGACAACAGAAAGTAGAACCTGATATATTGAAGTTAATCATGGTTTAGCAGTCTGAAGCTTCAAAATCCCAATTACATCATCTCTTCTTTGCCTGGACTCCTGCTGGAACCTTGAGGCTTGCTTCTAGCTTGCGTGAGCTTAAACTGATAAGATAGGTCTTCATAGTAGCAAAATTGCCACAAAGATTTCATGGCAAGTTCCTTCCTTTGTCAATTTTCCTTGGCCAGAACTTTGATACCCTAAAATGAAGGTTGCTGTCAGTTGATTGCCGGTTGTAAAGCATTCTTAAATTTCTTTTTAGCTACTTGTTTCTCAAACTTGATATATCTTTCTTAGGTGTACCTTGTTGATCTTATGGTCGAGTAGCTTGTTTGAGTGACAGTGGTGTTTCAGACTTGATCATCACTTGATCTGTGAAGCCAGTCCCATATAGATAGGATAAAGCTTGGTGGTTATGGTCAAGATTGAGTTGATGATGTGAGTGATGTGGTATGTGGTTGATTGAGTATATCATAAAATATTGAAGCATGCTTGCATATTACAACTATTATCTATTTGAGAAGATTAGAAATTTATGTCGTCAAATGTTGAGCAATATTTGTCATGAGGCAGTTTAATGATGCGAAGTTGAGAGTCAAGCAAGGGATACAGAAGATGATACCCTACACATGAATGTGACAAGGGAGGAAAATGGAAATTGTTGAGCTGAAAATCTGGTAAGAAGCGAGGTTAAGGGAGATTAGAGAACCGATTGGATTTTTGTTGAGAGTTGAGACACAAATGTATAGAAGATGAATGCTATGACAGATAATACCTCAATATGTTATCGCACTCAGGGTTGGCTCTACTCCATCCACTATTTGATGATCTCAAGTTAGTTTGCTACTACTTGCTAATTGGTTGGTATGCCTGCTAAATCTTTACTCATCTTCAATATAGGATGTTTGTGATTTGACCTGCCAAATGCTCATTCTTAATCTACTACTTGGTATAGTACATTGACTAATTTGAAGTACACATCCACCTATGCACCCTCATCCCTATTTCTTTCATCTATACTCATGTTCCCATATCATTTATATTATAGAGTCCATTTTTAACTTTTTAATAAAATCTTCCTTTCTATCTGGATGGTATTTTATAATTGCGTGACGCTGCTTGAGTAGTTTCCACTTCAATCTCTGGGATTTTATCATATTCAACACTTCCTTTCTATCCATTTTTTTGGAAAACCCAGGAAGAAAAAAAATAGTACTCTAAGGAGATTTCTACTGTCAAATACTGGCATGTTTGATTTTATGCATATTTTTGTTCAGAATATGTCCGCATGCACTATGATGGTCCCCTTGCTTACTAAATATTGACTTTTAACAAAAATCAGTTGTCAGTTCTCATTGCCCGGAAGAACACTTAGTAAATAATCAAGCTATTATTTGTAAGGAACTACAATATGCAATAGATCTTATGGTAGAAAACTAGAGGGACATCTATATAACCATGGTTGTAAGGTGCGAATTTCTTGAAAACACTTGATTCTTTATTGGATCAGAAGCTGCAGTTCAAGTAACTGAAAACTCAACAAGGAATAAATACAAAATATTCCAATTTATTATTTTTTTTAGACATTGCCTCATTATTTACTTAACTTTTTGCAGTTTATAATGATGGCACACTTTGTATGGACATCATCCAGGATGCCTGGTCACCCTGTCACAATGTTTGTACAATTTTAACTTCAATCCAGGTCAGTCTTCTTGCCTAATAATCACTACTTACTACCCTCCACTCTAGAGTCCCTTTGCCAACATACATCAACATCCATTTATGTTCCCAGTGATGAGTAAACATGTTCTTGCAGTCACTTCTCACTGACCCAAATCCTGCAAGCCCTGCAAATCCTGAGGCTGCACACATGTTTCAGCATGACATTCAAGCCTATAACAGGTTTGTGTAAATTACAACTTGATTTCTTTGGCCACTGCGGTCTTAAATTGCTATTTACCGGGTTGGATGGTACATAAACCTTGTCATAATTTGGTGTGTCCTACCATATTCTTGCAGGAAGGTGCGGCTCTGTGCTCGCAAGTCCATTGAATCTTCATAGCTTCCAAGGTGCAGGTTCTGCAAATCATTTTGTTTAGTGAAAGGAGATTGGGCCATATTGTTTACCATTGGCAGCTTTAACATCAGATATCATTGTCATGTGTGGTTTCAAGCTGAAGTCTTTTGAAATAAGAACTATGATTGGTCTGTTGGGACTCAATAAAATTCTTGTGTCTCCAGGTAAACAGTAACTTTGATATATATCATGTCAGCTGGTTGTTGCCCCCCTGATCTTGATAGAAATGCGAGTTGTATGAAATCTATATCTTTGGTATGAAGTTTTATTAGTTATGTTGATGCTCTTTTGGTGAATTTGATGAAGGCGAATCCATATGTTAAAAGACGGAAGGCAGGTCCATTGGGCAGGCTGGGTTTTGGTTGGGTTGGAGTCCGGCCTGAGATGACTTGGGCTTGGGTTCTTGAGCCCAAATACAACCCATACGTGGTCTAAAACCTAATTTATAGCCCGTGCCCAGTGCATTTAACCCCTCTAACTCATTCTCCATCATTTCACCGCTCTTCCTTATCACATATTTGGTTGGGGTCATGAGAGCATGGATGGGGTTGGAAAGATGAGTGACTTTCATTTATTGTTTGGTTCAAAAAATTTTAATAAAAATAATAGATTAAAAGAGAAATTGTATATCTTTCTTAATCCATAAATTTGCATCCTTTTGATTTCATATAGGAAGAATGCAAGAACGGATAGATGGAGCATGAGAGAGATAGATTTTGCATTGATAAAATTATGCTTCATTAATTTTTTTTTATAAAAAATATAATATTTTTTCATTTTTTTCATTTATATTATGTATATATATATAATATTATCTATACTACGAAATTTTATTAATAATTATTTTAATTTTAGTATATAATTTTTATAGTTATAATAATTAAAATTATTTTCTATTTTTTCTATTTATATAAAATTAATTAACTATTTAAATTAAATTATAAATTAATTTATTATTTATATAATTAATATTTAAATAAATTAATTCATTAATATTTAATTTATGTAGTTATTTATTTAATGAAATTAGAATTAAATATTTATATAACTCTTTTAAATAATTATAAATCATAAAAATTATAAGTTTATATATTGCTTATTTTTTAGTATAAATAAATGCTATTAATTGATAATAATAATATTTTTTATCAAAGAATAGTTTAATAAAAATATCATATAAATATCATTCATATTTTATTTTATCTATC